>OX422140.1:200414618-201626826 GCA_949129095.1 Volucella bombylans | reverse complement strand
CCTGATTTAGTGGATTTTTGCTTAGATATTGATATCCTTACGTCGTTTTGGTCATGTGGACGAAAGTTTTGGCTATCACCGTCTAAGTTGGATGGTCTGTTCTACCTGACGGCGGGATGATGGACTTCTTCTCCATTATACAGTTTGTCCTTTATCTCAGCACCGATTGTGACTCTAGTACAAGGTTTCTTTCTTCATTTCTGCATGGGTTTTCTACCTTGACACGTTCATTTTACCTGGTGGTAAAACTTCCATACGTTATTCCTGGAGTACAACCTTCCAATATCTTCGATCGCGCGGTTTTCGTGCTCTTTTTTCTTCCTCTGGAGAAGCCGATGTTTTTCCCGTCCCTTCTGCTCGTAGCTGCATGTGCTTGTCCCAATTCTTCAACCGTGTGCTTGCTATAGTGATATTTCGTCCCGTCGCAAGGTCCGTTGCCAGACGTGGTGTCGTGTAGTCTATGCTTACCAAAATATATATGTGCAATTCACAAAAAAAGAAGGCATTGCGAACCTAGAAAATTTCAGACGAATCTTCTATAAATCTTTTCAGACAACAAACCAAACTAAGAGAACAAAAGCTAGATTTGTACTAACTACGATAGCAAGCAAGCTTTAGAAACGGTTTTAGTAAAAGCTCATTAAAAAAAGGACATTGTCAGATACCCAAAAAGCTTTCAACCCCAGGGAAAAGCGCTGCATCACCGTATAATGGATGGAAAATGCACCCGTCCTCTTTATTATATGTTATACGGCATAGTGTACGTGTCCTGCTGCACGAAAAGACAGAGGACAACTATCGAATAGAGAGATGTATTAGATAAAGACTGCCTTAAACACCTAAACTAAGACAATAAAATCATTAACATTAATGTTGAATACTTTTATCACTTTTGCTTTACTGATATGTCAGAATTACCAACACCAATAAAGCTCGAAGTGCTCAAATCAGCTTTAACTAGCGTTTGCTCAAACACAAACTTCTTTAAAATAAATTCATGATTTATTACATCTCATGTGGCGATGTTTGGATCTAAGATGGCTCACGGGAGTTGTAGCTTTCAAGGGAAAACCAAGCCCCCGAAATCCTGAGTCGTATAGCACAGGGTGGCGCACGAATCGTGCTACAAAAACAAAACGTAATAACTTTTTTCTGTGTGAGTAATCGGCTTATTTTTTTTTTGCAGGTTACTATTTAGATTTATTAAAATGAATACTTGGGATACGATACTGGTAGATGGCCCATTATGAGACTGGTAAATATGATTGCCGAATCTGGAAGCATCGCACGAAGACCGTACATCGAGATCCCTATGTTCGGGTTCAAGACACAATCGCGGCTGTAGCAAAATTGCCGTATATGGAGTGAATCTAATCTAGAAATACTCCAAGAGAGGGAACTGCACCCAGAACGAGTCACTGTGTGGTGCGCAATTTCATCAAGGTGCATTGTGGGGCTATACTTCTTTGAAAAAAAACGGAATAACAGTAACTGTCAATGGGGATCGTTATTTAAAGATGTTGAAGGAGTTTTTTTTATCCAGAACTGCGCCGAATATGTATCCGTTTCAAAAGCATTTGGTTCCAGTAAGATGGAGCAACTGCACACATAGTCAGACCGGTTATGGCGGAGCTCCAATGAAAATTTCCAAACAAATTACTCGACTTTCCGCTGGCCCCCAAGGTCACCTGACCTGACTGGACCAGACATCTTTTTATGGGATTATGTCAAGCTAGACGTGTACAAAACGAAACTAAGGAATTTGACTGAATTGAAGCAGTCAATTAAAACAATAATTGAGGCGATCAACCCTTCAGACCGCAATGAATAATTTTCTGATCAGGTGTCGCATATGCGTGGATGAGCGTGGAGGTCATTTATGGTCTATCATCTTCAAAAAAAATTGAAAATAGAATTTTCTATACAATAAAACAAATAAATGAAATATATTGATTAAAAAAAAAGTTTTTAGAATTTCTTATAGTAGCACAATTGGTGCGCCACAATGTACTTGAATTGGCAGCCTTCGAAAGCAAAACACACTTTGCGAAAATAATATTTCCATGCACATAAAATTTCAGACTAATGTGTTACTACCAGAGGTAACCTATAACCTGCAGCGCGGCCGACTCCAAAGGTAATAAAGAGTGACGGAGATAACTATATGCAACGAGAGAAAGATGCCGTATACGCAACGAACAGTACCTGTTCGGAGGAAGGCACAAGTTACAGTCATTTCAACATGCATAATAAAGAGAAGAGGGGCAGGGCAAATAACGCAAACGATAGGCAACATATAGCCGAAAAGGTTGCTTGAATGGAAATCAAGAAAGAAACTAAAACAGAAATATACGAAAAGATTTAAAAGCGGGCTATGTTGGACTCAACTGGGTTTGAATGGCTATTTTAAAATAATGATAACGATGCATTCGTCACTGCAATTTAAACCTGTTAGTAAAGAAGTAAAACATTTGTGGAAGAAAGGGGTATCAGAAGATAAGATACTACACAAATTAGCAACTGCATCAATTGCATTAGAAGATATAAAAATGCCAGAGCTAGTTCTGACCGCATCCTAATGCCACTGACGATATTCAATGAGCAATTCGCATCGAACATCGAACATTTATAATCAAATGCAAACATGCTACGAGTCATCGTAACTGAGTCAGAACTGCAGGGCAAGGTATCACACTTATCCAAAAACGCTATCCAAAATACAGACAGACAAATTCAGACCATTTGGAAACGCCAACACCCTCCTTATGTACGTACGCAAGAGAAATGCACCGGGTCTGAATGACAATCCTAATACAGCCAGTCGCTATAAAAACACGATCCGACTTACCCGTATTTGTTGTAACGTTTAACGCGTTTTAAAACGATGATGTTGGCCTGCTTTGTTTGTTATGTACTTATGTTTTCTGCTTATCAATCTCAAGGTAAACACTTTTTTTTATATATGTATATAATTTGCGCGTTCAAGGGATTTAAGTACCATTAAATGCTTGTAAACAGCGCGGACAAAGGAAAGAAAGAGAGGTACCGATGAACGTTGGTTTTAAACGTTTGAAGGTTATAACGACTAGGAAATAAAGAGCTAGACAGGCCATAAGCGAGTTGTACGGCTTAAGAACGAATCACGATGTTTTATAGTACGTCCGAAAGAGGGCTTGAGGGTATACTGATTAGCATTCATAGCGACACGGGTGTTACTGTTAAAAGTTTGAAGGGGCGGATTCTATGGAGCATTGGTGGTAGAAATAGCAATAAAACAGAGTGAGGCACGATACATTACGTCGGTGTTCGAGGGTGTCCATTGTCTGAGTGATATTAGTATCACCTATGAGTTGTATCGCACGGTTTTGAATCCTATCAAGCAGGTGCAGAGATGTTTTGAGCGCATCCGACCAGATGTGCGAAATGTACTCCAGTTTCGGGCAGATAAATGCCTTATATATTGAGGCCTTTTCGTGAGGCTTGCCATCAAATCGTGTTTCGAAATATTTCGTGAGCTGGCAGTTTATTAGCGTTTCCGTGACTTTGGAAAGAAGGGACGTAAGTGCAATGGGTCTGCAGGAGAAGAGAGAAGATTGGCCTTTTTTAGGGACGGGCTGGACAAATGCTCGGAAAGAGTCATAAAGTGTAGGACTGATGAAAAATTGTGGAAGTACACCTTTTTCAGAAGAAGGGATCAGCGGATTTGTGAATGTTAAGATCTTTAAAAACTCTTGCTACTACAAGAGTGCGAAAGTGGATTCGTACCATTGAAGACTCGACACACTCAAATGTAGGTGGAGACAAAGCACTATCTGGAAGTGTGCAGCAAGCAGATTGGCCTTGTCCAAAGAACTGACAGCTGGAATGTCTTTATATTGTAAATGTGCGTTGGGATGGAGGATGAGGCAGAATTTCTAATATTTTTGACAAACGACCAACAATTTTTACTACCTTTTGGACATTGTAGTATTTTTTGCCTCAGCTTTTGGTGGTATTAAAATTTCACACGCTTAAGAAAGACGTTGCAGTCATTCCTGGTTCGTTTAAACTTACCGGCTTTTCGGACAGTTTATTGTGGCTGATAGTTGTGACAAAAAAGCTAGAAGATTTTAAAGTCCACTACGACATGACAATTGCAAGTTTAATCTTATGAGCAAGAAAGTTAAATATATTTAATTCCATGGATCAAAAGTGTTCCTCACTGCTTCGAAGACACTACACTCAGAGTATCTTCGCTATTACCTATCGACATAATCGCTAAAAAAGTGGCAAACAGAACTGACCGTTTAAACAACTATACGAAGGATAACAATCTACCAACAACGAATTATTTAATGGGAGGTGGACGCATCGTAATCGAAACAAACTGTTATCTATCCTATTGTAGCATTGGACCTGTCTCTACTGTTAACCTGTTTCGGTATACGCGGAAGAAAATCAAAATTATTTTGAATGCAGTCGCCTCAAAATCGCAATCGACCCGAACATTTTTTTCCCAAATCTCAAATCGCAAAGAAAAAACCTATATTTTCATTTTTTTTTAACATTCCATATCTCGAATACTAAAATCGAGTACTCCCACAATTTTTGTTTGAATCTTTAAAGGTGTGCCTGCTCTCTTACCTACAAACAAGCATGCATGCAGCAACAGCTGTGTATGCACACGTACATAAGTGTGTATACCCCTACAATATGCGACGCACCATTTACGATTTTCACTGAAAATTTTAAATTTTAAATTGCAATTACCTAGCAATTATGCGATTTTTTAATTCAACATCGTCAACAACGTTGTTCTTTCGGGTTTGTAAATTAGTGGATTTGTCGGTCAATGACTGTCCAGTCTCTTGGCGATGTAGTAAAATTTGAGTGGCGCTATCAATGTCACCCTTAGCAATAGCAACACAATGTTTCACCTTAAAATAAAATTATGATTTTTTTTTTAAGGAAACAGCTCACAGCACTATCATCACATTTACCTCAACGTATGATGTTTCCGGAAACATCTCCTGTAGAACCTCACATTCATCAAGAAAATAATCACAACCAGAACTATCAGTCGAACCGCAGTCACTAGTTTCAGAGAGATGCTGATGACGTTTACCAGTGCCGAAGCCAGAACATTCTTCCTTCTCCGAAATCGACGAAGGACGAGCCCGGAGCTTTGCTTCCGGTATAATATCAGAAAGACTCAGAGATCTGCAAAGGCAAATGAAAATTTTAAATTAATTAAAATCCAAAAACTTATTTCAATCTACGAATATATTCTACTCATTTGGACTTACTGAAGGGATATATTTGCAGTGCTTTCATTATCTCGACTTTTTTCCATTTCGGAGAGTTCACTTTCTAACTTAAAGATCCAATTACAAATTACACCGGAATCGATTAGCGAAAATTCCGAAAAGTAAGCACTCATCATTTCGGTGAAACCCTCAACATCGAAACAAGGATCCTGGGATGCCTCCTCCAGAATCGATATTATATACGACAGAACAATGTCGTCTACAACACTGAAATCGGCTTCTGGTATATGAGCACTTACAAATTGAATGAGGCTCTTTTTGACCACCTCATGCTGTTCCTGAAGATTGGTCATCTGTAAAAGACAAAACTTTTGAATGCAATCTCATTCCTTTAATGCTCTTCTTCATTTAGTTGTAGACATTTTCATCGGTTTTGCTCGCAGGGAAAATGTTTCTCTTTCGCTGCTCTTCTTACCTTTGCTTAAAAATCCTTTCACACTAGTAATTCGTCTGTAGAATAGGTTTCTGCGTTTTTTAAGTATAAAAAAAGATTAAATGTTCATCAATTATCTTAAGCACCTAACGTAAAACTTTCCGAAGAAGAATATACACAAAATCTACCGAACAGAAACCCAACTTAGCTCTCAACACAAAACAATCAATAGAATCAATAATCAAATTTTTGCATTTTTTTTTTGTTTTTTCCTTTTTCTTGTCTTTTGACAAGCGTATTTGTGTGTGGGGAGTTAAAAACTAAGTGGTGACATCTACATGCTGAGTACAGACACAGGTATATTTGCAATTAGTTGTAAAATTTGAATATGATTTTGAATACGTACTTAAAGTGGAAACATCAGAATATGCTTATGAAATGATAACGTAAAAAAATACATATGGTATATTAAAAACCAAAATTGGTTAATCAAAACTAGTGAAGAATATTTGTACGACTCTGGCTTACATTTCAACATTATACAAATCAAATTGTAAAACAGAGGTTTTTCAAATCTTACTCGTCAATGGCCCAGTGCGTCTAGATTTAGCTGCAAATGCGTCTCTGTGATAAACAGCAATGGCCAAAACACAATGTCGCGTGGGTGTAAATCATAATATACTAATCGGAAAAAGCCATACATATGCTGGACGTTACCCATCCGAAATAAGCTTCAAATCGAATAAATCAACGGGAGAGCCAAAAAAAAAATGTCAATTGTCAAATGTCGTTTTGCAGTTGCGTTTACGATATTCACGATACAAAGCTGTCGCGAAGATTGAGGTTACTTTATGAATTGCGCCAGATGTTTGCTTTGGGGGCAAATGAAGAGTGAACAACAAACAAGAGCAGACGTATTAGTTGCCGATCCAAAATAAAGTGTAAAATTACAAGAACTTTTTAAAGTTTACATTAAGAAGAATAACCAACGTATTAAAATTGGACATAAGTGGTGCATTTGTGCCGACATTTGGCTCAAAAATAATGCGCGAGTGTTATAAATGCAAAAATTCGATTCGAGGAGAATTGGGAATATCATGCGCGGGTGTATGCGGCAAAAACTTCCACCTTACGTTAAAATGTAGCGGTAGTGAACAATACAGCAGCGGTATTCTTGATTCAACTCCAATGATTAAATTTATATGTGAAGAATGTATTTTATATATCCACAATGTGGATATGGTGCTAAAGGACATGCAAGTAACTGTAAATAAAAATGGCAACTACCTAAAAGAATACAAAAATGAATTTGAAGATTCCCTAAAACAAAATGAAATCGAAATAAAATCATTACTCGAAGCAATTGAAGAAAGATATAATGAGAGATTAAGAGAAATGATAACAGCACAAGAAAGCTGTGAAAAGAGTGTACTAGAAATAAAAAAAATAGTGTTTATAGTGAACATTTTAAATCACATAGTGAGAAAATATGCAGTAATGTTCAAGAAAAAAGTAGTAAAGTATGCAAAAGTGTGAAAGAGCTAAAAGATGAAATCAGGAACGAAGTGAAAAAAATAAAACAAACAACAAAACCGAACACAGAAACAAAAATGAGTTATGCAGAACAACTAAACCAAACCATTTACATCAAGCCAAAATCGAAACAACAAAAAGAAATAAAAGAACAAATTGACCCATCATTACTCTCTCTTAAAGTGGACAGAATAAGTAATAGAAATGAAGGAGCAATTGCAATTAAGTGCACTGGTGAAGAGTCGGTGCAAAAAATAGAATGCGAAGTGAAACAAAAACTAGGAGAAAAATATGACGTTAAAATATTAGCAATTCTTTTTGCCAACCGCAAATTATGATAACGTATATCAGTGAAATGTGGAAAATGAAGAATTAGAAGTAGCAAACAGAAAACAAAACAATTTAAACGGTACGGTAAAATGCGTAAAAAAGTTTAAGAACAAAAATAGAGATGTGCATAGTGCAATTGTCGAATTAGAGATGAGTAATTACAAAGAATTAATCGATAATCGAAAAATTAATATCGTGTGGGAAAAATGTCGAGTATTCGAATATTTAAACGTAAATAGATGCTTCAACTGTAATGGATACCGCCACATAGCTAAAAATTGTGCAAATAGTATTATTTGTGCCAAATGTGGAGATGGGCATGATACTAGAGAATGTTCTGCTACAATTCTGAAATGCGCAAATTATGTACGCTACAATGAAAAATTTAAGTTAAACCTTGATATAAACCACGATTGTAGAGACGCGAACTGTGCAGTATATAAAAGATTACAACAATCAGAAAAAAACAAAATGAAGCATTAGCAATTAAAAAACATTCGCGGTTTATATTGCAGTATACAAGGCTTAACAGGAAATCTAACTGACCTTCAACAAAATTGCGCAGATTCAAACCTCGACTTTTTAATAATAACGGAAACGCATACAACTAAAAAAATTGAGGACGCCGAAATCCTTGTCGATGGATTCCAAAATCCGTTCCGCTGTGATAGTGAATCCAGACATACATGTGGTGTGTGTATTTATGTAAAAAATGGTTTTGAAGTAAACGATATTCAAAAATGTATGGAAGATAGGATATGGTGTCTTAAGTGTAAGATAACGTTTAACAATTATTCAGTATATTTAGTTGCAATTTATCGTGCGCATACTCCAAATGTGAATTCTGTGATAAAATGAAAATACTACTCGAAGACCTAATAGAGACAAATAAACGATTTATTATTGCCGGGGATATAAATATTAATTTGTTAGACGAAACAGATCCATACAGAAATATATTAAGAAATAATATAGAAATAGAAAATCGGTGCAAATAAGTCGTGATTGAACCTACACGGATAACAAATAGCAGCAAAACACTGATCGACTATATAATAACGGAATCTGGAAGAAATGTAAAGGCTAAAGTAAACATTGATATGAAAATTAGTGACCATGAAACATTAGTAATACAATTATTCTCTCTAGAAAAGCATACAAACAAAAATATATTATATACAATTAAGATCCTCATATATATAAATCCACTTTTTTTTATCAAAACTAAGGAACAGTACCGCAAAACAGAGCTTCCATAACACTCAAGACCCAAGTTTAATAGGTAGAATACTTGAGAATGAACTTTTAAAATTAACGAACATGTTAGTAGTTACTAAGGTGTTAAAAAACGAACCAAACGACTGGTTTAGTGAAATGTTATGGATCATGAAACGGAATAAAATTGAGAAATATCACAGGTGTCGATTCTCAACTAGTGAGGTATTATGGAATGACTATCGAGAATCTAGAAATAGGTACAAAATAGAAATAGTGAAAGCAAAAAATGAAAATATAAAATGAAAAGTTCTAAGTGCACGTGATCAAAAATCTATGTGGAGAACTATCAAAATGAATGTATTAAATGGTAAAAAAAGTCCAATAAATAATATAAAGTTTAATGGTGAAATTATCAAAATGGATAAAACTTTGGCAGATAAATTTAACACCTTTTTCATAGATAGTATTACTGATATAAATAGAACCATTCCCTTTGTACAGTATACTCCGCTAAAAACCTATGTGAGTGCGTCATTCAAATTTAAATGTATTGATGTTCAACATGTGAGAATGATCTTAAAAACTATGAATTAAAAAAAAAAAGACTAATCGTATAAGTCCTAAAATGCTGCTAGATGCAATGAACATAATCGGTGATGTTATTGTGCGTGTTATAAATCGTTCTTTGCTAACCGGTGTGTTTCTCGAAACCTGGAAAGAGTCTGTTATAACACCTATTGAAAAAATCCCAGGTACCGTCCTTTGTGAAAATTTTCGTCCCGTTAATGTACTTCCTGTACATGAAAAAAATTTAGAAAAAGTAGTCAAAATACAATTAGAGGAGTATTTCGAATCAAATAATCTATTCCTAGAAAGTCAATCTGGATTTAGACGAAGGCACTCCTGTGAATCAGTGCTGAATAATGTCATAATAAACTGGAAAGAGGAAATCGCGGAAAACAATTTTGTCATAGCGATTTTTATTGACCTCAAAAGAGCGTTCGAGACTATCGACAGATGTATCCTCTTGCCTAAATTAAAAAGTTATGGCATTATTAGCAATGAATTAAATTGGTGTAAGTCATTCCTGGGTGGTCGTACCCAACGAACCGTTGTAAATCTTCCGAAGCTGGATCAAATGTTGGGGTTCCTCAAGGTTCAATCCTAGGTGTGCTCCTTTTTATAATTTACATCAACGACATAAAAAGTATACTAAAGCACTCAAAGATAGTACTATTTGCGGACGATGCCCTTCTTTTTATATCGGGAAAAATAATAAAGGAGTGTAAACAAAAGATACAACATGACCTATTTAATCTAAACAGATGGCTGAAGATAAACAAACTAAATTTGAATGTATTGTATATAAAGGCTTTAATCTTTTTAACTCAATGCCAGATGAATTAAAAAATGAAATGAATTTTGCCACATTCAAAAGAAAAGTGATTCATTTTGTAAAATACAATTTTCCTTATAGATAAATATAAGTTTTATTTTTTATTTTTGATTGTTCTTTTCCTAAGTATAAGACTAGATGTAAGTTCTATGTAATTTTTGTAAATTCTAATGAATTTAAATGGTGGATTATCCACTAAATAAATAAATAAATAAAAATTCAAAATTGGTCTCAGATTTAAATTACCAAGAAACCAGCTTAAGAGGTGTTATGAACAATACAATCGGGAATCTTTTACGTCGTCCACGGGCCGCATAATTCCACACAGAAGAAACCCTGCGACGAAACAACAACTAGCCTCATACGAAATTAATTTTATTTGCACTCGGATTGTTGACAAAACTTTATAAGTCATGTTCTGCCGAACAACAACAAGATGCACTTGACTGCATGTTCATTTTAGACAAAATCCCTGACGACAATTCCATTATGCCCACTTATGCTCACGCTACTACCAAGAAGTGTTTTCGATGGTACTAAGGACTGTTTCTATGAGCAATGTCTTAAATATGTAGTAGGGATTCCCTTAGGCTCATGAGATCTTTAATGGTGTAGTTGGAGATTACAACTTACATAGCATCAACTTTCGGAAACATAAGTTAATCTCATAACTGAAAGAAATGCTACCCTACGTTTTTAAAATTCCAACTAATGACCATAACACTTTTGCCTGCATAGCTACCTGTCAAATAACTCTGCAAATTATTAATCTCTCATTGTTGATATTTGGTTTTGCTTCTGTGAGTATAAAGTGGACCATAGCAGAAAATTAAAAAATTATAGCGTTTTGAAAATTGTGTATACTGTAATGGAAGCATTGTTTGTGTTAAAAGAAATTTAAGATAATATAAATAAAAAGAAAAAAAAACATCGTGAATGTGCGCAAAATAAATAACAAAAATACAGTGATGAAGAAAAGTCTACGTACAACCTAAAAATTCAACAAAACCATTAGAAATACAAATCGCTTCTAACAATTCATTCTTATACTATTGTGAATATTTTATAATCAAGGGTTTTCCAATAGGGTCTTGACAACTTTGAATTTAATTTGTGAACCCACTCTTTCACTAATCAGCAAAATGTCACTGTCAATTTATTCAGTAAACTCAACATTTTCATCATGGTAAAGTACACTAACGAGCAACGTCTGAAAATTATAAAACTTTTCTACCGAAATTCGGAGTCGGTGACTGCAACTTTAAGAGCGTTAACTCCAATTTTCGGTCGTAATTCTCGCCCTAGTAGACAAGCAATAACAAGTTTAGTGCAAAAATTGGAGTCTACATATTCGTTGTGTGATGTTGCCGTGTCAGTGAGACAACTGGTTGGTCGAAGTATCGTACATATCGCTGCCGTTCAGGCGTCCGTAGCAAACGATCCAAATCAGTCAATTCCACGGCGTTCTCAAGAATTGGGCATCGCTCAGACCACATTATGGCGTATTTTGCGTAAGGATCTTGGTTTACACGCATATAAGATCAAGCTGACTCAAGAATTGAAGCCGATGGACCATTTGAAGCGACGTACGTTCTCCGATTTTTGTTCTGGAGAAGATGCGCCAAGAGGATGAATTTCATCGCAAAATCATCTTCAGTGACGAAGCTTATGTTTGGCTCAATGGGTTCGTCAATAAGCAAAATATGCGTTATTGGTCGGGTGAAAATCCACATGTGCTGAATCACCACTTCATCCACAAAAAATAACTGTTTGGTGCGGTTTGCATGCCGGTGGCGTTATTGGGCCATATTTTTTCGTCGACGATAACAATCGTCACGTTTCTGTGAATGGTCAGCGTTATTGCGCCATGATCACCGATTATTTTTGGCCCGAATTGGAAGATACGGACTTATATGACATGTGGTTTCAACAGGATGGTGCCACAATCCACACAGCACACGCTACAATCAATTTATTGAAGAGTAAGTATTGTGATAACCACTTAAATGTGAGCAGCGACATCTAGATTTACAGAGCAGAAGATGTCTGGATGGCGAGGATTGTTCTCGAAATATGTCATTCGAGTATAAATACCAACATCCCGAAGGTATGCAAGAGAGTTCTAAAGTGAAATTTGAAGTGTTAATTAGGAGAAGTGATTAAGTGGTTTAAGTAAAAGATAAGAAAAGTATAAGCGGTTGAGAAATTGGATTGTATTGAGAGAAACAATTAAATAGTGAATTGTAACTGTACTGAATAAAGGGATTTGTATTGAAAAGAATAAGTTCTATCATTTGTACCCACACAAACATTTTAAAGTATGGTGAGCGTGTTATCTCAAGAAATGGGCCAGTCGATTGGCCGCCTCGTTCGTGCGATTTAACGCCGCTTGATTATTTTCCGTGGGGCTACGTTAAGTCATTGTTTTATGCCAACACGGCGACGACGCGACGTTGGAAAAGCTCAGAGCCAACATTGAACGCGAAATAGCGGCCGTTTCGGCCGAAATGTGTGGCCGAGTCGTTGAAAATTGGGTCCAACGAATCGACCGCTGCAAACGTGCCAGCGGTGGCCATATGAACGAAGTCGAGTTCCATTCATAAATGTTTTGATTATACTTCAAGCCGATAATAAAGTTTTTGAAATATCTCAAATGGTTTGCGTCTTATTTAAAAATAAAATTGTCAAGTCCTTATTTGAAAACCCTATATATGTAATAATAATCCATGCATTATAAAAAAAAAAAATACGGAATAAAAAGGAACAGAAGTTTACTTACACATAAGATTCACAGTTTAATATATATATGTCATAACTGCCTTGCATTTAGTGGTAGCAATGACAGCCTTCACTCTGTTTGGCATTGAATTAACTAGGTTTTGGGTTACTTCTGTTGCTATATCTGCTATGAGATATTTTTTGTTACTAATTTTATATTTTCATATTTGCCGTTCCAGATAATCCCACAGGTGGAAGTTGTTTTGGATCATGGTAAATCAGTCACTGTTTCACAATTAAGGTCGTATGGTTCTGATCGTTGTCTTGCTGAAATATCAAAGATCCCGAGTTTAGTTTTTAAGGCTTGTATTGGGTTTCTTCCATATCCTTTTCATCACAGAAAAGAGCATCGTTCCATAATGTGGAATTATCATTTTCATGAAGCCTGGCAAACTCTATATAAATGGCTATTTTAGCGGTGACTTTCTAAAATATCGGGAGCGGTGGAACAATATCTGAACCATTATTGGATGGATGTCATTCCTGGTTGTATCCGTGATGCCAATTGCTAAAATTTTTGACGATGTTCGCGGTTTAATCTTGACTTCTGGCAGAATACTTCTTCCATCATAGTCTGTCAGCTTACGAGGTTTATCACTTCTAGGTTTCTTTTCAATTAATATCCTCTCGTTAAAATTATTATTACAGTTTGTACACCATAGTGAATTTCTTTGGTAATTTTTAATTTAAATATTGACTCCCGTATCTCACACAATATTTCTTTTCCGCGCGATACCATTATTATAATTGTTATTTCAGCTTTATTCTTCACAGATTGCCGTTTTTTTGATTAAAATGGGCGGGGTTTGTGTGAAATGATAGGGAAATTTCCATTGGTGACACTTTAAATGTATTCACAGACAGGATCACACGGATAGGGGCGATCAGTAGAAAACCGGTTTTGATTTTCCAATATCTTGAAAGTTTGACATCTAGGATAGTTTATCTATGGCCAGGAAGCATCTGCTGGAACTTGTTTGCAATAACATCGAACACAAAATATTGTATATTACATTTATTTCCGATGTGTGTATGTAGACACTTTTGTTCTCTGTTGCGAATCCGATTTTCTTTTTTTTATATTGAAATGTGTTTTCTTGTGATAAAAATATGAGAATATTCCAATCATTAGTTTTTAAATAAAAAATTTAATTTAAATTTGTTTCCCAAAACTTCCACTGTACTTTTTGTACGCTGCTGAGTAACCATATGTTTCCATATGCCTACATTTGCGGACGAATGTTGATTATGTTTCACACTTCAGCACAGCTAGCATGTGGTTTTAGCACTTTTATACTCACAATGGGACATGGTTTTCTCTTGCGTCTCGAGCTGCAAACGTAAAGTCAGATCACTACCTAGGCAAGATACAAATACAGATATCTAGACACCACAGCGGAAATACTACAGCTCGCGTTTCAAAAGAAGAGCGGTTTGTGGCGAGGTGGCTTTATAAAGTACAATACTTAATTCATATTGTGATAACCGCTTAATGTGGACAGCGCTATCTATAAATGAAGAACAGAAGACTATCCAATTGGAGATTAAGGGAAGGGAGCTGTTATCGCAAGTTCTGGGAATATGGAAAAATGTATGGAAAGCAAGTAGTACAAAAAGTTCTCGAAAGATAGCAGGAAGTATAAATACAAGCATCGAACAGAGGTGAAATCAGTTCTAAAGTTGAATTTGAAAGTAAATTAAGAATAGTGTGAAGTGTTTTAAGTAGAAAATAAAAAGATAAGGGCACCTGACCAGATGTGGCCATGGTAGTAGAATTTTGGGCGGATGAACGCTTTATATATCTATTATGGTCAGGTCAAAAGGGGTGAAATATTTCCTACATCGCTATGGATAAAAGCTGGGTGTTTAAATTTCGCTCTAACGACAGCAGACAGCATTGAATTTTGGAAGAATTAAATCCCACTCTGTTGATGGTTCTCCAATTAGTAATCCTGTTAATATCGGAATATATTGGATTAGAAGTAGCATACAAGAGATCATTAATGAGCTGTTCCTCAAGAACAACTTTGTCATTCATCGTTCAGTTGAAATGACACATTTTATCCAAATGGACGACCTTCATTTTCCTCGATCCTAACTCTGGATCCGAGCGTTTTCATGAAAATTTTGAATCCTGCTGCGAAGGTCTTCCACATAGTCGCTCACCTCCTTGGGTTCCGTAGGTGGAGTTCGAATTTCGTTCCACTTGGCAACCGAACTGTTTGACCAAATAAGATCTCTATGGACCGCGTTTCTGTAGGCTATTAAGAAGAGGTGCATGTGTCAATCCCAGTCCCGCTGGCAGTCGCCGACATTCATAGTCATATTGAATCGCTCGCGCATTCCATCAGATTGACGGTATAGTGGCGTTGTCCTTGTCTTCCTTATTTCCAGATATTGGCACACTCCCTGGACGGCTTTTCATTCAAAGTTTCACCCTTAATCAGAGTGCAGTTCCATTGGGACCCCAAATCTGCTCACCCAGTTGTTGATTATCTCTTAGCCTCTTGATTTGGGATGGAAAACACTTTCGCCGAATTACTGAAGTAATCCATGACCACCAGGATGTATCGGTTGCCATTAAAGGTTTCGGGAAACGGTCCAGCCATGTCGATGGATATTCGTTCGAATGGTGCTCCTATATTGTATTGTTGCATTCGTACCTGTGGCTTTACTCTTGAACCGTTGGTAGCCGCACACCTTATGCACTTTTAGCACGAATTTTCGACATCTTGATTAGCGCTTTCTAAATAAACGTTCCATTACCTTTTCCAACGTCTTGTTTATTGCCAAATGGCCTCCTGAGATTCCGTCATGTATTTCATGTAGTACTTGGCTGATTCTGGACCGTGGGACAATTAGTTGCATACGCGATGTTGTCGCATCTGCACTTTCCATTTTCGCTTCAGCAATGTCCCAAAGGTAGTAAAAGCTTTTCGTCGTTTGTCAAAAACATCAGAAATTCTGCCTCATCCACCATCCCAACGCTCATCTACAATGACGTTCCAGCTGTCATCTCTTTAGACAAAGCCAATCTGCTAGCCGCACACTTTGCGGCCAGCTCAACACTTCCAGATTGTGCTTTGTCTCCGCCTACACTTGAGTGCGTCGCATCTTCAATGGGACAAATCCACTTTCGCACTCGTGTAGCAGCAAGAGTACTTAAAGATCTCAATGTACATAAATCCGCTGGTCCAGATGGTATATCTCCCCTTCTTCTGAAGAGGTGTTCTTCCACGCTGGCAAAACCACAGCGTAAGCTTTTTCATCAATCCTACTCTTTAGGACTCTTTCAGAGCAAATGGAAAACAGCATTTGTCCAGCCTGTCCCTAAAAAAGGCGAATCATCTTCTCTTTCCTCCTACTGGCCCATTGCACTTACGTCCTTTCTTTCCAAGGTCATGGAAACGCTGATTAACCGTTAGATCATTAAATATCTCAACGACCGGTTTTCGTAGCAACACGCCCACCGGTGGTTTGATGGCATGTCTCAAAGAAAAGTGGAACCAATCAACAACCAACTGAGCTATAAATCTGGTAAAAGCAAGATAGTTGCACTTGGTATTTATAAGGCAATTGACAGAGTTTGACATCAGACTCTTTTGTCGAAAGTTCGTGCATTTGGACGAATCTCTTATTATATGGATTAGAAATTATACAGCCATTATCCATGAATCGCACTTGCATCGTTGAAACCGAAAAAATTTCCATTCTCGGTATGTGTGTCAATGATACCCTATATTGGGATGACCACACATTTGATATCATTCTCTTCATTGGGCATTTATCTACTCAAAAGTGGAGTACAATGCATACATCTGGACAGGTGCTTCCAAGACTTCTTTGCACCGTGCGATAAAACTCATAGGTGACGCAAATATTGCACAGTCAGTTGACGCACTTGAACACCAAAGTAACGTTTCTTTCCTCACCTTGTCCTATTGCTACCATATTTCCACCCCCAGTGCTCCACCGAAATTGCCTGTAACATTCCGCGCCTTCAAACTTTTAACCGTCTCGCTATGAATATTATACTCAAGCCCGCTTTCGGATGTACTCTAAAATATCGTAATTCGTTCCTAAGCCCTACACTCGCTTATGGAATGCTCTGCCGAACTCTCTATTTCCTCGTCGTTACAACATGCAAATAATTAAGACCAATGTACATCGGCACCTCTCTTTTCTTCCTCGCTAAGTTTCCATCGCCCGCGATGTGTGCAAACATTTTTTTTAAGGGTACTAATAACCCCTCTAGCACGCGCTAATTATAAAACACTAGATGGTCGGTGCCAATGCCCTTGAGAGACATGACTGCAGTTACGGTTTCTAACAACTTTACTTGTAAAATTCTCTCATTCTAGCAAATTCTGGCAGATTATAGAGATGTACAAAGTGTTGGTAATTCACTTACAGCGTGTGTAAGAGGATATGGTATTTGAAATAATACTCCAGTTTCAGCGATACATACATTTTTTTTCTAGAGAAAATATTTTAGTGTATAATATTGAATAGATTTAAAATTGCTTACCGCAGTTTGTACTTCCAACAAATGTCAGTTCATTTGACGAAAGTACAAACCGTGGCATGAAAGAAAGCGAAAGGTAGTGAGAACTGAACAGTCTGTATAATAGGTGGCGCTGCGTCGATATAGTGTGTTTTCCGGCAGTGGGTCTGTATGAAAGTTAAGGGTTTGCAAAAGTATTAGTAGTGTTTGCCATCCATGTCAATTTATCTATGCCCTTCAATGTGCCTGTTCACATTGGCGCAGGTAGGAAGATTGTCCGAGAGAGAGGGAACGCTTTTTATTGAAGTGGGAAGAAGAAGGGTAACATCCACTTTAGAAATGGATTTTCGGGTGAAGCACATCGTTTTTTTTCATATCGTTCCATTTCTGACATATTTTTTTATTTTAGTGTTGATCGTTGATGAGAAAGGAAGTATGAAGAATAGGAAAAAAGGTATGTTTCAGGCAAACTTCTCAAATTTAAAAATTTAAAAATGACAATGTGAACACGACGTTCATGGTGAGGACTTTCATCCCGTAGCCAATGTAAACAGGCACAATCATCAATGACGAATGTCACTGGGCGGTTAGTACCTGTGGCAATCTCTTTCTGAGATACACACTTTAAAATCTACGCGTCGCCTCAGCTCTAAAAAGTCCAAACTGTTTTACCGGCGCCAACCGTACATAAACTTCTGACGAATTTCATAATTCAATTTAAATCATCGCAACAATTTCATTTATTATTTATTCAATTAATTTTTTCATAATCTTAAAAACTAATAACAATAAGTTGAATAAATATTAGTGATCATTCTTAAACAAAAGTTAGTGGTGAATGACACTTCAAAAATTAGTTTTCAAATTAGAATATAATGTGTGGTGATAATCAGTAACATTTTGATTTACAATTTTATAAATTTTAAATAAAAGAAGAAGAAAGAGATTTAAAAAGCAAATATAAACAAAACAATTCATAAGTAAATTAACATTGATTTAAGATGTAAATATGATTGTGTTGCTGATGAAAACGAAGATCTTAAAAAAATGATTCAATATTTTCATAGCTCAAGGTGAATAGCCATTTTTAACATTTTTAGTGAAATTTGGATGTCGAAAAGTTTCTCTTATAAACAGAGGCAATCTATTAAATATAAATGGAACGGTATATGTGTAAAAATGTGTTCTATGCGCAAAGGGTACATTTACTATGAACATATTGTTTACACGTAGATTGTACATTTGTATATTTCTACTTGGAATATTACCGATTTGCTTGAAGAACTCTCTTAAAACTTTAAATACATATAAATGTCTGATTGGTAGAATCCGCAATATTTTAAATAAGGGCCAACTATTAGCTAATCGGTTTTTATTTGAAATAATTCTTAATAAATGCTTTTGAGCGGTAAGTAGAGGACTGAATGTATTGGTATACGAACCCCCTCAACTTGTATATTGAACACCCTACGGTATATTGCAACTTTGATTGTGCAAGACCATAACATTAACATTAACAAAACTTTTTGAGAACAAAAGGGTTTTAATGGGTACATTTTACTTGTGACCGTCAGCATATAAGTTTTAAGCATTTTAATGTGGTCCTTCCAGTTGAAGTTAAAATCAATTATTACACCTAAGTACTTAACATTTTGAACTGACTCAATCTTGAAGCAGTTTTCTGTGCAGGGTAAATCAGCAGAAAAATTACTATTTCCACATTGATGTATGGGTAAGGAAAACTGCCTACAATCATGAGAATGGAACCATAAATTGAAATCATATAAGCTGTTACCAGATACCTTAAAACAAACTAGTTTTGCTTTATCACTTATAATTAATTTATGGTAGGTAAACCAGAACCGTAACGCTTCTAGATCTTCATTTATCGACACAATACTTTCAAAAATGGTTCCATATCCATATGTGAAAACTATGTAGTCCGCAAAAGCTGTTGGAGTGCGATTTAACTTGAGTTTGAAAAAAAAATAATATAAATTAAGAAAAACAATGGTCCAAGTACGGAACCCTGAGGAACACCGTTCTTTAATAACCTGGTTGCACTCGAAACCCCATTTATAGTAACTTTTTGTGTTCTTTTTATTAGGTAAGAACGAAGCCAATTAAATATATTTCCACGAAAACCAATATTGAAAAGTTAGCTCAGCAAGAGATCGTGGTTCACCAGATCGAAAGCTTTTGTCATATCAATAAAAAGATCAATCGTTGATTTTTTATTATTTAAATTTCCATGTAACTGACTACATACCCTTAAGATGGCGTCCTCAGTAGACAAGCTTTGTCTGAAACCAAACTGATTCTTACTAAAGTAGTTAAACTTGTCCAAAACAGAGACAATTCGAACTTTTATAAATATTTCAAAAATTTTGGAAAATGTTGAAAGAAGTGATATTGGTCTGTAATTAGAATTAATATGTCTATTTCCTTTTTTAAAAAGAGGTATGACTTTGGCACTTTTAAGATGGTCAGGAAAGCAACCCATTTCAATACTTTTGTTAAATAAAAAGGACAGAACATCAATGACATACCAGGCGACATTTTTTAATAACTTACTCGAAACACCATCATTTGTGCAAGAGGTTTTATTTTTAAAGCACAAGACAGTTTTATAAACTTCAATTGGTGTAATCGGATTACAAACAGAACTATTACATTGAACATCATCCATAAAAGAGACATCTGACGAAGAGGAACAGTTACAGGATATACAAGGATCAAAACTTGGTTTTAATTTCTGAGAAACTTCAATGAAATATTCGTTAGAAATATTAGTAATATTCCCAAGACCTGGCTCCATAATTCCCCCACTTCAATGCTATCAATTTTACGCCGCTTTTAACCTTTCCTAAAATGTTATCTACTACTCTCCACTCTTCGCGTACATTACCTTTAGCTCTCGTAAACATATCACCATAGAAGTTGCTGCGAGCGTCCTCGATTCCTTTATTCACAAATTTACAAAAATTTACATAATGTCTCTTAAGTCTTGAGTTACTTTGATGTTTTTTACATTTTGAATGCAATTTTCTCTTTTTCCTTATCTTATTAAGAAGACTATTAGTCATCCAAAGTTTTAAATATTTCTTTTTACGTGCACGATTTTTTACGAAAGTACTCGATTTGATATGCTTTTGAATAGTTTCAATAAATAAATCAAAAGCAATGGAAGGATTATCTTCACAGTAAACCGATTCCCAACATTCAAAAGTTAAAACATTTTTTAATTTATTGAAATCCACAGAATATTTTACTGTTTCAGAAGCAGATTGAATATTTTCAGAACTGTTGCAAAACAAAGTATTTTAGATAGGGGCCTAAGGGGTTAGATAGGGGTTTTTGTAGTTGTTTGAAACTCAGGTGTGTTTGGTTTCTATGTTTGCTCTCCAGGGGTGGGAGTCCGAATAGGACGGTGAGTTTTTCTTCACTCAGAGTGATTCGAGGTATATCACAGTATTTTTTTCTGTGCTTGAAACTCTACAACAGCCAAATCTACGTGTCAGTGTTATGCGTTCACACGCAGAATTGTTCTGTCTGAGTTCCAATTACACAATGAAAAACTGACTTGCCATGGGCAGGATTCGAACCTGGACCCTCTGAGTGAGAAGTGTTTGCTACTAAATTATATAATTTAGTGTTATAATATTATGATCTGTCAGCTTCAAGTCATATACTTTGCCGCTAAAATGTTTTTTATTATTTTTGTGAGATCTAAGAAATAAGTGATCAATGCAACTCTTAAAAGAATCTGTCAAGCGGGTAGGTTCATTTATCAAACTCTTAAGACCATTCGAAACCATAGTCAACAAGTAATTTTCCGTATCAAGGTTAGATTCATTAAGAATATCAATATTGATATCTCCTAAAACAATTAAATTTTTAGACGAAATTGAGCTGAGAATGTTGCTGAGATCATCAATAAATGTGCTTTGAGCAAAACCGTGTAATCGGTAAATACATAAGAAAGTATAATCAATATCTTCAAACGTAAGCGATAACTTTTGTACGTCAGCACTTGATAAATTAACGAACGAACAATCACACATTAATCCATTTCTCACATAAACGGCAACACCTCCAGCAGAATAAGACTCGTTACAATTTGAGAATAAAGTGTAACCTTTTATTTTATATGAATCTACTTCATTTTCATAAATCCAAATTTCACTCAAGACAACAACAGGCAAATTCGACATAGACTCAAGATGAGCTACGAGTATGTAGACAAAAACAATATTTTACAGCACTAATGGAGTGAATTGGGAATGTACATAAATTTGAATGAGAGAGTGGGATAGAACTACTAATATTAATAATCTAAGAAATCAGCAACACAATTTATTCTTACATAATTATCACCCTCTACTTTCCGCATGTACACAGTCCTATTCCCCGTCCATAAATATCTGTACCCTTTCGTTATCATCATTGTTTTTGCAGTTTTTAATAATTTCATAAGTTAAACACTCATTAACGTACATCTTCTCTTTTCTTCCTTCGGTATTGAGTAAGTTCGTGGTTAGTTTCTCTCTTTTTTCTTTCTTTGCTTTGAGTATTTTTTCTTTACATAGATGAGACACTAGTCTTACTTGAAGAATATTTTTGTTGGTCGTATTGCTATTTGTTGTCGGTTTGGACAATTTAATTTTCTTCAAGTAACATTGATCAATATCTCTCTTATCTAAGTTTACGCTCATATCTTCACGGAACACTTTAAGTGTAACATCATTTAGAGACATGTCTGTTTTGATAGCAGGAACGTTGAAAATCTCTAAGGAATTTCTAAGTAGTTGTTGTTCCAGGTTGTTGACCTTTGCTTTAAGCGAATTCATTCTTTTTTCGCATTCTAGATTTTTGGCTTGAAGTGCAGAGATTTGTTGTTTTTGATTCTCTGCTATTGCAACAACTTTGGCATAAATCATCTCTAATGTTATACAAGTACCTTAAAGTTGTTTGGTGAATAACAAAAGTACATCCGATGTTGTATTGGATGATGTTGAACACAAACTATTTTCTGGTGTTACAGCAGACGATGGAAGTGCGCGATGAGGGAGACGATGACCGTGGCGGGCAGTTCTGTTGTGTTACGTTGTTCGACGGTATTGAGAAAGAGTTTCTGCGATGAATCGAACATGCTTGACACCTCCAAACAGATTTGCTTTTTTTTATAAAATCAATATCAATGGCGGGGATTTCACACAATTTCCGTGGAAATAGACACCACAAAACCCCACACATCACTTTAAGGTCTGGTCTTTCAACCTTCTTCTTACAAATGCTACACAACATTGTAAATGTATATAATATTAAATAAATATGTTTTAAATTAATAAAGCTCAAGAACAGAAGTGTACCCCACAACGACTTTCACTCTACTTGGCCGTTGGTAAACTGTTCAGTCGTGTTTAATTTCAAGTGGTCGCCAAATATCTATAAATGTATGTATACAAAATATGCCTATTAATCTGAGAAAAGTTAATTTAAAAACTACTGTGCGCATTGAACATGGCTTCAACATCTGCAAATTTCCAGCTGGTCACACTTCTTGCGGTTGTCAAATGTTGTGTCAATGCCATTAAAAAAAATACATACCTTACCATTTGTTTACCAAATTCGTTCGAAAACTTGTTAAATGCAATTTGCCTGTGAAAGTGTGTTTTATATCCGAATGAAATGTTCGCTTCGAAGACAGTGTCACTCTATAAAATCAATGGAATATTTCTAAAAGCTGTCCGTAAGTACAAATTAACAATAAACCACAACAATTGCAATCGATTGTACAAAGAATTTTGAAGGGTTACGATAGAGTTCCACATCTCAATAAAGCGGCTGATTTCGATTGTTGTGCTGTTAATAAGAATCATAACAGCTAAGTTGTTATTCGTATGCCTTTTCATGGATTTCACAACACGGTGAAAAGCTGTTACATAGAAATGCACTTCGGTTGTTATTTAATGTAGATTAATAAAGTAAAATATGTATGCATCGCCTCCGATTTCACATCTTAACTAAATATTAAAACATCCCATGTACTTTAAAAGTGCGAACGTATAAGTGTAACGAGTTTGCAAAACAAAGTCTGATAGGTGATTTGATAGACAAAGTACTAACTCCATGTTTAAAATATTTGTTAACGACTTTTGCTATTAATTTCTTGAGAATTAACTTCAATTTAACTTTCTGTAAAGGCTGTTCTTTTTGCAGTTTTCTTTATCACCGAAAAAAAAAATATAAACAACGCTTATTAAGATAGGGGTTTGTCATTGCCAATTGAGAAAGACTCATGATGATTCGTATAAATTTGCCACTACCAGCCTAATATACATACATACATGGGGCATTTATGTGCCCCACATAGGGCAAAGACAACGACTCCAAAGAAAGCTACTACCAGAATGGTTTTTTTGTTGGTACAGTTGAAAAGCTTGCGCGACACGACACCGATAACGGTTTAAGACTAATAGATTTTCGCGGCCAGACCAAACATAGTTGTCGCTTGTACTCGTATTCTGCATCTCAATATTCACAAGCATTGCAAACGGCGCAAGACGTTCATTCTTCATAATACTCGTAGATATTCGAACTTTCCGACGGTTGAATCTTAAGTTGGAGCACAAATTTGTTGTAGCCAGAATATGGTTGGAGATATTCCAAAAATCCCAAGAATAAAACTGAAGAAATTGGAAGTAGAATGACTGTTGGCCACATTATAACGTTCATAATTATACTTACGAATAACGTGAAAATACCGGAAATTTGCCATATGTAAACTGTTTTCTTGATCAGATGTAAGTTAATTAGAAATTGTAAGCACTCACATTTGAACATTTAAAAATCATTGTATTTACAAAATAATATGTATTAGAATTAGTTGTACTTTTGTAACACGTCTTAATCGTTATTCATTAGAGAAGCGCTCCCCCTCGTACTGCGAATTAGGCCTCGATACTCATTTAAATTTCTTTGAGACATTCCTGTTTTTATACTTTATATACCTCACAAAATCCTGGTTGAATCAGATAAGTAGCATCTCGAAAAAGTGTTTTGGTGTCATTAATATTTTCTGATATTTTCGATAAATATGTAGTCCTACTGTTTAGACAAGCTTAGATTTTTGTTAAAACGGTTGTGAATTCTTCAAATATAGATAAAAATTGTTTGCAACTCCTCTGAATTGTACTTTGAAGCTTTTAAGGGCTGTCCTCACAAATCAACCATATATGGAGCACCTTGGTCGCAATATCTGTCAGCAACCTTTGGAAAACGATTACAACGAAACGTCTATCTGCTGATTGGAATACTAGACGTACTCGAAAGATTTTTTCAGGCAACTAAAATCTCGTGAGATGAATGGTTGTCTAAATACAACATTAAGTTAATTTACACTAATAATTTAGCCTCTCCATTAAATGTTTGATGCCACCCACGGAGCAGAATATCACTGAGCCCAAACATCTTTCCCTCTCTCTTTATCCAATTTTCCGAAAATCTTAACACGTGCTCCGTCATTATAAGAGTAGGCACTCAAGTGGTAGTGGACTGGCTTCCAAATCAGAAGCTTCGGTGCTCGAATCCCAATCTCCCCCGAAAGACACTAATTTTTTCAGTTAACAAAAATCAAGTAAGATAAGTAGTTGACTAGAAATCAACAAGTCAACTTCCATCAAGAATTTAGTCTCCCCATTAAATGTTGGATGCCGCCTATGGAGCGAAATAACCATTGACCCCAAACATCTTTCTTTCTCTCTCTATCCCATTTTCATAAAATGCTTATCACATACAGAGGCATTATAATGAATTAAGTGTGACGGCCTGTTTTTTAAGCATTTTTTGAAAATTTTGTTTGGTGCCTAATGAAAAGATAGAACTTTGAATTTTTTATCATTTATTTGTTACTATTTCAAGAGTATGTAAAACGAATTTCAAGTAAAAATCTTCATTAGAACGTAAGTTGTACCATTCCGAGAACACCCTCCTTGAAAAAACGAACACTCACTTCCTCCACGATTTCGGCTGATTGGCTTATCAAAAAGGAAAAAAAAAACAGTGTTTTAATCTATAAGCCTAAATGCATCGAGTGAACTAAAATCATTTGAAATTATTGAAAATTGGGTTTTTGGCAGACTTCTGAAAAAAAAGTTTCAAATTTCATGATTTTTTTTTAAGTTTTCATTATAAAAAACATAGAAATACTCTGAATTTCAGGATGATTCTAGGTCTCTCTGTGCGTCTATATATGCTGATTCTATACTATAAATGTCAAGTGAATTGGTTAAACCGTTTTCGAGATATAGTGGAGGAAAGTTTGAAAAACACCGTTTTGAGAGAAACGCGTGTAAAGTTTCAAGTATGATTAAAACTATGAAAATCTTAAATTACCATCAATCTGCGATGCGAAAAAACAAGTGACCATAAAAATGTCCTTCTATACTTGTATAAACTTGTCTATACTTGTATAAATACACATTTGTATAGAAGGGTCTCAGGCCCGGCCTCCTACTACTCAACATAGAGCTCCGAGCATCTGCTTCTTCCAAGTGCTGTATCTTTATAGCGACTTCAATTTTTCAAAAATTACTTTACCAGCATACACTGCACATGTTAAGGAATCAACTTTGCAAAAAAAAAATATTTTTTCAACCCATCACACGGGGGAACCCCCTTAATTAATACCCACTTGAGTGTTAAGTTCTTTTTATAAAAACAAAGTGCATTGTACATTTTTAATTTACAATAAGAAATGGAGTGAGCCGATTATATCGTAGTAAAAATACAATGTTTTAGCTTTGCTTTAGCTTGCAAATTTGAAAAAGTTCTTATAAATGATCGCAGACTATTGAAGTTTTAGCCAGCCGATTTGATTTGAGTGATTATATTTAGCTGAATACAATGTTCTCACAACTTAACATATGGATAATGAATTTGATCGAAAAAAATGTATAACACTTGAAGATTAACACAATATATCGGTCTAAAAAATTTATTGCAACGATGCAAGATAACACTTAATGCATTTTTGACTACTGTGTTCCCTTTTTCCTTTCAGTAATCATTGAAATATATACTGCGTATTAACACTTCCACGTAATGCTACAAATTTCTCCAATGTATCCAAATTATTTCTGCACCGCTTGTGGGGATGATTGAGTGAGTGGACGTTAAAATGTTTCTACATTCCCCACTACTGCCAAACTCACAAGCTGCGCAGTATCAATGCAGTTAGACGTAATTGTACACGTTACATATTTCAACACTTAATTATAGTAGCATGATGATGATACAATTGAGTAATCCAACTGTTTTTCATTTGTCCTCTACCTAGAACCTCAGCTGAAACTGGAGCTTCTGCTTCTTTCGGATCGAATTTTTCGACGAACTTCTTTGTAAATATATGGCAAAACTAGCGGTTGCGCTAAGCGTGGAATTTTTTAATGTGAAGACATCCTCTAATATGCGCAATTCTAATTATGCCCTTTTGCCCTCCATCTTAAACCTTAAATTCTTGAGTTATGCCAAGTAAAGTGCTTTCTCCAGGTGAATGGAAACGATGTTTATATTTTTTGCCAAGCCGCGATATTTCTCCACCGATATCTGTAAGTTTTGGATCGCATCGTATTCCTTCCCTCACAGCCGAATTGATTAAATTTATCAGTCGATAATCTGCAACTCCCCCATACATTTGTATTGTCTGCGATACTGTATCTGATGTTTGTTTCTTATGCCTACAACAAACTTCCTCAACAGAATTTTACTGCGCAGGAACTATTTAAGTAATATGTCAAAATACTCTTTCAACTTTCGGCAAACTTGGTGGTTTTCTGTTAGTCCGCTTTCATACGTCGCAAGTTTCGAAAGATTCAAATGAGTGCAAAAGAGAGAAATAATGAAACAAAAAATACCCAACTAAGTCCGCTTTCATACGTCGCAAGTGTGTAATGCGCATGTTCTGGTTATTTTCTTTTAAATTGTCATTCAGTGATGCGCGCAACTCTACATGAAGACTTTCCCCTTCTTTGAGTTTGCATGTTATTTGACAGTTCTCTTTCATTTCATCTTTGGCGCTCAGTCTTTCATAATTGAAAATGAGCCCCCTTGTTAATTCTTTGGTCCATTTCAGTTCATCCGCCATACTGAAATGTTGTGCTCGTAATCTATATTGTCGAGATTACTTTGAAGGGGACAATATAGATTTAGATGAATAAACTTGTATTTTTAATTCTCTCAATAAATTGCTTTTCATCAAGGTGGTATTTTAGGTTTTCTATAAGAATGATTAGTTACTTAATTTCAAATTCAATACGAAGTCTTTAGAACATTAGAGAAAGAAAAAATAAATAATTAAAATACAGGTGCTATAAAATTTGTTTTATTGTAAAATAAAAAGTTAAGCATCTAACACTGCTATGCACACAGGTGCATCTGCACTGCATATTAATAACACTAATAATATTTTGCTCGTCAAACTTCAATTACAAAATCTAAAGTGGGACTCACTTTGTGTGCAAGATGAATTGCTGAAGAGAAAATGGTAAAATGCAGATGGGACAACATCTCATATGCAGCTAAGTACTCCCTGAAATATATGACGGAATCTCAGGAGGCCATTTGGGAATAAACAAGACGTTGAAAAAGCTAATGGAACGTTTCTATTGGCTAAGCGGTAAACAAGATGTTGAGAATTGGTTCAAAAACTGCATAAGGTGTGCGGCTACCAAGGTTTCAAAAGTAAAGCAACAGGGAAAAATGCAACAGTACAATGTCGAAGCACCATTCGAACGAATAGCCATTGACATCGCTGGGCAGTTTCCCGAAACCTTTAATGGTAACCGATACACCTTGGTGGTCATGGCTTACTTCAGTATGTGGCCGGAAGTGTTTACCATCCCAAATCAAGAGGCTAAGACCGTAGCCAAAAATATAGTCAAAAACTGGGTGAGCAGATTTGGGGTCCCAATGGAGCTACACTCTGATCAAGGGCGAAATTTTGAATCAAAAGGAAAGGACAACGTCACTACACCCTCAATCTGATGAATGGTCGAACGATTCAATCGGACCTTCAATGAGGTCGTCATCAACTGCCAGCGGGATTGGGATTGACACATACCTCTCTTCTGAATCGCCTGCCGAAACGCACCGTGAATGGAGAATGGAATCGAATTTTCCAGCAAAATGAAAATTGTATGGGACCCTGGATGGCGAAATGAATATATTCTTGAAAAATATCATTCGAGTATAAATATCAGCATCCAAAAGGTATGCAAGTGAGTTCATCAGTTGAATTTGAAGTGTTAATTCGGAGAAGTGATTAAGTGGTTTAAGTAAAAGATAAGAAGAAAAGTATCAGCGGTTGAGAAATTGAATTGTGTTGAGATAAACGATTAAATTGTAAATTGTAACTGTATTGAATAAAGCGATTTGTATTGAAAAGAATAAGTTTTATCATTTGTACCCAAACAAACATTTTATGTTATAATTATGTTTTCGTTTTCAAGAAAAAGCAAACAATTTAATTGTGGAGGAAAATACAAAATAAAAAAATAACAAAAAAAAGGCCTTAGCTAGAACTTGGAATGAATCAATTTATATAATAATAAATAGATATAACAATGAAAATTAATATATTAAACATAAATAAATAGAAAAAGACGAACGAAGAAATGAGATATTGTACATAAACAAATATATATTTATGTTAAATAGCATTTGAACAATGTTATGAATTTTATAAACTTCTGTAGCTTGCACTGGATGTCTGTACTTAGTTCGGTTATGAGCAAAACAGCAACGCTCGATACTCGTAAATGTCTTGCAAGATTTAACAATCTTATTAGAGATCAATTCAACCTTCGCTTTTTATTGTATTAATTTAGCATCATTTTTATGATCTCATTTTAAGATACTTGAAGTTTTTTGATGACATTTTAAACAGTCTTCCCATACTTGCCAGCCATAAAGCTGAATTAACTGAAATATTACTTTATGAATAATAATTTTGTTTTCAAAAGATTTTCTATTAATAAAATGTTAAAGCATTTTATTGACAGTAGCGATTTTCTTAAGCGTGCGACTTTTATGGTCGTTAAAATATACACCCCAATTCCGTATCTCGCATTTCCAACTCATATTGGACTATAGTCGAATTTTCTTATTCCAGAAGTCGTATTTTTCTAACATACACACATCACTAATTGTCAACTCTTGAACGTAGTGCATCGCATTCGACTCTCGCATTTTATGGGTTATTCCGTATGTCGGATATAGTCGTTATGGGAAAAAACACTTTGTTCGGCATTAAATACAAAGACCAAAACTAAAAGAAACCGATATTTTATTGAAAGGACTGAACTCCTTGAAAGCACAAATTACGATGGTAATTCATATAATAGAAACAAAGATTGAAATTTCATTATGAGTATAAAACATAAGAAAGAGATAACAATCAATAGCTAACTCCATTAATTTTTAACATCCTCCGCCCGGGAAGTTGAAGAAAGTTCAATCGGATATAAAAGTTGAACTGGTCTTCGGGTTCTGCACCTTCAATAACAGCTAACCTTCGCGGCTTTGGTGAATCAAACACCAATACGACTTCTTTTGGTTTGAATTGGGCTGAAGAATAACCTTGGCTGTGTTGAAATGATCTTAAGGGTTGCAAATATTCGGTACGCTACCGATTCCAAGGCATATTTGTGTGCTTCATCTGCTAAGTCCATAGTTTCTGAATGTCGGTTGTCGATCACTGCTCACGTAAGTTAATGGACGGAAATTGACGATACCTTCTGCTTCTACAATTACGGTCCATAACTGCTCAAATGTTAGCTTTGCCCTTCCGATGACAACCTTTAAAACATTTTTTATTGTCCTTATTAGCCGCTCCCAGAAGCCTCCCCACCGTAGAGCCCGTTCGACGATAAACTTCCATCGTATTCGCTTATTTGATAGAAACCCTTGCATAAGCTCGTCATCCGGCGCTTGATTGGTGTCATTAAGCTCTAAAGCTGCTCTTCTAAAAGTACGCGAGTTAAGACAATCGTTTATAAAGCATAAGATATCTTAAAATAGCCTACTCAGCATCATCACGATTGCCACACATTTTCAACAGCATAATCTGTAAACAAGCACATCTGGACACCAAGTCCAAACATGTCATTTGTCACGTATTATTACTGACCAACGATTGCATAAACAAGAACATCTGGACACCAAGTCCAATCCTGATGGAACAAGCATAACCAATCAATCTAGAACGATCGATTGATGAAATCATCAGCACCCAGATGATGTCATTTTGAGAGTATATAAACTCCACCAAAAATCATCAAAGAGCGAGTCAACTTCCAGCAGCAAGATCATCCGGTCTCCATAATTTAATTTAAGTTCAAACCATTGTATTCTAGTATTATTTAAAATAAAGAATATCTTTTTTAAAAAACCTAGAAGCAAGGGAAAGTAATAATTGGCGCCCAACGTAAAAGGCACCTTGAAAGTAGTATCAGTTACCGAAGTGAAAAGTGCAAACGTACGAATATATCAAAAGTGTGCTAGGTCAAGAATATTGACCCACTTTCAAAATAACAGTGAAGACTCTAGTGTGAAAAAGTGTGCTAGGTCAAGAACATTGACCGAAATAAAAGTAGTGAGGAGTTTTACTGACATAAGGTAACAAGTGCCACGGCAAGATAATATACCCGAAAAAAAAAAGGTATAGCCGAAAAAATATAAAAAAAGTATCCTAAATAAGGAGAAAAAAAGAAAAACAAACCAAAAAGTTTAGTGTACGGTAGAGAAAATATATACCAGCTAAAAGAATACAAAAAAAACGAGTATCTCAAAAAAAAAAAAAACTTAAACAAAAACGTGTTAGTGACAAAGGTGTCAGGCGAAGTCTAAAAAAGAAAAAAATATAAAAACAAACAATAAGTGAAAAAAAAAAAAATATATAAATAAATAAAATTGTAACAACGTGCTTCATCAAAGAAAAAAAAACAGCAAAACAACAAGCAGATAGTAAGAAATATTTTTATATATATACGCCATATATTGTAAAACAGATTTAATATAATATCAATAAAAATATATATATACCAAATATTGTAAAACAGATTTAATATTGTAAAACAGATTTCCATAGTCTTACAAATTAAAACATAAACTTAACAAAATGACGACCTTACAGACAAATCAAGACATGATTACAAAACTCATAGTAACCAACACAGCCTCCCTGAAAGCTGAAATAGATAGTCTAAAAAATCAGTTAAAAGCTATGACAGGTCTTAGCAACGTGACCGAATATGAGCCACAAAAAATAGACGAAAGCATTACATGCAACGAGTCATTGGAGGTAATAAAATCGTTACCAGATTTCAGCGGAAACGCTAGTACCTATGTTAGTTGGCGCGAAGCAACTAACAATTCCATGACATTATACACTAAGGGTAGTCGCAGGTATTTTGCTGCGTTAACCATTCTCAGAAATAAAATAATAAATAATGCCAATGATGTTTTAACGAATCATGGCACAGTCCTAAACTTTGATGCAATTATAAGCAGGCTCGATTTCGCTTACGCTGATAAGCGCCCTGCTCATATAATTGAACAGGAATTAAGTATCCTTCGACAAGGAAACTCATCTCTGATAGAATTTTATAATATTGTCAATAAGAAATTGACATTACTGATAAATAAAACAATAATGACCAATGGTACAAATAGTGCATTAACTAGGGAACTTAACAATACAAATCGTAAAAATGCATTGAGAATATTCATTACAGGGCTGAACGCTCCACTTTCAAATATATTGTTCTCATTATCCCCAGAAGATCTACCTAGTGCTTTGGCAAAAGCTCAAGAATTAGAGTCGAATAATATGAGAGCAAATTTCGCTCTACAATTCGGAAGATCTCAGAACCATCTAAATAATGCAAGTCCCAGAAATCAGAATAACCTCAGATTTCCTGAAAGGAATCAGCAGCAGGTTAATTCACCTAAACCAGAACCTATGGAATTAGGAAGCTCTGTTAATAGAATAAATAACAGACAACATGACTTCCAACGAAATAGAACTCCGCAGGTTAATCATAACCAGCAAAATTGGATCCCAAAACCTAATTGGAATCAAAATCCAAATCGTCAAAATTGGAATCAAAACCAACAGCCTAACTTTCGCAACGAGAAACGACAACATGAGAGTGTACAACATAGTGCACAACCTCCTATAAAAAACCAAAGAATAAATAATTTAAATGAGAGCGCTTTTTTAGACGAGCATCTCAGTTGCCCTACATCTTCCGAGATAGCGACAAATCAGGTAAACGTCTAAAAATCTTAGTGGACACTGGCGCTACAAGCTGTTATTGTAGGCCTAATATTTTATCGAATAGATATAAACTAGCAATTAAGAAAAGGGTAAAAACCATAAATGGTTATACCATTATAACACATTATTGTGAAGCGATAATGTTCGGAAAAAAAATACAGTTTTACGAGTTAGCGAACTTAGAAAGCGATTTGCTAATTGGTTTTAATATATTAAAGCTTTCCAATATAACATTAGATTTTGAAAATAAAATCCTAATCCATCAGGGAAAACCTGAACAAATATATATTTCAGAGGAAAACTCCGAGAAATCTATTATGACTAAACAGGAAAGTCATAATATAAAAATTGAAAGCACTTTGAAATGCAATAATTTCGAAGTAAAAGTTGACAGAGATAACGGCAATGTTGAAAATAAAATCGAAAAATTTAGAAATGAGATTCTATACAAAATAGAATCAATGCATTCAGATATAAATACAAATGAATTATTCAGAACAGACGTAAAGGCTGAAATTCGTACAATTGTTGAAACTCCTGTATGGAGTAAACAATATCCATATCCTTTATCTGTAAATTCGTTTGTTAACAAAGAAATTAAGAAGATGTTGAATGACGGAATCGTTCGACCTAGTAAGAGCCCATATAACTCACCCATTTGGGTAGTACCGAAAAAAGGTATTAATGAAGATGGGACACCAAAATTAAGAATGGTGGTTGACTATAAAAAATTAAATGAAAAAACTGTATCGGATCGATATCCAATCCCCGATACAAATGTTATACTTTCTAACTTAGGAAAGTCTAAATATTTCTCAACAATTGATTTAGAATCAGGTTTTCACCAAATACAAATGAGTGAATCAGATATAGAAAAAACATCATTTTCCGTCAATAATGGAAAATATGAATTCCTAAGAATGCCATTCGGATTGAAAAACGCACCAAGCATTTTTCAACGGGCAATGGATGATATTTTGCGAGAATATATAGGAAAGTTTTGTCATGTTTATATAGATGACATTATTGTATTTTCAGAAAATTTAGAAAAACATACAGCAAATCTAAATAAGATAATTGAAACCCTAAAAACCGCGAACATGAAAATATCATTAGAAAAATCAAAATTCTACCAAACAGAAGTTGAATTTTTAGGTTACATTGTTGGACACAATATCATTAAAACGGATCCCAGAAAAGTAGAAACAATATCCGAATATCCAATACCAACAACACTAAGACAACTTAGAAGTTTCTTAGGCATGACAGGTTATTACAGAAAATTCATTCCGAATTATGCATCAATAGCCAAACCTTTAACAAAACACTTAGCTGGCGAAAACGGAAAAATTTCACAATATTTATCAAAGAAAACGGAAGTAAAACTGGACGAAGAAGGTATTTTAGCCTGCCAAAAATTAAAAGATTTATTAATTAATCAAATAGAATTGGTACAACCAAATTTTAATAAAAAATTAGTTTTAACCACAGACGCTTCTAACAACGCGATTGGCGGTATTTTAACGCAAGAGGGTAAACCTATTATTTTTATATCAAAAACATTAAATCCCACAGAACAAAATTATGCAACAAACGAAAAAGAGCTTTACGCTATCGTTTGGTCATTGAAAACATTGAGAAATTATCTTTATGGAGTTTCAGATTTAGAAATCCATACAGATCACCAACCTTTAACTTTTGCAGTCTCAAGTCGTAACCCTAATGCAAAAATGAAGAGATGGCACGCATTTATAGAAGAATTTGCCCCAAAAATAATTTATAAACCAGGCACTACCAACGTAGTTGCAGACGCTTTATCAAGACAGTATTTGAATAATTTAACAGACGATTCTTCAATCTCTGGAACACAACATTCAGCTGAAAGTAGCGATAATATCGATATCCCAGAAACTAAGAAACCTTTAAATCAGTTTAAACAACAAATTCTTTTAGCTAAAGCTAATTTTACAATCCATGAACAAATAAGAACTTTCGGAAAAACTAGACATATTATAGAATACGATACACCAGAGAATTTAGTACATATTCTTAAGGAGTATTTACAACCAGGAATAATTGCAATTCATTGCACACCTGAAGACTTGTATGAAGTGAAGCAAAAAATAAAAGAAACCTTTAGTAACCAATTTCTGTATACAAAAATTTTCGCGATAAATATAACTAATAAAGAGGACCAAAGTACAATAATTGAGCAAACACATACTCGAGCACATAGAAACTATAAAGAGAATTTGAAACAAATCTTTGCCTCATATTATTGGCCTGAAATGAATAAACAACTTCAGGAATATGTAAGAAACTGTGAGATCTGTAATAGAAATAAATATGACCGTCATCCTCAAAAGATACCAATTGGAGAGGCTCCAATCCCAAAAACAGAGGGGGAGCAACTACACATCGATATATTTTTCGCCCAAAAATTAAAATTTTTAACATGTATAGATTCCTATTCAAAGTTCTTAATAATAAAATTAATTGAAGATAAAACTAAGTTAGACGAAAAAATTTTAGAATTACTACAAAGCTTTCCAGATGTAAAGCAAATAACTGTTGATAATGAACCAGGCTTCACAACAGTACAATTTAAAACATTAATGCAAAGATTAAAAATAAAAATATATTACTGCGATCCTAAACACAGTACCACGAATGGTCAAGTAGAAAGAGTTCATTCTACAATTATCGAAATTGCAAGATGTATGAAACAAGAATTTCATTTAATAAGTGATCTAGAATCAATATTTAGAGCTGCACAGCAATATAATAAAAGTATTCATTCCGTCACAAATCTTAAACCTTACGACGTTTTATATAATAAATTACCCCACAATGAAGTGCAACCGAAACTTTCTTTAGCTCAAGACAAAATGCTAACTCGAAATAATAAGAACAGGAATGTTAAACAATATAAACAAAACGATATAATATATGAAAAACTCATAGGAGGTAGAAATAAACTTATGTCTAAATATAAAAAAACAAAGAATTAAAGAGGATTTAGGAAATAAAGTCCAAATATTTCAAAAAAATAGAATAGTCCATAAAGACAATATTAAAACTTAATCTTTATATTTTTACAGAAAATGTTTCTCTTAACAATTTCTCTACTGATGACATTTGTGTCTTCAGAAATTATTGATTATACTCGGGATAATTACATCTTGATCGAAAATGGAAAAGCCGCAATTTATAAGAATATGGTGAAATATTTCATGTTACAAACTTAACATATTATGAAATATTAATGCAGGAAACGCAAAACATTTTAAATAAAAATTTTGAATATAAAAGCCTTGGTACCAAAGATGATGTCATACATATTAATATGGATGATGATTTAGAAGTAGGTTTAATAGAGACACTATTAAAACAATTGAAAATAAGTAATCATAGGCAAAAAAGAGGAATAAATGAATTAGGAACATTATGGAAATGGATAGCAGGAACCCCAGATCACGACGATTTAGTTACTATAAATAACAAGCTTTTAGAATTAACAGAGAATAATAACAAACAGTTTACTACGAATTCAGAAATTTTTGAAGCAATAAATTTATTAAGGAAGTCAGTACGAAACCTCGAGATTGGTTCACATCATAGAATGAATAAACAGATGTATAAATTAATTATAACTGAACTACAAAATATGATACAAACTATAACATTAGCTAAGATAGGTATCCTAAACCCAGCAATTCTAAACTTACGGGACATACAAGAAATTACGAAACACGAACACGAAACATTAACATTGACCGATTTAATAGACGTTTCAAAATTCAAAATAGTACAAGATAATAATGTAATTATAATTTATATAAATTATCCGATAATTGAAAAAAGTTGTTCTTTATATGAAACAAGGGCCATAAGCCAAAACGATGGAAAACTGTTGATAGAGAAATCAATTATAAAATGTAAAAGTGAATATTTCAATGTCGAAACCTGTAAATTAGAATTAAGAACTACATTTTGTAAACTTATGTATAAAAGATCATGTCTGTCGGATCTATTGAATAATAAAAAAGGAAAATGCATTAAAATAAAAGAAAAAAATGAACATTTAGAAATCATTAAAGATGGTACGATATTAATTTCCGGTAACCACACAATAGATGGCCATAATCTAGAAGGCACATATTTAGTAATCTTTAAAAATAAAACTATAATTGATAACGTAACTTTTGACAACCCAACGGAAATTATTACTAACTATTTAAGAACAAGTAATATAAATAAATACGATGTAATCAGGTATGTTGAATCTGAAAATAAAAACCTGAAATTTGAAAATATTAATGTAATTAATTCAATAAAACATACAGTTGAAAAACAACCCATATTATGGATAATAATAATTTTATTCATCATTGTAATAATAATTTTAGTATTTTATAAATCTATAAAAAACTTTCAAGACTGTAAAAAGAAACAAAAGACCAAAAATGATATAATACTTTTTGATAATATTAATAAGAATATTCAAATACTTACAAAACAGTTTGAAGAAACGGGACGTTTCTCTTAAAGAAAAGGGGGAGTTAAGACAATCGTTTATAAAGCATAAGATATCTTAAAATAGCCTACTCAGCATCATCACGATTGCCACACATTTTCAACAGCATAATCTGTAAACAAGCACATCTGGACACCAAGTCCAAACATGTCATTTGTCACGTATTATTACTGACCAACGATTGCATAAACAAGAACATCTGGACACCAAGTCCAATCCTGATGGAACAAGCATAACCAATCAATCTAGAACGATCGATTGATGAAATCATCAGCACCCAGATGATGTCATTTTGAGAGTATATAAACTCCACCAAAAATCATCAAAGAGCGAGTCAACTTCCAGCAGCAAGATCATCCGGTCTCCATAATTTAATTTAAGTTCAAACCATTGTATTCTAGTATTATTTAAAATAAAGAATATCTTTTTTAAAAAACCTAGAAGCAAGGGAAAGTAATAATTCGCGCGCTATCAGAGAAAATTGTTAATGGAGCACCTCGCCGAGCAATAAAGCGCCTTAGCCCCATGATTCAGCTTTCTGTTGACAAACTCGTTACAATCTCCAAATGAATAGAACGAATAGCAGCACAAGTGAAAACCATTAAATACCACTTGTTCATTTCGTTTGTGGAATTATCAAGGTAGTAAACCGGCCCGGCGAAGTCTGTGCCAACACAGTCGAAATGGTTGACACACAGGTTTTCCAAAAAGCTTTTGACAAACGACACACCTTCTGATTCTTCCTTTTACAAGCGGGCGTGCTTTCCGAATCCAGAAATGTTCGCGAAGTTGACACAGAACAACGTTAACACCTCCAGACAAAGTCTTCTGATGGTAATAATCGATGATAAGCGTTACCAAGTAACAATCCGATGGCAAAATGATAGGGTGCTTCTGGTCTAGTTGGCCATTTAACGATTGAAGGCGGCCTCCTAGTAGCAAGAAACCTTCGTTGTCTAAAAATGGACATAACTGAGTGATTCTCGAAGATTTTGGTATAGATTTTTCCTTTCTGTAAAGAGAGAATTTCGTTAGCAAGTAATTTGATTTGCATATACCTGAGTCAATAAGCTTCCGCCCCATCAATTTCACTAGTAGAGGGCTGAGGCAATTCAAACTTCTCTATCCTTTTGCATAGTTTTCTAAATCGCAACACATAAGAAGTGCGACTCACCAAATGGTTCCAGGAACTGATTTGTTTATAATTCAAAAGAAGCTCCGGAATTGCTAGAACAGGAACGGAAATTGGCACCAATAACGCCACTGTACTACAGCTTCTTGATTTATCTCGACCACATCCTCATCAAAGTTTGTCGAAGAATTCAGCAAATTATGAGCTGTGATTCCTCTAGTTAAAAGATCTGCTGGATTTTCCGTCCCTTTGCAATGCCCCCAATCAGCAACTAAAGTGAGATGTCGTATTTCCAACACTCGGTTCTGCACGTACTCGTACGGTTTCCAACGATGAACATTATCTTGGATCCACCCAAGCGAAATCTTCGAATCTGTCCACAAGAAGAACCTATGGACCCGAACCTTTAGGGAATGTTTTAGATAAGAGCATATCCGCGCTGCCAACAGTTCGGCCGTTAATTCCAATTTGGGAAGCGAAAGCTGTTTTACGCCGTCTGCCTTTAGAGGGGCAACTCTGCTCTTTGCACAAGGAAAACATACGTTACTGTCTTCTTCTTTGCTGAAGCTTGTAATGAAAGCTACATGAAATGAAAGTTCCATACGCTTTCATGCTAGCATCCGCAAAGATATGAACATGTATTGGACCTGCAGAAGAAAACCGAAGCGCCGCGCGGGGAATAGCAAAATCATTTAAATCCCACAAACCTTTTACACAGTCCTCGAACTGCATTAAAAGTTCAGCAGTAAGCAACTCATCCCAAGAAAGTTTTTCCCTCCAGATAGCTTGAAAAAAATTTATATTCTTATTACAACCGGGACGAGCATTCCAAGAGGATCGTAGATTCTGGCGATTGTTTGTAGCACATTACGTTTTGTCCCTTTTGTTAAATTGGAACACAGTAAACTTTCAACCGACTCCAATGGCACCCCAATCTCATCACTGGTTACAAACCATATCAATCCTAAAACTTTTTGTTTACTAGGTGACTCACCTGAGCAAAGAGCTAGATCGTCCATGTAAAAGCTCTCCTTTAAAATTCGACACGTAGAATCAAACTTATTTTCCTCACTTTGGAATTCATCCGGTATTCCACAATTTGCGGTTTGGAGCTGCTTGCTGTTTTCATTGGCATGTACCAAAGAAATCTGTGGCTGTCACGGTCCTTTTCAGTAAGCTCGATCTGCAGAAATGCCTTCTCAACATCGGCGACGATTCCAAAACGTCCTAGCCGGAAATTCAGCAGTATTTTGAGGATGTCCGGAAGAAAATTAGCTCCTACGTGAAGCATATCGTTCAACGACGGTATTTCTTCGGTACGTGACGATGCGCCGAACACTATGCGCATTTTGGTAGTCGCACTATCTGCTTTACTCATCGATGAGGTAAGTAAAACACTCGACGTTATTTGTTAATTGACGGAATTGATTTTGCAACACCGTCTGCAAGAAGCTGTTGGATACCCGCATCATACCGCTCGAATTGTTCAGGATACCATAGCAATCGTGAAGAAAGTGCTTTAAGTCGCTTCAGCGCATTCTGCTTGTTGTTCTTTATTATAGCGTCAGAATTTTTCCATGGAAGAGAAGCCTCATAGCGTTTGCCCCTTTTAATGATACATTTCGCTATTAATTCCTCAGCTAGGCGGTCATTTTTTTCCTCTTCACCACGAATCACAATAGCTTCTAGAGACCAAAATGATGTGAGGTCATTGCTGTCTAGCACTGGCAGATGTAAGGCTGTGATATGGGTGAATGGAAAGCGTAAATTTTCGTTAGAATGGAAAGGCTTACCAGGTGAATATATTCCTTGAAGTGTCCATCCGAATATTGTATTCACTGCTCTCAGTCCGTTCGTAATTCGCCGTTGCTTGCCCGTGACCACAGACCAGTAGTAATCGGAGCCGATGAGCACTCAAACCGTCTACTTCTTCGTTGTCCGCATGGTAAGAATCTGCCAACTGAAGATTCCGAACCAGTCCACATCCTGCGTCGGGAGCATTTAAAACGTCGACGCAGATTTCCGGAACAACCAAATTTATGTTTTTGTTGGTGAATTGGCTTTGAATATTAATGATCACTCTTTTGAATTAATTTTTTGAATGGAGTTTTTTCTTTACTTCCAAAGGGCAACTATGAGAAGTTCACTTCTCCCACGGCTGACAGGTTTAGTTTGGTTGCTAAATCCTCTCGAACATAAGAATATTGGTTTCCACCATCTATTACAAACCGTATGAGATAATTATTTAAACTCGGGAACACGTCTATGCCCCGAGCCGTCTTTAAAAAGACGCTTTTGTTGACGAAACAGGAATTGCTGTACGCACATGAATTATCATGCGCTTTGTGATAAACAAACGCTTTGTTTTATTTCAGGCATGGAAACGAAATTATCGGCACACAAATTGACAGCTTGGCGGCAACTATCTTGCGTGACAGAGGGTGCAATCAAAACTTTTTGGATTGTGTAAGAAGGATAGCACAACGAAGTTAGATATTTACCTTTGAAATTCGCGCAAGAAAGCCACTTCGAACTTCGGAATTTTTTAGAAGAATGCCCTCGATTGGCACAACGGAAACAACGGCATATTTTTCTCAAAATTTCACGCTTCTCTAAAATTGACAACTTGCAGTCACAGTCTTTCGCCAAATGCTTTTCAGATACACAAAACACGCAGTTGCTCTTTTCTTTCAGTGACACTAAACATGCTGCAGTTGTATGAGTCGAAATAGGATGCCTGGTTTGCGATATAACAGGAGTAGAAGAGATGACCTTACTCCTTTCCAACTTCTCGCTTTAAGAAACGCATTATGTTTTTCACTTGTATGTCACCAATTTGCAAGGAAGTTGAGGTGCTTTCATTATCTGTCTCATTTTCTTTTGCAGCATTTTCATCCCTCTCTGCCAGAAATAGTCAACTCATAGTTCTGGTGGTACGCAGCAGAACAATATCGACTTTAGCATGACGTAATACTGATGTGTAGGAATTTGCAATGCTGTGGGTGTGCGACAACATGATGTGATTGAGTTATTCAGACTGCGAAAGCCGACTGCATCTGTTCGCGATTGTATGGGTCTGAGAAAGCAGATGTAGCATATTTTTATCAATCAGCGGTTCGGTGTCTCCAAACTTCTCTTGCAAGAGTGAGATAGCAGCCTCGTAACACAAACCTGATACTCGGTAAAACCGGCAATAATTTTCTTCGCATTGCCCACCAATACCACCAAATAACTGAATTTGACGGGCGATGTTAAGCTACCGTTTTCGTGAATACCTGTTCGGAATTGCTCCCAAAACGGTAACCAATTTTGGTAGTTGCCGTCAAACTTTTTTAGTTGCAATTTGGGTAGCTTTTGGACACAATTTATGCTGTTTGGAAAATTATGCGATGGCTTCACAGGACTTGACGAGAATTAAGACGAGAAAGTGTTCCAACAACTACATCTTGATACTCAGTTATGTTTTCCAGTTTTTGTCGAGCTCATCTGTCTTGAGAAGATTCTTATTTTGTATCTCCAGGTTCGTTACATTAAGACTCTCGTGAATTGCCGTTAGACGTTGTATGAAAGTATTGAGATTTTCCTCGATTGCATCCAAATCAGTTGTCATGTTAAGCTGGGAATCCACACTATCAAAAAAATCAGTGGCATTTTTGACTATTTTTGTTACCTGACCTCTATATGCTGATCGCGCTGATACTCGTAGCTCCATTGCCACTGTCACGTTTCACCTTTTTGCACTTTTACGTTATATTGTTTTTAATGTTTCCTAGTTTTTGCTCACATTTCTCCCGGCTTTCGGCACCATATGGGAAAAAAAACTTTATTCGGCGTTAAATAAAAAGACAAAAACTAAAAGAAACCAATATTTTAACTCATTGAAAGCACAAATGAAAGTAAGGAAGTAAGCAAGAAAACAATATTATTATAGGGCAAATAGCAAGATTTTCAATAGCTAACTCAATTAATTTTTAACAGTCACACAAATTATGGAGTTAACTGCCATCTCTGAAATGGTCCCGCTTAGACGAAACTAGGAACAATAAAGAAAATGAAGATGATAATGCACTTAAAACTCCATCAACTTAAAATAAACGAAATAACAAAGTAAACGAAGAGGATTATTTACTCCAAACTCCTTCAACGAACAAGAAACCGAACCGGAAACAAACCAAAAGGATGAAAAGATGTCGCTTTTATCTGAGCAAACAAACATTAAGCTCAAAAATTAGATAATCTTATTAATAAAAATGAACGCGGATTTTTTTTCATGTTCACTTTATTATTAGGAAAAAGTTGTATTGCTAATTATCGACCGCATAATATTATTCCGCAACCCGTTTTTTGGAACAAACAAAGTTTCGCCTCTTCCTTTTCTTCTCTACAAATTTTTTATTTCATCCATTTTTCGCAGACATGTTCATTGAAAATATTAGAAATATTCATCCAGAATTTTAGGAAATGTTGATTGCGATACTCCACAATTGAAATCATTCCCTACGCTCATTAACTTCCTCCAGCAAAAAAAATAAACAAACAGCTAACTTCAAAATTGAAGGCAGTGAAGTAGAACGTTTCCTATTTTGTATTATAGAAAAGGTGTTACGCCCTCAAATGCGTCATTAATGTTTTTCATTATGTCCCATTTTAAATTCGTAAAGGAAGAGGGTTCGAATTTGAACTGCCGACATCATGGTAAATAATTCCTAGGAAAAAAATAACTGTACTTTTAACGAACCCTAAAATTCTCGCACACGTACCACATTTCATGCGATACAACCCAATAGAAAAGGTCTTACTTCAACCAAGACCGCCTGGAAGGCATCCTTTAATAGTCGAAAACACTTTTTGAAACATTAATGAAAACAACGACCAATGTGTATTACAATTGACATATCAACATGTTAGCTTACTAGGTATCCATCCGGTAATTTTAATGGATTCCAACAATCACGAATTAATCTACGCTTCAATGCAACTTTTTTTTAGTTTTTAATCACAAGCTCTAGGTCTTCTTCAGTTACAAAACCGCAAGTAGAGATTTGTCTTGAATTATTTGCTAGGTTTTTGATAGCGCATTTAGCCAAAATGTTAGTGTTTATGCCCCCTAGATGACACGAAACGCCACGATTTTTTGAACAATTTGGCGCTAATGCGCTTGCTTTTTGGAAAAGCAATCCGTCAAGAAAGTAGTTCCTGAATCTTACAGATGAGGCAGCTGTCTATTCTTGTTTTTCACTATTTTAACAATGTTTCAGAATGGTTTTGGTTTTTTTTTTTTCAAAGGAACAAAGTATTTGATTCATTCCTTACTGTGATGATTGTTTTGAAATGTGTTTTGAAATCATTTTATTCAAAACTGAAACTTGTTCCATACCGAAGAAGTTTACAAAAAATAGTGTCGTGATCAAAGTTTAGTGCATTTAGACAGATTGGTTATGTAACAAGACAAGGAGCATTAGTAAAAACAATACAGAAGATCTAAGCAAAGCCTTACAATGCCCTATTTTAACTCCTTTAATTGTTTCAAGATAGATTTTACCCTAAAATCAATGTGTCAAAATACCTAGTATTTACAAAAAAAAAAAAAGTCAGGTCATTTCATCTCACGTCAGTATTTTTGAAGATATGACTCAACTTATTGAATCAGGTAAAATATCGGATTAAAAATTGTTAACAATTTTAGGAAAACAAGTACAAATATTGTAGGTCCATTTTTATTTTTATTTTTTCATCAAATTAATTGTTCAAAGTGTAAACTGTTGCTTTGTATACATGCCGCAGCTCTAATAATGTCCTTTCTTTCCAATTGATCTCGGACTTTTTCAGCTGCCTCGTTGCTTAAAATCATCCAATGTTGTTATTTCTTATGAGTACGAGTAATTTAATCTTTTTTTAACTTTGATAGGGGCTGAGGCCCCCATTTATTTGGCTTATACAAGCTTAATCTAACTTAAAAACTAACAGAAAGACTTGGGAGCCAGGAACCATCTTCTCAAATGATGGAGAAGATCGTATTTGAGGCGAGAAGTGCTCAGGTTGAAATCAAAACGGAGAGGTTTGATTTGACCTTTCTCAGCATACGGGTGATTGGTAGGTTGGAACCATAAGGGGTGCGGTATATAGAACAGACGGGAACAACGTAGATTACGTGGGTTGGTGTTGAAGAAAATAGAGTTGTAAAGGGATGCGCAGTCGATGGTATCTGAGAGCAGTGGATGAATGAAAAGAATGTCAGCAATACTTATTCTTGCGTTCTTCTAACGAATTCATGTTGAGAAGTTTGAGGCGGTCCTGATAGGGAAGTCAGATTAAACGGTTGTTCCAGGGCAGACCACGGAGACCAAAGAGGAGGAAACGACGTTGGATACCCTCGATTCGGGAAACATGAACTCGGTGAAAGGGGGGACTAAGCTTGACTGGCATACTCAATCAGGGGGGCGAGCAAAGGTAACATAGAGAGATCTGGTGCATTGGTGTCTTTCGGCAAATAATCATAAAGCTGTGAAAAACGTTAATTGAACATATTACACTAATTTCTGCTAATTACTTTGTCGCTAAAGAGTTTTCCGTCGGGCCGTCTTATTAATTTTTTGGCTTGTTTTTTCTGACCATTTTTGATTTATTTTTTTTTGTTGCTCCTGTACCCATTACCGCAAACGTTTCTCTTAAAAGTCATGTCTGCATGAAAGGCGCAAGTTGCGCCTTTAGTGGATAAAAGCGATGAGAACGCACTCACCGCTAAAATCTTGGACAGACATCTCAAAGAGCAACCTGAGTCATTAAGGATTGACTTCGCGGAGGAAATCGAAAAAATGCGGTGTGAAGATCGAGGAAATCAAAGACAGCTGGGATAGGTGCTTCGATGATGTAAAAAAAAAAGCGATATCACACCTTGATGGACGGATTGATAACATCGAGAAGAGACGAAAACAGCTACTAAGCTGCATCATGCACAAATCGCATCAAATGGACTGGAGAGAAGAGAGATCGCTTGTGATGCTGTGCTCTTTGGAGTACCAACACTTCCGAATGAGAATTTGAAGAAAATCTTCAACCACATGTGTCACACAATTGACTACAAGCCGCCCTCTTCAGTAAATGCTTTCGGTGTTAACACTAATTCAAAACACAAAAACAAAAGCAATCATATTCAAATTCAATCCGATCATATTAAAATTAAGCAGCCCACGAAAGAGAAACACTGTGCTTGCCTCTGCTGCAAACTACCGCAAATCACTCTGCAAACTAGTGCATCACATTTACGTCTCCACGATCTTGGCATCGATTCCGAAGTTAGGTGTTACCTGAACGAAAGCTTGACCAGGCAAACACGCACTCTGTTACGCAATGCTCTGGTACTCAGGCGAACAAATCATAGGTTTCTCTACTTCAATAAAGCGGAGAACACAAAAAGCTATCTTATCGAAAGCTCCGAAGACCTGTGTGCTGTTGATGGTGCTGCTGCTGCTGAGACGTTTTGAGATGACCGCAGTTATTGTATGTAATTATTTTTTTTTTTCTTTGCTTCTAGCTTTTGTTATCTATAATACTTGTTCTATTCTTTTTTATATTTAATCCTCCTGTCATATTCTCAACATTCTTTTGTAAATACTTACCGCCTGATGAAATTTTCGAATGTTCCTTATAATTTGTTTCTTATTTCTCTTGCTTTTAAAATCAAAAATCAGCAACATTTTAAATAATATTGGTGGGAGTCCCGCGAGTGGTGATAGGGACTAGTACATGCATTCCATGATTCGCATTCTTTGCGCGCAAAAAACAGGTTTAAAAATTTGATATTTCTTTGTGGGATCTCAGATTGATGTTGCTTGTGTGTTTGAAACTTGGTTCCACCCTGATATTAAAGATAATATGGATGATGTGGCAGGTTTTAAGATTCAACATGGTGATAGAATAGGTCGTGCTGGGGGAGGTTCTGCTATTTATGTTCGCGAAGGCTTGTAATTAACACTGGTTTGTAAATCAGCGCAGGACTCCGGGCTTGACTATTGCTTCGTTTACATCGTGTTCGAGTCTGAAAAAATATTATTGGGTACCGCGTACATAGCAGATCAACATGTGGTCTATTTCCAATAGTAAATATACTGGAACAATACTCTTGCTACAATACTTCTTGTTCTTTGTGGTGATTTTAATTGCAACTTAATTGACACTGGCGTTTCGTCGAAATTCGTGAATAGTTTTAAAGCACTTAGCTTGTTTCCAGTTAATACAAGTTTAGGTACCAGTTCAGAGATTTTAAAAATCTAAATTACCAAGGTTTGGTGCACGACCTGCAGCGTACTGACTGGAATAATGTTCGCTTCCTATAGTCAGTTGATGATAAAGTACTATTTCTTCAAGAGCAGATTAGATTTCTTTTTGATAAAAACGTTGCTGTGAAGTCTAAAGTTGTTCGTAGATCATCGCCACCTTGGGTAAGCAGTAGTATCATACAACTGATGCAAGAGCGAGATAGATCTTTTAATCTTTGGAGGCGAAACAAACTTGAAGTATTGCATCGTGTGTATTGCCGTCTGCGTAATAAAGTAGTGTCAGAGATAAGAGCTGCGAAAACGATCTACTAACAAAAATAGATTGAGTCAAAATAGATCGACGAAAAACACATGGAAAACCTTAAAAGAGCTAAAAATTGGAAAAAAAACCCTAAAGCGCCTAACGAAATTGATTGCGACCTTCTTAATCAAAAATTTGTCACAATGCCTACATCTCTCGCGACCGAACCCGGACAAAATACCTTTGAGCCATTGATGCCCATAATGAATCTTTTGGCTTCATATGCGTAAGTGACGCAGACGCTGTATTGTTAATAAAATCGAATGCAACAGGTATAACGGAATTGATCCCAGGTTTTTGGAGTAAGATTTTTCAAAAAGTAATTTTAAAACAAATTCAAACCTATTTGACATCGAAAAAACTTCTTAGCAGTTGTCAGTCGAGATTTTGTCCTAAATACAGCTGCAAAACTGCCCTGTTTTCCGTAGTTGACGATATAAGGAAGTCACTGGATACAAAATTTGTAGCGTTTTCGATACTTTTAGACTTCTCCAAAGCTTTCGATACGGTGAATCACGTTCTGCTTTCTCGAAAACTTCAGAGCCTGTACAATTTTTCAAAAGAGTCTATAAACCTAATGTACTCTTACTTAGTAAAGAGATTAACGCAGTCTTCCAGCTTCCTTAAAGTTTAGTACTGCGTTCCACAAGGATAAATACTTGGATCTATTTTGTTATCAATATACATCAACGATTTGTCTCTTAATTCTCGACGTTCCCTGATCCATAGGTTTGCCGATGATGTCCAATTGTCTTTGAGTCCTGTTGATATTTTGCATGAAGTCGTTGCACAAATTAACGGAGAGATAAATGATGTCTTACTCTGGGTCCAACATAGTCCTAGCCATAAATATGAAAGCACTAGACGTTTCACCCTTGCCGCCCATCAAACTTGGCCAAGAAATCGTCCCATATGTATGTCAGAACTTCTAAAAACCGTGGACTTATTTTTAATGACACCCTTACTTAGGATGACCACATTAATGCTGTTATCGGAAAGTTTTGGGGAGGTCTTCGATTGTTCTGGTCAATGAAATTGTTTACACTACCTATAATAAGGAAAATGCTGGCAAAAACGCTCTTACTGCCAATTTTACTATATGGATGTGAGATTTATGGTAAGGTTGATTGTGGAAGTAAAAGAAGACTTAATGTTATCTACAACAATATTACTCGCTATGTGTATGGACTTCGAAGATTTGATCACGTATCAGCTTATTCAAAAGGTCTCGTCGGCTGCTCATTCGACAACCTCTTTTCCCTTTTCCGCTGTCTATCTTGTTTGCATGATATAATACAGACACATCAACCTGAGTACCTATAGCTTTGATTCCAACAACATAATCATGCCTAACCTCATAACGTTTCATAACGTTCCATCTTGCTATTTAAAATTTGTTAACTTAATATTAAGGTTTTCACTAATCTATAAGATTCATCTTAATGTGAACAGCGATTTAAATATAAATATAAATCAATAACAAGCCAAATTCCACTAAGAATTACTCACCCCATTAAAAATGTTGGATGCTACGAGCGATGCATGGACCGAAATAACCACTGAGCCCAAACATCTTTCCTTCTCTCTTTACCCCATTTTCCAAATAACTTAACACAAGCTGAGGCATGATACTTAGTTTTATAAAAGTTTGTGTCGTCAGCGTAAAGGGAGAGGGAGGAAAAAAGATAGGTCTTTACATGGAGTCCATTTCAGCTGAGGCACATTAAAATCGCCGAAGATAATGATATCATCATAAGTCGATCAAATTGTCAATTGCATCAATAGCAAGTTGGCAGGATTCGATAGGTAGGGTATGCGATCATCACCCCGAAAAACATTTAAAGAAAGAGGGAATAACTCTTGGTTACATCGGTAGGGAGGTCTTCCTGCTGGATGGAAACGCTTGTTTTTGTTTTACCCTCGTAGCACACCGAGTCAGATTTATCGTGCAGATAGGCGATATATACGTATATATCTCTTTATCACTAAGCCTAGAGAGCGCATAGCGACATTCGATAGTATCGCTAGTTTACTGCGTTAATTTAATAGTGGAGTTTGATGTCGCAACAGATAGGGTGGGTCAGAAGTGGGGTTTAAAATGTGAGAACTGTTAGGATACTTGGCTCCAGTTATGATGTTCGGAATTAAGGAAAGGCGCGTGTTTTAGTGGTTGAGTGGTAAAGGTTTTTTTGCTTTTTTTCCTAAAAAAAATAAATTTAAAAACAAGTATTAATGATTTTAGCAGTTTTTTATTTAAAATCTTGAACTTCAGGACAAAGCCTATTTAAGCCTAGACAGTTATTCCGACAATTTCCTTTTGTATTGTCTATCTACGAGTATATGTATGCCATTTGTTGATGATGTAAGGTGTATGGGGAGCAGTTTCATTTAATTTGTCTGTTTTTCAATATATTTTGTCTGTGAACACTTTCTAAACACAATTTTCCATTTGAAACTTTAACTATAAATTAATCTTCTATTCAAATCTCACGTATTCTTGGCAAAACAAAGTAAACAAAATTTCCATTTCCAAATAAAAACAAACCCAATGAGAATTTTAATTAAAAAAAAAAACAGTTTGACAATTTTTACAAAGTTGCTCTCTCTTTTCGCTTTCTTCTGCGAAAATCTACTAAAAATTTTGGATTGTTTTTCGTAGATTTTCATAGTTTTGGACAGTTCGTACATAACTATTGAATTGAGAACATATTTTTGACGGATAGTTGTCATGCTTTGGTTTTCTCAATTCTAAAATCTCAAAGAATTGGCAGAAATACGGACGAGGAAAATGTGATCGTAAATAAAAGTATTTGACATTTTTTTTTTATAAGGTCGCAATTATTTTATAAACATATAAACAAAAATCAGCTAATTTTTACATAAGACTACGGCAGAGTGCGTTTACGTTTTCCAAATTAATGTAACGTTTAATGTTTTGAATGTTGAATGCGTTGAAGATGACTTCCCACAAATCATACTTGAATATAATTTGATTGTCTTCTGACTTTTTTATTATTTGGCTGTCATGGCTGCTACGAATGCATATATTTTATATCTTCGCATCGAAGCTGAAAAATCTCCCGATGATTCAAATTATAGAGAAGAAAAGTTGCTGAATTTCGAGAAGAAATAGGCGCACGCCTTGTGTCATATAACGAAATACGTTCAGTTGACCAGCACTTCAGCACAGGAAAAAAAAAGTGCAGCACTAGTTCTGGCATCGGTCAGAGGGCAAGAGATCCTATTGCTGGCATAAGGTATGGCAATACTGATTACTTTCCATTATGACTTGGCAAAGATGGTGGTAAATATAAAATCAAAATTTGCAAAACATCGCAAACATAATGGATTTGCTGGAAATGCGACCTCTATTTGTTCTGTTATAACGCTAAAAAATGTTTCTACAAATACTTTTCCAACAAATATACGAGTATACATAAATGTATTACTGTTGAAACAGGTAAAGCTGCTTCTTAGACATTGGTCTCACCTTTAACTTTGACTGTTTCGTCTGCTACTCAAACTTCTCATTCGAACGCACCCAAATAAATGAGTGCGTGCAGACATTTTTTTTTTGAAAATCAAAAACATCAACATCCCGCCTTTTTTTCTGTTGGCGCTCTCGTCAATCTAAATACTTTTATGAAATCACATCATTTAAAATTTTTTTTGTATCACGAAGGAGTAAGTCCGATAACTAGGATCAGTATTATTAAAAACTTGCTGTTGTAATTTTCGAAATTGGTTCTTATTTGCAAGGTTTTTGATTTGTGTTTGAATTTAACTAGATTGGTAAATATGAATCGTTTTTACTGCAATACATTTATGAATTACAATCGTTCAATTGAAGTGCATATTGTCGATAACTATAATAATTGATCATTTGAAAGGCTGCACAAGCATCACAACCTATTAGACAGCAATTTTTTCTGTATCATTTTTGCGGTTCAATTTTAATGTGGTGGCAGGTTAGACGTATTTTATAACTCTTGGCCTTCGATGTTTTCTAAGATAGAGAAAACATTTAATTTTGCCGTGAATTGATTATTTGCTTGTAAAGTTTGTCTTTATTTAGCAATCCGGAATTCGAAATGTTCATAAACAAAACTTTCCAACGGGTTTTTGTTGTCCATAGCATAAAACGAAAAAATTTATTGGTACTCCATATTTGTGATTTTTTTTTTTTCTAAATATATACATACATATATGTATGTATATACATCTGTGTGTACTTATATATAACTTGTCTAAACGTTAGACACTGATTCATCAATCTATTTTGAATAAAAATTTGTATCCATATCATCGTTCTATTAATCCTTTCGAAGTCTGACGAAACTAAGGTTTTCGGAAATATAAGCCACCACATCCTAACTAACTGCCGATGAACGCACAATCTGCCTTCTGGTTCTGTTTACTGTTTACGCTTAAGGAACTTATTCTTGAAGCAAGAGAGTTTTTAATCCGTTTTTTTTTTAAATAAATGAACATGTAGACACACAACAAAATAGAAATTAAAAACTTACTGTTACCTCTCATAAATGGATTAATGTTAAAAAAAAAAGGATTTTTTTCTACTATCAAACGACTTCTTCTAAGCCAACTGTATCAGTTTATTTTTTTAAATCCAGACTTAGCCTTCCGTAAAATCTGATCTTCCACTTGGTTTATGTCATTTTGCAGTCACTTTCCCAAATTTACTGACCAGAGCAGGCCTCTTTGGTTATGTAAATTGCCAAGGTTTTTTTTTAAATATAGTTTCTTTTCTTCTTAAACTGTTTATCCCTGTTTTTTCCTATAAGCAAAAGTAGGTGTTGAAAAAATAGCAAATTAAGTATGATTAAACCGTGGTTTGCGTCTCCTTCGTTTTCTCTATGGTTAGTATTCCTCCCTCAGATCATCATACTCTGATGTTCCTCTAATATTCGGGAGACAACTATTTGCTCAATTTTTAAGCCAGACGTTTGCTAACCATTCCAAAGGCATCGATCAGCTTTACTTCTCCAACATGAGCAGTTGTCCACAAGTATTAATAATTTCGGTGGACATTACTTCAGAATTAATAAAATACAAGACTGGAATACTTAAAATTACATGACACAGCCTCTCACAGTTCTTTTGCAGCTCTTCATTTCAAAGAGTATTCTTCCTAATTCCTAAAAAAATGCATACATCATAAAAAATACCGGAAAGACGAAATTCTGAGTTATAGACCCATCGCGGAACTGTTCTCCATTCGAAAGGTTTTTGAGAGTATTATGAAGTATTTATATGACTCAATGTGAAATCCTTGCAAGTCCATTATTTCGAGTAACCAACACGGATTCCTAAAGGGTAGATCAACAACCACAAACCTAACAGAATGCGTATTAAGTGCTCTGTCGCTCGAGAAGATGGCAAGCATTTGATGTAATCAACATCGATTTCAGCAAACTTTTCGATTAAATTTCTAATAAAGTAATCCTTCTCAAACTAAAGTCTCTTGATTTTCAAGACCCTACAGTGTGCTCTTTAGGTTCGCAGTATATTATCCCATAAAAGCTCCTTCCGAAGGAAGCCATCCCGGTCCTCTTATTCATTCTTGAAATTGACGATGTTAGACCTGATGCCAGAAAAATTTCCTCGAGCTAAACGTCAAAATACTAAACCGAAGCCAAATTATAACACACTCGAGAATGTCTCACAAATTTAGGATATTTTAGGTGTTATCTGTGACAATGAACTGAAGTGCCGTCCCGCATATGTATGTAAATAACATTGTAAGGAAAACTCAGCTCTCGACACTTATTGGCACCAGGGAACGTCTCGATTTGAGGGAGACTTAGTCGATATTATCCTTACAATATTAAAACAGAATAAGGCATCATATATATCCCTTCGTCATTCTGTATAAACGAATAAGATTGGCAGGTACATTACACAAAATAGAACTTTGCTAATAGACAAGGTCTATAGATGTCGATGGATATAGAATTTGTATACATTTGTGTATTTTCCAGTCATAGTTATATACATAAATATACAAATATTAATTAGATTCAATTTATCGAGCCTGGTCTTGTTCGACCATATCTTATAGACGAGGTGATCCATACTTCATACTACTTTGAACAATTCGGCAAATTAATGTTGCTTTCCGTACCTACACGCATAAGCCTTATCGAACCACCGTTTTTTTTCACTTGAGGTAGAGGCCCGAAACGTTTGGATATTCAGAATACATTCAGTTCAGTTCAAAACGCCGCCGTATTCAGTCGGCCTCTTACTTAAATCAATTTAATAACCTAATTTCTTAGCCAATAATTGTTATCGCTGACGCGCCTTTTTTTATTGTTGACCAACTAGTCTGTTCATTTCGCGACAGTGCATTTATCTTTTTTTTTTTCTCCGCAATTTGCTTTTTGTTTTCCTGGTCTTCGTCATATCTTCTTGTGGATTAACCACTTTGTCTGCGGCAAAATATTCCAAGCTATTTGTATCGGCCTAAATAAAAGAAACACGGTCTTCCTTAAAGAGTTCTCCGAAAATCTATTGTTCTTCTGTGATAAGTTTATCAGTATTTCTCTCTCACATGTGCTCCTTGCAATCGAGTGCCTCAGTGACTCCAATGACTCCAACCATAACTCACTCGTCAGACTGTTAAAGGACAAACTATCAATCTTTGAACAAAGTGTAAGATGTGAGGAAGACTTTGGTCATAACACTGAAAAACAAGTTGCGCGTTTAAGTGAGCTAGAAAGTGCAAGATCCAGAAATGAAGAAACATACAAGCGTCACCTGATGGATTCCAACAAGAAAACATGTAATTCGATGAACTCTCTCCGGGAAGACATCTATATGCATTTCCAATCTCCATCTCGAACCTGCAACAAACAAAATCAGTGAGCTTAATGATGAACTCACCACGAATAAAACAGTGTTGAACGACGTAGCAAGTCTCATTGGAACAGTATGCCACAAAATTGATGGTCTTCCAACCCATCTTACAATACTTCAATCTTGGTAGAATTATTACAAACCGAAGCCGAATCATTGCCACATCCAGTGCCGACGACCCAACCTCCAAATCCTCTCACCAGCCCATCGATCCAAAAATATAATGGTGATATAATCGCTCCAACGCCAACCCCTCTGGTCGCCGCCCCACGGAAACATGTTACACAATTTAACACGACGTGGATACCTTCAGAGTGGCAAGGCAGGCTAGACCGACTTCGCACAACGAATCAGATGTTCACCACCCTTATATCCCTAAGCAACCCCTTCACGTATCCACAAAAGTACCAAGTGCCTCTCTTCCATCCAAGCCCCAACGCGTTTCATTTAATTTAACCCCTGCCCCTGATACTGTCACTGCTCAACCACCCACACCCCTCCCACGAATGCTAACAACCTTTCAACAGGAGCCAAATACCCAAACTTTATCAGCTCGTATATCTTAAATTCCGCTTCTAGTTCGCCTTCTCTCTCGGTTTTACAGGCCCCAGTCCCTATTTTGGATCCCCTTTCGCCGCCTAACGTTAAATTGACCCAAAAGAATATAGACAATACAGAATGCCGTTACGCGCTTTCTAGGTTAAGGGATAAAAGATATACGAAAATATACGTCTCTTTATCGCATTTCTTTACGACAAATCCGACTCTGTTTGCTTTGAGGGAAAAACCAAAACATGTGTCATGGTCTCCATTCAACAGGAAGGCCTTCATACGGATATAACTAGTCTCAGAAAGCTTTACAACAGGTACCACGAAATCTTCGACACACTCTAAAAGAGTTTCTCACCTTCAGCGCAACCGAGCTGACCACGAAAAATTTTTTCGTTCCTAACTCGCCTTCTCTGCCTGCATCTCATCTACACTTCCCTACTCCTCCACGCAACAAACTACCTCTTACATTTTACTACCAAAACGTAAGAGGCTTGCGCTCTAAAACTCGTGCTGTCTTGCCTAAATCACACGGTCTCTCTTTCGACGTCTATGCTCTTACAGAAACCAATCTGATCCCCGACATAAAGAGCCAGGAGCTATTTCCATCTTCTTATAATGTTTCCCGAGATGACGATCACTCTCTCCGTATGTTTAATGATGTAGAGGTGTCCTACTTGCCATTCACAATAACCTCAACTCTTCTCTCATCGCTCTCTTCTTCGGTTGATCTTGACTTTGTTTCAATTAAAATAACACTTCCCAACAGGTCCCTGTACATTCTCCCAGCTCAACCTATTGAGTCCTACATCCTTGCTATTAAAGCAATCGACCAACTAATTGACCTAAGTGATTGCATCGACGATATCCTTATCTTTGGTGACTTTAATCTGCCCACTTATGTTTTACCGCGTCGAACGCCAGTTCATCCAAGGAATGTCTTTTCATTGATAGCATAACTGACCCAAGCCTGTGCCAAGTAAGTGGCGTCCCTAATCCTATCGGTAGGCAACTAGACCCTATTTTCACTAGTGATCGTATTAACTCCACAGTAACGTTGTGCCCCTTTATCCTCTCAACTTTCACCCCTCTCTTCTCTCATTTTTCCATAACTCTCCATCCCAACCCACTTCTTCACTACCATCTCCTCTGACAACTTCCATAAAGCAATACCTATTTTAGCAAATGTTCTTTTGATTTTGCCAACCTATCCTTATCTGATGCTGTCTCCATTTTCTACAGTGAAATATTTAATTCCATTTCTCTCTACGTCCCCTTTTCACGGCATAAAATATCATCTATTTCCCCTCCGTGGAACAGAAGACTTCGCTCTTTACAAAACAGAAGAAACAAAATTTGGGCAGTTTTTCTTCGCTACTGACTACTCTAACTATTTTGGAACCTACCTCCAATTTACTCAGATCTATAACTGCCTCTATCAGCCTCTTTCTCGACACAGCGCAGACCAACCTTATCAACGATCCTAAGACAATTTATCAATTCGTCAACTACAAAAGAAAATCAGACGGTTATCCCCCCCTCTCTCTCGTTCGATAATATATCATCGACCGACCCACATATTATTGCCAACTATTTTGCAAACTTTTTTAAACAGTCATTTGCAGACAACCTGTACCCGACTCCATCTATTTCAACTACCTTCCCAATTTCTCCATTGGCCCCTCTCTCTCTCAACCTTTTAATCCCACCCTTATGGAAGAAAAGTTACAAAATTGCAGTGATGAATTTGTACCCGGTCCAGATGGGCTCCCAGCAATATTTCTCAAAAAGTGTGCCTCCATCTTTCGCACCCACTTTCCTCCCTCTTTCACCTGTCCCTCACACAAGGGGAATTCCCCAAAGTTTGGAAGACCTCTTTCATAACCCCGGTTCACAAAAAGGAATCAAAGAATGAAGTAACCAACTGCCGTCCCATTGCTAAGCTTTCTCACATACCTAAAATGTTCGAAAGTTTTTTATATGAAGTTCTAAGCTTTTATTGCAAGTCACGTATATCAACCAGTCAGCATGGATTTCTAAAATGCAGATTAACTACTACAATCTTAGTTGAATTCGTATCCTTTGCGCTTTCAGCCCTATAAAATGGCAACGAAATCGATGTTATTGCTACAGATTTCGCTAAGGCCTTCGATAAAATATCACATCAACTGATCCTTTTCAAATTGTCTTCCCTCGGTTTTGACCCCATACTGTTAAAATGGATGTCTTCTTATCTGGAGAACTGTTACTATAGCGTTCGCTTTAGGTGAACCTTCTCAACCCCGTTTTAGCCAATTCTGGTGTCCCACAAGGCAGCCATGTAAGTCCCCTCTTTTTCATTTTAACTATAAACGATCTTGAGAGGATTATCAAACACTGCTCCGTATCCATTTACGCCTATGACACTAAGCTCTCCAAAACTATTTCTTCACCCCAAGACTCTATTCTCCTTTAAGAAGACCTCGATAGGTTTTCTACTTGGTGTCTAAAAAATTGCTTTGAACTTAATGTCTTCAAATGCCAATCTATGACTTTGTCTCGTAAGTCCAATCAATCCCCCTCTCGACTTTATTTTCTTAATGACGAACCTGTACCCCAGGTTCAATCCCTCCGCGACCTTGGAATTTTATACGATAGAGAGTTAAACTACGAGTATCTCGGTTATCAACGTTTTATCAAACGTTGGTCTAAAGAATTTTGCAACCCTTATGTGACAAGGTCACTTTACATTACCCTTGTCCGGCCGCTCCTTGAATATGCCAGCCAAGTATGGTCCCCTTTTGAGCGAATTCATATATCTCGAATTGAGAACATTCAACGTCGTTTTCTTCGATTTGCTCTTCGTGGACTACCCTGGAGTGACCCGTTTATCTTACCTCCCTATCGCGACCGCCTCAAACTTCTTAACCTGAATACCCTCGAAAAACGCAGAGACGTAGCTGACATTCTCTTCTTTCATCGACTGCTCTCCGGTTCTGTGGACTGCGCTTCTCTTTACAATTATATTTCCTTCAACACTAACCCTCGTAATTTACGCTGTCCTCGTCTCTTCTATATACCAACCCACCGCACGTCTTATGGGTCTAACGAACCAATCTCCCGCATGCTCCGTAAGGTCAACTCAAACCTCCCCCTTTTTGATTTTAACCTGAGCAGTTGTCTTAAATTTAATCTCCTCCACCGTTCCCTTATTTCCTAATCCTTAACTCTTGTTAGTTTTTAAGTTATTTAGTTTAAGCTTTCATTAAGCGAAATAAATGGGGGCGTCAGCCACCACTAAATTAAATTAAAATTACTATGATAGTAATGTCTTCAATTTGATTGACAGTTAATTGTAAATCTTGGAGTAATGAAACCGCATGTTGACTACCGCAACGTTTGTACACACCGCAGAGTTGATGAGCCTGCATCCGTTTTTCGGAAATCATGTTGGGCAGGTTCCGAAATTGCTAAAACAAACTGGATGGACGTATGACAAAAAAGCGACTTAAATGCTGAGTGGAATAGAGGAACTTTAACTCTTACATTCAAAAGTTTTCTACTATACATGCACTCGTTGAAACAATATTCAATGTGGTTAACTTCTCTGCTGGGGACTGGAACGCACATAGGTGAAACATATAAAGGCAAGCTTGAATTTGAGTTGGAAGGTCAGCAACCTACAGTCTCTGCTAGGCCATTAAGGATATTTACACTCTTTGCGTAGATACGATAGTTTTTGTTTTTATTTCGCTACTTCAGGTCTATGATTTATTTTTTCACGGCAAAGCTATATTCTGGTTACTTGTACGGAGAACTCTAGCCGTGGGATCGATTAGATAATACAAAAAGCAAAACGGTTGTTTTAAAAACTAATACAAAATCGTATTTTGTGTTGCAGGACGAAGCATGGCTACCATGTTGACCTTACCAAAATACGCAGCTGGAAGTCAGCCATTTACAGTTTTCATTGAGGGCAACATTGGCAGCGGGAAAACGACATTTCTAAATCATTTCAACAAGTTTGAAGATGATGTGTGCCTGATAACCGAACCAGTGGAAAAATGGAGAAATTTAAATGGAGTTAACCTATTAGTGAGTTTGGATTAAAAGAAAAAATTAAAATATATTCATCTGTTAAAATTTTATTTTAGGAACTAATGTATAAAGAACCCAAAACCTGGGCTATGCCATTCCAAACATATGTGACTCTAACGATGTTACAAAGTCACACGATGTTGACTGAAAAAAAAGTTAAACTGATGGAAAGATCCCTTTATAGTTCTAGGTAATAGTGTGTTCATTTTAATTTTTTGACGATTTCAAAATCATTAAATTCAAACATATGTACGTAGGCATTGCTTTGTTGAAAACTTGTACAAAAACAATGCCATTCAGCATGGTATGTACCAAATACTGAATGAATGGTACGCATTTATTGAAAAGACCATTCATGTTCAAGCCGATCTTATTGGTAAGTTAATCGTAAGTTTAGATTAGGAATTGAAACAAACCGTTTTCTTCTCTCTTTAGTCTACTTAAGAACATCACCGGAAACAGTGTACGAAAGAATGAAGAAACGTGCGCGTTCTGAAGAAAGCTGCGTCCCACTGCAATACCTACAAGAACTACATGAACTTCATGAGGATTGGCTTATGAATCATCATAAGGAACCCAAAGTACCTGTATGTTATTGATCACTTGGAGAAAATTTAAGATCTAATTGATCTTATATTTATTTGTAGGTTCTCGTTTTAAATGCTGATCTTGATTTGGAGCACATAGGAAGCGAGTACAAACGATCTGAGGAGAAGATCATCAACTTTGCCAAAGCAGAAAGACAGGCAATTTTAGTTTCACCTAGCAAGCGCCAACGGATTTGAATATTTCAGTCAGTAAATTTACAAAGCCCTTATCACACAACTAGCATTAGTTGTAACTCTAAATTTATATAAATATTTGTTGTATTTAATCTCACTATACGTGTAGGTATTATGTTGTAATTACGATCGGACTTAAGAAAAAATTATTTTATAAACCAAACGCTATTTTATTTTTACAGTTGCAATATTAATTTTATAACCAATTAAATATCTTGGGTAGATTTTAATACAGAAGAACTTATATCAGTTTTATGCTACCTATTATTCATTTTTAAATAAACAAAATATATTCAGTTGTCTTAAAATAAAAAAAATGGAAAAATCCTGTGAGAAATCAATTAACAGATTGAAAAGTCTCATATGGTCATGTTCGTTGGTGTTTAAATTCATGGACTATCCTTTTCCGCATATATCAAGGATACAGGTCGAATGAAGTAAACTCTAAAAGTACATTCTTTGAATGTATGAAAAAGAAGAGGTTTTGAAGCTTTAGACTCTTCGATGAGGGTTTTATTAATATGAGTTAAAAAAAAAAATAAGTGGAAAAAAAATATGATTCCGAGTTCTGATCATTGCACTTTCTTCGTTGCCAGAATATATTAGTGGCTTAGTGAAAGAAGGCCAAATTCGTAAACGTATATGTTGCGCAAAATGTGCAAAACAGGAGATTCGCAAATGCACAAAGGAAAATTACTGCAAAACAAAGAGTTCTAAAACGTAGTAAAATCAGTTTTTTTACGCGAAAGCAAGAGCATCTGTGCAACTGTCTAAGGAATGTTGCACACTTCACTTTGAATTCATGTTTGCCAGCAGACTATTAAATTGCATAAAATATATACTGAAATGGCAGAAACGAGCGGAGAAAAGTAACTATAATTTAATAAATAATTAACCTACTTAAACCCAATTTTGGGACAATGCTGTTTCCACATACTTGCATATAAAAGTCGTTTAGTGTTTGTTTTTTGTTGTTCTTTTTAGTGCATTTGGTAGCTTGGCAACCATTAAGTAAGGTGTTTAAGGGTTTACATATGTTTCTCCGCTCAAAAAAATGGATTTTTTTTTGCATGAAAAAATTCTATATTCTTTTGCAATTCAAATGACGTCGGACCGGGCGGAGCCTTTTTTTTGCCTTTTCAGTTTTGCACATTTTTAGTTTTGCTTTCGAAGACACGATGCAGATTTTGCATTTCAATAAGAAATAAAGTGGACAAATCATGTCGTTATCGCGCAAAAAGGTGTCGAGAGAATATCATAAATCTGGAGTTTTAAGAAAAAATGTGAAATCTAAGCGAGTACCGCCGAAAAATCGTCATCAGGCTGAATGCGATGACTTTACTTCAAGTGCGTCCGCAAAAAAATTTAAAAGTGCTCCTGATGTGCTCGTGATCAACGGATAACGAACCGCATCATGATGATTGTCCACCGGGTTCCGAGTCATGGTGTTCATGGCAAAAGGCAAAAACCAGCGGAAAATCGACAGAATATACCCACGACTGTAAACCACTACCAGTGGAAGTTCTCCATGATATTAGGCCCATATACGAGAACCTCAGTAAGGTCGAGTTATTAAAGCGTTGTGTAGTAGGCTACACACAGAATAATAATGAGAGTTTCAACCACTTAATCTGGAAAATATCGTCAAAGACGCTGCACTCAGGCTTGACAGTAGTTGAGATTGCTGCTAATGTTGCTGCCTGTTTGTTTAATGAAGGAGCAATAACTTTGTTAAAGATTATGGAGATTGACAGTGGACCCAATGTTCATCGCTGGGTCGGCTTAGAGGACTCGCGGCGACTCGATCTTGCTGAACGCGCGGCGCTTGGCGCAACGAAAGCAAGGCGTTCACTCATGACCGAAGCCCCAAAAGCCAAATTATATGAAGCCACAGCATCTGGAAGTGATGCATTATATGGCCCAGGCATCGATGATGATATGTTTTGATACCAAAAAAAATCATATTCCATTTATATACGTCTTTTTCGATCTACAACCGAGTGGCAAAACTTTGAACGCGTTTTTCTCGAAACAGTGTTTTCCGAGTCGGTACCAGAAATATCCCTTGAACCACTCGACCGATTTGCATGCCATTTCGCACAGATATTCTTAATACCATTATCTAGTCTCCTACGTAGGATTTTTTTCATATCTTAATTTTTAGATTTGTTATAAATAAAAATGTGACTCGTTTTGTAGTGAAAAATAGAATCGTACGTTCAAAAAGCTGTCATTTTGTTAAAAATTAAAATATTTGAAAACGGCTATGATAGAGACTAGTTTTATCTATCAACTTCAACAGGTTTTTTTTTTGTTTCAGATGAAACCTACTAGAGATATTCCTGGTACCGCCCAGCACGTTTTTGGAAAGAGGCTTCCGGAGATGGGCGAAATGTATACTTAAAATTGTGTTTCTTCAATTGTCAACAAAGTTTTGTATTCGTCAAGGAATACTTTACATAATGTATACTTTACTTTTTATATTAATTAAATATCGTAGCGAAAAAAAATCTTGAAAAACGCTCCGTTTATGAGCGGAGAAACATATGTAACCCCTTAACAGTGATTACAGACAATATTGTAATTAATCCTATACCAGTCTTGACATACAAATTTCTTAGAATAAAAGTTATTTCCTTCTTTTTGGTGAACTTCAGACGTTCATCCAGGTTTGTATAAAATTCTTCACAATAAATCAAATTAATGAAGGCAAATATAAAGTAAATGGAAGTACGATAGATCATAGTGTCATCACATGTGGTGGATGACTTCAAAATTGACATAAAAGGCATAAAGTTCATATCAAATGCACATCAAGCGAAGGTCTTTGTTAATTAAGTACAAGGCGTAAGAAAATGGTATATTCTTCCGGAAATTACCTAATCAAAACTGTAATGTATTCTACTACTGTCTTGTGCGAATATAGTAGCAAATAAAGAATGAATTTTTGGTAAACTTGAAAGTGGCCCGCCTTCGAGTTGTTAAATATATATTACATATTTCAAGTTCGAAAAACGTGTGAGAAGGATTGTATGTATTTTAAAAGACATCATGAAAAAAAAACAAATTTGATATGGAAAAGTTTTAATCAACATCTCAAAACTACACCACAAACTTAAATTAATTATTTTACATGTCTGGACAAAGCAAATTACCACTTCATATGTACATGCAAAAAACTAAAAATAAAGGTTACAAAATTTTCCAACTACTACCAATAAGGATATATGTATGTCCATGCAACTACTAAGAATTCATTATATTTTAAGAAAGGGCACTATTTTAATTTGGTTACAATAGATTGGCACGGGAGAAATGAAGACGAAAGCACAATTCCTAAAAACACTTAAAAATCATGTCGTTATCGCGCAAAAAGGTGTCGAGAGAATACCATAAATCTGGAGTTTTAAGAAAAAAATGTGAAATCTAAGCGAGTACCGCCGAAAAATCGTCATCAGGCTGAATGCGATGACTTTACTTCAAGTGCGTCCGCAAAAAAATTTAAAAGTGCTCGTGATGTGCTCGTGATCAACGGATAACGAACCGCATCATGATGATTGTCCACCGGGTTCCGAGTCATGGTGTTCATGGCAAAAGGCAAAAACCAGCGGAAAATCGACAGAATATACCCACGACTGTAAACCACTACCAGTGGAAGTTCTCCATGATATTAGGCCCATATACGAGAACCTCAGTAAGGTCGAGTTATTAGAGCGTTGTGTAGTAGGCTACACACAGAATAATAATGAGAGTCTCAACCACTTAATCTGGAAAATATCGCCAAAGACGCTGCACTCAGGCTTGACAGTAGTTGAGATTGCTGCTAATGTTGCTGCCTGTTTGTTTAATGAAGGAGCAATAACTTTGTTAAAGATTATGGAGATTGACAGTGGACCCAATGTTCATCGCTGGGTCGGCTTAGAGGACTCGCGTCGACTCGATCTCGCTGAACACGCGGCGCTTGGCGCAACGAAAGTAAGGCGTTCACTCATGACCGAAGCCGCAAAAGCCAAATTATATGAAGTCACAGCATCTGGAAGTGACGCATTATATGGCCCAGGCATCGATGATGATATGTAAGTTACCAAAAAAATCATATTCTATTCGTATACGTCTTTTTCGACCTACAACCGAGTGCCAAAACTTTGAACGCGTTTTTCTCGAAACAGTGTTTTCCGAGGCGGTACCAGAAATATCTCATGTCGACCGATTTGCATGCTATTTCGCACGGATATTCTTAATACCATTATCTAGTCTCCTACGTAGGATTTTTTTGATATCTTAATCTTTAGATTTGTTAGAAATAAAAATGTGACTCTTTTTTTAGTCAAAAATGGCCTCGTACGTTCAAAAAGCTGCCATTTTGTTAAAAATTAAAATATTTGAAAACGGCTATGATAGAGACTAGTTTTATCTATCTACTTCAATAGGTTTTTTTTTGTTTTTTTTTTGTGTTTCAGATGAAACCTACCAGAGATATTCCTGGTACCGCCCAGCACGTTTTTAAAAAGAGGCTTCCGGAGATGGGCGAAATGTATACTTTAAAATTGTTTTTCTTCAATTGTTAATAAAGTTTTGTATTCGTCAAGGAATGCTTTACACAATGTAAATTTTACTTTTTTTATATTAATTTAATGTCGTAGCGAAAAAAAAATCTTGAAAAACCCTCCGTCTTTAAGCTGAGAAACATATGTAGCCCCTTAAAATAAGTATACAACTAGAGTCCGACCGAGCATTCGGCTTAAATTTCCACCTTCCACAGAACATTCGGCTTCGGCAAGAAAAGGCCGAAGATTTTGCCGAAGCCAAAACATTTTTCTGCAAAAATTAAACTATCATACGCACCGTGTTTTGGAGGAGATTTCGAGCAAGTCATTTCATGTTTGTTTCGTTTCTGTAGCAGGTAGCTATAAGGAATGGGCCTCAAGTCTTTATACCTACTTGAAAGAAGTAGCTAACAAATATTTATCAGCTCCTCCTACTAGTGTAACGAGTGAGCAATTATTCAGTGCTGCTGGACAAATTTATGCTGATCGGGGCTAATTTGCAGGGAGAAAATTTACAAAAACTTTTGTTTCTTGCATATAATATTAAGTTATTTAATTTTGATTATTAATTCTACTTCATTGTTTGTGTTCTCATATTAACTTTGTTTGTTGTATTTACGTGTTATCGAATGTACCTAGGCTTTTGGATTTTTATTTACTGGTTATTTTTTGTTTTTATTTCTTTGCTAAGCATTCATTTTGATTATTCCGTTCCGTTTATGTGTTATTTAAAAGAGTCTACTGCAATATTTTACTGGCTTTTTTGCTGCTTGTGGCTTTGTAAAATAAATTAATAAAAAGAAAATATCTACCGACCAATTTTATCAAACTGATCATTATATTTTAGGCTCTTTAGCATTTTGAAATACAATCTCCATTAGATTCGGCTTCGGCCGAAGGTGATGAAGAATCCGAAGTTCGGCTTCGGCCAAAAAATTCACCTTCGGTCGGACTCTATATACAACTTGCTTGAACAATCACGCTTTTAAATCTTGAGGAATGAAAATTGAGCAAGTTATCCGTTCATAAACGTTTAACACTTGCAATGCAAACATATGCTTTTGACGTTTCAACTGCTCTATTACATGTGCTTTGCAGATAATTTGCTTTGGAAGTCGTACGTTTACGAATTCTCCCGAAATCTTAATATTTCGCAAATGTTTCTACCGTTTGTAATATTTTTGCAAGGAATACATGCTGGTTTCAGATTTCATTTCGTATAAGGGCTAATTCTATGGACGGCTTCTGTGGATTCTTCGAAGAAAATAGCAAGGTGGCATCACAAAAAGTAAGCTTTGCTTAATAACAGGCGGTTTGAAAAGTCCCGACATATAAAAAGACAATTGGCAAAATTCGACTTTATTCATCAACATAGGGTGAGTACATAAACGTCAGCATTTCTAGCTTAGTACAATCGCAGACCTTAGCTGTTTTCATAAACGTCGGAAATCTGCGTTAGTACAATCGTCTTTCTGCTTTGTTGCATAAATGAACGCACCAATTCTGCAGAACGCGTGCAGGCCTGCTTTAGTACAATTTTAAGTAAGTCACTGAATGTTCATAAACATCAGACAAAAATCAGAAATGGCTGCAGTCAGTGTAAAATGGCTGCAAACTGCCCGACGCTGATGATATTTATGACGTTTATGAACATGCCTACTGCAATTCATCTGCGTTTGTACAATGCAGTTTCTGAGTTTATGAACAGATCTAAGTTAGGCTGACGTTTATGAAAACACCCCTTTCCTCGTGTGTTTTTGAACGCATTCAATGCGCAAACATATCTTAGTACGATCCTCATTTGTTTTGCTTACAAGGCTTAGATTTGCTTTTTCAAAAGAAAAAGGTTATTTGTTTTTATTACATAGTATTTCAATAGTTCTTACATCTTTCCTTTCTTACATCACGGGTGGCCGTGGCTTTTGTGGTAGTGAACTGGCTTCCAAATCGGAAGGTTCGGTGTTCGAATCTCAACCGCGCCCGAGACATTAATTTTTTAAGTTAACTAAAATCAAGTAAGTTGATTAGTTCACTATAAAACAAGAAGCCAATTTCCACTAAAAACTTAGTTTTTCCATTAAATGTTGGATGCCACCCAACAGCGATATAACCTAACCACTGAGACCATACATCTTTCTTCTCTTTCTATTCAATTTTCCAAAAAACCTAACACATGCTGATGCATTATAAGTGTATTCATATCCACTTGAGTATTAAGTTCCTTTTAAAAAAAATCTAACTTTCTCTGCAGCCAGAATAGAAATGTCTAATAGTCTAAGAGCCCGCAGCAATTTTTAGGTGTGAGAGGTAACCAAAAAATAACCAGATGAGTTAAAAGCTATTGTAAGCATTATGTTAAAAACAAAAGTCTTGCAGGACATGGTCGCGGCTTTAGTGAGTAATAGTGTCCTGAAAACTCATTTTTTTCCAAAATTGAGATAATTGATATAACCAGTGAATGCTAATTTCATTGTATAGTGTATTTTTATTTGATCACAGAAATGTTGGTCCAAGACGTTTCGAGTGTGGCAACGCTGTTGCCAGATCGTTTTAAAATTTAAAAAAAAAATGTTTTCTTAATATATGACATAACCAAGTATTAATCGATACTAAAGGTAGGAAAGCAATGCCTCATAAAAGATATGAAGGTCCAAGACCATTTGAACGTGGCATACACTCTGCCAGACTGTTTCGAAATTCTCAAAATATCAATTTTCGAAATAATTGTTATAACCAAAATTGGAGTATACCATAACATTAATAATACTCTCCTGATTACAAATTGGTGGGTCCAAGACCATTTGAACGTGGCATCCTCTCTCCCAGACTGTTTCGAAATTCTTAAAATATCAATTTTTGAAATAATTGTTATAACCAAAATCAGAGTATACCATAACATTAATAATACTCCCCCGATTACAAATTGGTGGGTCCAAGACCATTTGAACGTGGATTACGCTCTCCCAGATCATTTTAAGATTCTGAAAAAAATTGGTTTTCGAAATATGTACAACCAATCTTTATATTATCATTTTTGAAATAACGCGACCATATTACCAAACAAAAAATACACCAAAATATAGGCTAACGACACCTAAATGCGTATCTGTAAGTCAAAGATGATTCGGACCGGCTTTCCCAACAACAGACCAGCCTAAAAGTTTTCAACCAAAAAAAAAAAGAACTATTTGTTATCTACAATATGAAAAGTCCGTATAATAGGAAACACTAAATAATTGGGAAAATGGGCTGCTCACAGAAACTTTATCCAAACCGGAAGGAAATGTAACTCTATCAAAACCGAGGCAGCGATGGGAGGGTTGTATTAAAATGCATATTTGCGAAATTTATCGGGAGAACTATGAATGCGAGGAAAACGCCTGTATAGATGTGAATGACTATTGCTCTTTCACGAACTCATGAATGGAAATAAATAATAATAACAATTATAATAAGATTAATCAACTATGACCATTTTATCAGGGAGAGATTGATCTTAAATTTACATCTTCGCGAAAAATGTGTCTTTGATTTTTCTTATCAATCCAAACTCCCAAACACGTAGACAACATTAGCTCACGTTACAAACAAAATATAAAAAACATCACGTTTTACTGTTCTTGTCGTTATGAGTTAATGAAATCACAAGTAGACAAGTAAGTCCATAATTTATTCTGATGATTACTTAGTTACACTTTCGTTTTCTCTGTGTAATAATGAGTGCTTCAAATATAAGTGCAAAGTTCATTCTTGGCTACAGTGGTAACCCAAAACACAGTAGTAAAGTGATATGTTTCACAGAAAAACTTTAGAAAAATGTGTTGAAATACTAAATATTAGAAAAATTTGTGGGTTTAAATGTAGTGATATTGCTCTTCCAAATGCTGTGGATGCTTTAACCGGATATCATACCGGCTGCTATAGGAATTCCACAGCTGTCCCGAAGGCAGTAAGAGCATCTTATGAAACATGTAAGTAAATTTATTCCAAGTTAAATGGTTTGATGGCAAGGAAGCACCGGATACACTGCAGCAAATGCTGGTCAATAATAACGACGGCCTTGTTGAAAGTGAGGGAGATCTGCTTACTTGTACATCTTGTGATTCTTCTGATGAAAGTGATAACTTATACTAACATACCTATAATTATAGGTATATATAGATGGATATGGCGTGTGCGCCCGGAATTGTAACGCAAGGCCTACTGGTTCTTGCTTTACGATAATACTCCTGCATATTCGTCGTTCTTGGTAAGCTAGTTTTGGAAAAACAAATCAATTTTTGCGATCAATTTCCATCATGTACGCCGAATCTAGACCCCAACCGACTTTTTTCTATTCCTCTAGCTGAACACTACTATGAAAGGAGAGCGATTTGATTACGGATGGGCTATTTAGTGAAATACTCCTTCCGAAAAAAGACTTTTCGACAGCTTTCCAGAGGCTTAACGAACGGTCAAAAATTTGTAGATAGAGGGCAGTGTACTGTGTTGAAAATTGAATAAAAAATGTTGTCCTAACTAAACTGACTAAAATCATTCCCGGATCAAACTGTGTAAGCAACCCAACTTACGGACTATATCCAATCAATCACTTTTCGGAAATTTGCTTAAAATTACGGTCTATCTTCCTCGGAAAAGATGAAGTGATTCAGTACGTATTCTGCTGACACAACGAGTATTTTATCATACCCACACGCGTTAAAAGTCGAAAATCTTCTCTCACGGGGAGAATCGGGCAAACAAGGACTGGTTGCTATGGGCGTACACAAAGCTTTTATCGAGATCACTAAATCGAGGTCCTTATCCGCATCTTAGAATTGCTATTCCGACTTTTGCGACGAGATCGAAATACTCGATAAAGCCAGTTGGCTCGTCAGACTTCGCAAAAGAGGCAAACACTCAGAAGATCTGACGGTAAATATGGTCTACTGAGTCTAAAGCAGGACTGTCTTTGTTTTGAGAATCACTTCCCAGGTAACCCGACCAAAGCAAGCTCATTACCAGCTGCTATCACGTAAGCGAGTGAACATAGTAATACAATTCGCCGTAGCTGATATTTGTCTTCGATTGTAGTCATAAATATGCATTTTAATACAACCCTCCCGTCGCTGCCACGGTTTTGATATAGTTACATTTCCTTCCGGTTTGCTGATAAAGTTTTCCCAATTATATAGTGTTTCCTATTATACGGACTTTTCATATTGTAGATAACAAATAGTTCTTTTTTTTTTGGTTGAAAACTTTTAGGCTGGTCTGTTGTTGGGAAAGCCGGTCCGAATCATCTTTGACTTACAGATACGCATTTAGGTGTCGTTAACCTATATTTTGGTGTATTTTTTGTTTGGTAATATGGTCGCGTTATTTCAAAAATGATAATATAAAGATTGGTTGTACATATTTCGAAAACCAATTTTTTTCAGAATCTTAAAATGATCTGGGAGAGCGTAATCCACGTTCAAATGGTCTTGGACCCACCAATTTGTAATCGGGGGAGTATTATTAATGTTATGGTATACTCTGATTTTGGTTATAACAATTATTTCAAAAATTGATATTTTAAGAATTTCGAAACAGTCTGGGAGAGAGGATGCCACGTTCAAATGGTCTTGGACCCACCAATTTGTAATCAGGAGAGTATTATTAATGTTATGGTATACTCCAATTTTGGTTATAACAATTATTTCGAAAATTGATATTTTGAGAATTTCGAAACAGTCTGGCAGAGTGTATGCCACGTTCAAATGGTCTTGGACCTTCATATCTTTTATGAGGCATTGCTTTACTACCTTTAGTATCGATTAATACTTGGTTATGTCATATATTAAGAAAACATTTTTTTTTAAATTTTAAAACGATCTGGCAACAGCGTTGCCACACTCGAAACGTCTTGGACCAACATTTCTGTGATCAAATAAAAATACACTATACAATGAAATTAGCATTCACTGGTTATATCAATTATCTCAATTTTGGAAAAAAATTAGTTTTCAGCACACTATTACTCACTAAAGCCGCGACCATGTCCTGCAAGACTTTTGTTTTTAACATAATGCTTACATCAGCTTTCAACTCATCTCTTTATTTTTTGGTTACCTCTCACACCTAAAAATTGCTGCGGGCTCTTGGTCTATAACTAATCTGCACAAATATGACGATATTTAGACGTTTATGAACACAAGGGTAATGCAATTTGAGTAAGTTATTTCTGCAGAAAACCTGCTTTATTAAGTACAACTAATGCAGTTCTTTGTTACAATAGTATTACGTTTTTGAAAACACCGTGGCCGTGTTCCAAATGGTAGTGTATTGCTTCCCAATTGAACGGTTAGTGGTTTAATACCAGCCGTGCTCGAAAAACATGATTTTTTCCAGGCAACTAAAATCTCGTGAGATGAATGGTTGCTAAATACAACATCAAGACAATGTACACTAATAATTTAGTCTCTCCATTAAATATTGGATGTCACCCACGAAATAACCACTAAGCCCAAACATCTTTCTCTCTATCCAATTTTCCAAAAAGCTTAACATGTGCATTTTAAGAGTAGTAATACCCTCTTGAGTGTTAAGTTCTTAAAACAGAAATTAGTCTCTTTCTAGAGTGATACAATCATTTCAGCGCAGATCTAAAATTTCTAGACGTTCCTTATTGAACGATTTGTCCAATCCTTGAAAATACGCTTCAATTTCGGCGATCATCACTTCATTGGAGCCATATCTCCTTCCGGTGAGCATTTCTTTGAGGTTTGCCAACAGGTTGCATGTTTCATCAATTGTCACATTCCGCTTAAAAGAATCATTTTAATTTCGCTTAAATAGCTCTAAACAGCACTCTGAATCATCAACACATTTTTGATTTTGGTCGCGGTACCCACTTCGAGCAGAGATTTCTCATTCTTTGGGTATGCAAAATATGATGTACATGATCTATTGATATCTTTACGAACTCAACATTTTCACTTTACGGATATTCAAAACGATTTTGTGGATTTTTTTTATGTTTTCCGGCATAACAGCCCCACTTGGGCGCTCAGAGTTTCTCATTTGTTTCTGTACGACGCGTTGGAATTCAGAAAACCAGCGGCAAATGGCTACTTTCGATGGACCAGATTCCTTATAAAACATCAGCATACAAAACTCACCTTTTTCCGTGATTTTGAAAATATTAAAAAGTGCGTCGCTAAAACATCAATATCTCGATGACTAATGCTCGAAATGTATTCAAATTTTGTTACGTATCTTTTAAAAATTGGTACTAACTGTAAGGATATGTTATTAAAGTCGCCATCTGTGATTGACACTTAAGCTACATTTATATAATCTGCTTTATATTTGTACACGTAATGTGATTAGTAGTAGTAGGTTACTTTGATTACGAAACGGTCCATCAAACTACAAAATTTTTGAGATATGCGTCCATCATACCTCGTAGAATATGCACTCATTTTGGTGGGCAGGCTTTGACTTGGGCCATTTTCTAGCACCAAAAAAATTCAAAGTTAAATTTTTCAACGAAAAAATTCTGCGAACAGTTCAGAAGAATAAATTCGCGTTGGTAGTGCTCACCACATTTAAACGAAAAATAGGTACAACCAATGTTGCAGCATCGTCGAAGAGATTGCCGATATATGCTACGGGTAGCGAGTACTGATGTCTTACTGGGGTTAGCTCATGACGTTTTCGATTGGTTTCTCTCCGGAGATAAGTCGATTCAGATTACAATGTAATACTAAAAACTTCTTCTGACACAATACTACATATTTGAAGTCTATACATTTTTATATGACCTAAAATCCAGAAGAGAAATTTTGCTTGTGAAATGAAAACCAGAAGCAAAATCTTGATTCTGATGAAGTTACAGTACAACAGTTTTATGTCATTTTTTTCTTTCCGTAGTGCGAAGAGAAGGTTTTTGTCCGACTAATAGAAAACACCATATAAAATTGTCGCTCCCATTATAGGTCCGTTCGCGTACTTTTTGGACTAAATATGTAAAAACTGTCAAACCCGGAGGAGTGAGGTTAAAATTCTCCCAGAGAGAAAATTTGTTAAAAAGCAAGCGAACGGATTTGAAACTGTTGTACAGATAAAAATCAACTGTATTTATTTTGATTTTTTTGTTTGCCTTTTTTCAAAAACAAGTTTTAATGAATTTAGCAGTTTTTTTATTTAAAATCTTTAACTTTAGGACGAAGGTCATTTAAGCCTAGGCAAGTTTGAATGAGTTCTTCCGATAATTTCTCTTTGTTTTGTCCATCTACATGCCATTTATAGGCAAATGGAGAGCACTTTCATTTAATTTAGGGTAAACACCTTCTAAAAACATTTTTCCATTTTAAACTTTAATTATTAATTAATATTACTTCTTTTTTGCCAAAACAAAGTAAAGGAAATATTCCATTTCAAAATAAAAACAAACTCTATGACAGTTTCAAGAAAAAAAAATCAGTTTGACAATTTTTACAAATTTGCCCGAACAAATTTCTTGGACTAAATTTCGCCCTCTTCTGCGAAAAACTACGAAAAATATGGGTACGCGAACTGATTTTTAACGGTTTTTTGTAAATTGTTTTATTAGACAGTTCGCGAACAGACCTAATGCTTCCACGCAACTTAAATCCACCATCTGTTTAATGGATTATGTAATAATATTATCGAAATCGTTATACTTACGGGACCTACAATGGGACAGAAGGCATGTATATAGAGTCCCAATGATTTTAATAATATAAGAGATTACAATTACCTATTAAACTATCTTTTGATATAACGATCAATAAATCAAAAGGACAAATGTATAAATATGTGGGGTTGGTTAGAGTTGCGAGAAGGATGTTTCTCACACGGACATCGGTTTATCAAGAACCGGAAGTTCGGATAAACAATTTATATTGATATCAGCCCAAAACAAAACAAAAAATGTGTTGTATTTAGAAGCATTGCACAAAAAAAAGTACATCAAGTTTCTGTGTACATACGAAATTTGCAATTACATATTCAAATTCTCACACTACCCGAACGAAGATATTGGGAGCGAATGCATAACATATGTATGTACAGTGCTCGACTATATAACCGAGTAGTCATAAGGAAAATGATACAAAAAACATTAAACATCAACGAAGTAAAGATTGGAAACTATACAGATATCATCATACTAGAATCAACCTAGATAAGACACCACCGACTTGCCATGCAAATGCAGTGAAATGATCACAATACCATATTTATTAGGTGCACTCCTTCTATAATGCCTTCTAAACTAAAGCGTCCCAACAGAAACCAACGCTTAATGAAAGCTTTGACTGCACTAAAGAATACGAATAATGAATAATAATACTGAATCTTTGTTATTGACTTTCAGTTTGATTCGAAAATAAATTTGTTGAGATACCTTGACGATATCGAGATTACTTGTTGTATGCAGAAAAACATTCATTCTACAAAAGGCTACCTGGAACAATAACATTAATATTGATTAAGGGGTTGCACGGTTCCTTGGAAATTCGACAAATAAGAGAGCCCCTGTTACTTGTTCTTTCTTCATATATTGCTGGGTTCAAAAATGATTACCCTACCAGTTTTATGCCATATCTAACCCCTTGAGATGTGTAGCCGTATTTTCTTGTATATGGTAGAAGTGCAAACAATATTGAACTATTTATACCCGAACGCGGACTCACTTGTAACAAATAGATAAATCGATCCATCCGATAATTCGAAAAACACTTCCTACATCGTCCATTTCCACCGATACCAAATGAATTGCTACAGATATTCTGCGCTAACTAACACTTATTATTTTAATGCAAGTTCCACGACGAATTAAACCGAATCAAACCTCAATTTCGAGTAACAGTAGCTGTCAATATCATTTATTGACCCTTTTAAATGCAAAATAAAAAGAGGAAAAAACAAAATACTAAAATATATTATGGAAATCTTAAACTGTATTTATGATTTAATATTTAGAAAACTGTTACATTTATTTTGGAGGCGGTCCATTCACAAGTGGTGGTCGCATACCGCCCATTCCCCCGATAGGTGGCGGTGGTCCCATCATACCCAGTGGACCCATCATTGGTGGCGGTCGCATTCCAATCATTGGCGGTGGAAGAGGTCCATGCGCCCCCATCATCATTGGTGGCATGCCAGGAGCACCTGGTGGCATTCCTGGAGGCATCATTCCCGGTCGTGGTGGAGGGCCAATATTTGTCGGAGGGGGAATCGCAACACCACCTGGTTTCGGGGGAGCTGTGGCAAATGGGTTTTGTGATATTTTTCCAGCTTTAAACGCCGCAGTGGTTGCATCGATCAAATGTTGTGCTTGTTCTTCCATCCATTTTTGATAGTAAAATTTCACATTATCACGATGTTTACGTCCTGTACAATGAGTTTTGCGAACACTTGGTGAATCGTGCGTCAAATATGTATCGCAATAATCGCAGTAGTATTTCGGCATTTTTATTTTTCTCTGATTTTTAACTAATTCACTTATTTATACGTTTAGAAATGAAACACTATCCATGCGAAATTTTTATAGACGCCAGCAAAATTACAATCATTTTTGACAATGACACATTTACATCTGACAGCTAGCAATGATATGTGTAATTGTAAGTCAGACACAAATCAGACAGCGGTCCGATTTATGACGTCATAGAGTGCAAACTTCGTATTTTATGCGTTAACATTGTGCTGATTTACAAGTAAATTTTATTTCTTTAAAATTTTTTATTTAATTTCTTTAAATAAGAAATTCAATTTTCTATTGCAAAAAGCACTGAAAAAATCACTAGTGGTAGTTAATATGCAAAATAAAAGAAAAAGTTGTAAAAAATTTATATTGGAATATATATAAATATATTTATAGAAATTCTTTAGTTTTCTTTATGTTTTCTGTTTTGACACATTAGGTAAAATCTTGAAGATTCTGAACTTAAGAAGAAAAGCTGAAACATTTTTTTTGTGTGAAAATATCTTATGCACGCTATTTCTCGGAGTACATTAAATATCGAATGAATGCTAAATTATATTAATTTATTGATAAGAATACTATGACGTATGACGTATGACGAAGAATTCCCGCAGCAGTCTTTACATCAGCTGTACGGACTTGTTCATCTCGGCCTGAAAATACTCTGAGGATTCTTCCACGCAACCACTGGCTTCTCGGCAAGTTTACATCGCAGATGAGGACTAGATCCCTGACCTTCAGTGGTGGGACCTTTTTGAACCACTTACTTCGTCTTGTCAGAACTGGCAAATATTCCTGAATCCATCTTCTCCAGAATCGATCCTTTATCTGTTGGCTTACCCGCCATTGCTTGCGAAGACAGAGTGCTTGGTTGTCAATCTTCCCGGGAGTTTGCGTCGAATTTGGACCACCGAGCAAAAGGTGGTTAGGTGTTAGCGGTTCCTCTTCCTCAGCTGACACAGGAAGGTGTGTTAAGGGACGACTATTGATGATGTTCTCCGCTTCGATTAAGGCACTTTGCAGAGTTTCAATTCGTGGAGCTGTCTCATTGAGCGCGTAGCACAGAACCCTTTTGACACTTCGGACTAGTCTCTCCCAGCATCCTCCTGCATGTGGGTTCAATGGGCAGTTGAAGACCCACTCTATACCCCTTGCCGAGAGTTCCGTCTTCAACGCATCGTTGTCAAAAATTTCAGCGTTCGTCAGTTCATTTTTGGCGCCGATGAAATTGGTCCCGTTATCACTCCTTATACGCGTAGGAACTCCACGCCTGTTGATGAAATTACGGATGCATATTATGCAGGCATCTGTGGACAAATCGGCGGCGATTTCTAGGTGCACGGCCCTCACTGTCATACATGTAAAAAGGGCCACCCAGCGCTTCTCCTTCCGACGACCAATACTGGCATGTACTGGCCCGAAGTAGTCAAGACCAGTAAATGTAAATGGCCTGACAAATGGCGTTAGGCGGTCCTTAGGCAGTTGTCCCATCAACGGCGTTTTCGGTAGCGCAGATCGAATTCGGCAATATTGACACTCATTTTTTGCTCTTCTGACGGCTGAACGCAGGCTAGGCACCCAAAACCTGTAGCGTATTTCGGTGATGATCGTATCGTTGTTTTGGTGACGTAGTAAGCGATGGAAGTGATTGACGATCAACTTCGTTAGCTGGTGATTTTTGGGCAAAATTATGGGCCGTCTGGCAGTGAACGGCACAGACGTGGCGGCATCTATACGTCCGTACACGCGTAGTAGTCCATCATTGTCTAAGTATGGCGTTAGTTTTAGTATACTACTATCGTTATTCACGGGATGGTTCTGACTCAGTTGGGAAATTTCTTCTGCGAAGACGTCTTTTTGCGCTTGGCGGCACAATAATTTCTCGGCTTCATTGACCTCTGCTACTGACAGTTCCCCCTTTTCGTTACATTTACGTTGGCAGGTTCCAATGAACCTCAGAACCCATGCCACTGTCCTTCCTAACTTCGAAAAATTATTTGATCTTGTTATGTCGATAATGGGAACACTCACTGCGCTCACGTGCAAAATAAGTTTTGATCGCAGCTCATCCTGGCACACATGTTTGCTTATGTCAGTTGGTAGCAATGGCCAGCTCAGCTCGGGTAACTTGCGAAATGATGGTCCCGTTAACCACTTGTTTTCAATGTGGAGTTTTGGAGGAAATCGTGCTCTTATAGCTTCATCTGCTGGATTTAGCTTGGATGGGACCCAACGCCACTGGCTGACGTGGCTGCTGTCTAGGATTTCAGCAATCCGAAATCCTACGAATTGCTTATGGCGACGGGGTTCCGATCCAAGCCAGTTGATGACGGTTTTTGAATCACTCCAAAATATGCGGTTCTTTAACGGTAAGTCATGATGCTCCAAAATTGAGTTGCTAAGCCTTATCCCCAGGAGAGCGGCAGACAATTCCAAACGGGGAATGGATAACAGCTTCTTCGGAGCGCACTTGGTTTTTCCACATAGGAATAACACACTGATCCTTTGACCGACTTCAATGTGTAGGTACAATGCGGCACTAAACGCCTCTTCACTGGCATCGACGAAGGTGTGAAGAATAATGTTGTCAGCCATTGACAAGTAAGGATCATGACATCTCGGTACTTTTATCTTGGTGAACATAGGCAGCTCTGCTTTCCACAGCTTCCATCGCTTAAAGATGTCGGTGGGAATTGGCTGATCCCATTCGATAGCTTGTCTCCATATCAACCGCAACAACAATTTAACGTGGATGACAAAGTTGGCGATCATCCCGTGCGGGTCAAATATAGACATCGTAATGCTTAAAAATTCTCTTTTAGTGGGACAACTGTCGTTAAGCATAACATCTTGGCTGACACGAGGAAACTTCAGCTTAAATATGAAGACGTCCTCGACTGGTTCCCAACAGATACCGAGAATCTTCTCCGTGTTGGCGTCGATTTTCATGTCAATTGTTTTACTGGTTTGATCCTCGGCATTCAGATCGCAGATACTTCCTAGTACTTCAGTGGAGTTTGATGCAAAATTCCGTAACTCAAAGCCACCACTTCTGTGAATCAATATCACTGCCTTTGTTACTTCAACCGCTTCAGCTTCACTATCGAAACTGTTAACAAAATCATCGACTATCGCACGGACGGCTCTCGGATACTCCTGTGTAAACCTCAAGACGTTGAGATTCTTGATGTAATTGGCTGAACAAGGTGAACAGCTGGCACCAAAGGTCATCGATTGCATCACATATACGCTGATGGGGTCATCTTTGTGATTTCTCCAGAGAAATCGCTGTGAGTCTTGATCTTCTGGGCGTATCAAGATCTGATGGAACATTTCTTTCACGTCTCCCGATACTGCTATGCGCCGCATACGGAAATTAAACAGGATGGCTATCAACGGCTTCAGTTCATCAGGCCCCTTTAACAAGAAGGAGTTCAACGAGACATCGTCTACCCTCGCAGCCGCGTCAAACACCAGACGAATCTTACCCGGCTTGTAAGGATTCCTCACTGCAAAATGTGGAAGGTACCAGGTCCTCGGTGAACGTTTATATACTTCAGCTTCTGTAAGCTTCCTGGCATATCCTTTCGTCACATAGCTCGCGATGATGTCCTTATACGATGCAGTAAGCTCAGGTTCCTTCTGAAACTTTCTCTCCAGGGCCCATAGTCTTCGCCTCGCCATTTCAAAGCTTGGCGGTACTTCAAAGGTGTCCTTCTTCCACAACAGGCCAGTTTGAAACCGGTTATTGACCCTTTTGGTCGTGTCTGACATTATTTGCAACGCTCTCTTATCCTCTACAGAAGGTGACTGCTTTACCAGTTTTTTGACACCAAAATTCTCAACGGCAAAATACTCTTCCACCATGCGCTCCAATCGAACGTCTTCCTCCTCTCTGTTCTGGCCGCTATGGAGAACGAAGTCTTCATTGTAGTCTTCCTTGACACCTGTAGCCGTCCTACCATACACTACCCATCCAAGTTTGGTTTCTGTGACGATTAGACCAGTCTCAGTTGACTCGATGGTACCTATCGACACGCCCAAATGACTGTTGTCGAGCCCTATAAGGATTTGTGGCTTCGCATTTTCATACCTGAGTACTGGAAGCACTGCTGAATGTCGACATGATGGGTCTAAGTCGGCGACTGTCACTGATTGGGTTGGCAGGTTCAGTTTACTGACGGTCTGGACGCCGTTCATCACAAATCTTTCTGCTTCATCTTTGTCCGCACTAACGTGGAGATTTACAACAAGCGATTCCTCAGTTAGCGTCTCCTTACCAAACCATTGCAGGTTTAGATCATTTTTGTAGCCCTTCAAGTTCAGTTGTCTAGCCATATTTGCACTGATAATGGTGACAGAAGAACCCTCATCGAAGAGTGCATATGTCCTCACGACAACACCATCACCATATAATCGGACTGGCAGCACACGAAAGAGTATTTTTGTATTTGTGTTATTACAGCTGAGCAGAGGTTTTATGCTCCCTGGGATCACTTCCTCACGTGCAGGTAATGATGATGTCGACGGCTCTTGGTCTTCATGGAGTGATGAATGGTGTATCCTGGCACATCCATGGATCCCACATGTCTTTCGCAACTTGCAGAAACGAACTCGATGTCCATACTTCAGGCAGCTGAAACACATTTTGTTCTTCTTGATGAACTCCCATTTGGCTGGGACTTCCAGGTTGATGTAAGTACTGCAATCGGTTATGGAGTGTGGCTTTCCGAAGCAATGGCGGCATTTGTTGCTATTGGCGGCAACTGACGTAGATCGTTCTGTGGCAAGAAGAACGTTCCTCGGCTTTGGTTTGCCGTCAGTCTTGGCTTCTGGGACTAGAGACGTCGTTGCAACCAAGCAGATCAATCTGGCGACTCCACTCAACCACTCTTCGAACTGTTTAATAGTGGGATATGGCTGAATATATATGCTCCTTTGAGCCCATTCCATGCGTTTGCTCATTGGGAGTTTACTAACTAATTCATCTATTAAAGTGGGGTTAGCTAAATGTTGATACATACCGCTTGACTCGAGGAACGTTGATAGATTTTGCACTTTTGTAGCAAACGGTATTATCATTTCCATCTTTCCTTCAGGTATTTGAGCGACTTCTCTAATCTTCAAGAGCTGACTACGCAGTAAACATTCTGGGCGGCCAAAACGGAATTCCAAGGCCGACATAACTCGGTTCACGTTATCGGGATGTATCAGCAATGATTCGACTACCTCTCTTGCACCTCCTTTGATGCACTTTTGCAGACGGAAAATATTTTCGACGTTAGTGTACCCAAACATTGCGGTGGATTCTTGAAATGCCGTGCAGAATATTGGCCATTCTTCCGGTTTACCGGTGAAATCGGGCAGGTCATATAACTTTCGACCAGTTGTGGAACCCACTCTGGACTGTACCGGTGCACATGATGACTGGGTGGCAAATGATGGTGGTGGCACATACGTTGTTTGGCTAGGAGGCTGGAGTGCATTTAATGGTGGCAGGAAAGTTGGCAGTCTCTGCGAATACGAAGAGCAGCTTGGGGTAGTGCCCTGTGGCAGTGGTGGTAGAAACGTCGACGAAGGCCAAGAGTACGGCGTGCGCTCTAGCATATCAGTGCCGGTGGACATGGCAATGGCTGTGGCTGTTGTTGTAATCGTGGAACTCATTGATGGCGTACTGGCTCTTGCAGAAGTGGTGAGTGCGGATGTAGAGGTAGTCCGGAAAACATTTGTATTCTGAGGCTGGCGGCTAAGCAACTCCTGTAGGCGTATGCGTTCCTCTCTTTCGAGTGCAGCATTGGCGGTGGCTGCTTCGAGTTGCGAACGCAATTCTTGTACTTGCTCGTTTATGTTTTCTGTTACTGTTTTTGGATGGCTGGCAGAATTCGACATCGTCACGATTGTGTTGTTTATTTCCAGGTCGCTGCTTGATAAATCGGAGCCTGTGTCTGCAGTTTCCTTTTCTTCAGGAAGGCTCATGAGTTTTTGTTGGCTGTGTTCCTTGACGGCAAAGGACTCGGTGGAGCAAAGACGAGGACTTCTCCTGGGCGGTTTCTTTGGCATGAACGTTGGCGTGGACTTCTATGGAAAGTGGGTGCAAGCTGGTAAATTTTTAAAAAATAAGAATAAAGCTATTGCACAGGCAGTGCAACGTGTCCCCTGGCTGGGAACTTGGGCTAGTTTAAGGCCAAAGCCAAGTTCGCATCGAAGAAAAGAACGATGATATCTGATAGTTTCAGTTCATAGATTTCATTCGTTTATTCTCTATAAATAATACAAGTTGTGAATTTATAAAATAAAGGAAATGGCATTTACTATTTTTTAGCGAACTCGTGGCGTCGGCTTGAGCTTCAAACAAAGCAATGACGAGAAAATGGCTGACTCAATCAACTAGGCTCTTTTTTTTTACGCGGTTCTTTTGCGCGCGCGTTTTGACATTTAACTGAACACGTTCAGCTCAAGTGTGCTCTGTTCGTATAGATCTTTTTAAAGGTTTGTTTGTTTTAAAGCCACAACCGTCGACACTGATACAATATAGCAACTGTAAGAATATTTAATCATTTTATATTTTATTACAGAGGTACTGATTAACGTCGGTTTTAAATGTTTGAAGGTTATAAGGACTAGGAAATAAAAAGCTAGGCAGGGCATTTCATAAGCGAGTTGTACGGTTTTTTTTTCTTAGAGTACCTCCGAAAGTGGGATTGAGGGTATACTGATGAGCATTCATAGCGAGACGGGTGTTACGTTAAAAAATTTGAAGGGACGAAATGCTACTGACGACAAAACAAAATGAGACACGTGATATTACGTCAGTGTTCGAGGGTGTCCATGGTCTGAGTGATATTAGTATCACCTATGAGTTTTATCTCACGGTTTTGAATCATATCTAGTAGGTGCAGAGATGTTTCGTGCGCACCCGACCAGATGTGGTCACTGTACTCCAATTTCGGGCGGATAAATGCTTTATATATTGAGGCCTGGTCGGAGGGGATAAAGTATTTCTTACATCGCTTTTGACGACACCGAATATGTGGTCATTCCAACGTAAGTTTTCATTGACACCGTTTTTTGGTTTCGACGATCCGAGTGCCATTCATGGATAATGGCTGGGTGTTTAAAATTCGCTTTAACGACAGGAGACATCATTGTGTTTTGGAAGCATTAAAATCCACTCTGGTGGTAGTTCCCCAATTAGTTATGCTGTTAATATCGGAATTTAATGAGCTTAACATTCGCTATCATTCCCGTTCTACAGTCAAAGAGCAGGGACGTGAGTCCGGAAACGAATATGAAAAGCAGAAAGAAATTTTCGTGTTTCGAGATATCACATGAGCTGACGATTTATTAGCGTTTCCATGACCTTGGAAAGAAAGGACGTAAGAGCTATGGATCTGTAGGAGGAGAGAGAAGAAAATTCGTCTTTTTTAAGAACGGGCTGGACAAATGCTGTTTTCCATCTACTCGGAAAGAGTCCTAAAGAGTAGGATTGATGAAACAGCTTATGCAGTGGTTTTGCCAGCGTGGAAGAACGCCTCTTCAGAAGAAGGGGAGATATACCATCTCGACCAGCAGATTTATGTATGTTGAGATCTTTAAGATCTCTTGCTACTACGCGAGTGTGAAAGTGGATTCGTCCCATTGAAGACGCACTCAAGTGTAGGCGGAGACAAAGCACAATCTGGAAGTGTTGGGCTATCTGCAAAGTGTTCAGTAAGCAGATTGGCCTTGTCTAAAGAGCTGACAGCTGGAATGTCATTGGGATCTAGGTTGAGGCAGAATTTCTGATGTTTTTGACAAACGACCAAAAGCTTTTACTACCTTTGGGACATTGTAGTATTTTTTGACTCAACTTTTGGTCGTATTGAAATGTCACACGCTTAAGAAAGACGTTGCATTCATTCCTGGCCACTGGCCAGCATAAACTTTATTTGGTTTTCCTCTGTCGGTTTGGTCTTAAAGGACCGAAAAAACTTTTTTTTTATTTTTATTTTCGTACGTACGCAATCTGTCTGTTGGTTTTGTTGAATTCCTTTGCTTTCTCTGGAATGCCGAGATGAACTTGAAGGTGATACGATGAACGAAAATACGTGTTCAGTTAAAAAATGCGCTGGCTTGAAACGTTCGACTTTCACATTTACTTCCCTGCCATTTACGTCAATGGCGAATACTCGGTCATCTATCCTTTTTAATATCTTTTGTTGGAGAACACGTGCGTACGTAGATATAAATCCTCGAAACAAAATGTTTTCTGTCGACATTTGTGAGATGCTGGTGCTGGCTTTACATTCCTCATATGAATGCGAAGGTCTTCCAGAAAAAAGTGCGGATTTCTGAAGGTTCTTCACGAGTGAAAAATTCGCAATGTTATGCCGTAAATATATTCAGCTGGTGATCCTTTGAGGCCTTCCTTGTAATATGTCCGCAATCCTACCAGAACTGGTAGCTAAATTTGTATCCAAAACGGATTTTGATGGCACATAATTACTGCTTTATAATGAATGTCCTATGTCATCTCTCTACCATATCGTTTGTCTGCGGATGGTATGCTGGTGTACGAATGCGTTTGCTACCTACTAGACGATAAAGTGATGTAAATAGTATGCTTTCAAATTGAGTTTCCTGGTCTGTGGTTATTATTTTGTGACTATCATATCGTGCAATCCAATTACCGAAAAAGTTTTTGGCTACTGTATTTGCTGTTATGTCCTTTAAAGGTATTGCTTCTGGCCATCTCGTAAACCGGTCAAACATCTTCATGCACTACTTGAATCCATTTGACTCTGGAATGGGGCCGACCAGATCTATATGTATGTAATAGAATCTTTCATCAGGAGCAGTCAATGTAGCTGCTGAATTTTGTACATTGCGTCCTATCTTAGAATGTTGGCATGGTTGGCAGCAGCGTGCCCACCGTGTGATGTCCCTGTTCTGGCCAGATGTATCGTTGCGAAATTATTTTGTTGGTTGCTCGTCCACTGGGGTGAGCCAAGTTGTGGAATGTTTCATAAACATTGTGTTACAAAAGTTGCGGTACAACAGGTCTAATATCGTTGCTGGTGACATCACAGTATACAGCTTGTTGTCCTGGTCTATATCTTATCTTCTGAAGTTTAAGTGATGTGTTGTTGTTGTTTAGAAGTTGCTGCAGCTTATCAGTTTGTTGCAATTGTTACACAGTCCTGCAGTAGGGATATTGGGTAGCGGTCGGGTAAGCTCTAAGCGTTGAGCCTGGGGTAATCACACAAGATCTCCAGTCTCCACTTTCCTTTTTCGTCATGTGAAGCGGGCTTTTAGATGGTCTGATGTGTCCCAACTCCATCATAAACTTGAATTCATCTTTTGCTATTTTGGGTCGTTGGAGCTATCTAGGTAATTGGCATCACTGGGATGCGAAACGAATTGTTTAACACTCTGCTTCACAGAGTTCAGTGTGCTCCCACAGATCCATATGATTTCTGGATAATACTAACCTTCAAATGATACGTGTCAGAATTGCATGTCATACCAACCATTAGTTTACAAGTTACTGTTCTTTTACTGAAACAACTTTTGTTATTTTCAAAACAATGGATAAAAGAAGAATTTCGTAGCTTGATAAATATTACGGAAACTCTGCACCAGGGAAATGAACTATTATTGACTAGTATAGGTACTGAATTTAAACGCGGTCGTGAAAACACTGATATGCTGAACGCTCTTGTCGCCCAAAATAGGTAGTTTAAGTTGACACCTTAAAGATATCAGAAGGTAGTGTATTTACAATTTTACATAAAAACTTGAGAATGTGTAAGTTGCTTTCGAAGTAGGTGCCGCGTTTGCTCACAACGGACCACAAACAACAACACGTCAACGTTTCAGAGCGCTATTTGGAGCTGTTCAAGCGGGATAAAAAGGATGACAATGGATAAAACATGGATCCACTGCGTCCAAAGCGACCAAAAACACAAAAGTCAGCTGTCAAAGTTCTGACATCCATCGACTATCTTGACAAAATTAAAGCTATCAATAGCGAATATTACATGGCAATATTGGATTGATTGAGTGTAGAAATCAAGAAAAACCGGCCTCACATGCAAAAGAAAAAGAAGCTGTTTCACCAAGACCATGCAGCGTGTCACAAGTCGATCAAAACCATGGTTACATAGAATGAATTACGATTCGAATTGCTTCCCCACTTACCGTACTCTTTAGATCTGACCCCCAGTTTTTTGCAGACCTCAAAAAGATGTTCCAGAGAAAGAAATTTGGCTCAAATGAAGAAGAATGCCAAAACTGAGGCCTATTTTGAGAACAAAGACAAATAGACCGGAGTGTTGAGTGATGTGTTATGCTCAAATGTGTAGCATAGCCTGCTTTAATTTATAGACTGGAAATAATATTCGACCAATCTACCGAATCTAAATACATAATTATTAAAAGAACTATAATTCGTTTTTGAAAAATTCTAACCCGATTCAAATTTGATTTTATTGCTGAAGGATTACTGCACGGTAAGTCTAGACATAGAGCAATGTGATATTTCGAATTTTTCATAATAGGAGAATAAACGTTTCTCACAGTACAATTTATGTTACTATCATATTATCAATAAAAGTGAATTCACAATCCTTTATCATATTGTAAAATGTTTGTTTGGCTTCAAAAGATAAAACTTTTCAATCCAATTTAAACACACTATTTATTACTTATATCAACCACTTTATTTTATTTTATCTTTTATTTAAACCAAAGTGGTTTCACTACTCTTATTTCGCTTTTCAAACTCTACTTTTTAACTGCCATCTTTCAATAACTTTCTGCACCAGTCACCTTTCCATATTTCCGGAACTTTTAATATCAATTGTCAAAAAGCTTTCATTATTCTTCCATTGGAACAGTTCTTCGTGTATAGGTGGTGCTGTTCATAATAAGAGGTTTCAACACTGCTCGCTCCCTAAAGTTGTTCGTCCCGGACATTTCGGCAGGCCATTAAGAAGAGGGGTATTTAAGATCCCAGTCCATTCAAGGTCATATTGAATTGCTTGACCATCGGTCGATTTCTACTGATCGGCTCTATCCGTGTGACCCTGGCTGTGAATACGTGTGAATTGTCATCAATGACAATTTCTCTCCCATTTTACTCAAAAAACGTCATACACATTACACACACGCGTGCAAATCGCTCTCATTCTAGCAACTTTACTTATGAATTGCTCTCATTATAATTATTATAAAATTATAAAACACTAGATGGTTGGTGCCAATGTCCTTGAGAAACATGACTGCAGTTACGGTTTCTAACAACTTTACTTGTAAAATTCTCTCATTCTAGCAAATTCTGCCAGGTTATAGGGATGTACAAAGCGTTGGCAATTTACTTACTGTGTGTCTGTGTGAAAGTTAAGTGCTGACAAAAGTATTAGTAGAGCTGGCCATCTATGTTAGTTTATCTATGGGCGTCTTCCTTATTCCAAGATATTGATTGACTATTTTTTCTGCCACTTACTTGGCCTCTTGATATGGGATTGTGAACATTTCCGGCCACTTACTGAAACGGGCCAGCAATGTCAATGGATATTCGTTCGAATGGTGCTCCTACATTATATTATTGCATTCTTCCTTCTCGATTTCGGACCCATTCTCGTCATCTTGTTTTGCACTTAGCCAATAGAAACGCTCCCTTACTTTCTCCAACGTCTTGTTAATTCCTTGATATCAGTTGTAAACGCACAGCTGTTCGCTCTTGAAATCTCTTGATGACTACAGCATTCGTCATGAAATATGAACGCACGGGAATTACTACTCCCGCGCCGCGCATATAACCAGTTTTTGGTGTTCGGTCAAGATATATTTAGAAAGTAGACGACTTGGCCACAACATCGCAATAAAATGCTACTATCTTGAAGGAGTAGTAGTCTTTATATACGCTGATTCTATGAATAAGATGACACCAAGAGCAATAAGAATCTTCCTACAGCAATTAAAATAATAAGGCCATAAACATCCCGGTACTTCTTTATTCCACAAAAATTTAAAAACCGGGGCGAAAATGCCTTGGTCCTATAAATCTACACAAGGGGACGACTTTTATTCGCAACTTAAATCGACTGGCTGGTGACCAAACAAGCTGGAAAAATTCGTTTGCTTGGACTCGGGTTTACTCTAAACTGTATACTTCTCTAGGGAAGCAAATGCCTAGGGCATCCTGCAACGCCTAGTTCGAATGCCCACCTGGAGTTTTTGCCAAACAAATTACCAGAACCATTAGGCGATATACCACTGCAACAAAGAATATTCATTGTGTACAACGGGATGGCGCCCCTGCACACTATGAAAATTCGTAGATATGGCGGGATGACCCAATTCTGTGGGCCCCTAAAGTCTCCGGATTTAACCTCAATCGGCTTTTATTTACTCGTATGGGGATGGATGAAGGACGATGTTTACTAATCAGAAATAACATCATTGAATGACTTGAACCGTATAATTGAAGAAGCAGCTGCGAAAGTTCGAGAAAAACAGGAAAGAATGGACATGGTTAAAGCCTTTCAAAGACGAGCTCTGGAGTGTAGACAAAACCGTAGATTACACTTTGAGCAATTAATATGGTAAAAGGTTTCATGGTTTCAAATTTTACCAATTTTCAATCAAATGACCTAGTTCAATAAATTGCTTCATATCGTGCCAACTACAGACTTGAGACTAAGTGACCTGACTTTTGTTTGTTTGTTTGTAAATGCTATGTACACGTTTCAAAGTTGCAAAAGTTGGGGTTTGATGACATATTTTTCCTAAAAAAATTATGACAAAATCACAATTTTAAGTTAAAGAAAAAAATCACTTTTGATTATCAATAACTTTAGACAAGTACTCATAATTTAGCGTTCAACGATACCCCATTCGTTACCATACTCACATAAATTTAAAAAATTGTTATTTTCAATAGGAGTCAAAACAGGGCATTGTAAGGGTTTGCTTAAAACCTCTGTATCTCGGAGGGGATGTATTTCCCCCTCCCTCCGAAAAGATAAAATTTTTTTTATCGAAATATCTCACGGAATTTGTCCTTAAAGTCTTCGACTCATTATCCGGAACACCCTGTATTTTTTGGTGAACCCAATTAATCAGATTGTAAGTTGCGATGGAGTTGAAGCAATTTCGCAATTTTCGAGTTTTTTTTGTTAGTTTAGTTCCTCGAAACTCTCGTGGGGGTTATCCCCCACGTATACAAGTGGATTCCATCGCATGGTATATTTCCCGATGAAACTGTCTTCCAGCCATAAGTTGTGACTAAACCGCTGTCATTTTCTCCTTCGTATTTAAATATTTTAGGTTCCTGACCCTTAATTGCATGAAGTTGGTCATTCGATACAGGTACAGCTCGGCCAGCAGACCCTTAAGATGTTGCGTGGATGTCTATTAATGAAGGTTGGCAGCTTCCTTGTGACGGTGTTATTGACCTTCCATGTACTACATCCATATAATAGTATGAATTTTACGTTGGATCGGAACAATCTCAGCTTGGTGCAGAAAATATTGCTTGCTCCTGATTTTATCACTCAACCAGAACTCAGCGTTTGATTTATTAATCCACGTCCAGATCCGTGCCTATATCTTTCGAGATACAAGAAGTTGGTTACCTCAGCGTTTTAGTTGTTTCCAGTTTCGGAGAACCAGCCTACCTCACTGCTTTCAAGAATTTCCACTTTGTATCGCATAAAGCCTCGCTTAAGCTGGAGTAATCTAGAATTTTGGGATCTGTGACACCCGTGCAGTGTTTTGCATGTCCGATCTATCCGAGCAGCTAATATCGACTTGGAACATTACCCTGCCAGCATTACTAAAGCCGCCGAACTATTGTCAGGGAGTTCAATATCGAACAGCTGCAATCGCAATAGACAGCCAGAGCCTCTTCTTTAATCGAGTTTCCCTTATACTCTGGAGAAATAAAACGAACATGTCTAAGCTGTAAAGACCGAACAGAAATCTGCAAGGATGGAGAAGAAAACCTCATAGTAGAAACCGAGTTAGTGATGAGAATCTGGAAAGATCATTTCTGCAGACTTTAAATGATGATGTCCACCCGACCAAGATGAAGTTGAGACACCCATTTCTAAACCTAAGTCCAAAAAAGCTGCTGGACATATTGGCTTAACTGCCCAGATTCTTAAACCAGCAGATTAGGTAAGGAGAATATATCAATTCATATCCAAAGTCTGGGTCGACGAAAGTGTGCCCGGCGAATGGAACCTTAGCGTTGTTCGTCCGATCCTAAAGAAGGCACTGTGCCAGCTACAGGGAAATAAGTCTCCTCAACATCACATAGAAAATCTTGTCTGGCGTATTATTTGAACGCCATACATAAAATAACCTAGATGTCAAACTCTACTAATCCTTTTGCAAACCCTTTTGCACTGTAAGCGAGTTCCAACACTTTTACATCTCTATAACTTTGTCAAAATGTGCTAGAATGAGAGGAATTTACAAGTAAAATTGCTAGAATGAGAGCGATTTGCACGAGTGTGTGTAATGTGGATGATATTTTTTTTTATTAAAATGGGAGTGGTTTGTATAAAATGGGAGGGAAATTGCCATTGATGACTATTCACACGTATTCACAGACAGGATCACACGGATAGGGACGATCTATAGAAAACCGGTTTTGATTTTTCAATATCTGGAACGTTTGACATCTAGGTTAGTTTATCTATGGTGAACGAATAAGACAGACTGACCGGCCCCTAGCAGTGTGATTTTAGACCAAGAAAAATACACCATAGGTCAGATTTTCGCATTACGGGAGATCTTGAATAAAACCCAGGAGTTCGAAATCGATATACACCACCATCGATTTCAAAGCCACATATAACAGCATCTATAGAGATGAACTATACAGAGGCGTGTCTACTTTAGGATCCCTGCCAAGGTCTACTGGTCAACGATGGAAAAACAAAGTATTTATATGCTGTTAACGAAAAGTAACAAATAAGCGAAGAATAACTTCAGTAGAATCATCATCTCGTCATTTAGCAAAGCAGCATTCATTGGCCAATGCATCTTCTATGAGGCCTGTTACTACTCATTTCGAATTTTAACAAATGCAATTAACAGTCTATGTAATAGGAATTTAACATAGAGTTAAGTTCCAGAATTAACCGACGAGAAGAAAAGAAAAAAGGCATTTGATGCCTAAAACAATATTCAAAAATTCCTATACACCCAATCAGCAATCATTGTGTATAAACCCTAATGCAGAAAAAAACACGTTCTCAGCTGAATATATGAAATTACGAGAGAATATTTTCTCTTATAAAAGTACCACTCTCTTACTTGTCGTAAATTTCCTAGGTAAAAATCCCCACTGCCTTCGCTTTGCCTGAATCACACTTCATTCATTAATCGGCCGTCGCCGACCGAGTTTGTCGTTGGTTGTGGTCTCGTTTATTTATTTATTTTAGTTTCTTTTTTTAATTTAACGCCGGGCGACATGGGATTCTGTGTTTTTTTTCCTCTCTACTACGATACATTGGGTTGGGCTATTCTCTTGACCACGTAAGAAGCTGCAATCACAAAGTGGAATACTCGTTTCCAATTACGCTAGAGGAATTTTTTCGCCGCAAAGTATTTGTTTGTATTTAGAGAGTGTTTCGAGAATTGGTCAGCAATAATAATGTCCCCGGTCCTGTTTCGTGCAAACGTAACCGAATCTAAAGCCCTTTAATTATAATCCCACAGCAGATGCCGACAGTCAAGAGGAGAAGGAAAAAAGTTGTAATTCCAGTTTTTTGTTCGGGCTTGTTTCTCGTTCGTTTATTTTCCCTCCTCGTTTTCTAGTAGTGAAGTGAAAAAGGTGCTGCTCTGCTGCTGCGAAACCAATCGGCGCGGTGTTTGGTTCGGTAGTGCTGGTACGGTACGGATAACCCTGGTGGTGTTTCCAACAACAAAAAAATAAAAAAAAGTTCGTTACTAGTGATCTGCAGAATCGATTCAAATAGATGGAAATCGTCTGTTCAGTCGTTATCGATATCATGTTGGAGATTTGAATTAAAAAAAAAAAAAAAAAAGTTTCGGTGCCTGCTAACGGATAAAATTTTTTCACGAATTTAATTTGCGAGTAGTATAATGAGTTGATAAAGATAAAATGCCATTTGTCCAACGCGTTGTCCAACCAACATACATATCGCGCTCCCATGGAAATCGTTTTAGCGATCGACCTTCAAGGACGATTATCAGGGCGGGTCCAGCAGCAGTTGCAGTCTCGCCGTCGTCACCGGTGTCAGTATGTCGGCAAAAATCCTCACCGTGTGCCAAAACAACTCGAGCGGTTGTGCATTCCAGTGCAAGTGGAGAGCCATCACGACCATCTGTAAGCAATGATGCTGGGGCAACGCCACAACTGCGGGAGGATTGTCCTCCAACGAAGACATCTACAAGTTGCTGTTGCAGTGGCAAGCAACATTGTTGCAATGGTGATGTTGGTAGTAGCAGCAGTAATAGCAACAACAATAATAACAATAATGGAAGCAACAAAACCGGCCACAAGGGCATAATTGGAAGCTGTTGCAACGCAAAAACGAATTCGTTAAGCAGCTTCAGTTACTCAACGGCAGACATCGATATCGACGTGGTTGATGATGAAGTCGATTCCGGTGCACCGACCAACACTGGTACTAGCACTGGTAGACAACCAAGATGCAGAGGAGTATCCGTAGATAGTGGCGAACGTGAACGAGAACGCGAACGAGAACGAGACGAGAGAAACGACAAAACTAAGGAATTCCTTGTAAGCACCAGATCCGGTTATAGCAATGGCGGTGATTATTGTTATTCGTCTTGCAATGGCGGTAGCAATAGCTTACAGGCCAACATTGCTATTGCTGATGATGATGGGAACGATGATGCTCCTACAGCTGCTGCTGCCGTCACCGCTGTTACATCGACAATAGTTACCGGCTACGAACTGGAATCGATCAGCAACATAACGTTAAGCAATGCACTGCGGCAGTTGGCGTCTTTGGCAATAATTGCAAGTGACATTTTTCATAATCTTAATAAGGAATTGCAAAATGTCGGCGATCGATCAAGGTGCATTAAAGCAAAAATCGAAGCTCTCGACCGGAGAGTCAGTGCTTTTGATCCTAAGTTGGTCACAGTCCGTAAGTACCTACATAACGTACGAGTGCATCATGTACATACATTTGTATCTTAACATTTTCTATTATGCTGCTAATACATAGATCTCGTTTGTATATTTTGAAGTCAGTCCTCCTAAGTCTAGGGTGTGGGCGAGCGCGATCCGTGATCCTCAAGTTAACAATTTTTTGTTGTAAGGAAAACTTAGAAAAAGAAAAGAAACTAAGAGTTCAATGACTTTTCTAGCTTCATCTCGCAGACGCACATATAACCCTCTGTACGAGTAAATCACAGTGTGGTTAGACAAAATTCGTTCATTTCCAAAAAAAAAAAAAAAATACATATGTGTGCTACTGCTTGCCTATCTATAGGTTTTTCGATTTCAACTTCTGTAGTATGAACAGTGTGGATAAAACGTTTTTCGTAATATAATCATTTTTACTTTCTTAGGATTATCATAAGAAAATTATTTGAAATATATTCAATAGTACGAGTAGTATTTACACGAAACTTATATAAAGAAGCAGGCTTTTGGATACTGGTGAAATTATCTTGCTATATAACCTTACACACATATATACTAACATGGTGTTCAACGTCAAAAGAGAGCTTTAAATATTTAAAGCTTCTTTTGCCTTTAAAATGCAGATGAGGAAAGCATCTAAAAATAGTAACCTACATATATTAACTTTCACGCTGATAGCAAAAATAATGTTATTTGAAAGAACTGCGGAAACAACCCAGTGAAGTTGCAAGGTATCAATAATACAGTCTAAAATATAAGGCTCTTGGGAATAACATTTCTATACCGGAACATTCAAAAGTCTATATTTGTTTTCTATGAGTATAGGTATATTTTTTAAGAAGCTAAAACTCTTTTAATGCTTTAAAAAAAAAAATAAAAATAAAATTCAAGTATGAACCTTTACTCGTAAGTTCCCATCAGATTACCAGTTTAACATCCGTGGGTTTAAAAATAATCATACGACGTTCAACACAAACTTAAAAGATGGTACATAGTTGACGGGAGTTATGGCAGGGTAAATTTAAAAAGTTACGGACTTATTGATCCACCCTGCTAGTTGCTGATTTCAACTTTATTCTATATGTTTGAATCTTTCAACTTTGTAATATATTTTAATGATCATATTAAATCATTTCAGTACCTTTTGTGTGACATGATATTTATTTTCCATAGTCTTTATAGAATGTGTGCTCCAAGCAATTCTTCCTAACACCATGGATTACAATATCATACAAATTGTCAACATAGTTAAAGTGCATGATCTGTCTACTCTTATTTTCGACGACACTTTTCTTTACAAAAGTAAGGCTCTCGGTCGTATTTCGACTAATATTGTTCTTTAGCGCTTCAATGACTGGCAAACACAAATTGCTGTACAACGACAGATCAAATTGCAAGACCTTGTTAGTCGATTGATGTTGCCCAACCTTAGAATTTCGTGACCGTCTAGATTTTATCGCAATCACAGTATATGAATTCAACAGTCTGAGTTCTAAGAGCACGTTTTCTTTCATCTTCTAACCTTGGGATGGTTATTCATTGTGTATATCAGATATACACTGTGCATAAAACGGAGGAAAAGCAGTCACTTTCCACTCTGTCCGTATGCCTAACACAGGATATAAAATTCTGGAGAGGGTAAAAGTATAACCCGCGAAAATCTACGCATCGCATATTTTGCAAAGCAAAATAAAAATTAAATAACAGGTAGACTACTACCTATATATGTAAGTTTATATGCAACTAGACTTACGAGTATATGAGAAATGTATGTGTAATTTTTCGTTCAAAGGCGGTATTTTTTTGGTATTGTTATTTTTCGGCCGTAGTAAACTGCCGTTGTCTTATTACGGCTCACCATTGACTACAATCATCGCTTTCCAAAATGCAAGCCTCGATCACTGAGCCAGCTTAAAATCCACTTCACAAAGCCCGTATATATGTAGATGCATTTTATTTTACTTCAAGAGTCATTCGTGAATTCTCACAACATCAAATGTGGCAAAGTTTTTCATTGGGACAGCTTTGAGGGGAAAATATAAACTATCTATAAAAATAAATTTTCGTACTTTGTAGACAACTGAGATTGCTCTGCTACCGGAAACGATATCTATCCTAGAAATATAAACAAAATATTAACATTTTGACAAAAAGGTGAAAAAAAACTTGGAAGGTTAAAAATTATGTAACTACATAATCCGTACCCGCCAGTTATATGTACAAGCCATATATATATGTACATGTTTTGACTGGTTAGTGGAATTTTATTTGTTAGGCCCTGTGTGATCTATGTTTTACAGTCCATATAAGGGCAAATCGTTAAATAATTAAATGCATTTATTGAAATTACTTAAAACTAATTTTCCCTTGACTAATACAGCATTGAATTTGAGCAACCAATCTTCTATAAGACTTTTGCAGATGTTTATTACATAACATTGCTCTTTATTGTTTCAATCCACTAACTTGGTTTAGGATGAGAATATAATTCCAGAACATAAATTCCTAATTTATTACACAATATTTGTCCATTTTAAACTGATAAAATGTGTTAGTCCATTTTCATATCTAAAGTCAGATTTTTTTCCTTGATTGGAAGTTTTAAATTCTTTAAGACGAAATAATGATGCTAGATTCTGGAGCATCTAATAGTCCACATAAACCATAAATTTAATAAATGCTTTTTAGCAATTAGCAAGATATAAGTAGTTTCCATTTAGTTTTTGATGCGATACTACTTTTGGAAGCCGTAATGCAGCCAGTGTTCGTTACTATTGGACACAATTGAACCCATTATCACTGCTTCTACTTCAGACATTGGTAAAACTATCTTGAATGCAAAGTCAAAAAATTCGCCTGGCGCGCATATTTGTTCTGAATATTTTCTAATCACTGAGCGAGACTTAATAGCTCGTCAATTTGAAAAGGATACCAGTCTCAATGAGATATAAAATCGACATGATATTTTATAACTCCTTTCAGTATTAAGTCCATTATATGATATTTTTAGCCTAAAACCTCATTTATGGGGACTTCTGAGCGCAGTTACTTGCAAATCGAGTGTACACAATTTGTTATGCGCTTACATTGAAAGACTATATTTTCACCGACAACATAAGAAAAATAGAATGTCTTTTGTAATACATATTTGCTTATTACTTGTATTATTAGTTATTTAGGTTAAGTAGTTAGGTTAAATTCTTTATTTACATAAAGTTAAATTAACTTTATAAAATTACAACTATGGCTTTTGCCGTCAGCCGGAAAAAGAGAGGTTTACATAGTTACAATATAAGTTAATTTACATTTGTTTTGCTTCATTTTAAATTTTGCTGTTCACATTCCACATTTGACCATTAAGAATTTAAGAAGTTTCGCTGGCCGAAGGAACCGTGTTCCCCAATGTATTCTTCTGATATCTTTTAATATTGGGCATGCTGCGATGAAGTTGTGGACGTAGGAAGGAACACTCATCCTTCACATTCCTATTGGTTTAGTGTGGTCTGTAGTTAAATTGTAATAGCTCCCCAGTTGTCTCAAATATTTTGTAAATTATATCTACACCGTATTTGTCATTAAAATAATTTACATCGCCTAGGTCGTAGTTTAATATATAGTACAATATGAAAGCCTAGTAAAATTATTTTGAGGTTTTCTTTCAAATGCGGCTCGGGTAGATAGCTCAACTTTTATCAGTAATATCTGTAAATAGCCCGTTGCTTAACCTACGAGTATGATCATTCGGAGAAAAACTGTAATTTGCTACGATACGGGAAGGTAATTGTCTGAAAGGAAGATGGCTTTTAAAATTTACATAAAATGTAGCCTTAGTGTACGAATATATGTACAATATTAAGGGAGGAGTCCAGTTTATATTGTAGGTGTAGTATATTGTAGTTTGGTGTATTTTCCGGTAAATAATATCTGAGGAGTTTTTTTTCATCTTCATATTGTAAAATGCCCCACACTTGTGGAGCATAACACATAATTGATCTCACTACAGTTTCATAGACTTTATATTTTGAGCTAAGAGCTATGCTACTTTTATAAAATATCTGCTCCCGTTTGTAATTTATTGCTTTCTTTGCTTCTTTCAATTTTTCTTTCAAATGTGTTTTAAAAGTCACTTGAAGTGTTATTGTACCTCCAAGGAAATGATTTGCATCGTATTTGGCGTTTCCCACAAAATTACTATGCCGTCGGGCATATACAAGTAGCTTAATATTTAATCCCTCAAATAGGTTCATGAGGCATCCTTGTGTGAGACGCACGCGCGACTCGAACTAATTTGTTCGATTATTGCCATCTCTACTGCAGGTCTGTTTTTCTCGTATAGTCTTTTTATAATCTTAATGACCTTCGCTGGTACTCCCAGGTTGCTATGTTTATAAAAAAGCGATTTGCGGTCAATGGGGTCAAAAGTCAACGAAAAACACGTATAGTTTTATTTTTTTTACTTTGCCCAGCTAAGTCCTGGCAATGTTGGTCAAAGTAAAAATGTTATCTACTGTTGTTTCTTTTGAACCCAACTTGGAATTCCCTGAGCAGGTTATTTGCCTCTACCCAGGCAGTCAGCCGTTCCAAAATTATCCTCGTGACAATTTTCATAATGTCATTCAGGAATGCTCTGTAGTTGTTCGGGTCGTTGTGGTCTCCTTTTTAAATATTGGAAAGATAAGATATTTCTTCTAATGTGGTTGTAAAAATCTGTTTGTTTTTGAATAAATTCGTGGAACACATGCTTAAAAAAATCATATAATAAATAATGAGATATTACATCGTATTACGTATTATTTATATGTAATGGAATATTTTTTATCTACCTGTTCATATATTATACAAATTCTTTACGAATGCGCAAATTTATAAGCATTGTTTTTCTCCTCCATATTTTCTTATGTATGCATGTGTATTGATTTCATTTTTGACGGTTGAACGAAAGTTTTTAGTATCATCGTTCACGTTTATTTTATCCTGAGGGATTCTGTTTATGCAATAAACACCAAAAGAAAACCGTCAAGAGAACTCAATCACAGTCATAGTCAACTAACTTTGGGAATGTAGATCTCTGTTAAAAAATCACTTACGCTGCCTAAAGTACCATATATTTTAAATCGTTATAATGCGCCTGCTGCAGTTTGTTAAGAAATATAGCTCATTTGTTTAAGTCACAGTAATTGTGGAAATGCACATGCTTACATAATGAAAAAGAAGTGATCCTATTTGAAGTGCAATTCACCTTTTTCAAATTAAAGAATGATGTTTTTCAAATATCAGTTTGAATTTACTATTTTTGTTTTGTTTTACATACTATATAATATCTATTGAATTTCTTTGTATCGGTACATTTACAAATTTCAATATTTGTTGGTCATCATTTTTATACGAGTATCGATAAAGTTTCAGTTCACGATATTCTCTTCTTTAAAAGTTTACTTTCACAATTTTTTGTGCTAAAGAATTATTTGATTTTGTCATAGCAATATAATTTCTAAGTTAATGAATGCCAAATCACTTTTTCTATCTTTGATCCAAATTTTTGCCATTGATTTTGAATTGCTTTCCGTTGAAGAAAAAACTTTAAGCAATTTGAATAATTTAACCGTTTGATGATACACTATTCCATGGTTCTATTGACAGTGATTATTTTCTTTCATCCGCAAATACTTACCAAGGCTTAGAAACTTTGTGTCGTTTATTGATTCGTGTCATCTGGTCATAGTTTTTGTTCATTCGAATTTGATTGCTTTTTCGTATTTTGAAATATTAGCAAAGTGGAAAAAACGAACAGCAATTTATTTACTGTGAAATAATTTTGTTATTTTGCCTACAAGTAACATACGCATCTTCAGTTCTTAATTCGCTTGCAAAAGCAACTCTATATCATTATGATATCTTCTTCGATTTATTTAATTGATTAGTTCCACATCTTGTTACCAGCCTTCGGATGAATTACACCCCACACTAGGTTTATATTATTACATATGCCCTCAAACAACACAATTTTTAAAGTAGCGTTTAAAGTGATTGCTGGCGCTGACTGCTACGCCAGCAGGTCTGTGCTTAAAACACAGGGTATTACTGAATGCAAAAAAAATATATTGTCTTGCAAACGGTTGAAAGTGAAATGTTCTGCCTATGAAAAAGTCCCATTCTCTCTGTAAAATAGTTGTAAATCCCACTTTCTATGCGCGAAATTACAAGACAGACAACATACTTGCTCCCCATTATATTTGTGAGTATCGTCTTGGAATCCAGGATATATCAAATTGTGAATATTTAATATATCGTCATTTGCCGATCGAAAGCCATAGTGGTAAGTGCCCATGAGAGCGATGTAAGATTAAGTACACACGGTACATTGGATAGCAACTGAAAGAAAAATTAAGCAGGAATATATTTTGCTAGTCTTCAAGCCTTTCTTGAAGACGGTTCAAATAGGAATAATTTTACAGTTAGGCATGCATATTTTGTAAAAGTTTCAAACTCTGTGTTTTCTTTTCAAATCTCCGATTACCTTGAAGTAGAAGACTGCAAGCTCTTTTGTGCAGTTATTTCTTATCCTCCCTTATCTTGACTGTTATTGATTGTTCTTTGCAACGTTTACATACTCGTGGCTTTTTTTGTATTACACTCATTGGTAGCCTACATTCACTTTGGCTACTTTTTGGATTCTAGTTCTGAATTGTGAAGACAAGACATATGGTATTCATTTTGTGGTAGGCAAGAGCATATTGCTCTATGAATTTAATTGTGAGGAATTCAGATGCTACTGACTGTTATCGTGTCATGAAGTCCGTCCTTTCCGCCTACTCCGATCATATATTCATGATCCGAAATGATAAGATCCTTACTTCACATATTATGCTTATGTAACTACATATATTGTTTATCTTTCTTGGATCCGAGTCACAACTTTGCTATCGCTAATCGGTTTGAAATTTATGACTTTTAACATAGGCCGATTTCCCACGATGAATTCGTATTTAAGCATGTGCAACTTTTTGTGACATTTGTAATATTTCTTTGTATACATTCTTCTTAATCTTATTCAGCGAACCTCCTGCCTGGATCGCAATATTGTCTGCCTTATACTGCGTAAGGATGTTCTCAGGTTTTTGAGTACATTGCTAACGTTCTAGAGGAAAACTCTTAAATTGGCCGTATCACAGTTCTTTTATAACAAACGTACGTATAATCGCAAATCTGATCGGTGAAAAAGTCGTGTGCTTTTAACCAGTAGAGGCTGCATTATTAATGCAGCTGGTTAAGATAACTCAACATTTTATCCTATATGAGCAGTTCTATGCCATTTGAGAGGCTGCCTTCACCAAACCATCCAAAGATGGCAGAAGATTTTGCTACTTAAAAAATCAGATATTGTTGATCATAGGCACAAACATTGGATCAAAAAACTTGGATTGTTTTATTTGTATTGCATTACTGCATATTGTATTGCATTTCTTAAGTGATAAATCGATTACTCAATTACTTGGTAGTAATCATTATGATAATACGAAATTTCATTTATATCATTTTATTGATTTCAAAATACAGCAATCCCCCTACATATGCGCAGGATGCGTTCAAAAAAAAAGAATACCGCTTATGTCGTATTCACACATACGTGCGTTGAGGATAGAAACTGTATGAAAATATAGAGATGAGTTCCAAGTTCCAAGTTTCAGTTTTTTTTTGGAATAAAAAAGTTTAAAAACAATTCAACATAGAAAGAACAATGGCATTGGTAAATTTTAATGAAAAACAAAAGCTAAGAACAAAAGCAATTCATACCAAAAAAGGCACTGAGTCTCACGTCCCACATTGGTGCTCATGATAGGTTTAAAAAAAAACTTCTTATCTTTTATCTATTCTTTTTTCTCCTTTTTTCCTCCAAAATGCTATAAAATTTGAATTCCTTTCCAATTTAGAATCAGTGGATTCTATAATATCATCAGCCTTATTAATATCACTGAGCTTCAGGTCTTGAAAGTCTTCCCCTCCAATCTGTCTTCCAAGGCACAGCAAATTTTTCAAATTGCAATCAGAAGCATCCCCAACATCATCTTCAACACACTCTGATGTGGTCCCCAAATTGCATTCATCGTGGTATATTTTATGTCACACCAGGATGGCTGGATATTTGCTATTTCATCATTAATATTGTGAGGTCGATCTGTGGCTTCTAACATTTTGCGAGAAGTTTGCCGTAGATTCCCACAAATTAAGAGGGTGAACCTATCTTTTGCTACCTTGAACCCTGATTATCTTTTTTTTCTTCCTTGGAGATATAAGTTTGGCTGGACGTGCGCTTTCAATAAAGCTGTGGGTGGCCGTGGCTCAAGTGGTAGTGTAGTATTCGGACGGTTCGGGGTTCAATACCAGCCGTGACCAAAAGACATTTTTTCAGGCAACTGAAATCTCGTGAGGTGAATGGTTGCCTAAAAACAACTCCAAGTCAATTTACACTAATAATTTAGTCTCCCCATTAAATGTTGGATGCCACCCATGGAGCGAAATAACCACTGAGCCCAAATATCTTTCTCTCTCTCTATCCAATTTTCCGAAAAACTTAACACGTCCTCCGGCATTTTAAGAGTAGTCATACCCTCTTGAGTGTTAAGTTTTAAAAAAAAAACAAAAGAAAAAGCCCACTTTCATCCGCATCGCAAAATTTGTTGCGTTGTATTAAATGATTCCTTTGAAGTCCTCTATAAAAACTACAAAGATGGCTTATTTTTTTCAGTGTACTGTAAGTTCTTAATTTCTCATTAAATCGAGGTAATGCTGTTCGAATTCCTTTTTACTTCCAAAACGGTCATTGTACATAAGTGCTGGTTTCGTTTACATTATTTATATACATATTATGAAATATTTACATACATATGTATTCTTAAATTGTTTAATGAAAATAAATGCTTCTGAGAAATAATTTCTTCTTAAACCTTCCGGATTAATTTTTTTTCTCCATACTGTTTCGTGGAGAAGATCAAGCCCACCGATCGTGTTTTATACACGTTGTTGTAACGTTGCATGTTTATGTTTGTGGTTCATGTTTATTTTTCTGTATACGAGTACCTATGTACGAGTATTTTTTATTCTCATGCTTTTTCTTGTGTGATTCAAGAGCTTGTCTGTCTTTTATCAACAAAACTTTAAGTTCAAAATTCTTAGAAACAAGTTAGATGCACTATCCGACATACGAGTATGTATTTTGTAGGGTACGATGTATCTTCGATAATTTATTCCATATCGTTAGTGTTGTTTTGTTTGTTTTCGATAAATCGAGAAGCACTTGACCAGGTTCGTCTGTTTGTAAGATCCTTCAAATTGTTTGTTTATCAAAATGTAATTTATAAAAAAACAATCCTTGGATTCGTGAGGTACGAGATGTATATTTCTTCTTCTTCTTTAATTGGGTGCAGATACGAGTAAAGGTTATTTTATATTTGAATCGACGTCGGTGGCAAACAAGTTTTTTTTGATATTCAGGTGAAGATATGCGCGACAACCTGTTTATATATGTATGTATGTAGTATGTTTCAAGAAGAGTTTTTTTTTTAAATTAACCGCATTATGTTTGTAATAATTGATGATGGTCTGCGCACGGGATCGTGAGTGAGATAAGGGGGAACGATGGACTCAATGACGAACGAACTCATAGGTCTTCCTCTTTTCAGTATTTTTAGTTAAAAAACCACTAGAGTGTGGTAAACTATATTCTTTTTTGGGAAATTGTCATGAGTTGGTGTTACACTTGGCTGAGCTTGGGCATGGGACGGTTGGCGGTTTACTGAAGTACAAATTCCCAAACAGACAGCCGGCTTGATGGGTACATGTTTTATTGTGTTTCATTTTATTGATTCAAGCCATAAGAGAACACTGTTCTGTTAACAGTTTAATGAAATTTTTGATAATTTGTTCAACAATTAACATTTATTTTACAAGAAAAATCTAACATAAGTATGTATAACAGAAGGCGGTGGATATACAATACGAGTATACTTATCTTGGATACTTGGGTTGCATTCTAACTTTTTTTTCATGAAATTCCTTCAATCCGGATTTCAACTGATTTGTCTTACAATATTACTGGCGTTCGTAATCGCTTAACGATTACTATCTATAAACCCTACTATTAAGAAGTTTATTAGAGATGCTGTCTTGTACAGACCAATTCCTTATATAATTTAAAATGTTGGGGCACGTGTTAAGTTTTTTTTTGCAAAATTGGATAGAGAGAGAGAGAAATATGTTTGGGCCAAATGGTTATTTCGCTCCATATGTGGCATCCAATATTTAATGGGGGGACTAAATTATTAGTGTAAATTAACTTGTTTAGGCAACCATTCGTCTCACGAGATTTTCATTGGCTGAAGAAAGTCTTTTGGGCACGGCTGGTATTGAACCCCGAACCGTCCGATTGGGAAGCCAATACACTACCACTTGAGCCACGGCCACCCACGGCCACCCACGGCATTTGTCTTCTCTTAATTAACCGAAACAATTTATTTGAGCGTACGCGAATTCAGTTTTACTCTTTTGGTTCTCATTATATCCTGTAGATGATTTGAAAAATAATGTAAGTTGTGGGAGAAAGGTACTCTGATCCTCCAAACGTACATCTATAGACTAGCAAAATTACACATATAGTTGGATGAGTTTACTTCAATTTTCTATCAAACTTTCTTTCCTGTGCTGAATAGTGGGCTTAAATCTTATTCATCGTTGTTATTATAGCTTCTTGTTGACATTATTTCATTTTTCCCTTTATATCTTAACCAATTTTTTTTCTCTGACTACGCAGGTTCTTTTAGTGCATATCGACAGAAATAATCTGTTTATTATTCTGCTACATTTTTACCCGACTGCGCGACTCCAAAGGCAGGGTACAATGAGAACGGTGACCATTTTATGCAGACAAGAATATTAATTTTTATATTTCATCTTGTTTCCATCTTTTTAGTTCGCTTTCTAGACATTCGGGTTTTTTGATTTTTTAATTAATTCTTTTTTATTATTTATCTATTTATCTATTAATACCACCTTTGTACAAGCAAAAGCGATCTTTTTAGAATTGGTCCGGTGTGAGCAGGAGTTTTCGAATTGGTTTTCCACTTTGTTGAATTTCGTCACACATGAAGCTAATTTAGTTTTATTCTCTTATATTATGAAAGTTTCAGTACTCAAAGACATATGTGAGTTCACAACAAGAGTTTATCTTCCCTTGAACATTAGGTAAGTCGTTGGTATACCACGGTATGAATTGGTATCACACGAAAAAAAAAATTATTATATATAATTGAATAAATATATTACTTACTATTTTAACGACAATTCTTCAGACTATGGAAAGCTTTCCTTAAGAACTGTCCCACATCTAGTCATTGCAAGCAATTAAAACCCCTTGGTGCCCAAGCGAACTAAAGAGACACAAGAGGTCAGAAAACTACATAGAGCAGCAAAACACACTAAAAGTGAGGAGTATAGGACCATACATAGATCCCAACTCAACTACTAGACAAGAAACTTAAGAATAACCAAGAAACAATCTTGGGCTCTTTTTTGCGAAGCTATAGAAAGTATCAACGAATCAGCTAGGTTAAGGAAAGTCCTACTCAAATATCCAATAGCCCCGGGATATCTGAAAGAATCCAATGGAGTCTGGACAGAAAATAATCGGGATGTTGGTGAAGAGGCACCACAACATAATCTTTAGGCGGATCACCGAGAATAAGATAACATGGACAATCAAATCTTTCAGCCCCTACAAATCGGTGGGAATGGATGAGATAATCCTGGCCGTGTTACAACACGCTCTTTCATACATCATGCCTTGTCTTAAAATTACATTTATCGGTTGTTTAAAACTGGAAAGAAGTAAGAGTGGTTTTCATTCCCAAGCAGAAAGACCTAATCACTCCTCTGCTAAGGATTACAGTCCCGTAAGTCTCTCCTCGTTAGAGACGGCACTACATGAGGTTGTAGCTACCATAGAAAAGAATATGCGCTAAAAAGAGTGCACCATGGCCGCCTAACTAGATATCGAAGGAGAATTTAACAATGGAAACACTGGATCTATAAGGACTATAAGTACAATGGGTTAAGAACGTGCTAAAGAACAGAATTATCAATTTAAAATTTGGGAGAAACACAGTCAGGAAAACGGTTGCTAAAGGAACTCCACAAGGAGGAGTGATTTCTCCCATTCTGTGGCTTCTTGCTATAAACGACATCCTTACAAGTTTCGAACAGAAGGGTGTTAAAACAGTACCCTAAGTCAGCAACATAATCATTTTGGTGGGAGGAAAATCTTCCAACGATCAGCGAACTAATGGAGCCGGCCTTCTAGATATTCGCAAAATGGATAACACAATACGGTTTAGGGATAAATTCATCAAACATCGAACTAAATATCAAGGAACCATCCTAGATACTAAGCGCAGTTGGAAGCGTAACACGAAGGAAAAACCAAAAAAGCATTATTAGCATTCTACACATACCAAAGAACCTTTGGCAAACGTTGAGGACTAAGACTATATACTCGTATAATACACTGGATATACATGGCCATAGTTAGACCCTTACCTATTGGCCTATGGACGGAACTTGATCACCCAGAGATCTTTATCTTTGTGAATACGAGTAGTCAAGCCATAAAAACGAAATCAATAGAGGTACAAAAATGTCGTTAAACTCTAAGTAGAGTCTGCGAATCTCGCCCAGTGGATATCTGCTATGTACCTGGACACATAAAACAGCCCGCTCAAAACTACTGCATTTTTTTCGAAAACGCTGCACGCCAAGAGAGCGCTACAGAGCCATGCTCAAGGACTTTCTCCTTCCTCAATTGGATGAATTGGGACTGGAGAACATGTGGTTCAGAATAGATCAATGGCTGCCTAATCTCTCGTTTTGGCGATTTGCACTGGCCGGCAAGATCGCCTGATTTAAAAGTTCCAGACTTCTTTTTGTGTGTTTTTTTTAAGTCGCGAGTCTATGTCAAAAAGCCTCAGACTCTTGAAGCTCTCAAAGAGAATATCCGTCAAGAATGCGAGGACCTATCGTCGGAAGTTCTGGCAAGAGTGATGGAAAATGCCACAAATCGGGCCCGAATTGTTGATCGAATTCATGTATGACTGTAAAGCATCCAAGTTTGAGACGTTATAGGTCGTGCTGCGTACCATTATCGTGGACAAAGCAGTTGAACAAACGAGCTCATTTTTTTTTATTCGATAAATAATTATGTTACATTATTGATGAAAAATAATTTCGGACATATGCCCACCACGCCAGCGTCTCAGGAACTGTATCTTGGAGTTCCAATTTTCGGCCACTTGTCCGGACATTTGAAGCTTTACCTCAAGAATGGTGCGCTCAATGTTGGTTTTCATCGTTACTGGCTTGTTCACTCAGACCAATGACTTCAAATAGTCCAGCAGCGTCAAATCAGACGATCTTGGGGGCCAGGCCATAATTCCATTTGTGGAGAGAATTTTGTCATCGAACACATCTATGTGTCACCATCCTGATACTCGTAAATTCAAATGTCCGGCAGATCATGTTCACGTACTTTTGGATGACATTTCGATGTTCTTCATTTATGAAGAAGTGCGACTCTATGGTGTCACTAGTCAATAAAGCGCACCAAACTGTGCATTTTTCTAATGGACCTTTAAATTTTCCCCGCTTCAAATTCGTCAATTTTGCTTATTAACAAAGTTGCTGAGATAGAACTGACCATCATCACTGAAAAAAAATTTGAAGGAAAGAAAGTGGATCCATCTCCAACTGTCAGCAAAGTCACGACGCAAACGATAGTCCCTTGTCTTCAATTTTTGCAGCAATCGAATCTTGTAAGTCCTGTAAATCAAGATCCTTGCCCAAAACCGTTACTTTCATCTGTACGGACTCTGCTCATTGTTAAGAGTGGCTTGGACTCCAAACCAAAAAGTAAATGAGTTCCAAATTTTTCAATTGTGTTGTGTACAGCCGAGTCACTTGACCGATTATGTTGGCCGTAAAACCAGCGTAGCCCTCTATAAACATTTTTTGCTGAACATTGATCTTTTCACAAAAGGGTTTCAAAATTTAAAACTAAATTTAATAATTCGGTTGAGGGAAAAATCTGTTGTTTGGATTATTGAAAAGTTCACAATTGCCGTCAATTCTAGTTGAAACAAGCGGATCTCTGATTTGAATTGACCTCATTTAAGGTGAAATCATCAGCTTTAAAAATGTGCTCGTCTGCCCTTGAGCATACATAAGACTTGAAAACATACATATCATATTTAGCTCCATTGGAAACTCAATCACGTGAGCGCAATTGTTGTGAAGGCAACATTTGCTTACGCTCTGCAAAATTTAAAAATTCTTTCTTCAAAATATACTCGTAAGAGTGTGTTCTTTTGCTGAAGTTCCAGTAAATAAAAATTTCTTTGACAAAGCGGCATGGTTAATGAAAATTCATCATTCTGCAAAAGAGGGCTTGCTAGACGGATAATACTTAAAAATTAGCCGATACATTATTGTTCCCGACAGGATGTGATTATCCAGAAAAGTATTGTGCAGAATTTTTAATCCTGCAAACTCAAAATGTTGTAATTAATATTCTACCCAAGTATCAGTTTAAGATTGTAGCGACTGACTCCTTTCCGTTTGTGCGTCACTTAAAAATCATCATACACGGATGCGTGTATCTGACGGATTTTACTTAAAATATCCGTCTCCATGAATTCGAAGGAAGACCAGTCGGAGTTTTCACATTTATAAAGTTTGCCAAATATTAAATTAGAATTCTACACAAATTTTCCAGAATACTCGTAATTATTTTTAGATAACTGTAAACAAAGTTTATGGAAAAGACCAAAATTGTTTGTGCTGGTTGGTGGTGCTTGCTAATCACATTGCATTCAATTATAAACAGTGGAATCTTAATTAAATTTTGTGCATTAGTGCAAAAAATTTTTTTTTCATTTCGTTGATTACATAACACAACCCAAATATTCTTTTTAATTACTATGACTGACAATGGTGAACTTTTTAAAACCCTTTCTTAATGACTGTAATGCATTTTCGCTATTCATTAAAAGTTTATTAGAGTTTTAAAAATAAAGAGAAAAAATTGTCTGTGGATAAAATTAAATAAGATTTAATTTCTGATTTCAGATCCCAGAGAATTTATACTTTCACTTTCTGCTTTTCAGTGGCAGAGATATATGTATGATATGCGGACATACGAGAACATACTCGTATACATATTTATGTAAATAAGCTTTTATATATATATCTAGATCTGTTGCATTTTAGAGCCGCACAAGAAATGAACAGAGATAAATAGCACAATAAAAGGAATGATTTTTAATTTTTCTAGCGACAGATGTGCATATTTTATACATAGCATATAGAATGCCACATGTTTCCTAGGGTGCACCCTACTTTTCCTTTTGTGTAGAGGGATAGATACGTATATGTACATTTGTGACCTTTTTGTTTGAGAGTTGAATGAGTTTTCAAGAGATTTAATTATGAGTTACTTCGTTTAGAAGACAACATTCAGAGGGGTTCCTTCGAAGTACATATAATATTTTAAAAATCTGGATAAATTGATTTCCGATTCAAATTTTAAAAAAATGTGTCCGTTTCCCGTAAATAAGCAACAGGTACCTACCTACCTACCTACCTGTATATTATACTTCTTATCTTGTCGCAAATTGTTTTTAATATTTGTGTACAAATACGTAAGTTTACTTGGCCTTATCGGTGTTTATATTGCGGCATAATCAAGATTTCATTACTTTTGTGATCACATGCAATCAGTGGATGAGTGGGAGTACAAGGAGGGAGGAATATGCTCTTTTCACACAAAATGTGCTGTAGAGAAGGCTGGTAATCGTGCTGAGCAAATATAATACATAGTTAATTTTAATTTGAAGAGATTACGTGGGTTGCCCAAGCTTAAGTTGCTTTTCGATGTAGTGCCATTGTCGTTTTGTGTACAAATTCTATTGTGACTGAATAAAAGATTCACGCTTGAAATTATTATATACATACAGCCATGGGCACGTAAATAGCACAAACTCAAATGAAAATTCTATGTGCACATTTCTTATCATATAATTGAAATGAATCCCACTTTTGCTGACGATACTGTTTACCCCTATAGTACTGTATATTTCTGGTGAACAATTGTACTGTTATCATTTCGTTGCTTTGACAGGTGTTGATTTCTATAAGCGAAGTGATTTTTGTGGTTGGACGTACAAATAGTACAAATTGCGATATTTACAATTTCTCAGCGAATTATTTTAGTATTTTATTTGTTTTTGTGAAATTTAATTTATAATTACTCTGTGGGTACAGAGTATACATGTACAAAGATGGCAAAAAGCCAGCTGAAATAGCTAAAATAATAAAGAGTTCCAGGAAAATGGTCTAGAATGCGATTGAGCTGGTGAAGGAAGGTGAAATTTATTTAAATGGAAGAATCCGTTCAAGTCATCTCGGCAAATTGGAAACGAAATTAACGAAGAATTTGATGTTAATGTATCCATCCAGTAATGGAAAATTCTGGCTATAGTACAAAATGCTGAAGAGGTAGAAGACAAAACAAGAACATTTTGTTTCCTAATTTATTTTCAGAAATCAAATTTTGTGTGGATATTAATACATTATTTTGAAGTTAATTACATTCACTGTTAATAACGTTTTCAAAAAAAATTGAGTTCATTATTGTTTTTGAAATATTACTTTATTCAATTACGTTTTTATTCTGGCAAGAAAGTTTGTGCTATTTATGTGTCCATGGCTGTACCTATATATGTAAGTATGTAAATGTGCGTAAGTAGTTACTGTACGTATTGTTTTTTTTTTTTTTTTTTAAATTAAACTTCACACTTCTTTTTTACTAAATAGCCGGTCTTGATAATTTGTAGAAAGCTGCACATGCATATCCAAATATTGAGCTCGTTGAGATTCATTTTTCACTTACACTTTAAATATGTAAATGAGGAAGATGCTCAATAACATACGAGTATAACGAACAGAATGTCGCGAAATTGCTGATAACCACCCTACGAATATGGATTGGTGCAACTATGAAATCAACAGAACCATTCCAAGAATGACAAAGAAAGAATTCGGAAGAGTACAAGAGTACGATGTACACCATAGACAACTTCTTATAAGTTAAACAACACACCAAGTGAGTTACAAACCCAGTTGATAATATCCAAAATGGGTGAACGCACGTTGAAGGCTAGCACCACTAATTGTACTCCCAAAGGAGGGCGTTTTCTCACAATTATTATGGCTACCAGTAATTTATGATACATGTATTAGAAAAATTAGACAATTAGTCAATTAAAGCTGTAACTTACGCAGATAATGTAGTTCTTCTGTCGTGTGACAAATTCACTTTCACTCCAAGTGACATCTTCTGTGGCATTGGAGTGAACAAAATAATAACCCAATTGGTTATACAGAAGAATTCAAGATACTTTTGTTGTTAGAAGGGTAGGTACTGAAGCTGTCGAAAGTGCTAAATATATTTGCCTACTGATTAATAATGATAAACTCAACTGGGACCTGTTCCTAGAGGGAATTAAGTAGTTTAGAAAACACCTTGAGCATTATACAAGAGGTAAAAGAATCCGTTGTAAATAATGGAGACCATCCCCAAATATCATGTATTGGATGTACATATATTGCGGAAGGAATAACCACACTAACATATATACATATATATGTATGTATGTCTCCATCGTTTGGTGGAGAGCATCGTACAAAACTAAAATCTTTGGTTTACTAACTAAGATGCAATAACCAAGATGCTGGCAAACTACCGCAAGATTTCCCCATCAGAAATTGTTGACATACCTCCATATGTAGATAAATATGTGAAACCGTCATGGAGCCTAAATTATTGAATTCATCACACGAGGATAAATAAAAGGGATATTAAGGCACTGGCATCCATGTAAATCACTTCCAAAATAGTATGACGAGTAGTAACTCGGAGTTAAATGCTATAAAAAGCTGTTTATATAATGGGTCAGTCTTTAAGTGTTAGGGTTTTAATTGTCAAAAAATAAACAGGTAAATTGCGAAAGTTTATAGAATATTTATCTGGGTTGTAAATCAATGCTTGCCATTTACTTTTTAAAGATGATCTCATGTAAATGTTGACCACGACTATGTCCAATTTTGATCACTTTTCGAGCATATTGGCTGGTATCTCGCTAATAATACGTGTAATGTTATCTTGACGCTGGTTTATCGTCATAGGCGAATGATTTGACGTATCCTCATGAAAAATTGTCTAAAGGTATCAAATCGCACGATCTAGCCGGCCAATTCACCGGTCCAAAACGAGAGATAAATTGCTCACCGAACACATTTCACAATTCTTCCATCGATTCACGTGCTGTGTGGCATGTAGCGCCGCCTGGCTGGAATCACATTTCGTCCAGGTTCACTTCGTGCATTTTCGGCAGAAAAAAAATTCGAAATCATTGAAAGATAGCGGGTGCCATTGACGTTAACGTTGTTCTCACGGTCATCTTTGAAAAAAATACGAGCCAATGATTCTGCCGGACAATAAACCACACCAAATAATGCATTGGCAGCTCTTGTATTGCCCGATGTTGCTCATCGGACCAAATACGACAGTTTTGTTTGTTAACATACCCATTCAAACAGAAATGAGCTTCGTCGCTGAAGACAATTTTTTGGTAAAAAAGCGGATCTTCCTCCAGCTTTTCTAAGGCTCACTCACCGAAAATTCGACGCTGTGGCAGATCGTTCGGCTTCAGTTCTTGCACGAGCTGTATTTTGTAAGGTATATAATATCCTTGCGTAAAATCTTCCAGGTAGTCGAGTAACACTATCCCAATTGCTGCGAACTTCGACGAATTAACACTGGCGGATACAGTAGCAATACTTTCCTCTGTACGCACTCTACGCATACGGATAGGCGGCTTGATGTCCTATGGCTTGAATTGCTTGCTCAGTAGGTCGATTATGACGACCCTAAAATGGTTCGAACATTTTGAACAGAGCACGAATTTTGATAATAAAATTCAATAATTTGTAAGCGTTGTTCGTGTGTATAGTCCGTACCAATTCATTTTGCCAACGGTCGATTGCGCAGAGAGAGGATTTAAGAGAACGAAAATGGTACGAAAGAGTAAATGTTTTTGCCTGAAGATTACAATACCTAACCCAACTTTACATGGCTATGAACTAAAATGCTGTTGCATAAGTTACTTTAATTTTTTTATTATGGGTCGATAAATTTCAACGCACTTCATATATAATGCTACCTATTATCTAGGGTGGGATTGGCAAAAAATTCGGGGCATAGGTATATTTGTTGAATTTGTATACACTAGTCCGATCGTAATTGATTAGGTTCTCAATGTTTTTTATGGTTTTATTATTTGTGGTTTAAGTTTAGATACCTGTGCATGTGGCGTGTTTCCATTTATTTTATGGTGTTTGTTTCTATCTGTGGGACTTTAGTTTTAGGATAGGATTTTAGGTCTTAGAAATAAAATTGTTTAAGTATTTTATTTTCTTTTTTTGGTAATCACTTAAAAAAATTATTAACGCAATACTTTTTAATCAATTACTATCAAAAGTCCATTACTTTTTTTAGTTACATGTACCTAATTAGTAATAGTAATTGCTTAATTATTAATTACATATAATTGTAATCAAGCTAGACCCAACACATATAAATGATGGATTTGCTATTTGGAATCCAGTATTGCTCGAACAAAAGCTTATACAAATACAGGAATTTGTCATGGATTCATCGCGAAAAGGAAAACCAATAGGAAATCAGGCCCGTAAGATCGTTGTTAACATGTATAACAAAAAATTTGAAGAAGCTATGAGTTTATGTTTGGATAATCCCATAACGTACGCCAACTCGCAGACTGAGGAGTTCACTGGAATTTCGGCCTGATCAATGCGAACGATTATCAAGGAATACGAGGAGAAAGGTGTTACTAAATCACCAAATAAAAAATCACCACACAAAAACTGCATTAGACGACGACTTTGACATCACAGCTATTCGGCGAATTATATACAACTTTCACATTGAGGAAAAAATGATGATTACCTTAGAAATGTTGAGACAACGGGATTTGGAGCTTAACTTAAGCATTACGTCGCTACACAGGATTCTAAGAAACGGATTTTCCTATATAAAAACGGAGAACAATCGTAAACTTATTAAACTTATAAAAAAATGAAGTTAAACTTTTACGAGTGAAATATCTGAGAAAGATGTGGGAATATAGATCAAAAGGATATGAGATCATTTATTTGGACGAGAGCTATATTCACAGCTCACACACAAGTCAAAGGGCATGGACTGATGGTACCAGACGTGGATTAAAGGCGCCATTTTCAAAGGGTCAGATGTTGATAATGCTTCGTAAATAATGCCTTGCTTTTATTTTAATCTGGAACTAAAACAGGAGATTATCACGATGAGATGAATTTTAAAAATTTCTCCAAATGGATGACAGATCAAATTTTGAATAACATAGAAGAACCTTCACTTATTGTAATGGAAACCGCATCATACCACAACGAATGGAAGACAATAAAATCAGTTCTGGTTCCGGAAAATTTGAGATGTTACAATGGCTGGCCCACTACAATATACCACATAGTTCACAGATGTTCAAACTCGAACTTTATGAGCTAATAAATCAACATCGAACTGTACCCCAACCAAAGCATAAGATTGACGCTATAATTCACGGCGCGGGACACGAAGTACTACGATTACCACCTTATCATCCAGATTTCAATCCTATTGAAAATATTTAGGCAACTGTCAAGGCAAAAGTGGGAAACCGGAACATAACATTTAAATCATCGGATGTTCAGAAACTAGCTGAAGAAGAATTTTCAAAAAATACAGCTGAAGATTGGCGCAAAGTTTGTGCTAAAGTTATAAGGACAGAGGAGGAATACTTTTCTCATGAGCTTATGTGGGACACAATATCGGATGCAGTAGTTATCAGTCCAAGAGATGATTCCTCAATAGATTATGAAACTGGCAGTTCTTTAAATTGAATTCAATTTGCCATAAGTTCTGTTGCAAATATAAAACGCTATAAAAGGAAACCAATTGGTCAAGGCCTTCACAACACCCTCTAGCACATCTTCTTGGTAAACATTTGCACCAGTTATTACGCTTTGCCAGCAATAATGATCTACGGAAGTATACTGAGCAATTAATCAAAAACCATATACATGTAGTAGCTACATAGAAACACAATCAAACAATCAATTCATGCGAGACCTCTTGCTTCATTTATCCAATCGTCATCATACGCAAATCCCATACATATAAGGATCTGCAGTCCCTCTCCCACCAGGGATGTAATAATTTTTTTGGAAAACTGGATATATACAATGATTATACCTCAGGTAGAAAATGGCCGTCCTATCAGTGAGCTCTCAACTTCATTTTAATAGAAGGAAAATAGGAAACAATATCACCCTCAGCTCAGTCAGTCAAATTGCAACTGCGATCTTGAAAGCAACGTTGGGATGTAGATCCTTTTTGTTTATGGGTCCAACTATTTTCGCGTTTTTTTAGGTCATATTTTTCAATTTAAGAGGCGATAAAAGAAATTTTAAGAGACCTGCGCAGTAGAATGGCAAATTGAATTGGTACGGACTATAAGTCTTTCCATCATGAAATGGCAATGCTAACTGAGCATGTTTGACTTTGACACATGCACAAATCATGCGTGAGCTGTCAAAATTGAACACTGTAAAATATCACCCTTTATAATCTGCGTATGCAGTGGCATATGAATGTTCATGGTAGAGGCAGCACAATTGCCTTAGCAGCTGTACCAATACTTTGTATTCCACTTTCAAATATTGTATTTTACATATTACATTTAAATAAGAGAGGACATACAAATTATTGCAACAAGCAGGTGAGACACCCATACAGGTATTGTCTCTTAAATAAATAAAAAAAAAGGTAACTTTACAACAACAAATGTACGAAAATGATCACTGAAAGAGAAAAAAAAATGGAAGTGGACGTGCACACCTATGCATTTTCAATCTCCTAATCTCTCTGCGCATTTGGCCGTTGGGCAACTGTTTTGAATAGCACTATTTGAGGGTTGTATGCAAATTTTTGAGCATTCTGACCTTAAGGAAGATGCAACGCACTTCTGTCACTGATAAAGCCTAAACAGAAAGCGCCTGATTCAGATTTAGAGGAACTAGAAGCTGTATCAATGCAGCAAATAATGAGTCATAGTAAAGTTTCTCGTCATAAACAGCATGCCGACAAATCCAGAATATGTTTCGTTTTTAAAATTAATTTATTATTGACCCACTTCCACCTTCAATTCATAATAATAATTTTATAATGTTGTCACTTACGCTCCCTTCTACGCTTGCCAGGATTAATCACCCTGGCTGTCCTCTGCGTATCGACACCAATTCTAGAGAAGGATTAGTAGAGATCCTAATTCTTTAAGATTGTAACGTTAGTAGAGCCATCACTCGGTACACCCAATTGGAATTATGGAAAGAGATTAATACAAATTAGAGCGCAAAGGGCTCTAGTTCTTAATTTCACTGGAAAAAAAAGTAATCTCAAATAGAAATATTTTCACACAACCAAGAAGCCTTGACGTACACGATATCAGGTTCAAACATTTGTAGAGATGCCGAAATGTTCTATACAAATGTGAAAGAATCGATGAACCGAAATACATAGTGTCAGACGAGAGATTAAAGAATGTTAGAGGACTTTAGCGATAAATAAAATAAATAAAAGACGTACCGAACTCTACCACAATTTCGTATTCGCGACTTTGTGTCAGGTAAACGAAAGAATTATACAAACCATTGATTCCTTTCTTATTCTCAAGACATAAGGTTGCAGCACAAAATAATCCTCAGTAAAAAATAATACATTCAAAAAAGAATACGCTCACTGCCACAAAATAAAAGCTTAATTTTCGTGAAGTTACTGTTTGGGGTAAGTCTGCCTCTAAACTAATCGCTCAAGCCTCTCACAGCTGCCTTTAGCTTCTTACCTCCGGATGCCTACTCCGATCTAAAAAGCTTTGTTATTCTCATTACCCTCCCAAGGATACATCGTGAGGTTTTCCTTGACTGGGTTAGGTCGAATGCACTGCAGGGTCTCCTTGTTTTAGTTTAACGCTTTGTCGGCTTAACGATTGTTATTGTTACACTCAACTATGGTCAAATCACAATGTCGCGGTCGCGCTTTGACATATTGAGTAGAAACAATGGCTCTTATGGAGCACTCCGAAATATAACCTCAGGCATTTTTGACACTTTTGGTCGTAAATATCGTAAGCTCGACATCAAAGCTACTTTCTACTTCGTCGCGCGTTTGTCAACTATCGGTTGTCAGCTCTACTGTCATTTTTGTAAAAAAAAATTGGAATTGCTCGCTTTGACAGTACACGATACGTTGATTTATTCGATTTGTAGCTACAGGCTAAGTTATAGTGTAATTTATTTACTCCGAATGAGTCACCTCCAATATATTGCCTTTTTCGATTATTTTATTATGGTTTTCTTGTACAAAATAGTAATTTGAACTATGTATTTGTTGTTTTTTTTAATTTATGTATTAAATTACATTGTTTGTTAAGTTATTTCTCCAAATTAAATTTGAATATAATATATCGCGCAACGAATTCATATATTAGAAATTTGAGGAAACAATACTTTATCTGTCAGCTCAACGCCGAAGCGACATTCCGTATTGCAATTTTCAAGTTCGTGCTTTTGACGCAAGTTATCGTAAGTTTGATATAAAGCGTGTATGAAGCATGCCAACGCACGCGCGCGCGAACGCGACATTGTGGTTTGTGCATAAAGCTTAAAGAGAAGCGCTGTAGAGATTTTTTTTTTTGATATTTGACACTGACTTGTAGGTCTTCAGTTGGTCCATTAAAGGTGGTCTTTTTTTATTGTGAATCTGTTGATCATATACTATGAGATCGGCTCCTTTACTTGAAGAAGTGAAGTGGGTATATATCAGGTTGTTGCTTTTAATCTTTATTTCATGTGAACATAATTTGTGAAAATCGTCGTCCAGAACTTAGGATTCATTCTGGGCAATCATTGGTCTCTTTACCTTTTACAAGTACAAATAAAAATAGATCTTCTTACTCAATGATCGTGTGTCCTCGTGTCCTATGATTTTTTTTCGAGAATTTGGTAGCTTTGCAATTCCTTGTATTCAGCTTCAAAGTAACCGTCATACTTAGAGTTTTGTTAGTGAAAAAGGCACATCATCATCTTTGATTGTAAGTTTCTCAGCAGTTCGAATTCAGATGGCCAATGCGATTTTAGTTCTTAGACATCGTACTTTGAGATATGATAAAGCGAAATGGGACAGTATTGGCCTCTAAAGAATTGCGAACATTGACTAATTTTGCGTCTAAATATTTCACCTAACGAATCGATTTATCCAGATCATGAGCCCATACTAATATAAGTTAAATAACTTAATGGTTCTAAGAGTAAGGCCCACAAAAACGACATCATGTTACGTATGTATTATGTGTATTGCTCCACTTTTCTGAACATAACAATCTTTATGCGACTGTAAGATATTTAGGTGAAGTTACCTACCAGATGGGAAAAGATATGTGTTTAATAATAAATAAATAAATTTGTCAGGAAAACTCATATGTATGTACCTCTGTAGCTCGAACAGACAAGGTATCCGTATAGTACATGTATTATGAAACTCTGAATATTTATCTAACTGTTATCAACATTTTAAGACACTAGCGGTTTTGAAATAAGTGATAAGATTATAAAATAAAATAGAAATCCTATGAATAAAGATAGGCTAGGGTGTTATCTGAAATTGTTTCATTACTGCGCTTAGTTAAAATTAATTAAACTTTTTTTATTTTCCATTTTTTAATGTCGATATTCATGTATTTAAATATTTATTTTTGAAGTCTTATTCTAACTCAAGAATTCAATTATTAATTAAAAATATTATATTTCACTTTCTATGTATTGTAATTCTCATATATTTAGCATATAATATTCAATATATCGCAGCTTTAAGGACGATCGTTTTTGACCATCATTTTTTTTATCGACTGTGAATAGTGAGAGAAAGACTCGTAATAGACTTTTCATCGTACCACCACGAGTTGAAACCAGATTTCTTGGGTAGTGACCAACAAACTAATCACTTTAACAACAAGAAATAATAAAAAGTATTCATCTAAACTAATGTTTTTTTTTTTTAACCTGTTTGCAACAAATTATGTACATATATGTATGTATATATGGCATGCCTCATTAGCACTAATTGTTTCCCAAAGTAGACTGCTGCAAATCCATCCTACTCTGTAGCAAATTTGCCACCCAGATTATGTACTCGTAGGTTCTGAATTTAGTATTACCTACACAAATCCAATTAAACCTAAAACACATGTAAAAGCCTTTCCATCAGGTTCAACTTTCAATTAAATTTTAATGAAACAATAAACGTTCCTAATGGCCGGAAACTTTATTTCAAAGTCATTCATTCATAAATAGTTCATAGGTTTTAGCTCGCCCCACTTTGGATGTTTTACGCATAAAATAGCCGGCGAATAACTCGTTTGTACTCGTATGTTGTATCTTTTTTTAAAAACCTAATAGGTACTCAGTTAACTATACGAACTTGAATGAACTTTATTAACAGTCGTGCATCCAACTTTCTCTCGTAAGTCGTTGCTGAAGGCAGCAAGAACCGCACCGTTGAGGTAAAATAAATAGAAATAAAAAAAAACGCGTGGGACAGACAATCCGGCTACGTTCGGCTGAATAGTAAATCCCCAACACCCTATCAGTCCAGAAATCATAAAACCATGCAACAGGTAAATTGTACCGTATAACATACAAGTTAACTGGTGGTAACATTTCCGATCTGCGATAGAAGATAAATATATGTCAGTGAATGCTGGACGCTTTGTCGGCGGATGTTACAAAGTTGAATGATTTTTTTTAAAGTCTCTCTCTCTCTCTTTCGACTGGTTTTAGTTGTGTTAACTCAAATATGGAAAAACGCACGAAGGTGCGGTTTCCTGGAATATCTGGGTAAGATTACATCCTTTAATGCACATTCACGTACATACATTAGAATGGAAAAAAAGATAGCACACAGCAAGCCCTTTAGCAACCCTAATGAAAGGGTGAAAGGTAGAATCCTGCTGCATACATATGCCACTAGTGCTGCATCGGATTAAATGAAGTGTTGCCGTTTGTTTAATTTTATATATGCCCAGTAATAAATATATCTGCTGGAGCAACTATAAACTATAAACCGGAAACAAACAAAAAATATAATCAGTGCGGGGTGTTTGGATCAAGAAACTCGTATATAAATACATTCAAATAAATCTTGAAAAAAAACTATAGAAACTGATATACATAATAATACGAGTATGCACGAGTACATATCTATGTACATATATCTATAACGTTACGATGGTAAAATAGTCATCAATGCACTAGACGACACAGCTAAATTATCAAATTTAGACTTTACCGGCTTGTAACTCGTTCTTGATCCCGTGCATGTAGCGCCAATCTTCCTGGCATCCACGACCGCTTAATGCTTGAGCCGGAAATTCGTTTTTTCTTCACATCTCGAGGAAAATTCGTAGCTGCTCAGCAATGTCGTCCATTCGCTCGACGTGGCTGAGCTGACTTGGTGAAGATCATAGAGTTCAATTGTACCTTTCCTTCATGCGTACTTCTTGAATATGCGACGAAGTTTTTTTCTTTTGAACTGGACAATTTCTGCGTACCAACCAACTATAAAATAGGTAGAAATACAACCTAGTACCGGGATTAACAAGGCAACGATACTAGATTCCGCAAAACCGTTCCGGTGGAAGCATATTTTTCAGTCTTGTGGGAATATGAGAATACTTCGGCAAGTTGCGGATGTTCTAACAACAGACTTCCTGCAAATCTTTCCGTGAAACGACTTAAAATGGCGAGTTGGTTTTAGTTTAATGAGGGAGTAAAAAAAAAACTCCAGGACGCCGCAGAAATACTTTCCATTGTCAGTCATCATGTACGAGTATAAACGTGCGAGTTTAGTAGTGATACCAAAACTAAAGTTTATTCTAAGGAGTATGCCTTAAATCAATCGGGGGGTGCTTGTATAAGTAATTCTGCAGTAGCTGACTTTCGATTTTGTTTTTTCTTAATTTACTTTTTTGGTCGTCAATTTTCTCAGTTCTCGCTACATATCTTGGCTGCAAAAAGTAATTGTACAAGTTGATTTCTTCTGCTCTGAAGGGAAGGCTATACTATGAACTAGTGTCTAAAATAACAAAAAAGAATTTAAAAATCTGATTTTATGCTTTCCATGCTGAAGAAATATCCTATTTTCCAACTACGGAGCCACATTAAGGTTTTTTTTTTTATAAGCGGCAACTCAGTGTATGTATTTGTCATTATGTAAAAAGGCTCGCACCATTGTTATCGAATCAGTTTCACCGCAAAGCTAAGGGTTTGTAGTGTATGTTCATAATAATGAGACATTCAATGACAGCTGCATAGCATTTTTGATCACTTGTCCTAGAGGGTAGCCCGATTAGACCACTGAATTTGTGGATAGTTTGATGAGAGTAGGTACAATTAATTTCGGAAAACTTATGCCATTGAATCGTAATTCGGAATTATTTGCTTAAATCTTTTGGCAAAGTACGAAGTACAATATGTACCAATAGTTAATTATGCACCAATTGACAATATGCTAGTGAAACGAGGTCACAAACACTCGAAAGGATGGGATAGATGGATGGATGAATAAATGGAATTTTGTTTGTTTTCAGAGTTTCGAGGGGAAGTGCATTACCTACGAGTACACGATATCCATAAGGTTGTATTTTAGTTGTGTGTTTCGAATTTTTAAAAGGCGGCATAATTTTCACAGTTGTTTCCGTTTTTTTCTGCTTGAGTGACGTAAGTGGAAGCCTGTTTTAAATTGTACGACAAGTATCCGTATTTGTTTGTGCGAGTTGTTCTGTGAAAATGAACCCCTGTTGCCCTAAATTTCTCTTCATTGAAAGATTTCAACATCGTCGTAAGTCGTAACATATGCCATTCGAGGGGTTGAGTGTTTTATGGCAAAGGGAAGTCGTAGAGAAATATGTATATTGTTATGAATGTTCACAGGAAACTCGTGTGGTACATGGGAAGAACAAATGCAACATGATCAATACCCCAATTTTACTCAAACGCAAAATCAGCAAAGCCAACAGGTGAACTAAAATTGTAGGTGTCAACAGTTTTATGTTATTTATAGAAGTAAGAGATAGATTGTAAGTGGATTTGTTTGTCTTAATACGAATCAAAGTTTAATAAAGTAATTTTATCGCTCAAAAGTCGTAGTACTTTGTATGATATGTATATTATTTAAAGGCAGTTCTTTTTTTATTATGTGTCGTAGTTCTTTGAATATTATAAAAATCCGAGGCTCTTTGTGACCAATAAATGCTGAGTAGCATTCATCGTCGAACTTGTTTAAAGAAAAATTCCAGAAGGTAAAACCAGCCTGGCCTGACAGACATTATTTCAAAAATATATAACCAATCAAGGCATAACAATATATATACATAGTATATGTATATAGAGAAATACATATATAAATAAATCGGTTTAAGTTCCGGTGGACAAAGACATTGGAAAATATATGATGATGGATAAGTACTCGTATTTATTTTCGTGCGGTTGCATAAATAGATATAGTGCATAAATACATTGCTTTCGTATTTATTTGTAAATATCTCTGCGACCAATGTTAAAAATAATCGAATGTCGCGCTCTGTCGAATAATTGCACTGATTTTCAACTGTACATAAATAATAGAGTATGTAAGAGGAAATCGTGCGATTTGATGGCAAAAAGGATTTGCTTCATTTAAGAAAGTTGCCTACACCCTGGCAATACAAAAAAAAAAATTAAATCCATGTAGGGTAATGCTATGATACTTGCTTAGAATACTGTGGATAGAGGGAATGACAAAAAGAGATCTTAACTCTTTTGGCGCACATACGGTTACGAATAGTACGATATAATATTTTATTCATTTGCTTTTTGCTGAGCTGGAGTTTAAGATCTCGAAGTCGTCAACATCGTCATGTAGTCGTCGTCATTGTGGTGCCCACCCAGAAATCTTTCAACATGTCACATATCATGGGTGGATTTATTTTGGAATAGGTACTTGCCGTCTGAATTGGTTTTATTTGCTTCCCCCAGCCGTTCGTCTGACTTGTTGGGAAAATCTATTTTCCAGAGAAAAATAATATTTACTTAAGTGTATAGCTAATTGGAGTGAAACAAGATACTAGTACATACATAAATACAAGCATACATATGTACATTCTATCGAGAGGAAATGGTTGCTGCTAGAAAAGATACCTATAAGAAATTAGAAATTAAGAAATTGGCGATTAGTTTTGGGGTTCACAAATACATAAAGGGTGGTCCAAATACAAGTCTCTTTTTAAAAATAAAATGAAATTAACAAAAATCAATTATTTTCGGTATGTTATGGCTTCATTAGAAAGAGCGAACATTCCCATTAGTTATGGAATACGATTTCAGCCATGTGGCTGGCTTCGCAGTAGCGCATCCCCTCAACCCAATTTTCTAAAACCTTATTGACCGATTCTCGCTCTATATCACAAATGGCTCGGACGCTATTCGGTTTAAAAGCTTGAATCGTTTCTGGATTGTCCGCTTAACACCCCACAAAAACAAGTCTAACGGGGTCAAAACGCAGCTCCGAGGCGGAAAGTTGACATCACCCAGGCAGCTAATAACACGATTACCGAACTAAGGGCGGAATAGGTTGATTGTTTGATGGACTGTATGGCATCGTTCAATTTCATATCTTCAATTTCAGCCCATAAAAATTCGGTAATCATGGCTCTGTAGCACTCACCGTTGATCGATATTACGTTTCCAGCAGAATTTTCGAAATAAAATGGTTCAATGATACCACCACTCAAAAATCCGCACTAAACCTGTCACTCTCTGTGGATGCATTAGGTTTTCTGATACGGCGAGATGAAAATGCGCCTCGTCAGAAAAAAATGATTTTTCGGCCAAATTCGACGTCTTGATAGACAAGAAAGCAGTCAATGTTCAAATAGCAAATGCTTTAAAAAGAAACTTGTATTTGGACGATTTTTACAAACATATGAACACTTTTGAGAACGTTTAATAACTCTCTTATGGCACACGGGTGTTCAAATATCTTGATAACAAATTATTTTTTCATTTATTGTAGGATTGATCATCCCATATATCGACTGCGTGCGATGGTACAACGTATAAACTGTTGTGCTCTGAGTACATGAGTTCCAAGCTAGTTTTAGAAGAAAATATTCAACTGTGTCCTACAGTTGCGGAATCCCATAAAAGGAAGAATAAAAGCTTATATGCGTTCTTCATCGATTTCCGAGCGGCTTTGGACTCCATATCACGTAAAGCTCTTTTTTATAAGCTCTATAAAATTTGAATCTCAAACAAAGTCGTCAATATTTTAAGAGTAGTGTATGAAAATAATGTAGCATATGATTGGGTGAAGAGTGCATTTTTGATGAGTTCGAAATGTTCATGAGAGTAAAACAAAGCTGTACCCTATTCATTAATGACATCGTAGACGCTATAGGAGGTGGTGTACAGCTTAGCCGAATAAAAATTCTTGGACTTAAATAACGCTGACGACATTATTTCTAGCCTATACAATTCGAAGTTTTGCAGTTCATGGAAAACAGACCTTGTAACTGATATAAATATTGGAATTTGTTCGTTAACCTCGAAAAATCAAAAATAATGATATTTAGATGGTGGGGACAGATATTCTGAGAATGCATTAAAATTAGCGAGATAATATCTAGGAGTATGGATCTCAGCAAACCTGTATATGAATAAATGTCTCGAAAATAAGTTGTCAGAAGCTAAGCGTGCAATTTATTCAATTTGGAATCGATGCATCCAAAATAAGTACAAGTCACACTCGTCTAAGCAGAAAATATTCCGTGCAACTCCAAAATCAATATTCCTTTATGAAGCACAAGTATAGGGATTCCGTTCGTTTGAAGCAGTTGAAAAATTCCTCAAAATATTTTTTTGGCTAGCGACTACATGTTGCATCTGGAGAAGAACTAGGGTTTCAGTTAATACATAGAACACGATGAAAGCCAATCATCTCTTAGAAGTAAAAATTCAGGATTCTGCTGGGAAATATGGGGCATCAACTCTATGACAAAAGTTCATCATTCAGTCGCAGCATAGAAGCTATCACAATAATTTAAGGTATAAATTACAAGAGTATTAGGAAATGATTAGTACAGTTTTTAAAGTGAGAGGAGAGTTTTTAAACTTATGAGTATACTACTTACATGCCCCATCGTCCAGAGTTTCCGATTTTGTTTGACTTCTGCAGTTTGAAGGTAAGAGGGGATGTGTTCCACTTTGTAGCGACATGCCCGATTCTAAAAGCAAAGCACTGCGTATGCAATCCTTTGGTTTATATATATATGCTGGAGTTAAAACAAGCTATGATCATTTTCAATAGAGAACTAGGATAATTACACGTCGAACGCGATAAGCTACAGAAAAAAAAATATTGAAGAAGATTTTTAAGAAAATTTAAAATTTTGTTGAGGAGCTTATACTTTATACATGTCAATCAGGTAGACGGCCAATATCGCCAAACCAAAATAGATTTAGAATTATGAATTTGTATAATGAATATTTTTTTATTGAATAAAAGTCAAATCCAATCTAAATCGAATCTAAAAATCTATCCTGTGAAGTGAGCTTTCAACAGAATGCTGAAGCACTTCGCCTTTGTCTCAGTTAGCCAATTTCCAAACTAGTTCGATTTGATGTATTTATTATGAGATTTAATTTCATATTTCTGATTTTAAATAAGAAATCAAAATAGTAGTTCTCTTCTGAATTTGTTTGCCCTAGTGACCTACCATCCAGTTCTCTGGTTTCCTTACGAAAACTCATAATGCTGCAGCTCACAATTGGATTACGGAACTGATTTTTTATTTTTTTAATTGAACACGTCAGTTTAAAACATTTAGTGGTACTATTAAACGGTTACCTCTACTTCGTATCTCACTTCGAGTTTAGTGGAGTTTTACGATAATTGTCAGAGAGGACTTCAAATTCGTGTGCGAGTATATGAATTGATAGGGCGAGTTCTCAGGAACCAATATTGTTGATGAAGAAAGAAAGTAGAAAGTGTCCTGTCGTGCAGTACATTTGCTGTTGTAGTGTTTTGAGCTTTGGCATAGCTTAATATCCCTTTATCATTATTGTAGATAGTTCCAATACCGACACTCGCTCAAAATATTGCGGAGTAAGTACAAGCTGGCTTTACAAAGTGACTGACATAATTATAGACAAACTAGCAACATCTTCAAATCAGCGCACCTCAATAAGATCAAAAACGATTTTGTTTCTCAAAAGATGCAATGATTTAAAGACCAAAAAACAATAAAATCATTGATGCTTAAACAACAGAATAGAGCAATAAAAGGAGATTTTTTTTAATAAGGTTCTAGGTAATGACTTTGAAACGATTTCAAGTAAATTTAATGTTTTCTTTATCGAAAGTGTGTCTGAGTTAAATAAACCCATGACGAATGTACGACATACTTAAAGATCATGAAGGATGTTAATATGTTAAGTGTGAGAATGTTAAGCGAAGTATTGGTTACAAATTGTGTGAAATTATAAATAAATCACTGATTAATGAAGTATTTCCGGAAACCTGGAAGGAATCTATTGTACTGCTTATTGAAAATGCTAAGAATTCAACGAAACCTGTTGATTTTAAACCAATAAATATGCTATCCATTGAAAACAAAATTATAGAGAAAATAGTGCAACAACAAGTACAGAAATATATGGAAGGTAATCAGTTTTTTGCATAGTTTCAGCCGGGAGTTTTTAATATAGCTGTGAATGACTACTTAATTTAATTATTGCGGATTGGAAGAATGAAGTTCACTCGAAGAAAAAAATTGCGATGAGCGAAAAGCTTAATAAGTACAGAATTAAAGACATAGAATTAAGATGGTTCGAGTCATACTTAAGTAGACGAATGCAAAGGACAAAGATAGATGTCTCAGGAATGTATATTAGCAGCTTTATTATTTATTATATATATTATAAAATTAAATACCAAATGTCGCAAAATACCACCTTGATCAAAAGGATCCCGGAATAATCGTGTGACGCTCCCATTGTTTCGATTTGAATTCTGTTGACATTCCCTCTAAATCTTAGTGTCATAGCATGACATTTACAAAAGTTACGTAGCCAAGAGTACATCTATCTCTGTGTGTGTTGGCGATTTTTTACAATTTTAGAGATGTGTTTAAATTTGCACAAACTTGTATTAAATTTTGCGTAAAAAACGGATTTAATGGTGCGCGGACGTTGGAAATGTTGGAAAAAATATTTAGCAAACAACTCAATGTTAGGGAGATTGCAAAAATTTCAAAGCAAAGCGATGCGAATTATATTAAAATGTCATTGGCTAACGCAAATTATACGAATAAATATGTTGAATGTATTGAAATGGATAAGTGTTACACAAAGACTGATAATGAATGTAGTTATTTTTGTGTCTCAAATAAAAAATAATTTGTTACCGAGGTACTTGTGTAATAAAATATTATATGTCAGTAATATACACAATTATGATGTAGTAAAAATAATTTCCGTCTACCTTTATATAAAACACAACAAAATATAGTGCGCTCTGTAAGATCAAAAATGTTTAAGGATCTGCCCGACAAATTAAAACTAGAGAATCAGTTATTTAAATTTGAAAAACGAAATAGATATTATCACTTATGTTAAAATGAATTACGAAGTATGATTATTGTAACAATATTTTATTTAATAATTGATTATTTGCTCGATGTAATTGAATAGACTATTAATGCTAAATAAGTTGAATTGAATCGAACATCTGTCTTGCATGTTAGGTGGATTTGGAGCTGCTACTGAAATGGCTAATGTAAAAAACCTATATATATATTCATAAATTTTGACGCAACAGTTACCTTTAATTCTTTGTTTGCACCAAGTGCTTAATTTAGAAACTTCGGTATTAGTAGATGAGGTATTGAAGGTAGTCAGGCCGCTACAGTTGTTCGCGATGGGAAAATTTAGTTCATTGATATTACCACCGATTGCAGGAACTACAGCATTCCGCAACTGCACGTGATAACATCCTTTGTTAGGAGTCTCTCCGTTTCAGACTTAAAAGCGCTTGGAGTCACTGATTTTGGAATTATATTTGACAAAGTGCATGATGTATACAGGCGTTATCGTCTTTATTTTTTTTCAAGCGTTTTCTGATTACGGAGGCGGATGCGCAATCGACCGTGAGAGTCTAGTTAGTTTTGGTTGGTGAAACCTTATCTGTTTCATTTTTTATCGGCCACGCGTCGTCGTCAGTGCTTTATTCTTTTCACTTTTCAGTCACATTTTTCATTCTCAACCGGCTGAGGCTGCCTGACATGGATTCGCAAGAGTCCGTTTTGTATTCTGCATGTTTACCATTAACCGAAAAGATTATATTTTAATGTACTTACCATTTGGTACTAAATATTTGCACTATGCTGATCCAATAATTTGAGCTCTAAGTGATGCTTATGAACCTAGCACTAGGGGCGTTCTAAAAAAAAATCAGCAGAATAAGTCGATTGTAGATCTTGCACTTCTGTTTTTCGTGCTAACGGTTATGAACCCATTTGTTTTGGGTGTTGTAAGGTTTTGCTGTGGAAAGCCTTTGCCGAATATTTCGATGTAACAGCTGTTGGCGTGTTGTCCTAGGCGCTGAAATGATGCTTGTACATACATATATTGGCGAAAAATATTTGCCCTTGTTTATTTCAAAACTAAATCGTTTCGAGTATTCTTCAATTGCCGTGAAAAGCTCTTTGGTAACACGTGAGGAGCGATAAAATCGATGTCATATGCGCACCGACGGGTTTGAAAGAAGAGTCTTTGGGTTTGCTTTTAATATCGTACCACGGACCGACTTCATAGTCTGCATCCAAAACATTTGATTCTCGATTCAATTTGTAGGCTAACATATGTGCAGATAATCGAGTAATAACTTGCCTGTTTCTATCTTTATTTTTGACAGCAGTCATATCTTTTGTATATACAGACTCAATCTGAAATCATGGCGTGTTGCCCAGTTGCATATTCTGAATTCATAATTTCGTGGAAGTTCTGTATCATTTCTAATCCAGGGTGGAAAGAATAAACTAACAATTGAATATTTGTATACAATATAAAATAACCACAAGGAGTTTTAATTACAACATTGAACACCTCATCTTCGCTACCCTATTTTCTACAACGCCCAGATCGTCGTGTATGCCGAGCAATATAATAAATAAAATAACGGTTTGAAATGAGGTTCTACGTCGACGGATGTAGTCAATTAACACCGTTGAGGCTCTTTGTGAATAACTATATTCTAACAGGTCTGTTACAAAGAGAAAACCAAAATTTTCCATGATCCGTCTTGCTTCAAAGTCCCCCATAAATAATCTTCCTCACATTTGATGTGGAAATATTTTTCATGCTAGTACATTGGCATGTCTACCTTCCCATGCTAATGTGTGAATTTTTCGTCAAGGGAATAAACTAGTTAAACTGAGAAGAAGAAAAAATTGGTCAATTACCACCTCTTTCAAAAGAATACGAATATCTTCACTTTGCACTGAAGCCAAATGTGTTGTAGTCTAAAATGTGAAAAGATGGTGCGTTGACCAGCTTTCCATATAACATCCATATAGTATAATGACTGCAGTTTTTAATTGATTATAGAGATTGAAAATATAGAAAGAGGAAATAAAAAGATATAATATTTTTTTTAACGACGAAAACAATAAAAATGTCGATTCTAATAATAAATTAAGTAGCACAGCGTTTTTTTTAATGATCTACTATAAAAATTCCAATTAGTTTTTTTTTTGTATGTTTTGTTTTTCGAACTAAGAATATTATAATATATATAATTTGGAAGAAACTTTTATTGTTCTAAAACTGTCTTTAGTTTCATATAATTATTTAATTTACTTTGCCAATGGAACCCACTATGATTTTTATTAAATTCCGTGTTTTTGGTTTTATTTTTTGTTTTATCTTTGAAGTTTTGATGATATATTGATAGTGATAAAAGCAAGTCTCATCATATTCTTTAAAAACACAGCTAGTTCAATGGCCGTGCGTTTAAAAAAACATATGTTCCACAACCATGGCATTTTGATGGCTATTTGAGTAATATTTCCGCGATTAATTTGCATATTACATATATTGTATTATCAATTTCGATGTTATCGGTGGCGTATTCAGAGTATTGGACCGTATCTGATACACTAGTGTCTAGATTTTTAACGTAAACCACCTGTCATGTAGACTTATGTTTACGAGATGTCCATACATCCATGGGGGCAAGGATACGCCCTATCATCGCTCTCCGTCAATCCATTGATACCAATTCGGGACTGTGTTGCAGGCACAAGTTCCACCCTTGGTATGAATCGAGACCGGCCTAAAACCTCTTACTGCTCTTAGGGTCGCAGCACCCAGTACTTATTGCAACTCTACATTGGGTCAACCAAAGGGTTTAAACCACAGCCACCATGACGCTCCCACAAGGGGGCCTACTTCTTCAAGTCAAGCCCGGACCGAGATCCGGGGGGCTCCTGACTCCCATCGTACTGTGATTTAAGTCCTGGTAGGGACTACCGGTGGTCTAACCGCCAACATGACCGGCAACTTATGACTGATCAAATCGTAGCAACCTTCGGTAGCGTCATCTGAAGATGATTACGATAAGACCAGTACTTTGCTCTGCCCCCGTTCATTATTAGACAACGTCATTAAAGGGCGAAGCCTTGATAATTGGGCGGGGGCCCCCCATATCTGATACACCAGCATACATTTCTATCGCGGATTCAAAATAACAACCACGTTCGCAGTCAGTTCTACATTTATTGATGTATGTAGCAGAGAGGGCCAGAGTTCGTATCACGTATTTTCTATTGTTTGGTTCTCAGGTCTTCAGGTGCCATGAGTCTCCATAAAATCTGGAATTCTATGCGAATGTGCTATACTAGACCAAATGTCCAACTATCTTTCTTCTCTAGATATGTCATTCGAATTTCTCCTTTAATGTCAGTTCACCAGATAAAGGCATTATGTACGAGTATGATGTATACATAGATCGATCTTTTTCGGTAGATTAACCTTGAGAGAAGAATCAAACTTGGAGAGCAATGCCTGATTTTGTTGACGTTTTTTTAATATTCTAGTTGGGTTATTTGTTCAAAATGACTTTAGGAAACATATATGACGGTGACAGTATACGTCAGGAGCTTGCTCAATAAAATGGGGCTAACGTTTATAAATCTAGTTCTCCATTTATATCACAATACACATGCGTATTTTAACAACATCGGTTTAAAAGATTAACACATCTAATGCGGAAGTATTTAATTCCTCGACTTAATCATATTGAGGCCTCTATAATACATAAGTCATTGCAAGTCAGGATATTCCTATCATAAGAGTCAAATATAATCCTAAGGATTTCAGAAAAAATAGGTTCAAAATATTTTGCATGAGATTTTTGGGAAGGTGTAAGACATTTCCAGCTTTAGAATTGACAACAAATACTTCCTTCTTAGATCAGGCATTAAGTCTTATACCAAGAGTTTGAAGGTGGTATGCTTAATTTTTTGGAAGGCCACCTGCCTTATATTGAGATTTCTTTTCCGACCTCAACTCTTTGCCACGATTTACGATGTATTATCTTGGACCATATGTTTTCAACATGTTACATTTGATTTGATGCAAGACTTGATAGTTTCACTGTATTGAAGTGCTTTTAAATTTTACAGCAAGCAGCTGGAAAAGGGTGCTCTTCATTGCCTAACAATATCGCAAGACTTGATCCGAACTTTAGGCAATTTTTGTGTTACAATGTCATTGTCACTGGTTGACTATATCTTCGCCGCATTCTTTAGAATCAATTTAGAAGGTAATGAATACTAGGTTGTAGTCGTACAATAGTTGCAAGTTCAAAAACAAAAAAATTATAATTATACAAACTAAAGATTGCGAACATTATTTTATTTTTAGAACCATAAAATGCATTTATGTACAATACATATAATTACACTACTCTCTAGCTATGGAAATGTTGAAGGGTCATAAATACTTAAGTATTGCCCAATTAGCGCTTTTGTTTCCATAACTGCACTTCGCTTAATTAGCAATTTTAAACCAAACAAGCCGTACAAATGTTTATATCAGCAAATAAAAACAGCAATTTACTGTTTTTAAACTACCTTCATTTTGTTATAAAACGCGGTTCATTAAAAACCTATTAGATGAAAATGGTAGGTAGTAACCTCTTAATTGCCAATAAAACAAACATAGATTACTTACGGTTATGTCCATTTTAAATTGTTCGAATAATACTTACATCTAAGTTGTTAATTAATAAAAATCGAAACATGTAACTTTTTCTTAAGATATTTTGTTTTCTGTATGATAAATGTTTACATACATTAATGAAGAACAAAAACTATTAAACAAAATTATGGTGAATAATACTTAGAAATGAATAAATTGATGTGTCTATTCCCTAGAAGAAATTTAATTGAATGAGGAAATAAGCAGATATGCTTATTTTTGAGGATAGACTTCCACTTGTCCACCCAAAATAATATATCCCATTTCCAGTAATTTTAGTTATTGATTAAACTCTTTACACTCTTTAAATATAAGGATGCTGGAGAAATCTGATGATGACAACTCATCAGAAATTAAACTTACCAGCCGCTGTTTTTTCGGCCTAAGGACGCAAATGAGTAATAATGATTTCAAGAAATATTAAGGAAGCTCTATGTACCATATGTACATTAGAACCTAACGTCCTTGTTCTGGGATGCTGCAGTCCTGCTTTTTTGTGCAGAAACAAGGACGTTAGCGACGGTGGATGAAGATATCCTTGGGCGTTTCGAATGCAAAATTCGTCGGGTAATTTTTAGTCTCGTTTGTGTTGACGGGGTTTGGAGGAGGAGATTTAACAACGACGCCTATAAGCTGTACAGTGATATTGACTTGGTTAGCAAAGTGCACATTAGTCGCCTAAGATCTGGATGAAGATCGAATGAAAACCAACCCTCCAACCCAAGAGTCTTCGATTTCAACATGGAGGAGCAAGACAGTAGAGAAAAACCTCGTCCTCAAACCTCCAACCAATTTGGAGTGCGCAACTGGACTCACCTGATCTATTATAAATTTGTACTAATATGGGCTAGGCGAAGCGCTTTAGGCGACGATTATAACTGAACAAGTTTTGAGGGTTTCGCTTCTCTAGGATTCTTCCATATTCTCAACCGTGATCCTACTATAAAATTTTCTTGGTTGGTTCTGCAATTTTTCGTTTAACCTTTTTAGTAGCTGACATTTTTCGTTAGATTTTTTTGTATTTCATTTCGCAGTTTGTGATTAACAGGAAATGTTCCTTAGTAGACATAACCTTTGCATTGAATTGCTAGACAGTCATGCGACACGTTTGATTGGAACATATTGAACGACAAGTATAGAAGACTATTACTTCAGATTTTGGGCATTTTTTGTGCTCCATGCACAATATTTGTTGTATAAGTGCAACATATTCATCCAAAGCTAAAGGGCAAATGAATCGGCTATAAGACCGGTGTGGTGTAATTAAATTTCGTCAAAGAATTTTAAAGATTTGAGTGACTTAATATCCGTTTCCATCACACTTAAACAATCCAAATCCTAATTATTTTTTTTGCAACGTCTCACTTTTGCAAATACATACATACTTAGAATCTGAACTGAAATTCAAAAACCACTGAATGACAAAACTGTTGGGAATTCCCCTGTGTCCAAAAGTCAGAATCCTTTGCAGCTTTTCCATTTTCCAGAATGAGATTAGAATTTATTTGTATACCTAAACCAGAGCATTTGATTAGAAGAGCTAAATCAATAATACGCATTGGGTCGACCCGCTTACTTAAATGAAAATATTTAGAGTAACGTCTAACGGATTAGTTGGTGTTTGGAACCGTTAATCCTACAAAACCTGAGTTTTCTATGTTTATGGAAAAAGTTATAGTTATTCGTATCTTAAAATTTTCTTTCCATGTTATATTGTACATGGTGTATTAATTTCTAGCTAATTCATTACATTCTTTAATACCGATTGCTTAACATGCACTACCTGCACAGGCACTAATCTTATGTTTAAATAGGTATCCATCCTAATGCGATTCTTTAGTACATCGTGAGAAGATCGTAAAATCTTAATGGAAAGATAAAGCAGCTTAAGAAACCTCAAAGCAAATTGGTCATGCATTACAGTAGTACAGCAGCCTCCAGGTTAGGTATTAAGCCATTTTAATATTGTTCGCCTATAAGAGTAAGAGTAAGATTAACAGTCGCAAATATTATGGACAAAGAAAAACTTTTACATAAAAATGTTGCAAATGTTCAAATACTCGTACGATGCTACTACATTCGACGTTATTTAATTTCACTCATGTTGAAATATCACGAGTTAAGAAGTTAAGAAAACAAATTATCTTCAACTGTGGACCAATTTACGTAAACAAAATCCACGAAAAAAAGTCGTTGAAAAGTAATCTCCAGAGAACATAGTTTTCTGTGTTTGTTTACATGTAGATAACAATCCAAAACGATGTCAGTTCACAGGAGAATTTCCCATAAAGATGAAGAAGACTGAAGACCGACTAGTTTCAGGTGTTGCTCGCTTGCTCATTTCGCTTTTTTATACCCATTTCTTTCCTCCTTTTACTTTTGAAAAGGTATGTAGTTCATTGTAAACGAATATATCATAGTGGGATTTCTCTTTTACCTTCGTCGTCGACACAAAACTTGAAAACCCAAGAAAAAAAAAACCCTAAATTGATGCCTGAGTGAAGAGTGCAAAGGTTCGACAATATCCGCCTAGTGCTCTCGGTATTAAATTTCTTTGGGGACTGAATTGCACATTTCGAGGGGTGAGCGGTACATGAGAGTCTTATGCTGTTTCGAAAAAAAATAGGTTATTAAGGTTTCCAAACACCAACACATGCTGAGGTTGAAATCCTGAAGAGTTTTATTTTCTCACTCTAAATAATTATGCGAGTATTTTTCAGGGAAAACTCTAGGTCGAAAGAAAATGGGGAATTTATTCAAATTCTTTGATGACGGTGCTTAGAAACTTGACTTGTTTTGATTGTAATTTATGAATATCTTTTGTGGTAGATAGTAGGATGAGAAATTTGTAAATTCAAATCAAACTAAATAACACTATTGATGCTATTGCTGCGCTTTATTGAGGGCTTTAGACAAAATTCCCTATGAATGGAAATATTATACGAAATCGTTAACCTATAGAAATTCCAAAACGTGAAACAAAGATAAGAGTAATCATGTCTAATCACTTGAATCCCATTATACTCGTACTCGTATGCTGCATCACTATTTACACTCCCATCTTGTAATCTACACAGTGTGACCATACCCTTGAAAATGTTCCACTTCTTTAAAATCATGTACATAATTAAATTTTTTAACCTAAATATTTTATGTTTACATATGTCGTAAGTCTTAATCAACTGATATTATTTACGTATCACAACTTATTTGTGCGTGAATTTATTTTTTATTTTTCTGTTTAGGATTTGTTTTTCCGAAATATATATCATAAATGGTTAAAAAAAAGGAGAAATAATCAATACTAATACAATATTATAAATTCGAAAGTAACCCTGTCTGTATGCTCCGTTTTCACGGCTACACCGCCGAACTGATTTTTATTGAAATTTGGTATAGAGAAAACCCCTAGAAAAAAATATTGTAATTATTTTAATAACTGGACACTGCACAATATTATTGTAAAAAATATGATCCACGAAGAGTACTAATAACAACAACAATAATAATAATAGTAATAATATAGTTGAATGTAAACCTACTTCAAATGGCAGACGACAGCCGAGGTTTTCCCACATACGAACTATTATATAATTTGCGCTACCCCGAAATAAAAATTATTCCGATATGTTGCACAGATTTCAAGGCCTTTCTTTCTGTCGTAACAGAGCACTCAGTCTCGTCCGTTGTACTCTTTGTAAGTTTCTTTTAATGAAATGTTTCAGTCTCACGAAGAAAAATGAGTAAGCGCTTCAGTGATAACGTGCCAGCACCCACAACGTCAGTGCCAAGTACCTAGAACCTGATGCGAGCGTAAGCCGGACATTCTCCGGCTCCGCGGTGTCGTCATCACTTTCATCAAGCATCGCAGGATGTTGTGTCATTTATGCCCAGCACATTTAAGTCCTTTGCAAAAGTGTATTGCCCTGTCACGACGCCAGTAATCAACCTGCAGTCTTTCCTGCTGAGGGGCAGCAAAAGTGCCGCTGACTTCCCAGAGACGTCGGGAAGCATTCGTTTTGTCCACCTGCATCCCGGCGAGCTGTGCCATGTGCATTTGTGCTCATATGAGACTCAACTGTCAATGGAAGTCTTACACGAAGACGCAGGCAGACCCAACGTAGGTTGCTTGGCAAGTTCATCGGCGATTTCATTTCCCGCGATCCCATGTGACCTGGGACCCAAACAAGGGTCATATCGGCGCCTTAGATTCTTTCGACGTAACATGTTTAGTCCATATAAGTTTGTTATCCAGAATGACACCTAAATACTTAGTTTCTCTGGAGAATTCGATGGTGATGCCTTTAAGCACTAAATGTGTCAGACCAGGCAGCTTCTTCCCTCTCGTAAAGAGAACAACCTCAGTTTTGAGAGGATTGACTGAAAGCCCATTACTAGTGCACCAGTCATCGATCACGTCTAGGGCTGCCTGCGCTTTAGAGCAGACAGTCGCTATACACGATCCAACAGACAGTACGGCTACATCATCCGCGTATGCTTGTGCATAGACGTTAGAACTATTGAGCGCGTTGAGCAGTGAGTTGACCAAACATGCACCATAGCAGTGGAAACAGAATGCCGCCTCACGAGCAACCCTTGTTTACACCCTCCACCACATATTGCCCGCAGCCAGCATCCGCAATCAATGTCCTATTCACCAACATTGCTTTTATCCTCCACAAAACTAGTCATTCGTCTACGCCGTGTTGTCTGACCGAGTTACACATGCCGTCAGGAGCGTTTTTTTTTTATTATTATTATTATTAGATTCTCCGTGAACCGGAACTGCCCAGATTTTTCTTTTAAATTAGCCCAAATTCGGAAAGATAAGGTAGTTGTTGTTGCAGTAGACTCCCCAGAAATAGCTGCTATGTTAGTCGATGGTCGCCGAATGCCGCACTCAGTCCTTAAGCTGTCATTGAACTTAGCTCGTGAAAAAACACTTATTTGTAACATCAGTAATCAGTAACAGATGCGAAAAGTATGATTTTATTAAATCGTGAATCCTGTACCAATTGTTTAAAGTACTGAGGAATTGGTGAGCAAAGGTTATCCTGAATGGAAAATAAGGAATGGTTGTGTGGAGATTTTTGGTGCCGAATAATAAAAACGTAGGACAGATAAACGAAAAATTCATCACAAGTAATTAGAAGGGGATATTGCAAAATATTTATCTGTGGATAATGTTATGGACACCGAACAAGTCACCCCATGCTCTATAGAGTTTCTTAACTCTTTGAATTTGTCAGGAGTGCCTTCTCATAAATTAACGTAAAAGGTTTGTGTTCCGGTCTTCTCAATGCGATGCGTCCAGATTATGTAATAGTACACGTTTATAAGTTACACACCTGTGCCGAAATATCGTTAGGACTAGTATAATTAGTGGTACAGCTAAAGAGAAAGTCTTCTGATCTCACGAATCCCAATTATGTCGACGGATTTGCCTTTTCAATTTAAATTGTCACTAAAAATTGCTCTCGGAGTGACTATAAATAAAGGCAGACACTCAAAGTAGCATTTATATAAACCGTGTTTTTATCATGACTAACTCTATGTGGCGTTCTAACGTGTATCCCACCCACTAAATCGTTATACCCTTGCAAGAATGCTAGACCAAAAACGTTGCTTATAGAACTATGTTGAGTTAAGATTTTTCAATACATAATACTCGTAGATAACAAAGAATAATTTCTTATTTTTAAATGTAAAGTGCACGTATACACTACATACATTAATACATAAACATATATGTGCAAATCTATTCCACTAAACACCCAGTTACTTATACATACTTATAAAATCACTAGCTTAATGTAAAATTGATGATGTAAAATTCACCATAGACAAATAATCGTATGAAATTAGCTGCTGCGAATGTCGTAGAATTGACAATTTTGGCTCTTTCACAAATGGCAGCGATATTTTTTTGGGCCGAAAGATGTTACTTTATTCGTAACACTTCCAGTTCCTTCCAAGTGTCACTACGTTACGGATTGATGGCTATGCGGGTCGGTTATTTCCACCGTAATCAGCACATAAATTACGGTACACAATTACTACGAAATTGTTATTTTTGTACATTAACTTAAATTAAAAGTTCTTGCGTTTCCACAAATGATAATCACAAACTATCATCTGAGACTTAACGCGCGAGTTAAGTATTGGTCATAAAACCATACTATGTATATTTTTATAAACCATAGGTACTTACCTGTGTTTACATTATTCAATTATTCCATACCGTAAATTATGAAGACCCATAAAAGTGACGAGGACCGAATAACAGAAACAAATAAAGTACGACAATGCATTTAGTTAAAGTATTGAGAAATAGTGTGAATAAATGAACCCAATGCATTCGGCTGACTTCTTGAAGAATGTAAATGCAAGCAAGTCAATGGGAGATGTGTCGTAATATTCGGGTATATTCAAACTTCTTCTGGCATTCCACTATCTTTAAGTTTCTAGTTTAATTTTAGGTTGAAACGGCTACCGTAGTACTATACTTCTATATACTTGTATATATAAAATTATTTTAACCTTAAAGAAGTACGAGTGAGTAAGAAATAGATGTAAGAATAGTAAGAGATAGTAAGTAAGAATAGATGAGGAATGAAATAAAAATTTCTTATATAAAACATTTTTACGAAGTGTTAAAATTTATTTCGCGCATAAAGCTTGGGAGCAGTCAGAATGACTCTAATATAAAACAAATCAATAAAAAACACTTGTAACATTTGAATAATACGAGTAGTTACATAATTCTTAAATTTTGTTACGGTCACCATTAATTCTCATAGATGATTCTGAACTTAAGCAACCTTGCGTAATGTAATGTAGGGCATATGATCAATTAATCAATAATTCGTGGACTAAATTACGTTTGTAATTCTATGTACTATTTACTCTGATCAAAAAGTAGTAAGGCTTTTCTATTGGAATCACACGGGCTTATCCAATCGAGTAGAGTATTGAACGCATTGTCTTTAAGCAAAAAATACGCAGCTTTGAAATCAATGACCTTTGAAAATAAGTCCTTACACTTGGCAGTCCAATTTTCTATGATAAAATAAACCCGTGTGTGGAGTCTTGTGGGGTAAATGATAATATCTGAGAACAACTGTTGTTGTATATGGTACTCTCTTTGAACAAAACGTAGAAGAGTTTTGAGTATACATAAATCGCGCGAACTTAACCAAATAAGTAATTTTTTTTCTGAGGTTGCTAGCACCCTAACAGAGATCTGTGTCAAATTTCGTGTCAATATACATATTTAGAAGTTAATGATATAAGTTTGCTTAATGATTTCATCAAAAAAATTGCATTTTTCAATTTTTAAAATGAGTGAAAAAGTTGGATCACATTTTGTTGGAATTTCAGCTTCCAAAACGTTGTAAATATTGGAAAAATCTTTTGATAATAATAAGTTTTCTAGGTACGACCGAGAAACAGGCAACCAGTAAAGTTAATATCGTGCCAATTGTGGGCCAAGGCCGAAAAAAACACGTCAAAGCAAGTCGAAAATTATAGTCTTGTGGGAATTACTTTCGCAAGGCTAAACTGTTAACGAGGAATACTATTTGAACGGTATGCATCGTTTTCCAAAGCTGTTAACACTTAGTTTTTGCATCACGATAATGCGCCATTTCACACTGCATTCGCTGCACGTGACTACTTGGCAAATAATTCGAGCGATATTGTTCTGCAAACACCCTATTCGCCTGATTTAGATACGTCTGACTTCTGGATATTCCTGAAACTCAGAAAACACCCTCTCCGTGGAGTTAAGTCGAATCCAAGAAGGTTTGGAAAGCCATTCCGGAAATCGACTTTAACAACTTAATTTGTAAACCTCGCAACTGTGCCTAAGGTACCGATATCAAAATTTGTCTGGTTTTGACTGGGGCACACCCGCATCTGCTTAGAAATGAAAATCCCCCGAATTGCCTAACCTGCAATCAAACATCAACATCTTTTACAACATCGTTGTAGATGATGTTCCCTAATAATATATATGACCTACTAAAGAACATAAACCCTGAAAATATGAAAAACCCTCCATTCGCTTGTCAACTCCTAACCCAGTGAACCCTCTATAATAACCCCTTTTTTTTCCTTTTTTTTTTAAAGAACTTAACACTCAAGTGGGTATGACTACACTTGTGATGTCAAAGCATGTGTTAAGTTTTTCGGAAAATGGGACAGAAAGAAAGATATTTGGGATCAGTGGCAATTTGGCTCCATGGGTGGTATCCAACATTTAATGGGGAGACTAAATTATTAGTGTAAATTGACTCGATGTTGAATGCTGTTTAGGCATTTATCTCACGAGATATTAGTTGCCTGGAAAAAAGTCTTTCGGTCACTGCTGGTATTGAACTCCGAACCGTCAGATTGGGAAGGCAATACACTACCACTTGAGCCACGGCCACCCACACACGCTCTTTCTCAAACCCAATTTGTTATTTAAATAACTAAGTTATGTCGTCAAATAAATAAATAAATTTTGCAGCAGGGCCCAAATCGAACAAATATTAAAAAAATGTACTGCCCCTTTTGTTTTGTGCAGCATGTATTTTGTTTGCCCTCGATTACAGCTGGACCCAGCTTTGTAGTTTCTGTTTCAATGGCCGTAAACGCACCAGCGACTGTCTGCTGATTTCCTCCCATTTTCACATCAATGTAATCACCGTATGGTCGATGATTACCGACTTTTATGGGGCAGAGGCAGCTCTTAATTTTCAATCTTCATGGACCGACGCTTTTGATGATTTTGTCTCTATAAATTATATTTATTAAATACTGTCATTTGCGTCTTTTAAATCAATGAATAAGTGTTGAGTATGTATTTGGGTTTCCTTCAAGGTTTGGGCTAAGTGCGAATATCTCGTATGGTCACCCCATCAGATCATATGTTGTGGACGAAACAATTCAGATGTTCTAGAGTCCCATATTTCTGGTACTAACGTAGGGTAATGGAACTCTCTCATCGAGGACTGAACAAACAATAGTAAGATTCCATTCAACGGGCTTACTTTCATTTGGTCAAATTTTTTTTAGGGAGGCTGTTTTTTTATAGGCTGCCTTCTATATTGCTTATATATTGGGTTGTACCCATGGGATGTCCGATTTTTACTCAATCGCAAATAAGAATTTCTCGAGTGAACATCTGTGCCAGAACGTTCAATTTTCTTTTGTTTTTTATAAAATAAAGTGGTAGGTGTGCATAACGTGTGAGAGTTTTAGGGTTCGTTACAAGTACCGTTATTTTGTTTTCTAGGAATTATTTAGGTACCATGCTGTCGGCACTTCAAATTCGAACCCTCTTCCTTTAAGAATTTAAAATGGGACATAATGCGTCACTGGCAATGAAAAACATTAATGACGCATTTAAAGATAAGGGAACGCACTATACGACGTTGGTTTGGAAAGTTCCGTTCGGAAGATTTCAGCCTCGAAAATGAACCTCGTGGGAAGCCGGAAACTTTAGTTGACGACGATGTTTTAAGAGCAACGGTGGATGCGGATCCAACGAAATCGGTGCGGGAGATTGCACAAAGCATGGGAGTATCCCCAATGACAATAAGTCGACACCTTTCTCTCATAGGAAAGGTAAAGAAAATCGATAAGTTGGTACCCCATGAACTGAACGAATCTCAAAAACTACGGCGCCTGGAAATGTGCGCATCGCTTACATTAAGAAACCAAACTGAACCGTTTTTGCACCGAAAAGCCACTTGTGATGAAAAGTGGATACTGTATGATAATCATAAAAGATTTGGGCAGTGGTTGGATGCAGATGAAAAACCAAAACACATCCCGATCTTCACCCATAAAAGTTTGCGGTGACAATTTGGTGGACATCGAAAGGACCAATCCACTTTTCATTTCTTCAACCAGGAGAAACGATAAACGCTATCAAATATTGTGAGGAAATCGACATATTGCATGCCAAATTGGCTGAAAAGCAACCTACGTTGGTCAATACGCACGGTCCGATCCTTTTGCATAACAATGCTAGACCCCATACCTCATATGTAACGGTGCAGTTTGGATTTTAAATTCTTCCACATCCACCGTACTCTCCTGATATTTCCCAAACGGATTACCATCTTTTCGGCAATCTGGCTGGCAGAAGATCTTCCGGAACCGAGCAGAGGTCATAAAAGCCTTTGAAGATTTCATTGCCTCAAAAAGTCAGCACTTCTACATAAAGGAATATTTGACCTTGTATCACGTTGGAAGAATGTCACAGATGCCAACGATCCTATTTTGATTGAATAAAAATTTACAGAAAAATAATATTGGCTTTTAAATTAGATAGATATTAGATAGTCTGCAAAATAAATCCTTTCGGTCAGCCTGTGAATCTACTACTGTGGTCTCAGCTTTATGCTTTATATCTAGAGTAGATTCTCCATTTATCGATCTAGCATTTCTCTTGATTAAAAAAAATTCTATGGAAAGCCGAAGTTTTCTTTATGCCCTTCTTCATGGACTTCATTCTAATAATTTTTCCGCGGAAAAGTCCACATGCTTATTTATATTTCAACCGAAGTTCGCCCAACAGTATCAGCACAGGTCCGAATTTAAGTTCTATTTACATGCTTGTTATATAAATATTTGGCCCTTTACTTATTTTCGAGCTGGCCTTGCTTCTGGATACCTCGGAATTTCAGAGTTATACCACATTCTTCTATGTAATGCACTTTATGCAGGCTTGTGATATTTATATGTATGCACAATATTATGAAGTCATTAAGCATCGCTTTCCAAGTTTACTAGCAGTCATGATGCTCCCTGTCGTTTTATAACATTCCACTCTGGTCACACTGTTATATGAATTCACTATGCACAGTGATCTCAAGGAGTAGGTATAAAAGTGCATACCCATGTCTTAAAAAGTACTCTTCAATTTAAGTGTAAGAGAAGGGTTAGATGTGTAAGAAAAATGAACACTAGACTGCTTGTTCCGTTGTACCGTGGATTCAGGGATAGGGTATATTGTCACAGGATATTGTTGGCTATAATGGCCGCACGCCTTCATTTTCATAACGTGCTTGGATGCTGTTAAAAAACCAGCAGCGTCGGAAATACCATTATTTTATGTGTTTACCTGCATGCATAGTTTTAAATTTACCAGAGTTCAACATCTCTACGAGTAAACAGATAAAGCAGGTAGGTTGTACGGATAATGTTGGCAGCACCTGAAGTTTTTTTTTTTTTTTTCTAGGAATGTTTGGTCACGCTTTAATTTAATACTAAGGTGTTCAATTTAAAGACAATTAAAATTCATTTAGGAGAATTTCTTGCAAAATGCCAATTGCACGTTTGTTTGAGCAACAGACGTGATACGTGTATATATAACATTCAAGTTCATGTTGAATAGGTTCATTTAATTTGAGGTTCCCTTCACAGAAGATGGAACAAAGTCACTAGTATCGTGACCCGCATGAACTCCACCTGTCCGTATAATTACTGAATTACTGAAACAATTTTCCTGACAGTGTAATGTATGTACATATGTAGATATTACTCCCTTTATAGGTTTGTTGGAACAGATGTTTGAGAGACAAAGCTGCTTTACAGGCCATGTCATGCAAACAGCACTTTATCTACTGTCTGCATCAGTGGAATTTCTGGATTCACAGAAGCTCAATTAGTTAAAAATAAAATGAAATATTGTAGATAATACTTTAGACATGGGAGAAATTTATTTTTTATTTAAATTGTCATAATTTGTCACAACTCACAAATAAATTAGAATTTCCAATAAGACACTACCAGTGTTTATGAATATTTATGAATAAATACACCTAGGCCTGACCGTTGCCATATTAAATTTGACGATTTTCTTTCCTGATATATTTTATTTTACTAGACTGGCTCCAGAGTGGTGGAGTGCCTCTGCCTGAAACACAGCAGGCTTTTTATCTATTCAAATCCTGGCACTATCTTTCAGCTACCCAAACTTACCTAACACTGGGGACAATAGTAGTTGAAGTATTTTTGTATACTTGTATTTTTTCGAAGTGGCCGAGAAGTTGTAGCCGTCGTTTTTTTTGCTTATAAGCCTTTATAAAGGTAAAGTACTCTTCAAAATGATCATATCATATTTGTTTTACCACAAGATATTGATCTCGTCTCGAGTCTTTTGGAGCTTTTCAAGGTATTTCAAAAATCGAAAATTCGTTCACGATTGTTGGAGCCAGGATTTGTCCATTATATAAAGGGTGATTTTTTAAGCGTTTGGTTTTCAATTGTCAAAAAAAAAAAAACAAGAAAATTGCAAAAGTGTATACAATTTTTATTTGAGTTGATAAATCACACTTTAAGTGGTCCATACGGGGAGACCAATTTTGAATCACTTATAGTGATTGCTGTCTTCAAATGCTGCTTTATCGGTATAGATGAGTGATTTGATGTATCCCCATAAAAAATAGCCTAAAGGCGTCAAATCGCACGATCTAACCGGACAATTCAGCGGTCCAAAACGAGAGATAAATTGCTCACCGAACTCATTTTTCAATTGGTTCATCGATTCGCGTGCTGTGTGGCATGTATCGCCGTCTTGCTAGAACCACATGTCGACTAGGTTCAGCTCGTGCATTTTGGGAAAAATAAAGTTTGATCTCATTGAACGATATCGGGCGCCATTGATGGTAACGTTGTTTTCACGGTCATATTGGAAAAATGCGGGCCAATGACCATAAACCGCACCAAGCAATGCATTTTTCCGGGTGAATTGGCAGCTCTTGTATTGCCTGAGGTTGCTCATCGGACCGAATTCGGCAGCTTCGTCACTGAAGACAATTTTTCGATAAAAAAGCGTATCTTCCTCCACTTTTTCTAAGGCCCACTCACCGAAAATTCGACGCTGTGGCTGGTCGTTCGGCTTCAGCTCTTGCAAGAGCTGCGTAAAATCTTCCACGTAGTCGAGTAACCCAAACTCAATTGCTGCGAATGGCGATGAATGGACAAATCACGGTCTTCATTAACACTGGTGGCTACAGCAGCAATATTTTCGTCTGTACGCATACGGGTAGGTGGCTTGATGTCCAATAGAGTGAAATTGGTGCGAAATTTGGTTACTATGGCTTGAATTGCTTGCTCAGTAGGTCGACTATGACGACCGTAAAATGGTCGAAGTGAGCGAAAAACATTTTTCACAGAGCACGAATTTTGACAATAAAATTCAATGTAAGCATTATTTTGTGTAATTTTCCACGATGAAATGCAAACTGAGCATATTTGACTTTGCCACATGTCACGAATCACACGTGAGCTGTCAAAAATAGAACACTTCATAGCAAATACGATACTGTTCCAATCCAAATAATCAGCGGTCGTCTTTTACCATTTGTTTGATCCCCACAGTTTTACAGATGTGTGGATTTCGCTGACCTAAAAAATTGAGGTACAAGTTTCCGCACGTTTAGGATAAAGGAACTCGGAAAATCATTATTTTTTATACAGAGAGTAGAAATTTCCACCACAAAAATGCACTGGTGTGCCTAATTTTGCAACTAGGTGCACAGGATTTAGCGACGTAAGCTAGTTTGTTGATACTTGTACCCTCTTGTACCCATAACAATTCGACGTCCTGGGTCCTAAATAAAACATGTCACACAGCATTCGATGGTTTGAAAATACTCGTATTTATCGTCACAGGCACAGCCTTCTTTGATTGCGGCTTTCATTAAGAGTTAATTTAACATTCAATTCCTTTTCAAATTTACCGTAGTGCAAATATTTATCTTGAAAACCTCATAAGAATTAAGGCCTCAGGACTGGATTTGCTTGTGTAAATAAAATCAAAAACTTCAATATTTACATTTGTCAAAGTGGAGTCACATATCGTTTAAGCGACGACATTGTACGAGTAGATGAACGAGAAACCAATGCCAGTGTGAATGTCAAACATTGATGCCAGTCAATTCATAATATTGACATTCTACGTTAACACATTCAACAGATTAGAGGGTACATTTTTGTTTAGTCTATATCTTCTATAATGTCACTACAAAATTAAAGAAGTTATGCAATGGATTTCGAAGGAGTTTGAAAAAATCTTTACAAAATGGTATTAGGGCGAAAATTGCACATACATATGTACGAGTTATATAGATCCCCCATAATATTTTGATTCAATGTTCTTATACGTTACTCGTATACTGCGTTCTTCATTTCATTATGTTGTCCTTGAGGTTTTGTGTCCGGTCAGTGGTTTCTTGACTGTTTCAAATAAGCCGAATTTTTTAACTTTAGCTACCAGCGGATGCGAATGTCATAAAAGCTGATATTGAGTGACCAATCGGTCTACTGACCACCTGAACCATTGGTGATATGTTTCTACCAGAACTACAACACTATCTTGGGCCATCGACCGATTTATAATAAACCGACCGTGAGTATATTGAATTGGGTTAAGAAGTCAATTTTTTTTTTCGAGATGATCTGAGGGGCTACTTTTGACACTTTCTAATAATTATATTAATTTAATAATTAGTGTTAAACAAATAAAGTTTAATTCATACATACATCCATATGTACATAGGACTCACGGTATTTTAGAGTACGTCCGAAAGTGGGCTTGAGGGTATACTGATGAGCATTCATAGCGAGACGCTTGTTACGGATAAAAGTTTGAGGCGACGGAACTGGCAATTTCGGTGGAACACTGGTGGTGAAAATAGCTATAGAACAAGGTAGGAGACATCACGTCGGCGTTCAAGCGTTTCAATTGATTGTGCAATATTGGCGTCACCTCTGAGTTTTAACGCACGGTTTTGAATCTTATCTAACAAATGCAAAGAAGTTTTGGGGGCAACTGACCAGATGCGGATTAATGCCTAATATTTTGAGGCCAGATCAGAGGGGGAAAGGTAATTCTTAAACCGTTTGAGGAAACCTAAACATTTCGCAGTATTTTTGGCGACATCCAATAAGTGATCATTCGAACATAAACTGCCATTGACACACGTACCGAGAATGGGTAATGGCTGGGTGTTTCAATTTCGCTTTAACGATAGCAGACATCATTGTATTTTGGAAGCATTAAATTCCACTCTCTTGATAGTTCTCCAATTGGTTATGCTGTTAATATCAGGATTGAATGAGCTTAGCATACGCTGCCGGTCTCGTTCTGGGAACGAATATGAAAAGCAGAGAGTATTGTCGTCATCAAAGGAATATATTGTACTAGAAGTAACAGACTAGAGATCATTAATGACAATTAAAAAGAGTGTTGGAGACAGAACGAGGCACACCAGCATTTATTTTGTGAGCATTAAACTGAAAACCATCCAAGACCCCTTGAAGTGAACGTTCTGGAAGGTAATTTCTAATCCATTGAAGAACAGAGTCGTCGTTACCAAATGCACGCATTTTCAACAAAAGAGATTGGTGCGAAACTATATCAAGCGCCGTAGAAATATCAAGTGAAGCTATCCTGTTTTCGTCAGATTGATGTACGCTTTGGTTCCACTTTTCGATTAGAAATGCAATCAAATCACCAGTAGACCTGTTGCTACGAAAACCGTACTGCCGGTCATTGACAAGTTTTCTTGTTTCAAAATATTTCATGAGCTGACAGTTTATCAGCGTTACCACGGCCATGGAAAGGAGAGACGTAAATGCAATGTAGGAGGAGTGAGAAGAAGTTTCGCCTTGTTTGGGAAGAGTTGGACAAATTCGTGTCCTGAAGAGTAGGATTGATGAAAAAGCGTATTCAGTTTAACTAAGAACACCTCTTCAGAAGAAGGGGAGATATACCATCTGGACCAGCGGATTTGTGAATGTTAAGATCTTTTGTTACTTTTGCTACTACAAGAGGGCGGAAGTGGATTCGTGCCATTGAAGATTCGACGCAATCAAGTGTAGGCGGAGACAAAGTACAATCTGGAAGTGTTGAACTGGCCGCAAAGTGTGCAGGAAGCAGATTGTCCTTCTGCAAAGAGGTGACAGCTGCAATGCTCTTATAAATGAGCGTTGGTATGGAGGATGAGGATTTCTGATTTTTTTGACGAACGACCAAAAACTTTTACTACCTTTGGGACATTGTACAATGTTTTTTGACTCAGTTCTTGGTTGTATTGAAATTTCACACGCTTAGGAAAGACATTGCAGTCATTCCTTCCATTGCTCGTTTGAACTTTTTTTCGGTTTTTTTCTCAAGCTTCAACTGAAGAGAATTTAAAACTGTTTTCAAATCGAATCGAACAGAATACCTTGTCTTACAGTACATCTTCAGCGAAAACTTGTATTATGTTATATTAACACGTTCGTAGCTATCCCAAGTCCAAGTGTGATCATTGCAAACATCTGTGACTAAGTAAGACAACATTGTTTTAGAATTGGATAAGCCAATATAAGCGCTTTTGCTAGCTTGTCGTTCATTATACTGCAAGCACAAGCAGCTTTGTAGGTCTACTCAAAACTGATTTTCTTTTATATAAGGTGATGATTTTGTAAATAAACACTTCAATAGTAGATATACATACAATAGAATTAACGCAAAACTATTAGTGTGTACTAAATATCCACACTTACGATAACATGAACATAAAGTGGCACTTAATTGAGCTGTTTGCGAACGTAAACTGCTAGTTATTGAAGTAAAGTAACTATTAAATGCATACGCTTACTTAACATACTTACTTAATTTGGCGCTACAGTCCGGGGTGGACCTGGGCCTCAACCAACAAGGGTTTCCAGCCAGCTCAATCTTTAGCTAGCTACCTGCAGTTTCGCACGCTAAGTTGGTTCCTTCCAGTTGCGACCGCCACCTGAGTCGTGTTCTTCCTCTACTGCGCTGTTTCTCGGGGGCGGATCCGGAGATTTTTTTGGACCGGAGCATTGGTGTCCATCCGCTCTACAGGAGTAAGTCGCCTCAGTCGTTGGACCTTCATTATTCTGGTCGATGTCGATGTACAGCCCGTATTATTCGTCGTTGTATCTCCTCCTCCACTTACAGCCTATGCAGACGGGACCGAAAGTCACCCGAAGCATTTTCCTCTGAAAGCGGCTAGTCAATTGCCTTCGTAACCCAAAGAAGCAGCGATTGACAAGAGTTATTCTTCGTTTGCCTGTGTAGGCAAGTCCATAACTCAAAGGTATAGCATATACTTAGTCTTGCCCTCGTTGACCGTTAAACCCATTTTCCAAACTGATATAGACAAATCAGATTGTTGGCGAACGGCTTCAGTCGTTCACACAATACGGCAGATAGGATAGGAAATGATCTTTCGTAATCTTCAGCATCGGCTGCGACTCTACTAATATACTCCCTTGTTCGTCTCTACAGGCAACGGTTCAGCGTTTGTGTCCATGGGATGTTTTTGTTACCTTTTAGTAAAATTTCCAAATTTCATTGCTGGAGTATCATTTCTCAATTTTCTCGACCGCGTGCTTCTCATGCTTCTACTTTTTCCTCCTTAGAAGGCGGTGTTTCTCTCTCCTCTTCTGCTCGTAGAGTTAGTGAGCAGCTCTAGCCCCTCAATGTAGCGCCGATTTGCATGTCTCTGGCTTAGCAGCTGTATGTGCTTGCTGGCACTCGTCGTCAAAATAGGGGTTTCGTTGTGGTTTCCATCATATCAGAGGGTCGGCATCTCTGATGGCTTGTTAGCAATGTTGCCACTGGTCTTCAATACTTGATGCTCGATTCCGATTGTACTCGGCCAATGTCAAACTTCCTCACAGTATTAGTTTGCCTTTTCGATGTTCGGGATATCCGTAAACGTAATTAGGAGTTATTCAAGTCCTCTTATGAATATCGAGATGCGGGAACCGCGTACTAGCTACGACAATGTTTCGATATCGCAGGTTTTCATCCCCTGTTTGTCCGGCCCATCCCATTTCATTTCTTGGATGGCGGTAACATCTGCTTTTCAGCAGTAAAGGGCCTTCCCTAGTTCGGCTTTACGTGGCCTATTAAGGGACCCAACATTCCATGTGCAGATCCAAAGTTCGCTGTCCTTGTTTCGTTTGCAGGGGTTGTCAACAGTAGATCCGTCTGTATTGAAGGCTTATTGTTGTTTCATTATTTTTTTTTTTTTTTCATGGCCGGGCAAACTGGTACAATCCCCAACCATGAGACCAGTTCCATTATAGATACCCCTAGGACGAGGGTCGGTTAGACCGAAGGCATCGAAGTACCCCGTTCGGAGATGTGAGCGCTGTCGTTGATCCGTTAAGGGCTCATTCGCCACCATCTCTTTTTCAAGACCCTGACTTAATCTCGGAAATCCTTATCGGTCTTATTTGCTTTATTTCACCGTTGATTCCATCTGACGAATTCCATCCGCTGACCCTGCTATTGCTGCTATTTTTGTCTGCTGATCAGCACTTGCGCGCTTATAAGTTTGGCAAGTCGAGTCCGGATGGACATCGACCAGTACCCGATGGTTACCACTTGGAGTTAAAATAAGCAAAATTGATATGTAGAAACAACACTGGTGTCCAGTGCCTACCCTAGTTCTGCAACACACAACCACCGCATACACTATGACAAGTTTTATCAGAGATTTCATAGTCATTAACGTGAATTGCAGTAATTTTTTTAGTATGGGAAGACAGGTTCAAAAAACTGTAACCTACCTGCCATTGGTTTTTTTAAATTTCAATATGCCAAAGGAATATATTGTTTTACTAGACTTCTTGCCTTTTATCCGGAAGCTGGAATTTATCGTCAGTATTTTTAACCGACTCACCAAAACATGTCGTTTCTGGATTGATTATATAACTGTTTTTTACAATTTCAGGTTGTAGCCGGAAATTTTATAGATTTAGATTTCTGCGCATTATCAAGGACATTTTATTAACTTAAGTTAATTATAATTTGATTCCGTCACTTTGAACTCACCATCATGTCACACCAGATCATATTTACCGATAGTAAATATTGGGCTTTCTGTTACATTTACGAGTATTTACGAGTATTACGAATATTTACGAGTATTGTGTTGTGGGTACTCCCCGAATTTAGTAGTGGTCTGTCTTAAGTATCACCATATCGTTTTCAATCCCCATAATCGTCAATCTCTGTTTATGGGTTAAAATTCTTACAACTGTATTTTTGTATTTAAAGCTATCTTAGAAGTGTCGTTAAAAATTGAGTTATCTTGTCAAAAGCCCATAAAGCCTATGCTTAACTACTATACTGTACTACGATTTAAGATTCCTAAGTTTTACGGACTCAAAATCTATTTTCGGTATGCTTAATAAACTTTTTTAGATCCCTTTTCTGAAGGCGTTCAACAAATGTTCAAATTATAATTGACAGTATATGAGTATATTACCCCTTACTAAAGATATCCCCATCTACTCATATCTAATGGGGGCAAAGTAGTTACGAGTATTTCAAAGTGTGTCTTAAAATGTGTTATGAGTTATTTCAATTTAAAATAAACGATAAATGTTCATATTCGTTGATGCTCTTTAAACCACTACCGCATTTTTCTCATATCGGGATATGTTCAAATATCAACTTAAGATTAAAGTTTGCATACATACACATACATATATAATATATTATAGTACGGGTACTCATTAAAAAATAAAAACCGATATAAGTATGGTTTAAGCCTTTTAGGCTCCCACATTTAGATGCACTTGCATTTGGAGGCATCATTGTCACTTGCCTATTGTCTTTGTATTTATGGACGTAGTTCAACATTTGTGCATCATTTTTCAGTCTCAATTACAATTTACATATCTAGATAATGTAATAACGAACGAACGACTTCGTTGTACCTACTGAAGCCGAGTGCCAAGTAAATTTTATGTCTGTCATGTATATATTTGTAGTCATGTCTTGTAGGAAAACCAAATCGCGATGTCGTCTTACTCTGATGGTAATCGCTTCCATTAACTGTCTTAAGCTATTTGATTTAAATGAATTTTTTCCCTCTTGATAAATTTACAGTAGGTCTTGAAAAAAAAGAAAAACCGCTAAAAACCACTGTAACAACATTAAGTGCAGCAAAAAGCCACAACCGACATTCTCCCGGTTGGAATCGTCGTGCTAGACAATATGCATCTGAACAGATCCGCCTTTTGGTCTTTCCCCTTAAGGTTTCTGATGCACAAAGGTATTTCTTGTCTTCTGGAGTTAATTTACTATTTTATTGTTCAGATACATAGTTCGACCAAGCAGTAGTTCCATAAGGAAACTTAAAACCTAGGAGAAATTCACCATCATTGATACTCGTACAGTGTTGACTTGGTTCGAATTACGATTGTCTGAAATTAGATATGTTTGGGTTTTTCTGCGTTTTTTATTTCTCTTCCTGTTGGTTTTTAAATGGGTGTTTATTAGATTTCTTAGTAACTATATTATCTACTACAGTAGCAGTTAATTTCGTACGAGTACGAGTTGGAAAGCATCTACAAACATATTTACTTTTAAATATTGTATTTATTTATTCGTACGTAAACATGCAGGGCAGACCTTAATACAACTTTCGATTCTTTCGATTTTTTTTTAAATTATTTTATGTAAATTGGGAAAATATTTCAGAATGTGTTAGCCAACCTTTTTAGACTTGAATGTGTAGCAGCCAGAAAAAAGGTCAGCAATTTATGTAGTATCTAATTGAAAATGGAAAATTGGGACAGGTGTAAACACTTTTAGGTCGTACGCACAAGAGTTTTTAGGTTAGGTTCATCGAAGGTAGTTTTCATTTAGACGATTTCAAATTTTTCTGCTTTTGATATCTAGAAAATTTTGTGCCTTACAAACTTTATTGACTTTCGAAAGAGACTCGAAAATGTCGACTATTTTTTAACGTGATCGTGGTTATCACTGTGCTTGACGATTTAATTCCTGGTTTTATAACACATAGATAGATATGTAGATTGACTGGTGGCTTGCATCGCGATTCACATTCACTTATCCCCAATGTGCCACATGCTCACGGTTGATCAATTTGAAGTTGCCAATTCGATTTTGTGCAGAATAAGTTATTGCATTTTGAATTGGCTTTTGAAAGAAAGAGCTTAGAAATTTTAACCTTTACGGAAACAAACGGAGAGATGACTTTCTTCGCAAGAATGTAGGTAATTCGCCAGCTTCCTTGTTTACATTATTTAGCACTTAGCTTAGCCTGAGCTCTGTGATTCACAATCTTTAAGAGAGCATTTCTGATGCCACTATAACAACACCGTTTACATTACAAGATTTGTTCGAAGACTATAAGTCAAACAAGGGGTAAAATTATATCACCCCGGATTGTGTCTGTCTACGGATTTGATTTCAAAGCTGTTTCCATCCTAATGCTTATTTGGATGGCGCTACAATTCTGGTGGACCTAGTCCTCATCCAATAAGCCTCTCCAGGTATACCGAATTTCAAGTTGATTGATGTCTCCTTACACCTATATCTATGTAAGTAGGGGCCTTCTTGTACTTCATTGGAATAGGAATCTGTTATTCATTCTCACCACATGTCCTAGACATTGTAGACGACTGGTACGCATTTTTCTGAACAAGTGCATATCGCTGTACATTTTTAGGAGCCTCTTTTTCTCCCAAAGCGACAATTTTTTTCCGATTAGTTGATAGTTGTGTGTCTTATTGACAGCATATACTTGGTTTTGCTAACCTTCAAATTAAATCTAATTTTTTCGACTTTTATCTATGGCTCTGATGTTGGCTTGAGAGCTTTGCGCAATTTTCGCAAGTATGACGCTGAAGAAGTCACATAACTACATCATCCTTTTTTTTTTTGAGATTAAGGATCCGCGTGAAATTGCTTCCAAATATGCCATGATTACACATTATCTTTTCTTTAGGATGCCGTATTGCGAATTTTGAACTTATCAGACCTTGACCCGTTCTTACAAGTACCAATCAGATCTTTGATAAATGATTTCGAACGTTCACACAATATGGCAGATAAGATCTTGTACGAGTTGTTAAGGCTACTAATAACTCTATAAATGGCGCAGTTTCAAGGATTTCTTTTCTTGTAGATGGGGCAACCGATGCTGTTGTTCCATTTACTAGTCATATTATATACGAGCGCTCGTTATACCTAAGTTAAGATATTGCTATCCTTACTTTTTTAGTTTTGGCTTCTATCGCCCAGATTAAGCGGTTCGTTCTGCCTACTACTAAATTTCTTTAATTAAAACTACAGGTCCGGTTAGATTTCCATTCATTTTACCTCTCCTCTCCTCTCTCTTTCATACTTTTCTGGAGAAAAAGACGTACTTTTTCATAAAATTAAACTTTTCGGTGGAGGCGGTCGGGTTAAAATAATCACCGCAGAACCCGCGTTTCTGCCTGCTTCTCGACATCGATGCCTCTTGTAACCTAGTTTTCCCTGAATTATTCTAGTTTTTAGAGTTAATATTGTTCATTTAGTAGCAAAATTTCCCATTCCCAGTGTGCTCGCTATAAAAATTATAATCAAAATTTGCTGTTCTTTTCAACAAAGGCTCTTTTGACATCTTTTTTTGTTCATATTTAAAAAGTTGAGCTATTATGAAAATCTTGAGACTTATAGACGGAAAAATTTGTAATGGTATAGGAAACCGTTTTTTTTTTATTCCACCAAAATGCTGAGCGGGTTGACCATCAGTACAAAAATCTTCGCATTCAAAGAAATTAATCTCTGATTTTTATGTATTGTAGAACCGCTCCGTAGTGTTACGAGTATCTTAATAGAATTTAGATTAGTATGGCAGAATGTTTGAAGTTTTGTTACACTGACAAACACCGTGCAAACCTGCTTTTTGGCCTTCCCCATTCATTATTTATGAAGTTTAAGACAGTCTGAGAACTTACAATGCTAGCTAGTGGTATTGCAGATATTTCTCGTATAATGTTTATAAATGTTTAAAAATATAAAAGCAAAGGAAAGAAAACAGAATTAATGGCACCGATGGTCAAGCGTAGATCAGGGTTTTACTATGCTATTCGCGTTTTCATTTAATGCACAAAGTTTTTGCTCATTTTATATTGCAAGAGAATGAGGAGGTTTTGTTTTCATATAATTTTTGTTCCTTAACTAAATTTTCATATAGGAAATTTCGACGGAAATTCCTTACTCCTTTCTCCTTATCAATAGTAATCATACCCGAGGCATGACCAAAGATACTTCTTCGAACATATGGATAATCTGTCCGAGATATGATTTAAGCCGAATTAGGTCACGTCATTGTACGGCGTCCGAAACCATCGCTTTTTGAAATCATATTTTGAAGATAAGCTGATTCGAGAATAGACTTGTCAATAGGCCTCCATAATCTTGCGATTTGAGACCTCTCAGTTGTTTTCTGCGCTGATAGGTTAGGTCAGGGTTGAATGTTAATAAATCATCAACGATTGACGCCTCAGAAGACAGCATTGTATTCGGCCAAATTGACAAAAATTCCGTCAAGACCTCTGCCGATAGCTTCATAACATACGTAGTTAGTTAGTTACGATTTTTTATTCTTCAATATCTTTTCAATTATTTATAAGAGAACAAAATCATATTTAAGCATAACATTGACGTCTGCCGACTGAGTTTACTTTAATTGGTTTAATTTTAATACCTCTAACAATCGTTTAATTAAATTGAAATCCTATAATAATGAAGACCTCTTTTTTAATTTATTAGTAATTTTTGAATTCAGTTCCCTCAAATAAATAAATATAAGTATAGTTTCTTAAAAAAAAATATTTTAAGTTCCCCGTTAGAATATTGCTTCGATAATTTAATGCAGTCTTACAAAACTCATACAATATAGGAACATGCATTTCGTTTAAGGTGGCCGATTACTTTCTCGTCTGATAAATAATCAGTTTCCAGGAAATGTCTTCTTGTTTCGAGCAGATTTGGACATCTTCCTATGAAATGGAAAACGTTCTCAGTCTGACGTCTGTTACATATGCCACAAAGGACGGGTAAATCATTTCTGTGTGGTATAAAATTTAAATGGACCATTTCCCCTCGTAGCGTTGTATACTCGCCCCGAAAAATGTCATTTCAAGTGTTGTAACTTAATTAACTACATACGCTTCTATGGGTTGATTACGCTGCATTTTTCTTCCAGCAATTTTTTTTCAAAACTCTCACTAGAATCGGCCGCCAACTTTGTAGTGCCTCCGGATTGAAATCCAGATCCATCACATAATTTTGAGCCAGTTCTTTCCAGAGTAGTGCCTGAGTGCCACTATTTTAGGTAAGCGATGGCTTTCCATTCCGAGGATATTCATAAGGTGTTCAATAAATAGGGAAGTTAGTCCTTTTTCAATTGTCAGGAGATAGTTAGGAGTACTCCGTGAACGGTGAAAGAGAGAGATTCATTTAACATAGTACCTTAGGAGTTTTTCCATTGTTTCATACGGTTTGTTACCCCTCACTTGTGTTGCATAAAAAAGTATGGACTTTGCGACAGCTTTGAAAATTTTGTATTTGCTACTATCGGTTATGTTTATATTCGAAAAACATTAACGCCATGTTGCATTTATAGCAGTTTTTGCTTTCGTAAGTTTCGCATTCTTCTCCATACTCATATTTTTCGTTAGTAGCACAACAAGATAACTATACTCCTTGACGATTTCCATTTGATCCCCACTAAGCGACCATCTCTCGTTATGGAAGTTTCATCCACCTCCATTTTTGAAAATCATCATCTTTATCTTCTCTAGATGTTCCACAAGCTGCAATATATGGTCAGCCGATTAATTTTCATTTGCAGTGTTTCTGGTGAATCGACATCGAGAAATGCTTTCATTAATACGCCAGCATATTGGACACCACCTGGTAAAATATCTCAATAAAGAGTGCAAATTAGACTGGGCTTAGTGAACAACCTTGTCTTACTCCAGTTATCGTTTGAAACCTCGTAGAGTCCTCCAAAATTTGATCAAGATTCCCATATTGTACAGATTATAAAGTAGTGCGTTTCAGTCCCCCTTATCAAACGCCGCCTTGCAGTTCGGAAAAAACGCGTACAGCTTTTTGTATTTATGATTAAATGATTCTATTGTACAATGCCTTTTAATACGAAAATATGGCACTGTTGAATATCCAGATCTAAATCCTGCCTGGAATTCTTAAAACATATTCTTAGCCGTAATTCAAGAAGTAAGCCTTTTTTGTAGCACAGCTGTAAAGACTTTATACGAAGGGTCTGGTAAACTGCTGGGGAATTACAGCAAACTCCAATACATTATTGAAAACAATACATAGTTTTTCTACAAGCTCATTTGATCCTTACTTGTAAAATTCTATTGGAATACGATGCTCGACTATTTCTTGGGACGTTATTTGTACATCTAATACATCATTCTCCCGGCCTGCGGCAGCAAAATGGCGGATGTGCTTATATATATTATATTTGGATTTTGGATTTTTTTAAAACGCAGTTCGAGTACGTAGGGTGACAATTCGCTGCTGATAATACATCGTTAACCATTGTGTTTTTTAGCTATCTTACAGAAGTTGGCTATGCTATTCGATTTGTCTTTGAGAAATAGCTTCCCCCCATCAATTGACTTTTGTCTGGCCTTTTCGCATTCCTTATCGTACCACAGATTTACGTAATTGTATCTTCTCATATGGCTTTGTATCGGGTTGGACGACTTTATCACTTCTTAAATCAATTTGTAATGACGTGATGATTAGATTTAACATATGTTAAGATAATTTTTTCTTTGAATATTCCTGATGTTGTCAGAAAGATGAAGCTGTACATATTTCACTCGTGAATTCAGAGCCATGGACATTCTGGATGGTGTTGTTACTTTGACCTTCTCTTGTCGCTTTAGCCTCAAGTGAAGCATTGTCAGAGTTTCGCATGTATTCTACTTTGAGGCTGCAAAACAGTAAAATGGACTGAAAATGATGCTTTAAGATGCTTTTTAAATGCTTTTTAAATGCTTTTTAAATTAAATGAAAGAAAAAGAAAAATTAAACTCTTAAACTCTTGTATGCGATTGAATCCTTAATTGCCATGTTCGTCCTGACATTTACCATCTGACTTATTAACATACTTGAATTAATGCAATAACAAGTGCTTTCGAAAACAAAAAAAAGTACATACTCTTAATCAATCATGGAGTTATCTGCTGAAAACGCTTACAATTGACGTAATTGTAAAGTACCGCCACATGTTTAGTAACACAATGACAACTTAGCTAACTTATGTGTCCATAAATATGTAAATAGAGATCGTCCATAAATCTGAATTACAACTAGTCGTTGTTGCTCCGATAAAAGTCATGTCGCACATCATTTGGCCATCAAATCTCAGAAGTTCATTATTGTACTAAAGATACTTGTACAAGCGCACCAGTATATCGTTATCAAAATAGTCGCATGCCGCGTAATCGTAATTCGTAACAAGCATTCCAAAATCATAAATCAACATTTTGATATGAGAATCGTTGTAAACTTATTTCGCCGTCCCCTGTCGAATCAGAACTGCTTCGATTTTTTTTTTAAGTGTGTGTTTATGAAGACTGAAAGTGAAAATCGACACATCAAAAGGGTTCCAATGCAGGGAAAATTTTTCAAAAAAAAAAAAAGTTCCTTTGTCGGGAAATTCGACAAGATGGGAACCATTCAAAATTTCTAAGCTCCCGCCCAACATGAAGCACTTTACAGTTCCAAAGAAAAACATTCATTTAGCATTTTGGAAAAAAATTCCTTTTGTACAAAGGGGGGAGTGTTGCTCCTACATACTGTTATGTATCTGGGTGTAAAGTACCTAACATACATAAAACATGTTTGATGTGCTCTTCATTAATATGATATAATTGCTAGGCCCGATGTAATGTACAAAAGTTGTAGAATGGTGGTTCCAACAAATTATCTACACAAAATCGGTGTGGAATCTCTTTTTTTCTGAACTTTCCCGACATTGAAATAATTTTAAATTTTCATAATGAAGGTAATCAATCTTCATATTCTTATTTAAAAGAGCGAGATGATAGAAATGCGGGTGAAAATTTGTTTAGATGAAGCAAGTGCGTCCATCCATGTATCGCCTGTCTTCATATCTGGGACCATAAACAAAAATGGAAAAACCGAAAAGGCAGTCGGAAATTACTTCCTGGTTTCCTGTGATCTTTAAATACGAATAAAATGCTTAGAAAAATCGTTTTTGTGTGAATAAAATTTATAACCGAAAGCGTATAAAAGAACCTAATTCTTTGTTGCTGCTCGACAAACTTCGATGTAAAGCGTGAAATAAATTTTACTTTTGGGTTATACCGATTTGACAGCAAAAGATGAAAATTCGAAAATTGAAATTTTCTATTCTCTGTTCTGAATTCTAAATCATCCATCGCAATACTTCTCTAGTGTGCTGTTCTGTTCTAAAAATACCTGTGATGGGAATAAAGCAACGTCCGTCCACCATAGGGAAAACCCTATGACACGAGAAAATTGTTTATAAATGCTTCAGACTGTTTCCTTATTTGCTTTTCTTATTCACTACCGCATTTTTCTACTGGAAAAAATTGTTATTTTGCTGAGATAAAAAAAAGGTATCTATTTATACTTTCAGTCGAATTTCTATATAAAGTTTGTGATGTTAAATCTGGATAGACGAGTACATATGTCGTTTTTGAGATGAGTTGACATTTTAATCTACTGAATATTGTACAATTAATTTTAAAAATTATTTGTCTTGGGTCGGGTCGATTGGGACTACAGGGCAGGGCATTTAAAATCTATAAATTATCATTTTGAATAAATTCTGAATTAATTTTTTTTTTTTTTGTGACGGGTTAATTATTTTTTATTTTTGTTTTATATCGGAAAACTCTAAATCTTGTTTAAGGAAAATATAAAAAATAATAAGTTTTTCTTTTTTTTTTTTAAATCTGTATTAATCGTTTTTAAAGATCAAAGAAAAGGTAGATGCCAATGTGATGTTGCCGATTACGTGCAAGTAACTATTTATATTATATTATTTCAAATTCTTTCTAATCTATACAGCCATTATAGGGGTTTGAGGGGCTTATTGAGGCCTGCTATGCTACTTATGCGTTAGGGTTCAATTGGCTCTTTTGTGATCCAACTTTGATCAAACCAACTTAGAGGTTAGAATACATTGCTTCCATCAAAACCGCACCGACGTGAATAAGTTACTCAGCTAAGGGCATTTATGTTTATACTACTTTATACTGAAAGTTCTAGCCAATTCGTCAGATTCCCAATTTCCTGGGATATCATGTATCTCATTAAAAATACGCGGCAGTCTACAATTGCCTTCGATCATATTGTGCTGGGTTTTTTTTTGATACCTGTCTAAGATTTTACAATGCCGTGTTTACCATCAACAAGTCGCCGATTTGTCTTATAGCAATCACAATCACTTTTTTTTGGTTCATAAAAAAGAGATGCACCACTTTGTTGAAATTCTTAGTGATCTCGAGGTAAGAACAGGAAAAAAATTGTTCTTACTAATCACTTTTTTTTAAAAACAATTATATGGGAAGTACACTTAATTAAAGGACTAGAGCTATAATTTTTTTTTTTATCATGATGAGAATTTGTCTCACTTATTTCGCATATGACATTTCAACAGGGACCTACGTTTCGTTTTTATAGAATTTTTTCTGCCTGCTCCATAGCAGGGAACTACGGTGTGCCTCTGCCAACTATAAATTTTGATATCGTTAGTATGAATATCTTGCTCTCTCCTTTGTTGAAAGTTTTTTAGTTTTAGTACTGAGCCAGGAGCCTGTTATTTGATTAGGGCACAAACAACTAGTGTATTCATTGTAGTGCCGCTGTTGCACCGGTCCTCAATCCATTCTTTTTTAGCTTCTTCCATTAATTTTATGTTGGACTTTAATGATAATAATTCCCTTTAGTGGGAAATAGAGAATCATGCAATAGATATAATTTTAAGTGTTTTTAAAAATATATTCCGTGTTGTACTTTATCCCACTCTTCTTTTTGCTATAAGGTCAGATTTCGAATGATCACAAAACGAATAGAGCACCCTGATATTTTGGCGCGATTTCGGTGATATTTTAAATAGAAAGTCCAAGAAGGGAGTATCTTTCATCAATGAGGATTTAAACGGAGAAATGACACCCCGGGGAATCGAACAACGAATACACAACTGAAGAAACTCTGCTAGAAAAGATGTATTTGTACTTATATAAATCACATGTTTTAACTATGTAAAAAATAGCTAGATCGATTATAGCGTAAAACAATGAGCAGTGATGTTGGGCGAATCACTGCGACTTTTACGTACTGAATTTTTGTAAACGAACCAAAGAAGAACCAACAAAAACGGTTGAAAGAATAAACTAGTACAACTAAATTGTATAGACTAACCAGAAGAACACGAAACAAAAAATATTGAACCAGTGAGAGAATACTACTCAATTTTTCGAAAGCCCGGTTATACATCAGTAAAGAAACTTGGTTTTGCGACGAAGAGATCTGTATATCGTCTTCATAGATTTGAAGAAAGTGGACAGAGGTTTATGAATATAAAATATCAAAAAGTACGCGATGTGTAAGACAACGTCAAAATAAAAGTGAAATGCACAACGTTATTTCCGAACCTGACCTCGAAGATAGCTTTTGTGGCCAGTAAGTTTGAATAAAATAATTAAGCGCTATCTTTTGTATAGTAGCATATAAGAGTGTATGGCTTGAATTAATATTTTAATGAATGAAAATAAAAACGGAGACTTCGATGTTAATGTGTTTAAAGTCCGTTACTTTCCAATGATGTGCACGGTTTTCTTTTGAAGCCACACATCAACGAGCTCGGAACGATTGTTCTTTTATTTTATGATAATACGAGTATGTACCTCTATCATAATATCAACATGATGGTTTACGAATGAGCCAATTGGGATCACGACATCGTAAAAAGAACTAGCGTGGGGTGGCTTAAATTGTGCGAAAATTCCATAGTCTTTTGTTACAGAAAAATACTGATTAAACTCTAAAAAATTAATGTATATCCTCGGAAGCCATATTTACAAGCAACGTACATATGTATGTATGCACTCATATGTTCACAACTTTTACCAAAAATCGTTTTCATATTCCACAAACCAGTGTCCTAAAGCTTTTGCTATGACTTTTGTGTCTAGGTGCATTTGTAACTATTATAATATTTCGCACCGTAGATCTAAAGATCATGAGACAGGTACGTGGTAGTAAATGGAATCCCACAATGGCTACACGTTTCTATACCACCTGAAACTCCTACTTATGAGTACAATAAGCGATGAATTATGTAAGCACGTGACGGCTAAATGGTACACTCAATGTGAAGTATTGCAATGCCACATACATACCATATGTACACAAATACACGTACCATGAGCCAAAAGATCGTTTGAATGCTAACTGCCGATCTCATCATAAATGTCATACGAATTTAGCGAGCATTAAAATATCTCAAGTTACAAGATATTACGGACAATTATGTACATACATATGTACATGAGAGTATGCATATAGGTAAACATAGGGAGACTAAAAACACGAACGTAGCACATTTAGCATAAACTGCTAACAGCTAATGAGATCGGACGATAGTGTATATTTACGAGTTCGTGAAAAATGATAACCGCTGGAGGAAGAATTCCAAGTTAATCGTATCCGAAAGAAATACCCTTTGAGAATATTTCACCTTTAGAATTTTTCTTTTTAATGAAACGTACACAAAAGGGTTGAAGAATTCATATTTTTTTCTTTTTCGACTCATTGCCCCAAGGCAGCACAACGCATTACTTATAAAAACGCCTCAGCAATTCAGCATTGCTGAAAAGCACTACAATAACGTCTTGACGGTATAGTAGTGCTCGTATTCGGTATTCGTTCTTGTGTCATACACACATACATATATAAAATCCTGACAGGTAGATTTTTATTATCCTCCATTTAGGACAATATTACCCTTAAAGGAATTATGTAATATTTTGCCCTCTACATTGTAAGGATTCCCATGTGTGCCTTGTGCATCTTGGAAGAAGCCCTATTATACAATTTATTTTGGTGTAAGACACTTTACCTTGTATTAAGTTTCAGACGAATTTTCATACAAAATATATACGTAAAAATATGCGCACTACGGTACGGCAAGTATTACTTCGTATTCGTACTCGGTGGTTTTTGGATAGTGCCACTGGTGTGGTGGCGGTGGCACAACTTCAATAGAATTTTATTTTTATTACACTTTTTGATGAGATAGCTATCAGTTGGCGTTGTTTTGAGATTCTTTAAATTGCTTTGCTGTACATTTTGGGGTGTCCTTATCTAAAAATACGAGCAGCCTTTTAGTGCGTGTGATTCTGACTCTGTGGCGCACGCTGTTCTTCCTAAATAGAGCACTTAACATCATACCGCACACCTTGGGTGGAGTATGAATGTGTCTCTTGCTATGGTCTGGCCTGGCATTAAATAAACACACACTCGCTGCCTGCACCTAATTAAAACAAATGCAACTCGTCGTGCACCCAAATATGTACCATCTTACGAGTATAAGGGCTCCCAAACATTTATAAACATTCGAAGGGCCTTAGCTTCAGCTTCATCATCACCGTCAGCACAACCATCGCGCCCAGATAGACATCATCATGATGGCGAGAGAAGCAGCGTCCTTAGCATTTATCTAGTGGAAAGTCGACAATAATTTTGTACCAAGACCTCAGGGCCTAACATACATATTGTATATGTAATCGTACACATGTATATACATATGTGCATATTACGAGTGAAACGATAAATTCTAATGGTTGACGTCGGAAGTGCTTGGTAAGTAAGTAAGCAGGGCATATTTATATGTACATGTGTGTTTCGAATTTCGATCTACCGCCAGCAGTGGAGGAATTAATTTAATACCCTCTCAGGAATTAGGAAGCAGCGGCCATTCGATTGCCGATGATGGCTGGAATTGTAATTAATACATTTTGTTGGTGCTTGATGTATGTTTGTATGTATGATATATGCATCACAAAAATATAATTTTCAATAGATTTTCTATTTTTTTTTCTTTTTTTTAAGCATACATTTTTCCTCGCTTTCCTGTTTATTTTCGGTGGCCTTTTCTGAATACGACATTTTCAGTGAACAGTGATGTTGACAGATATGTGAGCAGTTGTTACACTTTATTTGGTTTCCGCTTGTGTTCAGTTTGCTTATGGCTTAGGAATGCATTCCAATGCATTTTCTTTGTTGTCTTGTAAATTTAGATCTTTTGTTGTCCGGAAATCAGGCTTAAGAAGGTAAGTTGGTTCGCTAAACGATGATTAGCTCTATTGTTACAAAATTAATGTTAATTGTTCAGGAAATCACAATTTTATTAAAATTTTACTAAGCTAGATGGTGCTTGTCTATCATACCAAGTACATCTTCGACGAGTTTTACTTAGAAAATGAAACAGATCGGAACTGTGCTCTGTCATATCAATTGGCTTTCAAGAAGAGTAGGTCTTTTACCTACAAGTACATATACCCAGAATTTGAAACTAATTAAACGGTTTCACTTAATATGCAAAATTTGATACGAATTTCATATACCAGGATATCGTTTCGATGAAGCTAACTTTGTTGGCAGTTTTGTATCCAATTCCATTGCATACTACATAACATACATATTTACATACCCTGTAGTACAATATTTCTTACTGCCCTTAAAAATTGGTTTCAAAGATGATGATGTCACCTAAGTAGGCAAGAGAACAGTGGTAGACTGGCGTATTGTGCGGAATTTTTTCTATTTGAATTTTCCCTCACTTACTATCACTTGGAGCTTATTTAAAGTTGCTGAAATATAGAGAATCCACGCACAATTTATAAAAATTACATACCTATTTGATATTTCTACTATTCGCTTTTAAAGCAATCAGAAATACTCTATGTCTATTATTACCTCGGCGTTATGGGAGAATCAACGGTTTTAATTTTTGAAATTTGTTTGAAATTTTGTACCCGCAAACTTTAACTACATGAACTTCTACTACATGAAATCTGAACAGGTACATATTTTCTCAATAGGAAGTCATAAAATTAAAGGGTAAATAAGAAACGACCGTTGGAATTTCCCAAGGTCAAACAATGAACTTCTTGAAAAGCATATAAAAAGATGCGCCACTAGGAAGATGCCACATCATTGTAACCATCGGGGCCGTAAAGGTTAAACTTTTTTTTCATCCGAAAAGACAACGGGTTTCGATTCACTGCTCCAAGCGACATGTTCGCCTGCAAAATTCATTCGACGCTCCTTGTGTACTTGCTTCAAAACAGGTTTCTTTTTAAGTTTTCTCCTCTGTATAGTACCACTTTTTCGGATTATCCTTCCGACCTTTGCTATGCTGGCTAATACTCCGCTGTTGGACCTTATTGTAGTCGCTGGTAGAGTAGAATTTGAGGCACGCCGTAGAATTAACCGCTTTTCTCGCAATGTTGTTGCTTCTGCTGTGCGTCCTTTTTGATTTTGTGTGTTGTGGATCCGCAAGATAACTGTTTACAAAAGTCTTACTTCTATTAAGCCTCCTTGCAATTTCTCGCCCTGAGAGTCTAAACTCACTCATTGATGTCTGTCGATGTCAAAGTCTTTCGGGAACCCATTTTTTTTAAACTAAATATTATTATTATTATTATACAAACTAACAAAAATAATCTTAAATTACTAAGTTAGTATGAACAGTTTTAGAGAGCACAAGCTGCATAGGCTATCGGCTCGTTAAACTAAATAAAAACAGTTCTTTTCAACGCTTTTTTAAATATTCTTAACAAAACTTTGAAAAAAATCACTGATGTGTGAACTCCTGCAACGAAATATTCACAATGGCCTCATCCTAGTGGCGCATCTTTTTATACGCTTTTCGAATAGTTCATTGTTTGGTCTTGGGAAATTCCAACGGTCGTTTCTTATTTACCTTTTAATTTTATGACTTAATGTTCAGAAAATATGTACCTGTAAAAGTTTCCGGGTACAAATTTCCAAAAATTTCCAAAAGGTATAAAGAGTGAAAATCGATTGCAAAATGTATGGCCTAATCCTAGTGATCGCCAGTGTATGTGTGTGTATACGCTTCTAACTCGGCCAATGTTGCTGTATGATTCCATGCAATATTTAACAGTGGAATTTATTATACAAATTAGTCTAGTCTTATACCGTTTTCTATTCCCTAGGCTATACGTCTTTAACTATAGAAAAATTCGTTTATCAATAGAACTAGGATTCAACTTAGTGCCCGATTCAACATGCAACAATGCAGTTGATTTCATATCGTAAGTTATTGCCAATCCATTGCAACTATGTGGAAGAGTTAACAGTTAAGTTTAAAGCCGAAAAAAATACACTTTAATTTTTCGTGACTGTTTATTTTGAAATCTATCTTAATACTGTTTTTACATTGTTTAAAAACTTCAAAAGTAACTTATTATACTTGCCTTGCAAAAATGCAAGCGAGCGATGTGTTGTAAAATGAGTGCATATATGTATGTAGGTGCACAAGCGATTCAACGAATTGTCAAAATTGTGCCGTATGTTCAGATCGACGCTGATCATGCACACTTGTACTTATTTGATTAAAATTTCAATGTTGCGACATGTTGGGGTGATCGTGGTGTAGTGGTACTAGTAATCGCTTCTCACTCGGAGGGTCAAGGTTCGAATCCTACTCATGACAAGTTTTTCATTTGTGTAATTGAAAGATTTGGCAGTTGTAGAGTTTCAAGCACAAAACAAGCGTGAAAATTGATAACCTTCGAATCATTCCGAGTGAAGAAAAGCTCTCCGTCCTATTCGGACTCCCACCCCCGGAGAGTTAATATCGAAACCAAATATACCTGAGTTTCAAACCACTACATCACAACAATGTATTCCTTTCTCCCCCTTCTATCTTTCCGCCCGCACCCTGGCAACAGTAAAAGGGTATCATAACCGCTTAGGCGAGCGTAAATTATAAAAAAAAATAACCCTGTTTCAAAGCACTCAAATTATATTCGCTTTGACCGCGGGAAGAGTTGCGATTTTATCTCTTTTTACCTCTTAACGCGAAAGAAGCCAAAAAGTTATTAGTATTAACCATGATCTCGTACAGCTTGTTGAAGCGGCTGCAATGCAAATGATCTACGTATTATAAGCTTACTCGTGAACTGCACCGGTTTCGACCGTAAAGTAGTTCCCTTCCCGTAAGCATCACTCATCAACTGATGTTGCTTTTTACTTACTAATGTTCCGCTGGATACCGGTGTGACCCTGCTTATAACAGGGCTCCTCTCTCCTGTTAACTTGGTTTTTAGTTAACTGCCTTCAATTATTCACTTAGATGAAGCCTTGAAGTCTTGTTTTTCCTTATGGAAATTCTGTTGATTATTCTCTAGCTATCTTCGACGCTCAAAATTTAGATTTGGACGATGTCATAATCTTTCGCCACTGAATTGTTTGCCGACCTTGAGACAGAAGCGAGTATTCTGCACAGATCAGAACTATCATCATAAAACTACACATGACTACGTAGGAAAATATATATGGTACATGTGTAGCTCGTCTCTACAGATGTCGTCGACGGAGGCTTTAAATCCAATAAATTGAAGTTGCTATCTATTTGTCCTTTAGTTTTTTTTTTTTTTTGAAAATCTTTAACATATGTTGATAGTTTTAGTCTTCTCTAATTCGCTCAAATAAAGGGACCTATTTTCGTATGAATTGGGCAAACGGCGCTGAGATTCCTTTGTATATAGAATCGTTCGTATATTTAATCACTCTGCTTCTAAACCCTTATCCGGCAGGGATGTCAAAACTGGACATCTCTATAGATGCTCTCATAAACGGCCTAAAAATCGATGAACACGTAGGTGGTGTGATTTGCTATAATGTGAATATTTGATCGATAGTGGACTTTCCTGGCCTAAAGCCATACTGTTATGGACCAATCAGGTTGCTGACGAAGAGCTTCACGCATTCATACAATACGTCAGATAGGATCTCGTAGGCGATGTTAATAAGACTGATGCCACTGTATTTGGCGCAGTACAGAGGGTCTCCTTTCTTGAGGATCGAACAAACAAGCGACTCTACAACGATATTCAATTGTTCGTCTCTACAGGCTTCGGTGTCTGTGGTATGGTTTTGTTTTTACCTTTTGGTAAAACTTCCGACTCTCATTCCTCATTTATCTCTCAATTTTCTTGACCGCGCGGTTTTCATTCTCCTTTTTTTCTACTGAGAAGCCGATGTTCGTCTCACCTCTTTTGCTCTTAGAGCTCGTGTGCTGCTCTATTCTTTCTATGCAGTTCCGCTTTGTATGTCTCTTTCTTAGCTGAATGTGATTGCCAGCGTTCGTCGTCAAACCAGGGGGCCGAGGGAAACCCAGCACATCAGAAGCGATATCTCTGATAGGTCTTTGGCGATGTTGCCACTCGTCTTCGATATTTGATGCTGGCGGCATAGGGCCTCTTAAAAGATTAAGGAGACTCGATCGGAAAAGGATTTGGCGATCCCTTGCGATTGTAGCTGTCCGACGTTAAACTTCATCACTGTATTAGCTTGCCCTTGTGTTATTCGAGATATCCGCAACCGTACCTTGGTTACAACAAGTTAATGGTCCGAGTCGATGTTGGCAACTCTGAATGTTCGGACATCCATAATAATGGAGGAGTGCCTTGAATCGATCACAATGTGGCCAATCTGGCTGATGGTTGATTGATCAGGAGACGTCCAAGTCCCCTTATGAATATCGAGATTCGGGAATCGAGTGTTAGTTACGGCAATGTTTTGTGCCGCCGCAAAATCGATTAGCCTGAATCCATTATCGGAGGTGCTGTCGTGTAGTGATAACAAAGACGCCCTCTCTTCCTAGCTTTGTTGTAACTAAGGCACTGCTTATAAGTCTTGTCTAGGAGCCCGTAGAAGTTTTCTTTGGTGTCGTCATCATGCGTGAGCGCATATAAGGCTAATGGTGGCGAAATTAGCCTTAATACGGATTGTTACGAGGTGCTCGTTAAGATGCAGGAAACTCAAGACTTCTTGCTTAAGTCTGTATATACGACAAATCCACATCCAAATAGGCCCTGCTTTTCCCGTCGATCGCATTTTTTTGGATAGAGTTACTTCTGATTTGCAGCAGTCCAGGGCCACCGCTAGTTGTTCGGGTGCACGTTTCTGCAAATCCGAAGTTCGTTTCCGTTTGCAGGGGTTTTCAATAGTAGATCCGTTCATATCCGAGGCTTGTTTTTGCTTCGTAACTTTAGATGTTTTCGTGGCCGGGTAGTTAGGCAGTTACCTCGGAGGCACAACCCCCAATCTGGAGGGCCAATTCCATTATTTGAAATCATTACCGGCCTCTGCTCTAAATACATATGTTGGAGTATCGCGGATAAGGTCTTATTTGTTTTATTCTGGGATTTTACTTCACCGTTGATTCCCTCTGGCGAATTCACCCGCTGTCTCGTTTATAGTGCTGCTATTTTTGTTTGTTGGTCAGCACTCGCGCTTATAAGTCGGGCATCGTGCCCGGATGGACATCGACCAATACCCAATAGTTACCGCTTAGAGGTAAAATAAGCACAATTGATGTGTAGAAACAATTATAACACTAGGCATCGCCAAGTTGACATCTCTCAGTGCCAACCCTATTTCTACAGCACCCAACCATTAGCAGTATATCTGTTTAAGATTAAATAATATGCAATATGGAGCACACTTGTAAATAGGACACCTGCCAAAAGATAGTATGCCTGAGTTCAGAGAATCCTTATTGGAAAAATGGAGCTCCGTCCATGGTCTTTACTTTTACTGTTCGCGAGAGGCTCGGTACCTGTTAACAAGATAGGAAAGAAAACCCACTTCGGAATTGGCGATAGCTGGTATATATCGTTTTACTTTGTGCTTTATAACTGCGATCGAATTTGAACCCATCAAAGAACGCAAGAGTCATCAGTTTCGATCAGATTACTAGAGAACGGGTTTTGATTCTGAGAATGCGGAGCTGGCGGGAGAATTTTTGAACGTTTTCACTCTGGTTGATTTAACACTAATAACTGATTTGACCAGTTTGATGGCAGGTTTGAAATATGCGCAAAAGTTCATAAACGAAGCACTCTTCGATATTCGGATAAGTATGCTTTAAGTTATCTTTAAATCCCCTTTCGCAAATACTAGTTCCACTGTAGCGGAAGCCTATCTCTGCAAGTCATGATAAAAGATATTGTCAGAAAAAGGAATCAAGATGATGATTAACATAATTCCTTTGCCTTAAGAGATGTCGCCAATAAAAATACATAATTACGTAGCTATCATATTTCCACGTTGCTAATTTCTCCATTTCAGCGAATTGTATAAACATTTATCGATCACATATAATCTACAAATTTAGACAAAGAAATTAAGCAAACAATTTATGTATGTACTCGTACATATACGGATACAAAAATATTTTTTTAGCATTTAGAAAATGTATACCTTATTCTTAGCTCATAGCCTGCATCATCCCATGGCGATGCTTACTCGACAAAAGGCAACAAATAGTTATACAAAAAATGTGTGACCTATAAAACGAGATCAATGAAAACAGTTGCTCTGCAAATGTTAACACAATTTTGTTGTACGGATGAAACATAAATAACTTTATATTATCATTCTGTCCCAAACCAGAAGTATTCTGGATCTAGAAGATTTCAACTCCACCTCCTAGCTTATTGCTCAAACAACCAGACTGATTTATAATCATTACAAAAAAATCTTTATTTTTGTATGTAAACAAAAATTCGCAATCCAAATTAGGGAGCAGCCGTTGTTTTCATCCCGATTTGGGGTATGGGAATCAAATTAATTGGCCGACAACGTTCTTCCAATGCATGAAGTCGTTACTTTGATTTTGTTGTGTGGTTTCCCCATTATCGTCGACGACAACGCCAGTCGTCATATCTGTTGTTTACTAATGCTATGAAATCACGTGCTGGAAACGCTCGATTGGATCTGATTTATGTCATCATCATCGTCGTCATTATTATTGTCCTCTAGTTGAATATGATTAATAATAAATCTGAGACAAGTTAGCAACTTCTTTTATATTAGGGTTGGCGTTAATGTTATGTTTACGATTGAAATTATGGAAATGAAGCCAGAGGGAAACATGGTGTACGAGTATGTATCAGTGTCGTTTTTTTTTACTTTTTTTCTTCTAAAAATCATATTGTGACGCATGCAATGAGTGATTAGATTGACGGAGAAGAATCATAAAGATAGGTTGCAGCTCGGCTGTTTCGTGCAAAAACCATTGGCCTTAATTGAATTAATTACAAAATGCTCCTCCTTGAGAAATTATTCCGCTAGTACTTTGTGTAAGACATCTTTAATAGTTCTGCCCTTTGGCACTGAGATGCTTCGGTACTACATAAGCTGTCAAGATGCAAAAATGGATAACCTTTAATTGAACATCCGTTCGCATATTCACTTTAAATAGGAAGGAACGAACGAACGAACGATACTCGGAGTTAAGTGCTTACGACATAATTGCTCGTAATTTAAGTAATCATTGAGCTACGTTTAAGACTGTAAGACTGTCGCCCACTCTCAGCACGTAGGCTTTCAAATCAGTTTAGTACCTCAGCGTTTAAGACAACGTTCCCATTAACCTAAAGGTATAAGTACTTCAACTCGTATATGTGTATTTATTTTTAAATTCATCAGTAGCAGCCGTTCTACATATATCACGGGTTAAAAGTTCATGCTCACAAAACTGAAAACTATTTGAAGTCTGAGCACACCCAATTGACTTACAACAGATCTATACATACGCACAAACAGGCAGAAAGTACTAAAGTATGTCATTGTAAAAAAAATAAAAATGCCACTGTTTGGTTTCATGGACATGAACAGACCAACAAACAAACAAACACACAAACTATGCGTTGCGTTGTATCTTTTTAAGCTTTCATTGAACTAAGAATTCATTTACATTCATTTCACGTCTAGTTGTCGCTACTCATTCGGATGTATCCCTTTGTTCAGTAGCGGCGGCGACGACATCGGTGGTACAAGTACGAGAGTATTAATTACGTTCCTTAGGAACTCATTTGTTGGTTTGATCTAAATGAAACCGTTACGGGAATTGTTAAAATAAAGAGAAAATAACCAGGAAATGTTAAGAATGTTGAAAATGATTGTTTGAGTACACACAGCCGATTACCGCTGCCTTTACCGATGGCTCGTAGTATGAGAGTAGCTCTTTCCTTCCTAGTTGCCACTGTTCCCTCAGCACATAATGCTTGCTTTCATTGAGAATTACCTAATATTGGTAATTGCGGTGAAATTTCAAAGGAAAATTTTAATTATTTAGCTTCGTAGGTGGTATTCTTGAAGGTTTTAATATTATGGGTCTATTACCGAGGTAGTGACAGTTATGCTTAGTAGTGGCAGACAGTGATACTAATTTCTTGTCATGAATTCGATTAGCGTGCCCCATACCTTGTTATAATTTGGGGCTTAGTTAAATACTATACATATTTCGAGAGAAAACGAACGTTGTGTTTTACATATGTAGATACTCGTCTGTACACAGTAATTTAGCACCTGGAGGTACTCTATTTGCGTTATATGTCGTGTGGACTACGAATCCTCGTCAAAGCCAATATCAAAAAATTATTTGTAAATGAAACTTTTAACAATTTCAAACCAGTGATTATCCGCAGTGAGCACTTCTGTTCCCCTATTAGTATTGTAGATTTCCTTGTTTTAATTGACACTATGTTTTATAATCTGCCATACCCGATTCCAGGCTTGGTTTAGAAGAATCAAAGGCCAAACATAACGTCACCGACTACATATGTATGTTATATTCCATCTTATCTTCGAATTCTCCGACTATTCCCGGTGTGCATGTTACTTTCGTTCCGATTATACATTTTGCATTACATTCCTACATAAGTTTTGGTCAATTGTTAGGATTTAAAATCTATCGTGACTGTTAATGATCCACGTCACGATCGATAATTGTTGCAGTTTCTCTTATTCCTTTTGCCTTTATGTAGTGAAATAAGAAAGATCTTCTTTTGCTGGTTAGCAATCCGATCTCTTCTCATTTTGTTATGAAACTGAGTCGATAGCAACTTAAATCCAACATATCTGTTTCTTTTTTTATGCGCTTCTTACTCGTTAAAGTATTTCAAGTTTCGTTGGTTTCTTGTACTAAGCTCCTGCTCGTCTTCTATAGCGGTACATGCATATTGGTGACTGAAACACTTTCTTCATTGGGCAGTACGAAAAAGAAAATATCTATTAGATTATTAGACAGTTTTCTTGTTTTTATATTTTTTTAAGTTCCGGAAAAAAACGATGCTATACAAACGCTTATACCTCTATCGTGAACAACTGAAGCTATCGTTTTAAAGCTCTGATTCCGAAATTTGCAAATTTCGCCTGTGCAAGAGTTAAGAATAAAGCTTCAAAGCAAAAACCTAGAATATAGCCAATGACCAAAGCGCACGAAACAAGGAAAACAACACGGAATGAACATGAAATGTTCTGGGGCTTCACAGGCCATACGCAGTGGAATGAATAATTGGTGAACTCTCAACCCGCTACAAGCCGACATCAGTGCCATTAAAAAAGTGGTAGACCAGGATAATTGTGATGTATATTTATTTCGTCGGTCGAAGCCCTAAACAACAAAGGAGAACCAAAAGATTGTGCTAGCTCCTCGATCAACTAGGCAACCAATATCAAACGCTTTTTGTTATAATTAACGCACGCTCATAAAATATTTGCACACAGCGTAGGACAAGGAAAAAACAAGTAGAGATACCGATATAAGTATAACACGTTGGTTTTAAATATCTGCAAGTTACAATAGCAGTGTCTTTTTGCACACGTGTTAGCGATTGTCACAAGAAAAAACCAACAACCGTCTTAACAGCTCATCATAAAATCTTGGGGCAAGTAATGTGGGGTAAAGGTGGGGCAAAAGTAATATCATAATATGAATTGGCTGCCATATTGTTAGAAATGAATAAAATTGGAGTTTTCACGAAAAGTATATTTGAAGGTGTAAAATTGATGACATTATGTTGGAAAAATGATATCGGTCAAATGACCACCTTCTAAGTTGATTTTCATTTGTGTTCGTTTTACGGCATTTTGAGTTATTGCACTCAAAACATCTGGTTCCAAATTAATGATTTCTTCTTCAATGTTGGCTTTCAAGAACTGCAAGATTTGTGGTTTGTTGTGGTAAACGATATTTCAAAATCTCCACAACAGGAGATCACACTGCCTGGAAATTGTTGATTCAAAATCTCCATCACCGATTCAGCAACTTGCCGCAAAAAAAAAACTCATTTAATATCCGTCTGTAGCGCTCACCAGTTACGGTTACGATGGTGCCGTCGGTGTCCTCAAAAAAATAAGGTCCAATCACTTTTTCACTGCAAGTGTCGCAGCAAACAGTCATTTTGATGGGATGCAATGGCTCTTCGTGCATTTCACATCGATTATCCGTGTCCCACAAACACAATTTTTGTTTATTCACATAACCACTTAACTGGAAATGAACTTCGTCGTTCATTATGATTTTGGATACGAAATCGTGCTCTTCTTGCACCAGGTTTAACAGAGCAGGGAGTAAGTTAACCTCACTTTGTATATTTGTATATGTATTTGCACTGTATAATGGAACATCTTCAGGTCTTTCGCCAAAATTCGATGCAACGAAGGTCTGCTGATGTCATTACTTTTGCCCCACCTTGTATGTTTGATGACACCATCTGTCGGTTGATGTACAAATTTAATTTATTTTGGAAAAATGTTTCGCATTCCTACAAAATAGTATTTGCGAGCACTGCACTTTTTATTCGCTAAGTTGATGGCGTATATAAATGGATTTAGCCTACATCGTTGAGTTATTGTTTTATTTTACACGCAACTTATTTCTTTAACCGATGTACAGGTAAAAAAAATAGCTCTAATGACCAGAAAGTAAAAGTTCGGCATTCCAACCAACCAGTAATCGTTCCAGTAATGATGAGCAATTTTGTTCCGCAAAATTTTTTTGGAAATAGCAATATAACAAGGTAAGGCAAGTGAGATTACGTCGGTGTGGGATGGTATCAACTGACTAGGCAATATTGGTATCACAAAGGATGTGTATGTTTTTAATCGCACGGTTTTGAGTTCTATCTACAACTATCATTCTATACTCGAAGAGCAGCGACTTGAGTCCGGGAAGGAATATGAAATGTAGTGAGCACAGTCATCAGCAAAGAAATATATTGAATTACATGGAGCAGACAAGTGATCACTAAAAAAAACTTAAAATGGGCGACGACAATGACTATATTCTTTCACAGCCCTGCTCTTCAACTTGACGGCTATTTGACAAGTTTGACATTTAAGCAAAGTTCCCGTGTAAAAAGTTTTTGACGTCAGTTGTTAGAAATCATGGAAAGGGGCTTGCTTGAAAATCGAGTTTTTTTTTTTTGTTTTTTTTTTTTAAAGAACTTAACACTAAAGTGGGTACGACTACACTTGAAGTGCCTGTTAAATTTTATGAAAATGTGAGAGAAAAAGAAAGATTTTTGGGCTCAGTGTTTATTTCGCTCCATGGGTGGCATCCAACATTTAATGGGGAGACTAAGTTATTAGTGTAACTGGACTTGTTGTATTCTAGGCAACCAATCTTATGTGATTTTAGTTGCCTGCAAAAAAGAATGTGTTTCGGGCGCTGCTGGTATTGAACTCGGAACCATCCTATTTGGAAGCGTAATTGACCTGCAAAAATGCGGCAACAAAAAGGCGAAATCTTTTGGATGTTGCAACAACTGAAAATAACACGAAACTTTGTGTATCGTACCGTGAAATCATTTCAGAATACTGGTAGAATTAGTCGACCTCCCAAAATCCGGGCGTCACCGCACTGTGCAAAGGCCATAAGCCATCAAAACCGTGGAGAATCGAATTCGTCGAAATCCCCGTCGAAGAAAATCAGGTCTCGAAAGATAGATATCAGCAACGGCAGCAAGTCGCGCATCGTAACCTTGCTTCTTAGAGTAGCTTAGAGCGCCTGTGTGGGGCCAGTAAGTTAGCATAAGATTATTATGTAATTGTAAGCTAGCATTTAAGCATTTTTTGTTAGAATGTAAGAGTTAGTGTTAAGAAAATAAAATGCATTTAAAACTGAAACTGAAACCGTAACCTTGCTTCTCCAGAACCGTCACAGACGAATTCTTTCAGACGGACGTTTTAGAGAACGTTTTTGAGCCCCTCAACAACACACCATTCGCAAATAAACCGTGAACCTTTCAACAAGACTCCGCTCCAGCTCATAAGTCAAAAACGACTCAACCAGCTCAGAAACCACGTTCCGAACTTCATTTCAACATATGATTGGCCATCTGGTACCCCAGAGCTCCATTACCCATTAGACAAAAAAAATTTGGTCCGTCCTGGCGGCTATGGCTTGCAAGACTCGACATCCAAGTATTGAGTCTTTGAGGCGCGCCTTATCAGAGCAGTAGAAAATTTTCCAATGCATGAGGTGCGTACTGCAATCGATGAGTTGCCAGACCGACTTCGTTGTTGCTGGGAGGCAAATGGGGGCCATTCCAATAAGTTGTTCTATAATTTGTAGCCACTGAGTGGAGCACACAAGACTTCAAACCGTTCAAAACAATTTAAATTGACCGTTCCGAAAGGTAATTCCATTGAAGAAGAGATGAGTCGATCAAATAGACACACATTTTCGATAGATAACGCCGAACGGCTGCTGCACACAAGACTTCAAACCGTTCAAAACAATTTAAATTGACTGTTCCGAAAGGTAATTCCATTGAAGAAGAGATGAGTCGATCAAATAGACACACATTTTCGATAGATAACGCCGAACGGCTGCGATTTCAAGAGACATTACATTCGAAATGGAACAGAGATTGGTTTGTTGTTAGTGTTCGTACACGCGGAATTATCCATGTGTCAGTCACTTATAACTTCATTTCAATTCGATAAGTGTTCGGCCCAAGATTATGCGGATAATAACCGTTTGGGCTCAGTAAGTCTGGATCCTCCGATGTTCGAACTTAGTTTCAATATTGCTGTCAGGCATATTCGGCGACATGAGCTAAATGTTATTTAATAGAAACACTCCAAGTATAATACTGTGCATACGGCTTCGATTCTTCTCTGCTCTTCGACATTTATAATCAGGCGTCAAACTTTTTTGTGGGCTCTGCAATGTCTATCTCTGAGGTCCGAAGCCAAAGAATGCTGTTTTTCCATTACCGCAATTCAAATTATGTACATTAGCTGCTTAGAACTCAATTTCAATCGATTACCTTCTCACGTAAGTGCAAGAAGTCTCCGCAAAGAATTTACCATCTCCACGGTCAACCTTGTTGAGTCTATTAGCGACCTTGTCATATTATGCGACAGGGAGCTTAATTTCCGCTCGCATATTGATGAAATGATTTCTAAAGCAAACTCATCACTCGACTTCGTTAAAAGTTGGTCGAAAGAGTCAACGAGTTCATGTATCCCGTATTGAGAGCATCCAGCATAATTTTCTTCGATTTGCTCTTTGAGGTCTACCTTGGAACAATCCTCTAATCTTAGCTCCCTATCGAGATCGTCTCAAGCTCATTAACCTGAATACCCTTGAGGAACGAAGTGACGAACCTGACATTCTTTTCATTCACCGACTCCTCTCAGGCTCCGTCGATTGCACGTCTCCTTACAACTACATTTTCTTTTACACTAACCCTCGTAATCTACGTTGCCACCGTCTCTTTTATCTGCCAATCCACCGCACCACATATGGCTCTAACGAACCAATCTCCCGTATGCTGCGTAAGGTCAACTCAAACCTTTCCGTTTTCGATTTTAATCGCAACACTCTCTCTCTCAAATCCGATCTCCTTCACCATCCTTAGCTTTAAGCCTTAGTAATAAGTCCTAGATATATTTTAATTTTGTATATACTTATATATATATGTATATAATAATAATATATACCTTAATTTTGCTTATAGTTTTTAAGCTAGTATAAAGCCAAATAAATGTGGGCGTTATCCCCCACCAAAATTAAAAAATTAAATACTGCATTATATTTGTCTTAAAAAAACCGAATAGTGTCTTAAATCTGTAATTAAAGTTGCTTGTTGAAGACCGCTTTTGCCTCTCCTAAAATAAATTTATATTTTATCGTAAGATCATAAGCTTGATATTAGCAAAACCTAATCTTTCATGGGCTGGTGTTCTATGTTAACTTTCTGGTATTTTATGTTAATGAGCATAGCGTTGTTATATGATATGTTTCTTAAGTATCCGCAAGTCATTGTCGATCTTCCCAACAGATGGCTTTAGTTGTAATAGGGAATAATCGTACATATGCGTACTAGCTTGCTTATATTTGCTTAAAACCGAAGATAATTTCGTAACTTATTTGACACACAGTCTGGAGCGCTTAAAAACAATACTCGTATAAAAACTTAAAATTCTTGACGAGAGACTTTAAAAAAACTTTTCCTCGTAATAAGTTCTATGTTCTACGAGTATCATGAATAGAAATAGATGTACGAGTACTCGTATAGGTAAACGACGCAGTGCCAAAAACAATCTTTTTCTTGGATACAAATAACAAATGCTGAAAATTTTTTATTTTGAAATATACGATAAGTGGAGTTTTCTAAACATTATAACATAAAGGGGAGTGGTGATTTTTAACCCCTTAAACTTTTTTCCTTCATTATTCATCACCATCATCGCCATATTTTATACAAATCGTAACCTGCTACATAATTCCATTATTAAGATTTGTTTTATATATTTCTATAGACTACAGAAACGACAAATTACATACTCGTTTGTAAGTTCTCAGTTCCTTAAGAAATATGTAAACAACATTGTTTTTTAACACGTCCCTATATATGAGTACAAGCATTCTCGTACTTACATGTAAATATTTGAAGTCAAATACATAATCAGCTCTCTTTCATTATATGTAGCTGTCGTAAGGTGAAATGATGTTTTTGTGCATCGCTATTTGTGGCACTGTTTCATGTTAACTCGTACCCGGAAAGTTACGAGAGTACGAGTACAATTCATGCATGCAATGACTTGATGAATAGCTCAGTACACACTACAGCGTTCACCACATCACAGCGGAGCGCAGAAAAATACTGCAGCAGGATTGTCCATACAGTATCTTGGTCATGCTTCGGGGTAACAACTTTGCCGAGTTGACCAAAATATTGTGTCCCCTCTGTCGAGCGATCAGATGACATGGAATACCCAAAATTAGCTAGCTTTCCATCCATTAATTTTGGCACGAGATTCACCTTTTGTGTTGCATTGAGCTCTGGCATGGTATGTCTGTACTGTACGAATATGTACTGCCAGAGAAGAGTTTTCAGTTCCAGAAGCAACATGCTGGTACAGAAAATTCATAAATCATCTTAAATTTTCCGCAATGCTATGGAATGGTAAGGAATGGTGGTCATATCATTTTGACACATCTTGCTGCAATCAAGAGAAAACCGTCACACCAGCCACTGCCAGCCAGCATTTACCCGTACAAACTGCTGGTGCATTTCTGTGTTCGGAATGCAGATTCGCATCTGTTCTTTCCTCCAGAGATTGCCGACGGTCGGATGGTTATACATATCTTCTACTCGTACTCCCGAATGTGACAAGCACGCATTGCACTGGCAATAGACTTCCATACGGACACTGGCATACATTGGTTATCTTTCAATTTGCGAATTTTGTCGTTGTGCTTGGTGCTGCAAGTCATTAGCACACTCGCTTAGTAAATACTGCAATCACAGAGCAATGTTTCATTAATTCGGCAGAGGTTGGCTGCCATGCCAAGCACTGGTAGTGGCACTGCCACTGGCACTTGGATGCCGATCTACATACTTGAACCAGTATTTGATGGTTGGAAGTCTTCTGCCGGGTAAATGTTTAATTTCTCTTTGGGTCAGCTGAGATGGGTACAACATGGAATTATTTATTCCATGTTAATTGTATTGATGATTCTTATCATCTTTGCACACAGTAGGGAACAGCTTAGGAGGAGGCAATCAACGTTTTATGGGATTGTGTCCAATAAGTCTTGGCTCTTAAGACCGTGTCACGTTGCGACTGAGTGCACTGGCAAAAAGATATTTCTACATTTTTTTCCCCGACAAATAAATTTATGATTCTGATGATCACTATATGTATAATCACTTCTGCAAGGAGATGCAAGGCATTTAATTAAACATACGAACGGATAGGTACTCGTACATACAAATATGCGATTAAGTCTCAAGGTTGGTGCAGAGGAACTGAATTTCCTTCCTTAAGAGTCATCAATTGTATTTTCTTAGAACAGTCATTAATTATGTTTTTTAGGTTAGGTATATGGTTTTTGCAGCACATCCTGGCACTTGAAGAATTTCAGTGAGCAATCATTAAACTTTTTGTAAGTCGTCTCTAGCCAGCGTATCCAAATGGGGTTTCTTTTCTGACAGAAATATTTCCTTTAATTAAATGAATGGTATAGATTTCTCACGGCTCCTTTTAGTTGAAATTCATTTAACACGAGATACGCATCTAGATGTATTTTATTATATGCACTTTCAAATGATTAATTACACACGAGTATATGAGGGGCTCCGGTCTAGGATTCTGTCTAATATGATTTTAAACGTAATAACGTCATTCACATCTCTACGAGCATATAGTTGTCATCAATTTATACTCTATATTGCAGATAATTTTACAAGATATGTATATATATTTTGCCCTTAGTTGACTAACACATCAATATTTTGATCTGCCTCACTGACTAAAGTTGGGTTAATTCTTATTCTACAATTTTTCCTATCTGTTGATGAAAATGTTTCCCAAAATATGTATAAAATTCTCTGCATTTTATTTTGAGCGCACTGTAAAACAACGAAGATTTTGCGAAACCTTTTTCCTAGTCAGGCAAAGCACTCAAGAACCGGTCTATTGAATTTGTTATAAGTTACTTTTAATAAAATCTTTCAGTCTTTGGAGCCGGGTAAATAAGCGCTGTCTATAGAATCAGCATCTGTCGCATGAGCTCCCATTACAATACTGTCGTCATACTCACAGCGCCGCGGGAGTATCACGATGGACGATGATGTCCCCTGAATTTCTAAGGCATCTGTGTGCTTAATTTAAGGTCTGAAAGCTCAAATCCTGGCGGATTTATGGGCGGCCATATCTCCCACGAATCCATTATGTCTTGCAACTTAGACAATTCTCAGAGAAGTCCGAAGAAAACGCCCTGTATTCTCAAACTAGTTTGTAACTGGTTGAAAAGTTGAGCAAGGATTTAATTATAAAGGGTGATTCAACAACAGATGTGGGATTTTATTTTTGAATAAAACGAATAATTGTTGAGATATCTCTGAAGCCTTTATTGCTTTATAAAGGAGATACATGGTGATTATTTATGGAACATGATATCTTCCAAATGACCGCCTAGACTCTGCTTGGAAACTCTCATTCTTTTTCCGAAATTTTCAATCACTCTTTCACACAATTGGGGCTCTATCTCAGCGATGACGATTTCAGTGTTTACTTTCAAAGATAGAATTGTTTGCAGATGGTTGCCCTAAGGAGAGAAGTCTAACGGTGTTAAGTCGCACGATCTTGGCGGGAAACGGGTGTCTCAGAAGCGCGAAATTACGCAGCCAGGAAACTTCAGGGGCAATAACTCAATTTTCACGACTTGTATGGTACATAGCACTATCCTGTTGAAAGTAAAATACGTCTGTTTCCATATCCTCGAGCTCCGGCCACAAATTTTTTTTTATCATGTCTCGGTAGCGCGCTCCATTGACGATAATGGTTTTTCCGTTCTCATTTTCGAATAAATACGACCCTATGACACCTTCGGTCCATAAACCCCACCAAACAGTTACTCGTTCTTGGTGCATTAGCATTCCCTGAATCACTCCTAGATTGTCGGTGCCCCAGATGCGGCAATCGGGCCTCATCCGAAAATATGATTTTCTTACAAAAATCAATGTCAGTTCGCATGTTTTCCAGGATCCAATCCGAGAACGTATGGCGCTGCTGGTGGTCGGCCGGCTTCAGTCTTTGCTTTAATTGGACCTTGTACGCATGGAGGGCCAAATATTCCGTCGAAATTCTATGCAATATGGTTGTGGTGAGGTTAAACTTCTGGGAATGGCTACGAATGGGAGTGTTTGTGTCGTTTTCGACACTTTTCTTTACTGCAGCGATATTTTCCATTGAACGTCCAGGGCGAACACGTTTCGACGTCTTACGTGCAAAATTGGCACGAATTTTTCGCCGCGTTGAATTTTATAATAAAATTCAACGATCTGGATTTTTTCTTTCACTTTCACGGTAAATTTATCAAATTTATGGATGACATTTGTCACCATATGCCAAACCTGCGTGCATCAGCTTTAAAATAATAGGCCTTTCAAATCCTACACCTCTTGTTGAAACACCCATTAGTTTCATAGTCTAGATTTATTTTAGAGATATACGAGAGGGTTGTACCACATATTGTACATTCCTTTCCCAGACACGTTCTGACTAAGACTTATACTTAATAGTACGAAAGATTTCGTATATTCGCACAAACCGAAGTTTAGATGTCATCATGTAAGACAGCATGTCGTTAGACCAGAGGTAACATATGTATGCCAAGGACATTTTTTCTATAAGGAAGATGGGAAGAGGAAGCTAATAAACGAAGAGATGTGTTATTGTATCCGGAGTGGAGCCACGCATGTAAAAAAAAAAAACCAATGGGGAAAAAAACAAAAAAATGCTTCTTATGTTTCCGATACTTAAGTTTCAGATATCAGCAAATTAAAAATTGTTATTCCGTCACAACGAGATAAGTTTTTAATCTCTCGAATGGCTCTTCATAATCCTGCTAAAGTTCAAGACAGGCTAAATAATGTGTTGCTTTCCACACCCATTGTTCCTAAGTAATATGGGGTAGTGTATAATAGATAAATACAAGATAGATAAGAGATCCTTTCTCTCTTTTTTACGCTGTATCATAAATCCCAACCGATTTTGATATCCAAAACAAACACTAAAATGTTTGCAGTTACAGTGACTAATTTGCGCTTTCCGCCGTTGGCCCTACAAATTACACTGTTAGTTAAATGTACGCGGTCCCCACGTTTACCCTGAAAGAAATAAACTGAGGCTGATTAAAACTTTGCTTAAGTTCCTATTATTTACTTATTTGTAAATTACACCCTAAATTCCACTGACTGTGTTAGCACAAGTCAACCATCGTTAACGTTAATATGACACACGTTCACAGGTTCCAACGGTATGATTACGTCTCGAATTTCGAATAACATATTCTTGGTCGCACGTTTTAAAACTTTCAGAATATTTTTTCTGCAGAAAGTTATTTACTTATTTTTTTGTTACCCAGAGCGCTGATCGGTCCCTTTGTTTCCGGCAATAGCCTAGGCAGGCTAAAATTATGATTTCTAAGTGAAATTTCGACACAAAACTGCTTAGACACTCAGGGATTTCCAGCTATTCACTTTGGTGAAAACGTGTTCCTATCTTCATTGCCAGTCTTTTTGATTCAAATCATTAAAGAGAAGATGTCAGGACCTATGTTTCTGCTTTGCAAGAAATTCCATTGCATCGATTAAGTGCTATCCTTTCCTTTTTGAGCACTATAAACCATAAACCGCTACTCCTATATTTTGTTTTAAGTAAAAGAAAGAGAAAATGAGACACAGCTGTGTCTCAATGATACTTTGGCACAACATTCCTACACGAATGTATTCTATATTCCTCTGCTTCTATCTCAGTAGATTTACTAAAGTTTAATTTGGAATGAAAAAAGGAAAGAAAATTATGATAATGTCTGACATCTTTATGAATACAGACCTTTGTCACTTAAAAAGAAAAAAAGAAAAGAAAATTGCTGAAGCGATGAAATATTTATATAGACAAGTTTCGTCCTGCCCCAGACTCCAGACTCCAGATATTTGAGCCCACGTTGCTTTGTCAAGCATATCCAGATTCATATAGCCATAGAGAAAACACCGCGAAGCGTTGGCGTTAATAGGGCAGAGGATAAAAGAACCAAAAAATAAAAACGAAAAGATAAAAAAAGGCAGAAAATATGATTACGTATGGCAAATACCTCCACATACTGAGAAGGAAAGATGTAGATACCCAACATATCCGAATACGTTTTGCCTCCATCTCGAGAGTCGAGACCATGAAATATTAATTTTCATTCTTCCCCGGCATGGTATGGTACTTATCGTACAATAGGGAGCTATTGTGTGTCTGCAATAAGAGGAATGCCATAGGAGCTGAATAAAAGCTTTTGTAGATTTTTTTTGTTTGCCACTGGTACAATTTGATTTTGAAATAACCTCGAAGCAATCGACTTTTGACGAATTGATTGAGAAAAAACAAAACAAGTTTCAGCTCTTAAAATAATTTGCTATTGGACAGATAAATAATGCACGCACGGCTTTATCTTTCGAGCCTATAGAAGTTAAAAGTTAATGCTTATAGAATGAATTACCTACTTCTAATCAAATTACATAAAATTTCGATTGGCTCATGCTGATAAACAAGAAATGTTTCACGTCAATTGAGCATAGATAGATACGAGTATCATAAGGCAGTCATGGGGCAGTTAACAACTGCACCAGGGGGTAATAAATTGAAAGCGTCTACAGGAAATTGCAAACAGCTTTAATCCATTGGTATCCAATTAGACAAGAAAAACTCAAGTCAGACATATAATTCCTTGTCGATTGACGTTATTGAATGTTGTAAATTGGTGTAATGTTAGGTCATGTGGTGTTTATCTTTGGCACAACCAAAGTCAATCGATTATATATGAGGAATATCCTCAGTACAAATTAGTTTTTCATTTCTAAAGTTAGAAATGAGTCTGAAAAACATTGTGCTACGAGGAATAATTGATCGTGTGATTTAGTAGTATGTATCCTCGCTAGTGAATATTGAGCATACATATCTTTTTCCACTGTGACGTCTGTGGTTCTTTAAGAACGTAGTTTTCACTGTCAAACCAGACATAAATTTGTCGAACAGAGCTTCGAAAAATGGATCCTCTGATTGAAGGTGGCCTCTTGCATCAAAACTGGATAATGGTCCTAGGTCAATATAAAGTCAACTTAAAGGCGACCCAGAAGATATGCTAGAGAGGAATATGCGTGCTTAAAATAAAAAATGCGACGCCTGCTACAGCTGTCATAAAACATGGCTAAAAATTGTCGACAAGTTATCGTAATGCTGGAATCTACATAAAACATAAAAATCAACGAACCTGAAGCCTGTATCAAATTATATTTATGACCTCTTCGCCAAGCCTGTTCTGCTTTTCGGAGTTTGGAATTGACCATGCGCTGACCTTTGAAAGATATTCGTATGTTCCCAATATACGGCAGAATTCGGTTTTGGTCATATTCTGACTACCATCACCCGATCGATGTGTGTCCGATTATCCAACTATAGTGTTATGTGTCATAGAGAAAATAAAAAGCTATGCGCTACCCAGAACATACCGGAATCTTGCATCTACAGGGAATTGTAGGAGCATTTCCAACAGTTTCTTAATATACATAATATATTATAGATAAGATATTCCTCTCACTACTGTTTCTTCGTACCTTGACTTGTTCAGTAATAAAGTAGTCACAACCCAATCTTCAGATTTAGACAAATCTGGCAAATGTCAATGAATTTCACGTTGATAAACATTATCTTTAAAAGAACCCAAAGTCCATGTAGAATGCATGACTCGTTTAGGGATCAAAAGGCGAAGGCCGAGCAAAAAGAATGGATCTAGTAATGGCGTGTATACGAGTAAGTACCTAACATACAAATATAATGCTATAAAGGAGTATTTCTCCAATTGCGCCGGTTAAGAAGTACAATTCTGCAATTATGTATTTATATTTTGGTATCTCCTGACTCTATGGAAAAATGACACTATGCCGCATTCAAGGTTCTAAATGAAATATGGAGGAAAAGTCGTCAGATTAGGAGATTTTTCCTACATTGGCTTGGCCACATCAACCGTGCCAAAACTGCAGCTTTTAGAATCTTTCAATACTAGTCTTCTGATTTGAAAAGTCGAAGCAGCCTCGAGAATCATGAATCAACTGTTTGGAGATGCAAACAGTTGTTTGCATATGCTCGAACTAATTTATCTGAAATGAAAAAGGAAAATTGATTGATTCTCTGGAGATCGCAGTCAAGACTTTCAACATCTACCCCGAAACTTCCATACTTGAAATTGTGGTGTCGTTTCTAGTTTCGGTTCGTATTTTCTCCCCTGCAGTTCTAGCGTATCTGCTTTTCAGTAATCAGAATTATTTATAACGACAATTTCTAAAAGCTAGTAGGTGCAGGAATGCTACTCATGTAGATGGAGTTTTATTTTAAGGCATGATACTTATTCACTTGCTGACTGAGTCAGTGGTGAATAGCTCTTATAACCGTCCCATAGACAATATCAGGGAACGCTCTCAGCTTTTAAAAGATCTGATAATGTGCCTAGGCTTGTGTCCTGCTTTAAAATCCCAACAAAATCTTGAGAATATGGATGGATTTTACTTTCTTACAAGCACGCCCTTTTTTTAAACAAAAAGAACTTAACACTCAAGTGGGTCTGAATACACTTATAATGTTAAGATTTTTGGAAAATGGGATAGAGAGAGCAAGAAAGATTTTTGGGCATAGTGGTTGTTTCGCTCTATGGGTGGCATCCGATATTTAATGGGGAAGTGGAAGTTGGCTTGCTATTGATTTTTAGTCAACTACTCATCGTACTTGATTTTCGTTGACTGAAAAAATTAGTGTCGTTCGGCCGAGGTCGTGATTCGAACACTGAACCTTCCGATTTGGAAGACAGACCACTACCACTTGAGCCACGGCCATCGTCTTAGAGTAGTTCCATAATTTTCAAAAAGAAAATTGCAAGAATAACAGAAAAAATAATAGGCAATTCGGTCACCGAAATCGAGAACAGTTGGACGTTAGTAAAGGGTGTTTCACTAGATGCGCCCCATTTTTCCAATGCTGATTCTTTGAACTTACACATTTGACGTATTTGTCAAGCATTTAATCAGAGAAAGATATAAACTCGCGGGCAGTTTTAATATCAATGTTCTACCATTGTAATCGTTCCGATTGTCGATTATTGCACAGTTGAATGTGTAGTAAAACAATTTGAATCGACTTACTACCTCCATAATGTGGCCTTGCAAGCGGAACGCCAGAAGTGAAGAGAATATTGCGGCTGTCCGTGAGTTCGTAAGTGAGGCCGCAATCAATCGATTCTGTGTGGTTCTCAAAAGTAGGGCATCTGTCGAACGTAACTGTGTCGTGTTTTGTGATAAGACTCGAATATACGTCCATCCCAGACCTAAAACGAAGTGACCATCGTGAACGTCGAACATTTTCTGATTGAAGTTAGAAAAATATCCGGATTTTCACCGAAAAAAGTCATCCGCAATGACGAGGCGAATTTTTGGTTAAATTGGAGCCAACTGGCTGCCCCACTCCTGCGATTTATTTACTTTACACATTTTTATTTGGGGCTGCAGAGGCTTAGGTCCCTGCCAGCAAGTCAGAAACTGTACACAACTTGTAGGCTAACATTCGACGTGCAATTTCTGGAATATCGTGTGAATTATGTGAAAATTGGTTCTACAAAATCCGTTCCAATGTAAATAGGACTTTCCAAAAATAGGTATTTCTAGTGAGGCCATCTACACATTGGCAATTACATGTGGTACGTAGATCCTTCACTAATGTACTGTCAAAATTTCACGGCATGACAAGCAGAAGTGACAGTATGTTTGTGTCATCGGTACAAAAATGAGCATCGAGCAAAAATTGTTCAGAATTCAACATTCGAAGGACATCATCAAGGAGGTCAAAATTAAAAAAAAAAACTTCCTTTACAACAAAGTGACTGGTGATGAAACGTGGTGTTTTCAATATGATCCAGAAATCAAACGCCAAAGTGCCGAATTGTTGGCGCCAGACGTGCCAAGCAGTTAATGCAAAATTCTATGTTGGTGTTCTGAAGCATTTGGTGCATCGTATTCGTCGTATTCGGTCAGTATATCGCACAGAATCGACAGTTGTGACCGATTTTTTTTTTTTTTTAGCTAAAAATCGCATTTTAACTGTCAACCAATCCTCGTATTTGGCTGAATTGGCACCGTGTGACTTGTAGCCATCCAAAAGGCCTGTACCGACATGCTGAAACACTCATTCGATATGGTTTTAGACCGTGCATATCGCTGTTTTGAGTCGAAAGGGGACCATGTATTTGTTTTTGCCAAAAAAAAATTTGTTGTTCTTATTTTTAAAAAGTCCTATTTACTTTGGAATGCACCTTGTAGCGTATCCACTAATACCAGCGGTTCCGTGGAGGAGAATGTGGCATCATATTTTATAACTAATGATATCAATTACAGAGGGTGTTTAAAATATTAGGAACACTGCATTTTTTCACATATTTTTTGTTTATTGCTTTGTTTATGATTTTGATTTTGGAGCATGCAATAAAAAAGTCAACTTTATAGTTTTAAAATTTATCATATTTATTTATTATTTATAGAGGTAAAAAATTATTTCTTTTAATATTTTTGTCACACCTCCTTAACATTTTTTAACGCAAGAATTCGTTCTGGCATTGTTTATACAAATTATACAAATTTCATTGATAAACAGACGTCTTTTTATTCAAAAATTAATTAAATTAATTTGTATTTACATATGTAATTAAAAGTATGTAGATGAGAGACCGTATTCTAATCATGTACCATACCCATACTGTTGACTTAAGAACTTGATGAGTTTGAGCTAAAATGAGCCTTCAGAGATTCGTAGTTTATTCAGTTTTATTAAAATCCGCAGTTTCTATACAGGTTTCGGGATAAAACAAGAAATCCAAGCTGTGGCTGGTTAATCATAAGGCACCCCATGTGACTATACGAGTATTCCTGTTGTTCCCTGGTATTCAGATAAAGCTATTTGTACATGCAGCCAACGATGAAACCAATATTGTATGAGCTTGAAAGAAGACATCTTCTGAAGACATAAAATGGTTGGAATGAATACATTGCACACTTAAATTCAATTATTCTAAACAACTAACGCGTAAATAAATCATTTTGCTACATTTGTCTATGGGCTGATATCTTTAGTGTAAACATACATACTACTAAATTTTCTCGAACTAGAATACCATTAGCCATTAGCTTTTATCTTCCAATTTCCTTGCTAATTAATTTATTTTTTTAACAACGAAAAGAAAAGCTTTAAAGTATTCTTACAGCATCTGTATCCTACAATTAGCAGACGTGTACCTATATACTCGTAAATCAACAAAATCTTAATACACAAACACTACTCTTACGAGTACATAGGCTTAGATTTGAAGCACATATTATTCATATGTACTCATATGTGCATACGACTATCTCGATATTCGTTTTTTATATATGTATACATATGTATTTCTTTGTAAATTCAGCAATCGTGACCTCAATTCTAAAGCAATGAGAACATGTGTTCAAATTGAATTTATTAGTTCGACAACTCTATCAGTCAGCCTGTACTTGTATAAACTACGAAAAACTCACGATTTCAGTGCGGATAAACAAATTCTTGGTAGCTTGAGAAAGGCCAATTTTATTACCTGGAAATACTTGTTTACACACTTGGTGTACACAATTCGAGAATTTTCCCTGCAATCCTTTGTGAAGGCAGAAATTCCAATCCAATCCATTTCATTTCATTTCATTTCCCATTCGCGCGTCTTTAGAGTTCAAGGAGGATCAAATACCACACGAACTCGAAGTCATTTGCGCGACAATCATTTTGGCACCATGCATCCAAAGAGTACGAGCACAATTTAGTACTTCAAGTGCAGTAGACTTGCACTTGAAGAAATAAATATAAATGCAAGTACAATAGTAGTATGTGAAGAAGTGTGGACACCGAAAGAAAGACAGTGGAGAGAGAAACAGTGCTAAAACTGCAGAAACGTCAGAAATAACGAGCGAGTTCATCGCCGATCTAGCGCGTTTGCTGCGCTCGTCGGTCGTATTCATTCCGTTCCAGCTTGAATAGCACGAGTATTGCGAAACGTATTCTGATTAAGCGCCGTCACGTCTGGCTGACGCTGCAGTTTATTATTGTAAATTTGTTTATATTTATACATCGGTTGGTATTTTATAGTTTTAAGCTCGTCGATGTCTCTGGTGAATCATAGGAATAGACGCTCATTTGCATGATAGGCAGAGTTACGCTTACAATATGCACCGTCATTAGACATGCATTGTGATTTAGCTGTCATTATGTTGCAACTAATGTTTTTACTGGCGATTTTTTTCTAACCTTTGTACATAGGTATATAAGTTGAAGAGTGATTGGGGTTAATAGCACTCTTTTTCTTCTCTTTTTAATCAATAAGTTTTTTTTTTGTTGGATGTAGGAGCAGTGGCGGCTATATTTTCAAATGTAGGGGTCAAACTGGCATTACTTCAGCGTTGCATCTAGAGTGGTCATTACACAAAGCTTTCTACAACAAATATCCGATGTAGTTAATTCTAACTATGACCAATTGTTGTATACTTTTGGATATTAATTATTTTAGTGTCTAAACAACCAGTTTTTTTAAAAGTTGTCACAAAGGCAGTAAGCAAGCTAATATGATACAAAAAAAAAAAAAACGTTATGGCCCAATGTCAATCACGACCTACTGATAAAATGAAAAATTCGGGTTTTTCGCTGATTTGAAACGGCTAGATAGTGAGAAATTTTACTTGGAGTAAAAGATTATTCATTTCAGCCCTATTTCGATTCTATTTTCATGTAAATTTGTTTGAAGTAGGTCGTACATTTTCTGCAATTGTTCAAATCTTTATTTTCTTTTATTTTTTAATTTTATTTATTTTTTCTGTTATTGAAATATCTAATACGCACATGCACATTTAACGCAACGTTCCCTATTGGCTTGATTTAGGGGTCTCAATACCATTCTACAGGACTTGCTATATTGATTCGCATTGTCGGTGAGCCTTACAGTGTTCTCATATTTTTGGCTCAAGTGCCTCTTCTTCTGCCTCTTGGACTTTAGTTTCAATTGCATTTCGAACAGGATTTTTCGACGTTGTACATCTCAATATCAGATGCGCTGAGTGTATTTCATCCTGCATCTGCAGGATGATGATGGAGAATGCACGCTGCTGCATCAAGGTCAGTACAGAACTCACCGAGACCTTTGATATCAAAAAAAGTATTTAGACTAAGCTATCATCCAATTCCTTTAACACCATTCTTGAAATAATAGTGCAAAACTCACGCGCCAACACAAGAGTCCGTTCAATTACTCGCATACGCCAATGATATTGACATAATCGGAAGAATACAGCGTCATGTCAGTGGCGCTTTCGTGAGTATTGAGGCGGAAGCGGCAAAGGTGGATTTAACGGCCAATGAGGGCAAGACCAAGTATATGCTGTCAACAAGAAAGATAGTTAAGAACTTTGTTTACCTAGGCTCCGCTATCAATTCAGACAACGACACCAGCGGCTGAGATCAAACGAAGAATAACTTTTGCCAATCGCTGCTTCTTTGGGTTAAGAAAGCCATTGACTAACAAAGCCCTCTCTCAGATAACAAAAGTGACCCTATATAATACCCTAATAATCTCAATCCTGTACTATGGCGCAGACCCATGTACTTTATCAAAAATGGATGAGGGTGCTCTTGGCTGCTTGAGAGGAAAATTCTCCGGGTGGTTTTTGGTCGCGTCTGTATAAGCGCTGAGTGGAGGAGGAGATACAACGACGAACTGAACGGGCTGTACAGCGACATCGACTTAGTCAGAAGAGAGATGGCTGGGTCATATAGAGCGGATGGACACCAATGCGCCTCAATCAACTTGGCGTGCAAAACTGGAGGCAGCTAGCTAAAAATCTATCTGGCTGGAGACGCTTGTTGGTTGAGGTCTAGGTTCACCACGGATTGTAGCGCTACTTTAAGTAAGTAAGTAAGTAGTATATTCTTCACATGTATTAAATGTCTAGAAGTTGGGTTTCTTAGTTTGGACACACTCAGCTTTTCAATATTTGTATATTTAGATTCTTATTGTTTTACGGTTTTATCCAATTATCGAATGTTGTTTCAATGACTATTACGAGAATATCACTTATAATTTGAGTGTTCTCAGCCAAGTCATTTAAGTACACTCTTGCACGACATCAACAATACTTTGTAAAAAGTACTGGCTTCCTGCGACTTTAACATTAAATTCTTCGACTATTCTCATTGTGCATTTCACCTTCCGCTTTGCAAGTACGGTCGCTCGGAACTATATAAAACGTATTCGGCTGATCGGTAGATATAATATGCAGATATTGGGGTATTTCTCTATGTTCTCCTGGTAAATTTTAAGTTTATACATACATATGTACATATGTCATTATCTCCACCGATCATCAGTTGGTACGTATTCTTTACCTTTTTACAGAACAATAAAGCTACGCATTTCGTCCTATCATCATTTTATTAAATGCAATTTGAATCCAAAATTTAAAAAATATGTGTATTTCAGAAAGTACCTGATAAGGTGCAGACTACGCTCAACTTCATTGTTTTTACTTCCCTTACGAGAAATTGCGCTGGAGTAATGCGTGCTACGTACTTGCAGTGCTACATGTTTCGTGAAATTGGAGAGATTATTAATACCTACGATATTATACAGATGGTTACAATAATAGAAAACTAAGCTATGTGCCCTTTTTTCGATATTTCGTCACTTATTTTCCCGAAGACATCAAATGTCAGTTTTTCTTTAGGTTGGGTCTTAAATCACTGAGGCTGGGACAATGGCACAGAAAGTGGAGTTTAGGTCTCCATATCCTCTGCAGAGGTCGTTGTCGGTAAGGCGCAGCTTTATTGCATGCGCCCCCAGTAGATTATGGCTTGTGATTAATCGAACAAGCGTAAATAGTTGAGCTCTACCTTTCAAAATATTCTAACTTGTTCTGGATTTGCTGAGTTCTGGCCATAATTCTCTTGAAGTTTCACAGCTTGGAAGGCTTTCCACCTTTCTTTGGCTTTGATTTGTATCGTTTGCTCCACTTGCATTCTTAGATTAGATCCTTTTTGGGCTAACTCGTCTGCATATTCGTTCCCTTGTGGCCAGGGACCCAGCAGAGCTTAACCTTATGCTTTATTATCGTCGCTTCAGACACAGACACAGTTAATATCTCAGTCGAAAGAGACTGCAGCAGTCTGGCAGGTGACATGGGTGACCGTGGCTCAAGGTGTAGTGTATCGGCTTCCCTATCGGACTGTTCGGGATTCAATACCAACCGTGATTGAAAGACTTTTTTTCTAAACTAAATCTAAATCTAATCAATTAAATCAACTAAAATCTTGTGAGATGAACGGTTGAATAAACACAATATCAAGTCATTAAATTTTGGATGAGTCCAAACATCTTTCTTTCTCTTTCTATCTAATTTTCCAAAAAACTTAACACATGCTTTGGCATCATAAGTGTAGTAATACCCACTTGAGTGTTAAGTTATTTAAAAAAAAATCTAAAGTTCAATTGATCCGAGAAGATCCCAGCGCCAGTTCCTATTTCCATCTTTGATTCATCTGTGAAAATGGTTATCAAGTCTTCTGTAGTTTATTTTCTGTCCCATGCCCCTTTGCTTTGAGAAATATAGGGGAATGTTGTTTCAAAGCCATGATGGGGTACCATATAGTCGGTACTGAGGTATTGGAGTTCATTTGAAATGATTGAAGCGTGGAGCTTCCGGGTTGGTTTCCACCCGTTAAGCTGATTCAATCTTAAATCACTTTTCACTGCCGATTCTTGCATGTAGGGATCTAGCGAAAGAGACCAAGTATAATTTCTAGTACCGCCGTTGGCATCGTTCTCATGGCATAAGCTGTGCCAATACATGCAATTCCCTGTGTTTTTGTCATTAACTTAAGGTCGCTAGTTTTATTTGTGGATTGTCACTATACTAAGTTACCGTTTTTCCTTGCTATAATACGTTCTAATTTAGTTCGATATACGAGGGTCGTATGATAAGTACCTGACCTTGACAAGAAAACACGGTTTTATGTGTAAGATATATTTTATTTTTTAACGTGATCACCTTTCAGTTCGATACACTTAATCCTACGTTTCCCTATCTTTTGTATTCCATCTAAAATATATAATTGTCTTAATCCTTCAAAATAAGTGTTCGTTTCAGCAATGACCTCATCGTTAGAGCCAAATTTTTTTCCATCGAGTCATTGCTTTATAAAGAGTCCGCTATCTAACGTTTTTTTTTTTTTCAACTACTGCTTATTTCGTGAATGGTAACACTTAGCTCATGTCTGATTTGACAGATAATTAGTTTTATCCTGCCGGTTAAAAATGGAAAATAATTTCATTCAAATGGCTGCCTCGGCTGGCCATGCAGTAGCCTACACGAACGGTCCAATTTTTAAGCACATTATCGATTGTGTGCAGCTGTATTTCACCAATGGCTTCACGAATATTGTCCTTTAAATCGTCAATTGTCTCACGCTTGTCGGCGTAACATTTATCTTTTACGGCACCCCACAAATAATAGTCCAACGGTGTCAAATCGCAGCTCCGAGGTGGCCAAACGACATCAGCTCTGCAGCTGATAATGCTGTCTTCAAAAACAGGGCGCAAAACATCGAGTGTAGCTTCGGCTGTGTAGCACGTAGCGCCGTCCAGTTGAAACCAAATGTTGCCAATATCCTCCTCTTCAATTTTTGTGAACAAAAATTCGTTCAACATGGCCCGATAACGATCGCCATTGACTGTAACGGCCACTCCTTGCTCATTTTCGAAGAAAAATAGCCCAATTATGCCTCTGGACCAAAATCCGCACCAAACATTGACTCGTTTTGGGTGTATGCGTGCGGGTTTTCTGTGCCCCAAATGTGACAATTTTGCTTGTTTATATTTCCCAGCGTTGTTCAAGCGTATACACAACCATATTTGTTCAGCGGAAGGATAAAACTAATTATCTGTCAAACCAGACATGAGTTAAGTGTTACCATTCACGAAATAAGCACTAGTTGAAAAAAAAAAACGTTAGATGGCGGACCCTTTATTTGGAAATAAAAAATAAATAGGAAATCTGGCGAGTACGGTAGATGCGGGAGCAATTGCTATCCTAACTCATGTATTTTTGCCATGGCGACGCGACGACGCAAGTGTGTACGCCTACAGGTACCTATCATACAGCCCTCGTATTATTATACATATGTACCAGTGTTGAATAATATAAAACATGCTCTCGAGTTTTGATACCTGGACCACTCCTCCGCTGTGCAAAAGAAGTGGCCGATCTTAACTTTGGGAATAATTGGGTTATTACCCATGCTAGATCTGTATCAACCAACGCCGAGGTTTTCTATATAGAGCAATAAATGGCAATTGGTCGCCTACCTCTTCATTACTGCAATTTCACTCTTTCTGAACGACGAAAGCAAGTGCGCTATACAAATATAGGACATATGCAACTCTAAATCGTATCCATTATTGGAGTCATAAGTGTAGTTCAACACGATTTGAAAATTCTCCCCGAAAAGAAGCCTACAACATATCATTTGGAACATGATGATGGTTAAGAAAACTGTAACCTGAGGTAAATCCGGAAATCTTATCAGATTTACCAAAAGGTCGAGGATTGAACATGATTTTTGCGCCAGAACCGTCGAAAATACTACCGTCTTCGCGGTAATACGAAGAAAAACGTAAGCAAATCCAAACTTCGAATCAGAACTAATTTTATTGAGCTATAAACTTCCTTTTTGTCATTAACGGTGCAATGAATCTAATTTTCTATTACCCACTAAAAAATAAATGCGACTAGACTTACAAATTAAAAAAAAATAATAATAAAAATTAAAAATCTTTCCTGTTTCAGTTCACTTCTTTATAAATTATTTATAAATGCATAGATTGTGTGAGTTCGGAACGTGATTGCATTTGTTTTTAGTTTAACGAAATTTCATGGCTGGCAAAAGTCCGAAGAACAATGAAACCAAAAACTGTAGGATGCCTTTTTTTGAACGTGATGTTTTAATCCGTTTCGGACTATGCACACACGTTTCGAGTGCGCATTTGCTTTGAATGCATTCGGAGATTTGTATAATAGAACCGTAAGTGAACTACTACTGAAATACAAGTAGAGAAAGGAAGTGCTTATGTGCGGTTTAATTGGAATAAATAAAGAGCGTAGATCTTTTCTGGCTATCAGAAGTATTCAGATACTTTTTCTTCTCAGTGTAATTCCATTATCAAGATAAAGGTATAATTGTAGTAAGTAGGTTTTTAAAGACCAATACTCTTAAAATAGGTGAATTCATAAAAAGATATTTACTGCGCAGAAATCTAAATACATATGAAAAATTTTGTAACATAATTTGTTGAGGTAAATATTGCAGCAACACGTAAAATAGGGAAAAAGAAATAAAATCCTGCTGTTGGAGTTGCTGTCCATGTATAGTTGCGGATAGCCACATGTTTCGTGACAAAAGTCGTTGACTTGAAATTCATTAGAGAAAAGTTAACTGACCATTCATTTTAATTTAGGTGTTGCAGTCACGATTTTTCAGTTATATTTGGCTTGTATATTCGTATATGCACACATATTAGACCCACTCATTATGTCAAGACATTTAATAATGTTTCCATGAATGCGACACGATTTCTGTGCCATGGAAACTAATATATTCCTACCGAACACTATTGGAACTTCTAAAAAACGCGAATAATATTGTATTGTGATTCGGTACAATTGAGTACAATTTTCATAAAATTCTCAAAACGGAGTATAGAATTATACTTTCGCAGGGACATCCGATTGTCTTTCACTAGTTGGGATTTAAAATGTTGGAGTGAAAAATCTGGTTTCAGATTAACTGCCATTGTACTATTTCAACTTTTTGGTCTTTAGGGCGCTGCAGCTATTATTGGTCAAAGATATTAGAATTGAACTTATCACTGACTGCGAAAATTTTAAAGCCGAAACTCCGTGCAATCCTTTAAGGAAATACATCTCGAAAGCCCGAATTAAATCAAGGAAAAATGAGGTTCGACCTTACTTACGATATATTATCTTTTCACCACTGAGTGTCCTTCAACTTTATAACGAAATAAATTCTATTTATATATGTCAATAAAAAGAAAGTGAAGTACAGGTCAAGCTTCTAGAGTCGAGCGGTAGAAAATGTTGTCAACGCGATATACAATAGTTACTTACCTCCTTTACACACTTGGGAATCTCTGGTTTGTCCTCAAAAAGAAAGTTCGGTCTTTATAATTATCTCGAAACTGTGGGCTAAGATGCGTAAAATTTCTTAGCTGGAATGTTGTTTGTACACATAGCCACCATGTCTTAACTTTTCCCAATACATCTGCACCTCGGCTTAGCTCGTAGATTTCGTTATTGTCTTTTTTTTTCATTCACCCCCTTGCAAATATGACGAAACATCCGAAGTCGTTTTTGTTTTTTCTGAAGCTGCTAAATACTCGTATCTTTTTAGTTTTTCTACTTTTTACTCGTCATTTGAATTTTGTACATCATAATTTTCATTTTTCTTTTCGGCTTTTCTTCTATTTCCGTATTTTAATAACGCGCACTTCTAATGTGCGTATGTGTATGTACTCGTATGTATATAACTCATATATCGTCTGTGAAAATAGTCCCTTCTACAGCACAACGTTGAAAAAATCACAAGACATCCCATTTTGTCTTAATCTAAATTGTAAGACCAAAATATTTACAAAACATAAGAAAATACCACGTGCTTTTCCGCATTCTACGACAAAGCTGGATCAGTTTTCATGTATTTGGCATTGGATTCAATGAACAAGTGGTACCTTTCGCCTTGGTGTTTGTTGATCTTCTCCAGGATTTCCTTTGGCAATTATCGATAAGTGTGGCGCAAAACAGCTTAAGATGTGTACATAGTACAAAAGATATGCATATAGAGCTGACATTTCAGTTCTCGAGATTGTTTCTGACCACCATTATGACTGATCTTGGGATATTTTCTTGCCTACATCTATATTTATTTGATGTCTACTAAAGAATTTCTAAAAATGTTAATTTAAAATATCCAAATTTCTGTTTATCACTTTGATGATCAACGCTTATATTTGTCAACACCCAGTTGTTAAGTTTATTACAGGTATAAAATATTTGGATAAAATATAAAATATAAGGATTTGGTTTCGAAGACCAATAGATCCATTGATTCCTTGCATTTATTGCTAGTGTTTGCATATTGAAAACCTTAATTTCATTGCGAGCCCGATAAGTTTTCACTGAAAGTGATGGACTTGTTACAACATCGATTTTACCACTTTTTAAGTTCACTACTTTTCAGACAAGAAGACTCAATGTGAATCAAATGAAACCAATATTCACCAGGAGAACCAAATTCGGTACACCTACAAATAGATGTGGGTGGCTGCCGCTGAAAGTTACTGTCAACGCGAAAGGTCCGCCATTTGATTCCGGGCCAAAACTCAAAATACGCTGTTTATTTTGGGCTACTTGAATCATGTCATATCGTATCATGGTAGAATACAATAATTTCAATCCCACAACTCTCCATCCGTTATAAGGCCATGTACGACCATAAGCATCTTTTAGGATTCATCAAAAGTAGTAGGCCACAGTCTTAAGAATATGTTTGATATATTCAATCCATATCTATTTATTCTGATTCTTGGCACCTTCGAAAGTATAAATTGCACCATCGGATATTAAGCCGAGTTTGGACGGAAATCGAATAATCAAGATGCCTAGAACACAAATTTTACTAGAATATGCACATACATACGATAATCGTAGAAAACGTGCAGTGTCGAAGAATGGATAAACGAGCTAACATTTTTACGATTGCCGCACAACGACGAAAAAACTTGCAAGAGATTCAAATATATATATATTGAAGATGATCGAGGATACCTGCTCACGGGGAACAGCGAAATTTGTAATAGGTGAAAAATATTTTTAACGCGTTACTGAACGCACGCAGTACACCTGTCGCACACAAGGAGGAAATAGCTGATTTCTCGGAAGCCGAAGTTTCCGAAGCAGTAAAAAGAATAATACGGGACGTGTAGTCCGAGTGGATCGGCATACTCTCCGACAGTCGGAAATCTTGAGTTGAAAAGGCTCGCGATTGTGTTCAATACAAGAATGAGAGGCAATCAAATGCCTAACCAGTGGAGGGTCTTGTTTCACTGTATAAAGGCAAAGGCGACTCTAGAATTGCAACAACTACCGTTTGGTGCAATTAATGTCGCATACTATGAAAATATACGAGCGAGTTCAAGTCAGTTAACAACGCAATATTAGTAAACTCCATGGCAATTAATGCATCAATGTGAGAGTCAGGTCGACGTATGACACTATTCAAAGTTTGCAGACAATGATGGAGAAACATCGAATGGCTTTAAAAAATCCGCACATCATCTTCATCGACTTGGAAAAAGGGTTTGATATATGGTAGTTCCCTGAGATATTCTTCTGGAAGGCTGTAAGATCTCAAAATATACCCAAGCACAGCGGGAATACGACGAATTCGAAGTTAAAATAAGAGTTCACCTAAGTAGTGGACAAAAACCTGACTTCTATTTAGAAGGAGTCATCGTGCTAAAGTACGATAAATGTAAACACTTTGGCTTTATCGTTAACAACCACGAAAATTGCGATGACGATGTCCCTCATAGAGTCAGCGTAAAGTGACTTAAATGAAACGAAAACCCTCGAGTATTTTTTGCCACAAAAATCCCGCTTAAGTTAAATTTTTTTTACACGATAATCGTTAGTCCAGTTTTAAAACACGCGTTGTAATGTTGAACCTTGTACGAAAAATATAATTAAAAAATTAGAGCGATGGAAATGAAAATGTTACGGATGTCAGCGAGTGTAACAAAACGTGATTTAAGTAGAAGTATGTAAGTACGCGCATTCGCAGAAGTACCCACATAAAGAAACCAATAGTGGACAAAATTCAGGCTATGCAAATCGGTTCGTTTTGCCATGTTCAACGGAGGTCAAGTTCTAGCCAAAGGAGAATAACTGAATCACTTGGCCTCAATAACGGGGTGATCCAGGGTAGAGTGGCTTATAAAATGGTTCTAAGGTTCGCAAATTTAGCAAAACCACAAACAGCTCAGTGGAAATGCAGATAGATGGGCGCGCTAGATGTAATTATATTGATGTGTTAAAAAAAAAAAGAAGGAGATGCACAAGAACTACATTGACTTAAAAAAAAAATAAAAAAAAAGACCATGTGCTTAGTTCTGATTTTCTATTTCGAATCTCTGTCACCTGCGCCGCTTATGGCTTTGATTGTTTTTTTTTTTGCAAACCGCAATACCATTTTATAGACCGTTATATTTTAGATTCTATGCAGATGACTGGAGATGGGCTTACCGGCTCATGATTTTCGAGCTGCTTTTTACTTTACTTTACTTTCTTCATTAACCGCACGGGGTAGACTTTCGAATCGCAGGTGATGCCTTGCAGTCATTGCAATCTTGCGAAGTTGGGAAAAGAATAAGATGAATGTGATACTATCGAAATATTAGATTTTGGTTATTCAAAAATTATCTTAATCAAGGGATTAGGATATTTTTTTGATTAAATTTGATTGGTGTTCCTCATAATTTTTTGATGATTAGTATTGATATTCTTAAAACATAAAACTATGTTCAAGAGGTATTTCCAACATATTTATCGCAAGGAGGACAATGGTCACAGGGTAATGAAAAATATCTTAATTAAAATTAAACAATGTTGAACACAATTTGAGTGCAGTTTTTCTACCGTAAAGCGATTTCTTTTTAATTTTCTTGGAGCATTACATACTACACACGAATATGTGTGAAAAGCGCTTTCTTGAAACCTACTTTTTGCAATTTTCACTATTTCTCATGGTATGGAAATTGTTTTATATTATGTATTCAAGCGAGACGCACAAGGATTCTATGTTCCGTAACGGTAGAATTTGTTCATTTTTTTAATGACTACTTTAAGTTAAATATACATTATTACATATGTACATGTGTATCTATACATACCTTAGCTCTTATACTAATCGAGTTTATTTATTTTTCATTTTTTTTTGCTATTTCTAGCTGAGAGTGACCTGGGCACATTCGCGCAACGTAAAACTCATTACCAATGCGACAAGTCATTCCATAAAGAGCTCTTTACCAGCGAAACTCGTCCTACCAACGTTAAAGTGCTATACGAGGAAGCAGCTAAGATCTCACAGTGCCGGTTACAGGCGTTTCGAAATGACACCGCCGCCGACAGCTGCACAGGTGCGCTGGACGAACTGGTTTGTACGCCCGTTTTTGGAAAGGCTAATCGTAAGATGAGAACTAGAATTGATGCTGAAATTGAAATAAGATTGGTAAGTATACAACGATGAGTACGATGTACGGGTATAGTATGAAGTCTTAAGGCTTTCAGCTCCTCTGCTCAATTTCTGTTACATGACAGTGGGATGGAGTTGCTAAAGATACCTAGATGATATTTCTTCCTTCTCTTTTTTTTGCTTAGTGAATTTATATATGCAGACTTGTAGCTAACCTAAGTGTATACGATTTACGGTGAAGATGGTAACCGTTTTGGTTGCATGTCAGTTCATTATCTTTTGAGCATGGGAATACGGTTCTTTTTTATTGACTTGGATGGTCATGTATAGTGTCTATTGCGTGTGGATAGACAGCGCGCTATTGAAAGCCGGTTTTATGCAAAGTCTCTATTCGGTTACAGCAGCATAATATTAAAGATGCTATCCGTTGTCGATAAGGCAAAGTGACAGTTTTCTTATTTTTTTGCACTAGGAAAATAAAAATAACTTAATGAGGCAATCCATGTGAATCGTTTAAGTATAAAATACCACACAGAATGCTGAGAATGAATTAACTAACTAAACGATGGCTTTTAGTTAAGTTTATTTTATAGCATTGGTCCATGTTAGTGTGTTTATTGAATAATTTAGAAACCCTTATTATAAAAGCTTTTTTAAATTTTCTATATGACTTTCATACATACATGTACATATGTATGTATATAAAAACTAAGGAGCAAACATTCGTTTTGAGCGTAATTATAAATATGGTTTTCAGACGAAGCGAATAGCATTTAAAACAGGGAACCTACATTTCTCTCCATATAATGCGCTCTTGTCTAGCCGCCTACAGTTCCGCACATCAAGTTAGCGAAGCTGTCTTTTAAATTCATCGATCTCGCATTTAATCTGAAGTTTTCCTTTACTACAAAGTCTCTCCTAGATAGATGTAGAGACTCTTCAAGTCAGAGATTTTGTATTTATCTTTTCCATTATCACAGTTGTGGGTGGCCGTAGCTCAAGTGGTAGTGGTCTGCTTACGAACCGGAAGGTTCGGTGTTCGAATCCCAACCTCGCCCGAAGACATTCATTTTTTCAATTAACGAAAATCAAGTAAGATGAGTAGTTCACTAGAAATCAACAACAAGCCAACTTCCACTAAGAATTTAGTCTCCCCATTAAATGTTGGATACCACCCATAGAGCGAAATAACCACTGAGCCCAAACATCTTTCTTTCTTTCTCTATCTATACACTATAAGTGTATTCATTTGAGTGTTAAGTCCTTTAAAAAAAAAAGTTGTTAAACCGATTCCAAAAGTAGTTCCTACAGCCTTTTTTGTACCCACTATAAATCCACTATCATATAACTATGCTTATTTCTGCACATTACAATGAATACGGGTGTTGTGTCCTCGGTATGTTCTTCTTCACATTAAAAATTATCGAGAGACTTTCGTATAATACCTTGGATATAATATTATAATAACAAAGTAGCCGAGTTAAATTTGGTTTATTGCGTTTATCGCATTGTGATCGATGTAATTGACAGATTATTGATAAGGTGGGCACATAGTCGTCTAAAAGATGTTCAGGTGTTGGAAACGTATATTTGATGCGTTGAGAAAAGTCCTTCGTTCAGCATGTTCCTTGAAAGTATTGACAAGGAGATGTCAATGTGCTTATTTTCCTTCTTTATGGGAGCATGATCGCATGATGTACCACATGTTTTTTACGTGATAAATCCTCATTTTAATAAGTGCTGTCTCTGTATTTCCAATAAAGGGTCCGCCATCTAACGTTTTTTTTTTTCAACTAGTGCTTATTTCGTGAATGGTAACACTTAGCTCATGTCTGATTTGACAGATAATTAGTTTTATCCTTCCGGTTAATAATGGAAAATAATTTCATTCAAATGGCTGCCTCGGCTGGCCATGCAGTAGCCTACACGATCGGTCCAATTTTTAAGCACATTATTGATTGTGTGCAGCTGTATTTCACCAATGGCTTCACGAATATTGTCCTTTAAAACGTCAATTGTCTCTGGCTTGTCGGCGTAACACTTATCTTTTACGGCACCCCACAAATAATAGTCCAACGGTGTCAAATCGCAGCTCCGAGGTGGCCAAACGACATCAGCTCTGCGGCTGATAATGCGATCTTCAAAAACAGGGCGCAAAACATCGAGTGTAGCTTCGGCTGTGTGGCACGTAGCGCCGTCCTGTTGAAACCAAATGTTGCCAATATCCTCCTCTTCAATTTTTGTGAACAAAAATTCGTTAATATAAAAATTCGATAACGATCGCCATTGACTGTAACGGCCACTCCTTGCTCATTTTCGAAGAAAAATGTGACTCGTTTTGGGTGTATCGGCTTTTCAATGCATGCGTGCGGGTTTTCTGTGCCCCAAATGCGACAATTTTGCTTGTTTACATAACCGCCAAGATCAAAATGATCAACATCTGAAAAGATGATTTTTTTGGCAAAATCGGCATCTTCTCTAAGTCGATCGCAGGCCCACTTAGCGAAGCGAAAACGCATTGTATACAGCGTATACACAACCATATTCGTTCAGCGGATGGATAAAACTAATTATCTGCCAAATCAGACATGAGCTAAGTGTTACCATTCACGAAATAAGCACTAGTTGAAAAAAAAAAAAACGTTAGATGGCGAACCCTTTAGTTGAGGTCAAAGATTTCACTCTTCTTCTTTTCGATGGTAGGTTTACTCCTCAGCTATCTAAGAGTTGAATATAAGTTAAGGTAGAACAAAATAAACAAACTCAGCAGAATGCTTACACGCACCCCAAATCTATTTCTCACAATAACAACGGGATAAGGTGATCATGCGCCAATGCATGGGAACACCCTTTCGCTATCACTGCGTCTGGGACATCCGATCCACACCTTTCGTTATATTTAGGTTTTCAGTTGTAAGTTAGACTTAAGTGAACATTGTACGATTTCTGAAGCAATCCTAATTGGTTTTCCCAAATCCCACTCGAATTCATCTACAAAATGACTGAGCCTATTATTCGCCTGTCGGTACTGAATCCCGAAAACCCGTTAGCAGGAGCATCGACTTCAAGGTCCCAAGACTCCAACACAACAGAAAATGCTATCTTGGAATTAAGAATTGTGACCTAAGTGACCTAGATAAGCTACCCGATATTGTGAGAAACATTAGGGAGTTCTCTGGAACTCCAGGAAAATCTAGATCATGGCGCAAATGCGTCGAAAGGATCTTAAACATCTACGAAAGACTTAGAGGAACTCCGAAATACGTCGGCATCCTCAATGTTATCCGAAACAAGAACATCGAAAACGAGGATGCGATCCTCGATTCATATAATACCCCATTGAATTGGGCAAAGTGTCTCACTCCGCATTATACAGACGGACGCGATTTGGGTACATAAGAGTACCAGATGACCATGTTAGTGCACGGAAATAATTTAGTGGAATCTTATTATCAGGCGGTATATAATCATTTATCACTCATTCAAAACAAGGTTTCCAGCATGGAACTTCCACCCGATGCGTGAATCTTCTAACGGCCGCTAAAAATGCTTCTGACGTGAGATCGCTGACAAGTTCCAGGTGAATTGCCTTAGTTGATAAACACACAAATACCGCAATGTAGCCCCTTACCTTTGGAAATGAGTATCTAAATTGGCCCTGCGTAATCAATATGTGTATGTAAATATGTGTGTGTAAATGGTCTTGATGGCGTTACCCTCGGAGTTGGCAGCATTCCCATAATTTGACTCTTTGTAGCTGCATTAAAGCGATGACAGTTATAGATTATTTGACGAATTACAGATTTAGTTTGAATGATCCAGAACGACTGACGGAGCGTTACCAATGTTAACTGTGTTTTCTCATGAACGTGTTTAACTAGTAACTTGGTGAATATGTTGTTGCAGGCTAATATGTACGTATGCTTTTCCATCTCTGACAGATTTGCGTTGTCAAGACGGGGGTAGGCCCACAAGAATGTTCTCCTTGTCTAAGCGTGCGGTTGGCAAGGAGCTTACTTTTCTTCTGAAAACTGTGTCCACCCTGTAGGCAGTTGATTTCTTCTAAAAATTCGGTTTGTTGCAGCAAACGAATAATAGATTTTAGAGCACCTTCAAGTTCATAGGTGTTCATGTCTCCAGTTTGTTTGTTTGGTTGATTTTACAGTTCATCGCAAATCGTTTACAATAGGATACCGTTCTACGAGTAATTAGGCTTGTGTACGAAGAGAATCGTTCAACTACGAGGGCGGGTCAATAAGTCCGTGACTTTTGGAATAAAACACAGATTTTTTGATAAAAAATAATTTTATTTTTCAACGTAGTCTCCCTTGAGCTCTATACACTTTGTCCAACGCTTCTCTAATTTTTTTATCCCTTCCAAAAAAAATGATTTGTCGAGGTCCTCAAAATAGGCCTTTGTTTGCGAGATGACTTCATCATTGGAGTCAAATCTTTTTCCACCAAGCCATTTCTTCAGGTTTGGGAACAAGAAGTAGTCGCTCGGAGCCAAATCTGGAGAATAGGATGGATGAGGGAGCAATTCATAGCCCAATTCATGGATTTTTGCCATGGCAACTGCACATGTGTGCACCCTTGCATTGTATTGGTGGAAAAGAACTTTTTTCTTGGCCAAATGAGCCCTTTTTTTTTTAAATCGTCATTGAATCGGTCCAATAAGTTGGCATAATATTCCCCATTCATTGTTCTTCCCTTTTGAAGGTAGTCAATGTGGATTATCCCGCGTGCATCCCAAAAAACAGTCGCCATAACTTTATTGGCTGACAAACCCACCTTGGCCTTCTTTGGCGCCGATTCACCCTTAGAAACCCACTGTTTGTTCTCTGGTGTGTTGTGATGGATCCATGTTTCGTCCACGGTTACAAAACGGCGCAAAAACTCCTCCATATTGCGATTAAACAACGCCAAACCTTCCTGTGAAGTTGTTACACGATTGCGTTTGTGGTCGACTGTGAGCAAACGCGGCACCCATCTTGCGGAAAGCTTTCTCATGCCCAAGTGATCATTCAAAATTGAAACCACTGAGCCATGCGAGATCCCTACGGCTTCCACAATCTCTCGCACTTTCAACCTTCGGTCGGCCAACACCATATCGTGAATTTTTTCGATTGTTTCGGGTGTAGAGACCTCAACTGGGCGTCCAGGACGTTCGGCATCTTCAGTGCTTGTACGGCCACAACGAAATTCAGTAAACCACTTTTTTACCATTGAAATCGATGGTGCAGAGTCCCCATAGCATTTATCAAGCTTAGCCTTGGTCTCGGTAATGGTTTTTTTTCGCAAGAAATAATGCTTAATAAGCATACGAAATTCACTTTTTTCCATTTTCTCCTCAAATTAGTGAGTAGTCTGACAAAAATAGCTGTCAAACACAAACTAACTGACGCAGCAAGTTTAAATTTTGACAGGAGTCAACTGACAGATGCTTGTTGACAGATGCAGTGTTGCTGTTGCAGTAAAGAGGTCAGAAATTCAAAAAATCACGGACTTATTGACCCGCCCTCGTATACTGTATTTCTTTATTGTGTCCATGTCAGTTTCAGAAAATTGATGTTTCTCGGATTGTGTCGGTCAACATTCAATAGCCTTTTCAAGCCACAAGGGTCCACCCCACCATAGGGAATAATTCTTTAGTTTAATTGGTGTGACACCTCTTGAAGCACAGTCTGCAGGATTCTCAGTCGATCTTATGTGTCTCTACGAACGTGGGTGAGCATTTTTATGTATTTGAGCAACCCTGTTAGAGAATACCTTTTCATTTAACGAACTCTTCTTTATCCAAACTAAAACGATTGTTCAATCCGTCCAAGCATATACATATTCTTCTGAAGTCTCAAACACCCGCATCACCTCAGCTAGAAACTTCGACAACTTTAGTTGTACATGGTAATTTTGTATGTTCCACTCTGATGAGTTGTTCTGGAGTACATTACTGCTGCATATGCTGCATCAGAGGCATCACAAGCCCGTGTAGTTAAATTTTTTGTGACTTCCATCTTGGAATTTTGAAGTTTCAGCAGTTGGAAGTTCACATTTAAATCGATTCCAGCATTGTTGTTATTCAGCTGTTAGTGGTTCGTCGCAATCAAGTTCGGTCTTCCGAATGGGTTAAAAAGACGTGCTATTTCGGAAAGTGTCGCACGTTTTGATGAAGTCCCTAACTTTGATGAAGTGTTATCGATATTAACTTTAAATTGAAATGTATCAGCCAAGTTGAGCAAGCTTGCCCCTTTACCTCTTGACATATCATTTGTGATTTGCTGCCCATTTTCTTAAGTGGCTAGTAATTGAATTAATTCACATTGCATCTCCTTGCTCTCATTTAACGTGCCTACTCCACTCATTAGCTTCTTTTGTTGAACTCCTCCACACTATTCGCTGATAATCTTTGTGATGGGTGCTAATTTTTACTTGTCTAATTTTTACTTTTTACGATGTCCGCTGTATATATGTTACGAGTACATAGGGGTGTCTTCACCAGCGCATAATTATTGTCGTGAAGTCTTCTTGTAATTTTGGAGCAACATGCATTAATTGGTTGAGACTGACACCTGTTGACGATTTTGATGATGCGTCAAACACTACACGGAACTTAGTGGTAGTGTTGTCTGGTTTTAGAACTGCACGATGCGATATATAATATGTGTTTTTATCTTGGGGTTTTGTTTTAATATTCTGGACTGTATGACCTAATTCCACTGATTCATCTATAAATTTTATATATTCCAATCTCAACTGTGTAACCTAATTGTAGTAACTTAGCTACAGCTCTATTTCTTGATGCACCCAAACTGTATTTTTGCATTGATTCCTGATTGAAGGGGATGCTTACAGTGTATCTACCGTCGGGTTCTCGATGGTGGGTTTTTTGGTAATCCTGTACGCAATCTAAATCCAGTTGTGTCAAATGACTCTCTTCAGGTATTTCTTCGAGTTCAAAGAATCGCTTAAGTTGGTTTTCTATTGTTGATTGAGCGACCATCCCTACGACTTTACATTTCCGCCTTTTAATGATATACAGCCTTTGATGAACCATCCTAAATTTTTAGCTTCATGAATGCCCAAATACATATTTTCAATGGGATTTGCATCCGGCGACTGTGATGGCCAATCTAAAACATCGACGTCACTTTCTTGTTTCCACGCACTGCACAAACGACTGCGATGTTTCGGGTCATTATAACGTTGTTCTCCTTGGCCCAACTGAGTCGTTTTTCTACGTGTTTTTTGACAGTAGTAGTTTCTTTATTGTGCTTCGAAATTTTACATTATTGGCTAGTAAACGTCTTCGTATCGTATCACAACACATATTTGGATCCCTTTTACGTAAAATCCCTTGTCCTCCACGTAACGATAGAAGAGGATTTTTTTCAAACACGCGTAGAATCATTTTGTCCTGCTTTTTTGGCAAATCATCCACATTTTTAACTTGGGAATAACGGTGCACCCACTTGCTAACAAATGCTTTTGACTTTTTCATGTATTTAGCAGCTGCTCCTTATGACATTTTCGGTCCTTTTGGATGCGTGCACAAACTGCTTCATAACGTGATGCAAACGCGACACTCATTTTAAAATACTTTCGTCTCTGACGAAAATTGAACACTCTTTAAATTTTTTTATTCAAAGCATCTTAGCAGAAGTATTTTTTTATCTGCTAATACAAATGCCACTTCCAAACCGGTTTTCATAAACGAGTTTTGCCGTATACGATCTTATCAAACGGACTGTACATGCGTATCTTGGCTTGTTTGACTTGCTTATATCTTTCAATTGGCGTCCAGTGAGTTAAAAAAATAGAGTTGTTATCACTCTTGCAAAATATACAACTGGACTTTGCTGTTATATGGTAATTTCTTACAGAGTTCTTATTTTCGTCCTTATGCGACCGTTGCTGAGATCATCCCAATACTCGTACTTCTAATGCTTGGTATCTTCTTGCGAGAAATTCGAAAAGTTCTTCTTGCGTTGGCATCTTATTTGGCCCCTTTATGCCTTGCTCAAACAGATTTCTACTCTCTGGATCCAGTGAGTAGGTGAAGTGTGATTGGTCCCCAAGAATAAGTCTCAAATCCCATGTTTTTTAGAGCCGCAAGACCTTCTTTGTTTGCACGGTCTTTAAATGGCTTGCTGTAGATTGGCTTTGCTGATGGCTTGTTTTAAACAACCTATCCAGGTGTAGTGAAACGATTTTCCTTTCGTTGTCGAAACGTTTCTTAAGAGTTTCCCAAGCGCTCTAATAATTTTCACTGGATGTTGTGAAGTGTTGGATGAATTGGAGTGGTTCGCCTTCTAAATGCGTTTTCAAGTACTCCATCTTCTCAGTGATACCAAACGTTACTTTGTTGTGTATTATTGTTGTGAAGTCACACAATTGTCACAAAATGACTGCCACTCTAAATAGTTGCATTTGAATATGGGAATTTTGAGTTGAGGAAGTCGAACCTCTAGATTAGATGACGAAATCTTAGCCACTGTTATTTCCGACTTTTTTGAAGCCATTAGAAATAGGCAATTGTTTATGTATTTTTCCGCCCTTTCATACCTATGTTCCGTTAGATATGAATTCTTGTAATCTTCAGTTGTTGCATTGGAGAGAAATTATTCATGCAGCTCTGTTAAAACTTTCCATTGATCAAGCAGTATTTTTTGCTGATACTCATGAACTTCTTTGGAGTAGTGCTTGAATGTTTGTTCGAAAGAATCTATGCTCCTCATGATTAACGCAATTTTTATCTCTAACTTTCTCAGATGCAGTCGTTGAGATTCGTTGGCGAGGGCTTTTCTTTTTCTGTTTCGACTAATTCCAACTCTAGTGGAATAATATTTTCTAATTTAGCTCTCAACTGTTCATAAATTGTTTTTACTAATTGAAAAGTATCGCTCTGTATGTAGGGAGTGTCGGTTTTTTTTTCATGATTCTCTTTAAATTTAGCCAAAATTTCGTCAATTTTCTTCTTTACTCGTATATCGCTGTGTTTTCCGAACTTCGCTGTCTTTCCCAAAGTTGTTTTGAGCCTGTTCTAGCTGTTTCGCTAAGACCGTTTGCCTGGCAACAACAACATTTTGCCTTCACTCCACCACCGAATTTGCGAATGTAAGCTTAGAGTAAAGACAGCATTGCAAACCTTGAAGTCAATAGCATTTCACGCTAGCAACAGTGCCCAATTTATTTTGGGTAATTTTTTATTATTATTATTATTATTTATTTTATTAAATAGTAAATAAATTACAAATTCAATAACTTAAGCTAGAAATTAGCTACCAGGGCTATCTACTAGAGTGGTAAGAGAATTTAATTTAGAGATTATTATATATATACATTTTTTTTTTTTTTTAAATGAGATTTTCTAGTTTCAAATCTTTAATTATATTGTACACCAAGTTAATATTATCTATGTTAATTTCATTTAAAAGATGTTGTATGTTGTTATTGGATATTTTAGTGCAAGTCAGTGAGATTTTTGGACAGGCCAGAAGATGAGTCATTGTGAGGGTTGAGTTGTTATCTTCACAAAGATAGCAGACGGGAGGTGACTCCCTGTTGAACAGGTGCCTATGCGTTATGTATGAGTGGCCTAGTCTGAGTCTGATGTATATTTTTAGTTTTCTGTGAGATATATTGTTAGGATAAATTGCTCTGACGCCGTTTGGATTTATGATTTTGTAGGAATGGTTGTAATTTTCCCAAGTAGTTCTTCTTTTGTATTTCCAATTTTGGAGCAGAAAATTCGAGGTGTCCCTTTTATTATGTTGAATGAATACTTTAAGTGGTTCCTTTGAGGCTGATTTGGCTTCCGCATCTGCTGCCTCATTGCCGTGAATGCCGACGTGGCCGGGGATCCAAACGATTTTTAAGGTCTCTGAATTCAGGATGAGATGGTTTCGTATTAATTCGATTATTTCAATGGAGTTGGAGATGTTTTTTATAGCTCGTATTGTAGAAAGGCTATCAGAAAATACAATAGTTTTTTTCTTTTGAAAATGGGTTATCGCTTTGTATATGGCAAACGCTTCAGCGGTGAAAGTTGATGTATATGTTGGCAATAGTCCTTTGGAAACAACGGAACTGGTCTCATCAACCACGGCAAAAGAGGTGTAGGTGTCTGCTTTGGATGCATCTGTGAATAGCAGTTTCCATCCAAGCGATTTATATTTGACCAGCATATCCAGAAAAAGAGTTTTGTAGATGTCGTCCGTAGTTGAACCTTTTGGATGGTTACAAAGATCGGTGTTTGCGGTGTAGTTTCGTAGATTCCAAGGTGGTTGGCTCAACCTTGTGTGATCTTGAAAGGAGATTGGTACGTTAAAATTTTTTGCAAAGGTGATTGCCCGGCATAGTGTGGATTGCATTTTTTGGTGTCTCTTCCGATTTAGGATCTTCTTGACCTCAGAATGGATGGCTGTTTTTTGTGAAGAGTTTATTTTTGTTATTATTTTTGAAGTGAGGAAATCTATTCTGTCCGTTAAATGCGGGAGTCCAGCTTCGGTTAGTATGTTCATAATGGGAGTTGAACGTATGGCTCTCATACAACTTCTGGCGGCAGCGTGATAAGGTGTTGTGACAGATCCCAAAGATGATTTTGAGCATTTACCGTAAATTGGTAAGCCATAGTCAATTTTTGAAAGTACTATAGATTTAATTAAATTTATGATAGTATTGATGTTGGAGAAACTATTTTTGGAGCATAAATATTTAATTAAATTGACTCTGGCAGTTAAGCTTTTTCTTAAATGGATACAATGATGCTTAAAACTAAATTTGGAATCGAGTGTAATGCCTAGAAATTTCATAGTATTAACATTTTTTATAAAACTATTGTTTAAGTTAACTTGAATAAATTTTGAACAATTGTGTTTTTTGCATATGTGAAATGTTACAGATTTTGAATTTGAAATTACCGATCCCGAGTAATTACCCCATTGGAGGAGAGCTTCTACAATCCGAGAAAAAATATCTCCCAATTCGTGCAGGTTTTTATTCTTAGAAAAAATAATTAAGTCGTCAGCATAGAGTGAGTGCTCAACGTTGCGGAAACTGTCTATTATGTTGCTAACTTCGTTAAAAGCGATGATGAATAGAACCACTGATAGTGGTGATCCTTGGGGGATGCCATTGTTTAGTTTATGTGGGTTTGAGTGAATGTTGCTATATTTTATTCGGAAGTATCTGTTCGACAAAAAGGATTTTATGTATTTATAAATTTTTGGTCCGATTTTCCATTTTATTAGTTGATCCAAAACAACATGTGCCCCGATCCTGTCAAAAGCTTTTTGAAAGTCAAGGCCAAGGACAGTGGTATGATTTCGTTCAGACAATGTTGAGCAAATGAAATGGTCAATATGAAGAAGAGCATCTAACGTGGATTTCCCTTTTTTAAACGCGACTTGTCGGTTGTCAATTAGTTTGTCCTTCTCGAGAAACCAAAATAGGCGTTTCGTTATGATTTTTTCCAGAATTTTCCCGGTACATGGAAGGAGGGATATTGGGCGATAACCAGAGGTTAAAGTGGGGTCTCCATTTGGTTTGGGTAATGGAATGATGTTTGCCGTTTTCCAGGCTTGTGGGATTATAGTTGTGTCAAATACTCTGTTGTAAAGTTCCAGGAGACGTGTTTTTAGAGCCTGTGGAGAGTTTTTTAACATTGCATAGGAAATGCGATCGAATCCCGGAGTTTTTCCTTTGACTGTTTGCAGACACGAAGTGAGTTCCAACATATTAATTTCTGATTCAATGGAAATAGCTGAAAGACTGGGGTTAAAAGATAGGTTTAAATCGTTAAACGTTCTTTGTTTTCCACTGGTGAAAGCGTCATCGAAGTTGGAGTCGTCGGAAGATTGTTCCCATGTATCGGCAAAGTGTTCTACAATTTTTCTGGGACATGTCAGCGCTGTAGTTACTGTTTTAATTGTTTCAATTTTGTATGGGGAATATGTGCCTGTTAGCGATTTTATGTCGGCCCAAATTTTTTGGGGCGTTGCCCTTGGGCTTATGTTAGAAGTAAATTTTTCAAAACATGCCCTTTTTTCAGCTTTCACTTTTTTACGGAATTCTGCATTTAGTTTGCGGTATAAGACTAAGTTTGGATCAGTAGGGGATTGTTTAAACTTGTACGAAAGCTTTTTGTTTTTGTTTACGTAAAGAGCTTATTTCCTTATTCCACCAAGGGGGTGATTTTTTATGGCTTTTATTGTAGGTTTGGGGGATTGCTTGGTTTGCTGCCGTGCGTATAGATTTGTGAATCAAAGCAGCTTCTTTGTTGGTGTTTGAGGATCTTTTTCTTGCGAGCAATTCTTTAGTAACTGTAAATCGAAATAAATCCCAGTTGGCCTTGTCGAGAATAAACTTTATGGGTTTTCTTAATTGCTGATTATTGTGACTGGTAGTAAAATTAATGAAGATTGGAAAATGATCGCTCCCTGAAAGGTTTTCGGATATGTCCCAAGTAGTTTTATTGAGGAGAGAGGGCGTGATTAGTGAAACATCAATGTGGGTAAACGTTCTATGAGTGGAAAAGTGGGTTGGTCGACCGTCATTAAGTATAGCTAACCCAGAGTTAGCAATAAAATGCTCGACTGTTTTGCCGCGTTTGTTAAGTTTCTCAGAACCCCACGATGGACTCCATGCATTAAAATCACCTGTTATATGGACTGGGTTATTAATACCTTTGATGATGTCTTCGAGGTCTTTTGTAGAAAAAAATTGATCTGGATGGATGTAAAGGGAGATAATTGTAAATTGGATATTTAAATTGATTTGGACTCCTATTGCTGATATGTTTGAATGGATTGTGATGCTTGAATGTGGAATTGACTTATGGATGAGGATTCCAACGCCCTGTTTTGAAGTCGACACCGAGTCAACATTGTGGAAGTATGGCGAGTATTGTTTGGGGGGAAATGGGTGGCGGCCGGTTGGGAGATGTGTTTCTTGCAGGCAAATAACTTTTGGTTGGATGTCTTTTATGAGTATTTGCAATTCGTGTAGGTTATTCAAGTAGCCATTGAGGTTCCATTGAAGAACACTAAAGCTTTGGCATACTGAAGGATAAGAGTTTTGTTTTTTATTTTGAAAGAGAAAATTTTTTGAAGATTTTGAAGGCATCTTTTGTATTAAATTATCGTCCGCGGAGGCCTGGTTTTTGTAAGGAAGTTCATTTCTAGGTTGATTCATCATCGTGATTTATATGATTGTCAGGTAAGTAGTATTTATTTTGTGTTAGGAGTGAGTTTGTTAATTTTGTTAAAGGAGACGAAAGGCTTGAATGTGTATGTGATTTTGTAGTTTCAGTTGAAAGTGTTTGCGGGAAAGAGCAAACATGTGTGCTGTTGTTGTCGCTAGTGGGTAGTGCATTGTTATTGTTATTATATTTTTTTTGTTGTGTGGGGAAATCAGAAGATGTGTTTTGAGAGACATGAGTATGTATTGTGGGAGTAATCGAGCCAGTACCGTAGATCTTTTGATCGTTTGTGTTTTTATTATTTGTTGTTGATGAATTTGTAAATAGGGTTTGGAGGATTGCCTTAGTTGTATTGCTTCTTGGAATAGAGAGAGCAGATGATTTGGAAGAAGTGGAGGGAGGAGACAGAGTTGAAGGAGGTGTAGGATTTAATGAAGAACTTGTTTGTTTGATTGCTATAGATGAGCTCTGTACTATTGAAGAGTATGTTTTAGAAAGGAGGGGAATCGGATTTTGTTCTTTATATTTTTTTTTTGCATCAGACATAGAGCATTTATTCACCGTTTTAATTTTTAGAATTTCTTTAGCCTTGATGTATGCCTTGCAGTTTTTTGAAGATGATGGATGTTCTTCGGAGCAGTTGGCGCATGATGTGCGCGTACAGTTGTTAGGTTGATGGAGGGGTAGGTTACAGGTTTCGCAAGATTCTGAAGAAGTGCATCTTTTTTTTGTGTGGCCGAGGAGTTGGCACTTGCGACAGCGCATAGGATTAGGGTAATATTCTTCTATTTTTACGTTATACCAACCTATATTGACAGTAGAGGGAGGTCGAAAGCGATCAAATGTAAACAGAACTAGTCCGGTGGCACGAAGGTTGTTTTCAGGTGTGATCTTTTTAAATTTAAAGACATCCGTTACGCCTTGGGATTTCATTTCGTTTATTATTTCATGTTCAGGCACGTTACTAAGACATGGGGCGTAGGCTGTACCTTTGCAGGAATTGAGGTTAGAATGGAGTTTGACCGAGATGGGACACAAATTAGCTAGTTTTTTTTGGTTAAGGAACAGATTGGCTATTTTGGGGGATTTTGCAAGTAGAAGGAGGCTGCCGTCGCGTAATTCCGTTATATTTTCGTACGCAGTACTTATACCGTCGATGGCCTTTTTTAGTAAGAATATACTAAAAGAGGACAGAGGCGTTTTTTCTTCGCTTGATGAAATGGTAATATACTTTGGGTCCGAAAGAGTTGTATTATTTTGTAAAGTATTGTCAAAATCAATATGTGTGGGGTTATGTTTTTTTCTTTTTTTCACATTTGGTTCAGGCACAGTTTGAGGCTCTTTGTTAAGCAGCTCAAACCTGTTGCCCGAGAGCACAGTTGGCCCAGGGGCCATAATTGATTACGCACTTGATCACACTGTATATATATTTTTGGGAGGTCGGAAAGAAACAAAAATAGTGGAGAAAGTTGTCACAAATACAGGGATAATACCGGTGCAAATTGAGAAAAAAGAAGCGAGAGCGATACTGAAAGACGAGCTTACGGCTTGAAAGTCAGACGGCGACTGGGTAATTTTAAAAACATCACACTCTCTTGATTCACAAAGTTTTGGTAGCTATTTGTATATCTGCGACTTAAGACATTTTCTCTCCTTATTATAACAAATGCGACAAACATTCGTTTTCAACAGCAATCGCAGTTTTCAATTCTTCTTTGGTCCTAACCTACACATCCTATTTTCGTTTTTTATTAGGCTACAATTTCATCGCATGCTGTTGGTCGTCCTCATCGAGTGTCGTTAACAGTAAAATAATTATTATGCCAGGCTAGTAGATAATTTCAAACGTAAATTTTTTAACAATATGACGAGAGGGCGAAAATTCCGATATCAGTGTAAGTGAAAGGTTTTATCTACCATGATACATTTTAAGTAAGCCTTAATTTCATTGTGGAAATCCTTATATTCCCAAAATAATAAATTTTAATTTATAACACCTTATCACGTAGGATAGATGTCACAAAAATAAATTTAAGTGGAGGCCTTCGATTGGTTTGGGGTTGTATTATAGTAAAGCAATATCTGTAGTCAAATCAATTAAATCATCGTTAAAAAAAAATATAATTAATTACAATTAAGGACTTTTCCGTTTCTACGTGTGGGCTTTTGAAGAAGTTCTACTAACATCATTTCAGAGCGTCCAAAATTTATCATAAGCAGAAGTTTTCTATTATTACGCAGTTAAATTGCTGCTTTCATATTCGTACCCTGTGCCTATGGTTGTATCCGTATACGAAAATTACTATCATCCACCCCAACTTGTATCGTAGCACGTATCGTTACAACCCTAAGTAAAAAGCTGCAAATAAATCTGACCATTGTTGAACACTTCATTTTCACTCAGATTAGATTGCCCTTCTACACACGCAAGTCATGAACCACCCTCTTCATTAGTTTTATTTTTAATTGGTACAATTAAGTTGATGGTTTGGTTTATGACTGACGTAAAAAATGAAAGTAAATATTCCTAATTGAAGTGAATCCTCTGGCGTGACCCAACAACATTTCCTGTTGGAAAGCCAGCAGCATAAACTATTTTTTATAGTTCTTGGTGTGTTTTAAACAGTTTCCTTGGTGTACAAATACATATCATGTAAACCAATCAGCCTATCCCAAACACCTTTTTTATTCTATTCTTTTTTTGGGTTTGAAATTCGCATATACCTAAACAAAATTTTTTGATTTATATTTTTTTTTTATGTGTATATGTATTGTTACTCTCATTAATCTATTTTACATTTCCGTTTTAGCCGGCTGGTATTGAAGATCTTCGTAAATGGACATCAACCGAAGCAATAGGCGATGTAACCGTAACTCCTGACTGTTTAAATCGTGTGGATGCATCCATAAGTACATCAATAGTAATTGGTGATAATGGAGTTTTAACGCCAGCACTTTCTCCGTCCGTGTTTTCAGCTGATGCTGTTGACGCTCTATATTCCATAAATAGTAGTAATGATAATTTGCAAATTCCTAACGATATTAACAAAGATGTGCCTTTAAACCATCGACTGCCTTCACCCGAAGAACAATGTAAACTGCTAGCTTTAAAGTAAGTATGATTGCGAGTATCCAAATTTCTGCGCTTTTCATTTTTAAGTTAAATTAACCAAATATTAATTGAATTATCGGTTTGATTTGACATGACCATCTTCGGTAAGTAGCTACTTCACTAATACTGTTTGCTCACGGATGAGCTAGTTTCGATGTTGAACGCCCACAAAATTTTATGTTAATTTCACTGAATTTCAATTACGTGATCAACGCAAAACATTTCGAATTTTCGGTTGAAGAACCCTCGTACTGTCAGCAACATCGAAGCGAAACACATTATTATTCCTGGCTTGTTGAAGTGTGAGAAAAATGCTGGGGGTTAGTTGTTTCGTTTTTCATGTTCCGGTATGGTTGAGATGCGGGCTGGCTATTTCCTGATAGGGTTACCATGTCTATATAGATGGTAAAGTTAAAATTTATTCAAGTGTTCCTAATTAGACATTTACCTTTGATATGACAGGGTGACTAAAGCTATTATGAAGCCAACCTTCAATGATTCCTGCTTAATTGAATTAAGGTCCAATTTGGATTTATTCCCCTGTAAATTTTTTTGCGTACTTGACATGGAATCACCCTTAGTTGTTTATCCACTCTTTAGGAAAATAGATTGTCATCGATCCTAACACATGAAGAATGGCAGGTTGCTTTATGTGTCCATTTAAAATAGTTTAGCTTAATTTTATTCCAGTCTACATTATAGGTGCCCACAAAATCTACACATTGGTGGTGAAGCTTTAAGCGAACGCAAGTCATACAAACACAAGCTTGTCAGTTGCAGTTTGCAAAATTTTGTGCTAAGATACAACAAACGGCTAACCCTTAAAGATATCACAAAGTATTCGTTGGATCTAATATCATATGTATCTTAATGGGTTGAGCCATATTTGCTTTTGTTCACAATACGTTGATTAAAGTCTTAAGGAGAATGTTTACATTTTTAAAATTGTACCTACCTTTGACAAGCAAACTCGTTTCAGATTTTATTTATTATTTAAAAAGAATAAGACATAAACTTAAACGCAAAAATGAAAATTGTCCGCTTTTATCATCTGTTCTGAACAATATATATAACTCACAGCCATGAAGCTTGCAAAAATCGCAGATTACGAAATAAATAACAAAAAGCTTAGCAAGGCGTAACCGGTTTTTATTAAGACGTTTTCACCCGATCATTCAGAATGCGGTGGAAATTTGATCATGTGCCTTAGATAGTTCAAAGCTTGGCCGGACCTAACACAGATAAAGTCAAACTTATATTTGTATAGCAATTAAAGCTTTCAGACTCGTTACAACAGATTACACATTCAAAAAATTAGATTCAAAGGAGAGCTATCGGACCAAAATTCCAATTATAGGTAAATGTTCCTATAAAACGCAAATTCTTGTTTCCAGAAGATGTATTTAAAAAATCTAACTTAGCACGGTTTTTGAACTTAACTCACGGTTTTGACATAAACTCGTGTTTGAGCGCGAACTGCTATTTGCAGATACTTTTAGTGCAATAGAGTTTAAAACATTGGGAAGAATAATTTATTCAATTTCATTATTAATTAAATTCAAATCGATTAACATCACTCTTAATTGCTTTTAGGATTCATCTTCTTCCTCATATCTTTTCTCATTTGTTTGAACCTTTATATACAATATACATATCTGAAACTCCACATAACATAATTGTGTGAATCTACAAGTAGTTTCTGAGAGGAGTTTAATCGTTAATAGACATGTTTAAGGTCTCCAGAATTACACATGGATTGTGTGCAGAGTTATGACTTATGGATAGGTGTAAAGTAAGACTTACCACTTAACGTAATAAATATTAGAGGAATAAATTTATAGATTTTCATTAAATTTATTCAGTGCACTGTAAATATATCCTTTTCTGGTTGAAGCAACAGCGTTATTCGCCACCAGCAACATACCAACAAATGTATTATATCTTAGCCACATTTTCTGGCTATGGTACCAATATTTTCCATAAGATCTCGAGTGAAAATTAAAAGTAATACTTTTTTTATTTTTAAAATTATCTTCTTTTTTTTAGAAGTTTAACATGCATCCGTCGTATGGTATTTGACACAATTTTAAAATTCAAAATATAATTGGGTCTTTAATTTTCATTGAAATTTAATGGGATTTATTGCACTGACTAGTTAGTTTTCCATAAATTTTTCAAAAATTCGTCTTTGGTGTATCAATTTTTGACACAAGTGCGAAAAATAATTAGTTTATGGCACCAAATACTAATTACATAATACTCCCGAGTTGCATTTCATCGTGAGTGGTTGAAAAAATGGCTAGTATATTCAAAAATTTGTTTGCGGAGTTAGAAGAAAATGATAATGATCCGTTTCAGACAGATGATGGCGATGAAAGTTATACACCATCTGAAAATGATATTGAGTCAGATCAGAACTAAGCGAAAGCAGTGACAGTAAATTGGATTGTACTGTTCTTCTTTAGTATTGGCAAAACTATACAATATTCGCTAGATGAACCAAGTACCATTCAAAACATTGTCCCCAATTTGCGTAAGACGACAGGTAAAATACATTATTTTCTTTGTTATGTAAATAAACATATTGATTTTGTTGTAGTACGGTCCTACATATTGGCATCATCCCGCCAACGTATAGACGAACTTTCCGCCTTTCTTCTTTTCATTGAGCTTTTTTTAAGTATTGTTGGTGATATGATATACCCAGTTTATCCGACAGCTCAATGTGCGTTGAAGCAATCCGCATTGGTGCAATACCCGTAGAAATGCTGGTGTTTATATGAAATTATCCAAAATGAGCGAGAGAAAATTGAGAGAAGTTTAACAAACATCTGGTTGTCACAATGATGTGTCACACTACACTGAGACATTGTTCTTATTTCTTTCTCTTTCCAAATATAGGGTTTTCCAATAAGGACTGGACAACTTTTATTTCAAAAACTTTATTATCGGCTTGAAGTACAATCAAAACATTTATGAATGGAACTCGACTTCGTTCATATGGCCACCGCGGGCACGTTTGCAGCGGTCGATTTGTTGGACCCAATTTTCAACGACTCGGCAACAGATTTCGGCCGCTATTTCGTGTTCAATGTTGGCTCTGAGCTCTTCCAACCTCGTCGGCGTGTTGGCATAAACCAATAACTTAACGCAGCCCCACAGAAAATAGTCAAGCGGCGTTAAATCGCAATCGACTGGCCCAATTCTTGAGATAACACGCTCACCATACTTACTCTTTAATAAATCGATTGTAGCGTGTGCTGTGTGCCTTGTGGCACCATCCTGTTGAAACCACATGTCGTCCAAGTCCGTATCTTCCAATTCGGGCCAAAAATAATAGGTGATCATGGCGCGATAACGCTGACCATTCACAGTAACGTGACGATCGTTATCGTCGACGAAAAAATATGGCCCAATAACGCCGCCGGCATGCAAACCGCACCAAACAGTTATTTTTTGTGGATGAAGTGGTGATTCATGAAGCACATGTGGATTTTCACCCGACCAATAACGCATATTTTGCTTATTGACGAACCCATTGAGCCAAAAATGAGCTTCGTCACTGAAGATGATTTTGCGATGAAATTCATCATCTTGGCGCATCTTCTCCAGAACCCAATCGGAGAACGTACGTTGCTTCAAATGGTCTATCGGCTTCAATTATTGAGTCAGCTTGATCTTGTATGGGTATAAACCAAGATCCTTACGCAAAATACGCCATAATGTGGTCTGAGCGATGCTAAATGCTTGAGAACGCCGTAGAATTGACTGATTTGTATCTTTTGCTACGGACGCCTGAACGGCAGCGATATTTTCGACACTTCGACCAACCCGTTGTCTCACTGACACGGCAACATTACACAACGAATATGTAGACTCAAATTTTTGCACTAAACTTGTTATTGCCTGTCTTCTAGGGCGAGAATTACGACCGAAAATTGGAGTTAACGCTCTTAAAGTTGCAGTCACCAAATCCGAATTTCGGTAGAAAATTTTTATAATTTGCAGACGTTGCGCGTTCGTGTACTTTACCATGATGAAAATGTTGAGTTTACTAAATAAATTGACAGTGACAGTTTGATGATTAGTGAAAGAGTGCGTTCACAAATTAAATTCAAAGTTGTCAAGTCCCTATTGGAAAAACCCTTTATTTCGTTTGCAATCCCACATTTTAAATATACAACTAATACCTGCCCGATGATGAAAGAATGATGAGAGAAAATGTTTATATGATATTTCAACGCGGTTACAAGTGTTCAATGCGATTTATAAGCGGGAATGAACGTATGCGTGTTGAATATTTCAATGCGGTTTGAAGTGGTGTTTATTCGAGCGTATTGAACCAATGCGGATTGCTTCAGCGCACATTGAGCTGTCGGATAAACTGGGTAACAGACTTATATGATGTTCATTAAGTATCATGTGTGCCTATTATGGTATTTTATTACATGCGTTGCTGATTTATGGAATGAGGAAAACTAATCTTTTTTTTTGGTCTAGAGTATAAGAAAGAGGTTGAGATAAATTAGCTCCAATCCGAGCAATTTTTGATAAATGGACTAGTCGTCTAAAAATGTTATATACGCCTGGTGAGAACGTTACAGTTGACGAACAATTGTTGCCTTACCGTTGTGGATGCCCATTCATCCAATGCATCCCTTCAAAGCCATGTAAATAATTATAAAAACAATGTTTTGAGTTGTAACAGATGTGATACAGCAACATTTTATGTAGGTATATAACGTTCACATTTTTATTGGCCGTGATCGTAATTGTGAGCGAGTTGTTTTGCAGCTCACAGAAGGATTGAACGATAGAAATGTTACATGCGATAGTTTTTTTTACTACCGTAGTTTGACTGCTGCATTGAAGCGACGATAGGTTGTTGGAACAATCAGGAAAAATTGAAAAGAAATTTCACCAATATTGTTTGATTTCAAGAAAAAAAAAATTATATCATTATATATAGTATACAGAACAACGTGAACGTATCCGAAGAAGTGAACACATTCTCTATCGATTGTACATCCATTCGAGATACTGCTCATGATCAATTGTCATCAAATGAATAGCCTGGCACATTAGTTAATCGTCTGAGTCATCAAACGTCATTAAAAAAACGTGCAAGACCTCACATGTGTCCACAAACACGAAATGCTAATGTTCATTCTGCAGAATGTGACAAATGCAAAACAAAAATTTGTCCCAATGGATTTATTTGTCTGAAAAATTTGCAGCTAAATGCACATCTTAACTTCTTGAATTTTCAAAATTCAAATTGAGGGATGCATTTTATGTGATTTACGAGGGGCGTTCAATATATTCTCGGTATCGATATGAAGGAAAATGCGAATTAAATTTAAATTGTTTTTATTTTTCAAATAATCTCCCCTAACATCAATGCATTTGTTACATCTCGAGATAAGCTTTTTTAAACCCTCAAAAAATAAATTTCCTCTTTCTCTGCAAAATAGCCATTTATTGCCGACTTGAGTTCTTCATCATCCGAAAATCTTTTTCCACGAAGACATTTTTTCAAATCCGGAAACAGGAAATAATCACTAGGGGCAAGGTCTGGACTATAGGGTGGGTGTTGGATTTCTTCGAAACCACAATCTCGCGCAGCAGCCTTGGAAACTCGCGCCGTGTGAACAGGAGCGTTGTCATGAAGAAGCAACACACCCGCTGCGAGTTTACTCCGTCTTTTCTTTTTAATTTCCTCCCGCAAATTATGCAAAGTGGAAGCGTAGGATGTGGCGTTGATGGTTTCACCTTTTTTTTTGTACTCAATGAGCAAGATTCCCTTTGAGTCCCAAAAAACTGTGGCCTTGAACTTCCCGGCAGACGGACTGACTTTGAACTTCTTCGGGGGGTCTGTTCCTTTTTTATGCCACTGCATGGACTCTTGTTTGCTTTCAGGGTCATAGTGGTGGACACATGTTTCGTCCGCAGTAACAATTCGATCCATAACACCGTCCGCGTTCTCACTACACATCTCCAAAAGCTCTCTACAGCATGCGATTCTCACTTTTTTCTGAGGCGCTGTGAGCATTCGTGGCACCCACCTTGCACTGACCTTTGAAAGGTTAAGATGGTCGTGAAGAATGGTGCGAATGGTACCAATTGAAAGCTTGGTGATCTCTGCCATCATTTTCACCTTTATTCGGGCTTTCTCCCGTACAAGCAGTAGCCGGGGCGCCGGAGCGGGGGTCGTCTTCAATGCTCTCTCTGCCTCTCTTGAACTCACTTGACCACTTTTGCACAGTTGATAATGAAGGTGCGGAATCCTGGTAAACAGCCACCATCTCTTCATGAATAGTTTTTTGACTTTTTCCTTGCTTAGTGAGAAATTTAATTACAGCGCGATGCTCAATTTTCACCATCATCGTCTCAGTTGCCATTATGATTCTGTTTAACTAGAGATAAAACGCGAATTAATAATCACATTTATATGAAATTTTACATGAATGCACTAAAATAATAGTGTTACTTGATAAATAAGTCAATTTATATATACAACCACAGCTTCACCCCGATACCGAGAATATGTTGAACGCCCCTCGTATTGCATTTTTTCTAAAAACGAAAAACGGTTTTCAGAAATGTTTAATTTTCTATGCGACGAAAATAAAGGAATAGTGAAAAAGCAAAATTATTTTATGTGTATTTGAATTTTGTTGTAATAATAATTAAGATAAAAAGAGTTTGAATTAATAACAGCCCCGCTGTTTCATTTTTCTGGGTTTGATTCAATGTTTTGTGTCAAATTGACATATAAGCAACCCTTTTGCTTTTTTTTCTTTGCGATGGATGCGTGTTAAACTATGTTAGCTGGTCATGACTTAAAGACATAGCAATACCGAAAACGTTCAACACATCTTTCGTTGTTGCGGGCCATTTTTAATGTCAAATATTCCAGCAGAAATCGCATCTCCATTCGTCATGATGAACTGTCCGCGGTTGAGCATATTAAAATAAATGTGCTTCAATTGTTTGCTTATTCTCAGAATGTTTAGTATATAGAATATTCCCTTTAACCATACAGTATGGAAGGCGTTCTCCAAGTGTGTTAAGCAGGCATTCGTATATTGTTTCTAGCTTTTGTTCATTAGATATCTGATACCAGTTTGCATGTGGAGCTCTTCCTTCGTTTGCACATGCCGGCATCCGATTTTCTAGGTCACGGTTCGGGTAAAAGATATCGTTTGCCTTGTACACTTCCCGACCTCTACTATCCCAGCGGGTGTTCGACCCAAAAAAATTTTCATCATCGGCAGCTTCTCCTGGATCTATGTGTATACCTGCTGTTAGCAATATTTGCACATTATCTGTCGCTGCAGACGAAAAGCTATTTTGATCTTTTTTCCAATATATTTTGTTTATTTGTGGCAACCTACTCGGATTCTTGATTCGTGCAGTCCGAAATTTATTATTCCGGTGCAGGTACACACAAGCTTTCTAAATTTATTTTACTAATATTTGGAGGTTTTCGATCGACGATACTGACTGAGCAAGATTTTAGTATCGACAGCATTCGATATTGATGCAGTGCGTTAATATAATAGTTATAATATATATATAAGGAATGCGTTTTCACGGTCGGTGTTGAAGGCGAGGTATTTTACTGTCACTGGCTGTAAGGTTTTGGTGGTCGATGTGCCATTAATCTTAATTTCATTACCATACCATAGAGTTTTCATTGCATACAACTTTTTTGAACTACTTGAAAATTAACCTCCAATAAACTATTGCCCTTAATATCATATTTTTCAGGTCAATTACATAGTTTAGATGAATATTAGAACAAACTTTTCAACATTTTTTTTACTTTTTCAGTTAAATTTCCGTATTAGTATGGAAAAAACTGAAGAAACCTTTCGAGGCAATAGACTTCACAGATTTGTAACATATCAATTACAATTTGCCTCAACTAATGGATTTTTATATATAAAAATCCTCTTTTTATTTATTTTTACAAATGAATTTAATCCTAAGCGCAGTTTTATTGTGCTTAAGCAGGATTTCACAATTTAATGACATCAGCGGTTTTAACCAGCCGTATACTCGTATGTCACGGTAGCCTCAGTAGACAAAATATCTTATAGCGAATCCACTCTAAGAATGGACTTTAATCAACTTTTACGATAAGAATATTTGGATTGACAATTCTAACTGCAATTCAAATAAGCATTGGTTGTGAAATCAAATATTGTGTTGTAAATTATTAAACTGCTTTAATTTTGTAAGTGAAATATGAGTTTTCACCTATTACTCGTATCGGAGGTGTACTTTAAATGTTTTTATTTTAAGGTCAATAGCAGTATTATATCACGTTTATGCTTTAAGTTTCTCATTAATCATTCCAACAAAATAACATAAATCTTTTTCATTTTTCCGCATTTAGATATCCTGCCGAAATAATCTCCGTGGATACATCTGGAAGACGATTTGAACGCATGTGCCTGGCAAGAAAATCAACTACATCATGTGCCCTTGGCATGTCTGAGGCCAATAATTTGAACGATGACGTACAAACGGTGAGTCGTCGCTCAAGATCACGAAAGGTTCGTGGCAAACGAAGAAATACAATCGCTGGCATCGATCAAAAAGAGATTCAGGATGCAGCCAATGGGTATGTTGAATTATGGTTCACCATATTCAAATTAATTGTGAAAACTATATGTGAATGTCGTTTTTTTTGTTTTTTAATACATACATACATATATATATAATTGTGTCTGGTTTGTTATGCTGTTGTTAATAGATACGTATACAGTTTTTTTTTATTTGATTTTTTTGGCAATATAATTGTTCTTATTTTTTTTTTTCAATAGAGGCATGTTTATGTCCCCTTTAATCCAAAAATATTTATATCTAGTTAATATGGAATGATCCACAAAATTTCTTTAAAAATTTATAATACACATTTATTCGTTTTTATTCGTTTATTTATCTAAACAAATAACAGTTATAACAAATTAACGCCTAACAACATCAAACATATTAAGGTACACTTGTAAAATATTTTTTTTTACGAATAAAAATGAGGCTGACTTCAGTATTACATGTTGTCGACAAACAAGAATATCTGCAATCCATTAAACAGATGTTGGAGATTTCTTAATTCATCCATGTTTCACCTGGCTTTTGCTTATATTTTAATGACTAAAGGCAAATGAAGAATTTGTTATACTCGTACAATCTGCTGCACTTTGCTTACATAAATCATAATTAGTAGCTTCATGTGTATAATGTAATTAGGGTTACGAATACGTTACGTCAATGAATTTTTCTTTTCAATTAGTGATAGAGTCAGATGGTAAAGTGGAATCGCAAACGAGTCTTAACATTCCACCGTGAGAAGAAGAAAAATCGCTGGTTCTTTTTTTAAATATTTCATTTTGAATCATAATAGAGCTAAAAAGCTCCTGACATTGTACTTTTCTTGATTCAATTTTGTTTCATAAATTTAACGATGTGTGTTATATCAATCTGTTTGATCTAGGTGTAAGAGCAGAATATATTTATTGAGTTTGATGATATGTTCACTTATAAATCCAATGTGCTTACTTATATTTTTTTGTGGATTCTTTGGCTTTCAAATCTCATACACCTACGCGACTTATGTGGTTGTGTTTCAATGCCAGATAACGCCGTTTTAAAACACTCGTCTTCACATTCAAAGTCATATAACATTTTGAACAAGTTTATTATGGACTTCGATCGCATTTTTAGTTTATCTTAAAAAGAAAATTGCCATGCATTTCACCATATCCATTTTAAATAATCTGATCTTTCTGAATCAGAAGTTGAATAAAAGAATAAAAGAAATTGTTGTTTCTTCAGAAACAGTTTTCTTCGTCCTCTGATATTCAGATTTGGCTATTTCTTTTTGCGAATTTTAAAATTCCTCCATTTCCTGAAGTCGATAAAATATGGATGAAATACGATCTTGGTGGTCTTCGTTAGTGATTTAAAATTATTTAATGGCACCCCCCGTACTTTAGTTACTATATTATTTTGTTGGCAAGAAAGCAATTTCGGGTTTTCAATGTGGAATAAACATCCTCTTTTTATACAATGAATAAACTCTAATCAAATATATATTTTTTATTTTATTCAATGACTTTCTGACATCGTTCAGGCAAGTTCATGATTCTGTGCTCATAGAAGTTTTGGCCCTTATTAGCACAAAACTGGACCAAATGCGATTTCAAGTCATCTTATTTGGTGAATGTTTTATCATTCAAATAAAAAACTGATGATGCAAGGTTGGGGCTGTATGGTGGATGAATGTGGCATCGCTTCCCAGCCATGGTTCAAAAATTATTCACGGGTTTCCAAAGATGTGTGTGGTCTAGTGTAGTCATGGTGGAACACAATTCACTTACAATTTGCCATTTCTGCTAATTTTTCTTTGATTTTTTTGACTGAATAGGTCATTTGATTCGTTGAAAGCAACTTATATACACGACAATACAATAAATGCGTTTGAGATGCATATCGCAAAAATTGTTTGTTGTGTTAAGTGAATCTTTTTCAATTCAATTCAATTTTTTGATTCGTTTAAGACGTTTTAAGTGATTTCCAATTATTGTGTGTGATGCATTTAACCTTCCTGTCATCTCTCGAACAGCCATGTGACGTTCTGATTCATTTTTGACTTTGATATAGTCATCATCAGTTTCAGTTGGTGTACCAGAGCGTTGGTCATCCTTGAGTGAAAAATCTTAGACCAGTTCTGACATGCGCCTTCACATATCTCTTTGTGAACCTCAGCAGCTTCCTTGTATTTACGGAAAGCAAAATATGTCGAAAATGTTCGCTTTTACACCACATTATAAAATTGACACTGTACTAACAGGTGTAAACAAAATTAAGGTAAAAGTGAGAGCCATCAAATGTTAAAAGAAAAAAACGTTATATCATTGACAAAAGCGAGAATCAACAAAGCTAACGCAATTTGCTTGTAAAAGCCGAAATTACTTTCTTGCCAAACTCAATATTACATATTATTTCTAATTATATGACGGTCTTGCAAGAGCAATGGGTTTTGGGTGAAGTGATGAAATTAAAGGAACTCTATAGTTCATTTGTGCTGCACAAGCGTTTCAAATTTCTCTACAACAAAAAATGTAGGCCAAAGATACGAGTACTACAGTGTTTCAAAGGTAGTAGACATTCTTGGTCCTGTACACATTTTGCAATCGTGTAGCAAAATAGTATTTACAGTTCTCAACATACACAAATTCAGACTCTTCTTTCGAATCCTAGTCTTTCCGCTTTCCAATCAGATGGCAAAGAGCATTTGTTAAATCCTACCTCTCCTCTCTTACAGACTCATTGCACTTATAGTATGTGCCCTCTTTCCAAGATCATGCAAATATTGATAAATCAGTTCAATCAGTTTAACATATGTATCTTCTATCTACATATGTAGATACAATTTTTTCAGAGATTAGTAGTATGTTTTCAATAGAAAAAAACTTGTGTTTGCGGCATCCCTGATTCATTATATTCATTTGCTGGCGACAATACTCTGCTATTCATTTTCATTTCTGAACTTTCGTACCAGCTCTTCAGCTGTAGGCAGCGCATGTTACACTGATTAAATTCATATAGATATTGATAGTACAATCAATTGGGGAAATAAGAACATCGTGAAGTTCAACATTTCCCATGGAAATGCTGCAAAATGTCTAGGTTTGTTTTGAACGTTGGAAAACATACCTTACTCTGATTTGATCTTTAAATATTTTGTATAATATAAAGGGTGTCCCCAAAATTCACGTAAGAAGTAATTTTGATCGAAAACACATTTTGTAATTAAAATATGTTCATTTTTTATTCATTCATAAAGTATGTATGGTTATGTATGGGATAGTATAATGGGTAGATGGCCTGTACGGCTTTGTCAGCACATATGCACTCTTTTGTCGAAATTTTCCCCGACAGATTTGCATAAATGTGCCTGAATCTCATTGATACATTGGCCTTGTTGGCATAAACTCTAGACTTAAAAAAAACAGAAAGAAAAAAGTCCATCGGCGTTAAATCGGATGATGTAGGTGGACAATTCTGATCACAAAAATGGGAAATTATACGACCAGAAAATAGTTTATACAGTAGTTGAATTGGTTCTTGGGTTGTATGGCATGTGGCACAGTCTTGTTGGAACCACATGTCCTCCACCCCCATATCTTACATAACTTGCAATTTAGGTACAAAATGCTGGATTTTCATGTCGCGATAGCTAGCACTATTAACTATTATTGCCGCATTTTCAAACAAGAATGGCCCGATGATGCTCTAGGCCAAAATCCACACCAAACAGAAACACGTTGCGGATACATTAGTTTCTAGTTGATTTTAAAATATCACTCGTGGATTTTCTGGAACCCAAATTCGACAATTTTGACTATTAACAAAGCCTTCAAGATGAAAATGAGCCCCATCGCTGAAGATGATTTTGTTTGAAAAATCTGCATCCACTTGTTGTTGTTCCATAATCCATTCAACGAACTCTCTTCGCTGTGCGTGTTCAGTAGGCTTCATGAATATGTAAATCTCTCGTGAGAATACACTCTAGAGAGCTTCTTGACCACGGTTCCTGTGCTCTTAGCAACACTCTCACGAACTGGTTCAATGTTTTGCGTTTAACGACTTGCTGAATGACGGCTGAGTTTCTAAGATCACTAATTAATTCAGCTTCCCTGAATTTTATGAAATTAAATCACTATTCCCACCATATTTTGTACGAAAGTTGCGAACTGTAGCTGCCAAACCGTCATTATTTTTAAAATATCACACAGTATTTTTTTTTCGTTGGCAACAGTTTATCCGACAAATTGCCCACCCTTTATTTATACAAGGCACTCATACGCTAATCTTTATTCAGACAATTACTAAGATCAATGAATATTTCTTTGGAAATATGGCGAAGATGGCGATACAGCGACCAAATCATTTGAATTACTGAAATGAAAGCTCAGCGATAAGTTGAAAACAGATCATTTCAGCTCTAAGATTATGCGATATTCAATAAAAAGCTCATTGCTCAAGAAAGAGAACAAAAGGAACTTCGTCAAAAAAAATACAGTATATCAAATTGATCTTTTAAAAAATACTTGTGCAATTTCCAAAATCCAATGTTCTTTCGACTTTTAAAGAGCATTAAATCTTATTCTTCTAATTTCAGATAGTACCAACATTTTTCGAGTGTTTTTTTTTCTTCATGGTGCGCGGGATAGTTGTTTTGAGGTCTCTTTCTGCAATAGAACCAGTAACAAAGATTTAAGAGGCTTTGGATCCTCTTTAAAAAATCTTGCATTATGCCATTTTGAGAGTGTTCATAATCCCTTGAGCGCTCAGGCTCTATACGTCTGAACGTGACGGTCTCATTATTAGTAAGACCAATATATGTTTCATTACTTTTGCGCAAATATAACATAATAAATACATGTAAATTCATACTCTTTGCTGCGGAGTGATTGTTCAATAACCAAAACTACTTTCAATAAGATAGCAACAAAACGAATAAGCTTAAAATACATATTTGTGTATTCGAAAGAGTGCCCCACGATTTTGGGAACACGTATGTATTATTATTACTTGGATTCATATACATATATAACAAAACCTGGAATAAGCTTATACATTACTATGACACCACGACTATTATAAAAGTTTTATTTGCCAGAAATAGACATTTCCGACACAATACTTTGCTGGTCGTCAACTTCTTGGATTATGAAGGAGGCGGATTTTATTTCTCGAACCGTAAAACCGTTCATACATAGCCCAATTTTTAAAATATTGATGGGCAATAACCCCGTACTCGTACAATAGAAGACAAGAAGATGTTTTTAGATGAAATGCGCACAAGATTTCGTTATACTAAATGTTCCAGTTACATTATAATAACATAAATACAGGATAAAAGCTAAGCGTAATAATGATATGAGCTACTCAAAAGTATATAACCATATATTTGAATCATACCATATTAAAATAAGCTCTATCATAGAACCTATTGTATGCAATATGCATATTACTTATACATATATATATAAATGTGTGTATATACATATGTATAGGTATAAAGGTGAGATATTTCGCAGATACATAATACTACACCATCCAAATTTGCCCTAATATCAATAACAATAAAATGTATTGTGCCCTTTGGAAATAGAACTGAACTGTATCGATGCTTAACCTTCTTTTAGACCCACCATTTTTCAGTTGAAATTATATTCGGTTCTTCATAGTTCTCAGATTATACATACATACATATACATAAAGCAAGTATGAGTAGTAGGTATTATTTTAAAATAAGGATTACCGAATACAGTATAGAAATGGGAATAGCGAGCTTAATTCTCAGCAAAAAGTTTTTGCTTTTTAGATCCCATCTAAAACAATTATAACACTATAAACGACCTTTATAGAGTAAGAGTAGATGTAATTGCTGCTTCCATTCTAGCTCAGGACATAATTTCGTCCTTTATTCAATAGCAGACACTATTCCCAAATAATAAAAGCAGCAATGATGGTATACGTGTATACTCGTATTTCTCCACAGTATACTTTAAGGGTATTAAGATTTTCCACATTGTATCTGTATATGAAGCATAAGTATGTACAATTTAGGGTTTAGGATAATTATTACCATTTGTTCTCTTGTGAACATAATGAAGCATTTTCTCAAAGATAAATGATGATGTGAAAGGGAAAACGTCTAACGTCTATTATGTGAAGGTATGTAGGCTTAATTGTTACGAATAGTTTATAAAGAGACAGATACGTCTTATAATCATCAAAGCGAAACAATGTAATGTGTTAGGTATTAGATAATTTAGTGTAAGTGTAGAATTATATAAATTGCACTTAAGCTCACGACCGTATACAAATTTTGGACATTATTGTTTTCTTAACCATACTCGGCGAATAAATCAAACATGTTCAAACTCTTTTTTCGTGCTTAACAACATTTAAATTACAGATCCCAAGAGAGAGTTTGGAATTTAGATTGAGACTGAAAAGAAATTTTATCGATGATATTCACCTAGCTTCAGCCAGAAGTTGTTACATCGCACGCTTGTGCAGAGTTCCATAATAGCATTTTGAAACTTTCAACTTCTGTGGCCTTTTGAATAAATAGCCACATTACCCATCCAAAGAAAAATTTATGTTTAATCAATTCTCTTATAAAACCTTTGATATATGTATATCTTCATAGCAAAGATAAAGCTTTACACCGGTCCTAGTTCATATATTCACCAATTGTGTATTAAAGATGATAGTGACTTGTAAATAACAAATTAGCAATGTTCAATGAAAAAGCTTAAAATCTACAGATATAAATTACAAAAGCCACATACGCTTTATTAACATATGCTCATGCTTAAATGTACAATATACCTTAAAAAAACCTGAAATATTTGAATTTTATGGCGATTTTTTTGTATAAATTTTTGAAATTTTAAGTTAAAAATACCTGTTTTATAACAAATGTTTTATAGAATAAATAGTTGCTTTTCTAAGCCTTGACGAACGGGCAATATTAAGACTTAATGTACATATATATTATATATTTACTTAAAAAATAAAATTAATCAGAACAATCAACCGTAGGTAAGCAAACTATTTACTAAAGATGTCTATCCATACATGTTTCAGGCAGATTTGGTCTTCATTGAATTAAAGTCTCTCTAGCCGGGAAATAGGGAAATATTACAGTGCACCGCTCCATTAAAAACACTCTGATAGATGAGGTCTCAGTATATACTAAATTTTCAAGAACATTATAACTAATGGTAATGAATTAGTCAAAGCCCAGGAACTTGCTATATAAGAATGAACTTTAAATGCCGCTGATAACTGATATAACCCAATTCTTATATCAACTTCTTTTTTTTATAAACCGTTGAAATACTTCGTATAATAATATCATAATAACATAATAAAATCTACATAATGCTACATATTTTTCCCATGTGTCTACATTGCTACTGCACCGCACGTGTGGCTAGCTATAATGCTCATATCGCTGGCTATAATGCTCATATCGCTCATATCGCTCCTGATGTTAGTTGTAACTCTAGATCTATTGTTACCATTAAATCGACAAAATCTTTTTTATCGTAACAATCGCCAAGGTCTATTAACTTCTCATCCAACTACATAGTTTAAAGTTAGATTTTCTGGATCAAGTGTGATTCTTAAAAATATTTTGTCGTTTTTTTATCTAATAACAGTTCATACTTGTGTGGTAATTAGTTGATAATTATATATATGTAAACCCGGACATGGAAATCTTTTTTTTTCGTCGAAACTACCAACGACCCTAACGCGAACTCTGGTCTCATTTAAAAAAAAATAAATTCCGATATGCCATCAGTTCAAAATCAAACGGGGATTTTTAGTGGATCTGGTCTGTACAGTCCTTCTGCTCAGATAGTGACTCTTTGCGTGTTTATCGTGATTTCCCCCGACTATACTGATTATAAACTTAAAAAAATAACAGGTTGACAGCTCGATTTGATATGTTTATTATAAGCATGAGTTTTAAAAAGGGGGTCCCTATTTAGCGATGTTAATGTTGTAAGAAAAGTGAGATATAAAAGAAAATCCAACATTTTTCTAATAACATAATATTGCAATGCAGTATAGAATACAGAAGACATTTCAAAAGTATGCATTGAAAAATTCGGTATAAATAACACTAACGAGGTAAACTTCTCTTTACCATTTCTTTAACTTTCTCCCTACCGTATAAGACTCTGAAACACACCAGCAGTGCTTAAAGTAGGTGCTCGTATAGTTATAGTACGTATTTGTATTTCACCACTAGACAAAAGAATAAATATCTTAAAGAATTGCTTAACAATATTTGCCCAAATTTACATTAATATAAGGCGTATCTACATACGCACGTAACATATGATATATAATTTACACTTAACGGTACTGATGAAAACCATTGCCGTCTTTCAGTTAAAACAGCAAATATATGTGGGCTCCTTCCCAATTAATATGTTTTCCCAATGTGTTGGCCTAGTCTAAGTCTTATAATGTCATTCTTTGGAAAATCTTTGGAAATGTACCGTCGTTCAGTTTCTGATGTAGAATTTAGCCTTGCCTTTTCCAATCAAGTAATGTTACCAACGCACGCGAGTATGCGCATTATTATTTTTTTCTTGTTTTAATTTAAATTAACACATAATTTTAACCTCGTTTTATAGTAAATTGTACCCTTATTTTAACCGATTTTAAAAATGGATGTCGTTTTTGCATGTAGTTGTCATTTTGTAACAAATCGGAACGTGAAATCCCCAATTATAAAGAACTATCAGTAAGTCATTGCTTGATAATTAGAATTTTTCAAAATCAATGTCCAATTGACGATAATCTGTGTCTATTTACATTCTTATCTCTAATGAAAAGCAATTGTGTGTAAATGAAAAATCCATTAATAAACTAAACGAACAAACAAAAAAACAATAATAAAATAATAAAGACCCCATCGGAAAGTTCTTTAGACTCAATTGCACAACCAAATTTTCTGATCAATTTAAATTTCGATTGCCAGTTGCAATCAGAAAATTCCCTTACTTATTCAATGTCAAAGTGGAACCCAAGCAAATTAACAACGTTGCATGGCAGGGCCCATAAAAAAGATTGGAAAATTTTTTTTTTTATTTTGATTGTGCAGCAATCACCCCTTTTTCTGCCGTGTAACCCAACAAAAAATACTTACAACACTTGTAATACTGAAGTCTGAACTCATTATGTACTATTTAAGAAAAAAAAAAAAGAAACACAAATATTTTTACACTTTCCCCACTTGTAATAGGACGGATACCCACGAAAGCGGTAAGAATAGTTTAGCAGCGACAGGAGCCAACACTTGTACTGACGATGATCACGATGAAGAAAAAAATAAATTCAGCCGAAGTAAATCAAGTGATATCTTAAAAAAAGAATCTGTTGCCTTGCCCTACGATAAGGGCAAGAGCACTCTGACTCGGTTGAATTCGCTGAAGCAATGGGGTCGCAATCGTTTCAAATTTATTACTCCAGGTGGTAGTAAAAGTGGCAACAAATCGCCCCCCAAATCTGGGGTGACACAAATCAACGACGGTGATGGTGTTGGCATTGGAAGTGGTGACATTGATGATGAATGCATAGTGCACGCGTTGACAAAACAGAAGAATGAACTTTTCGAAAAGGAAGGCAGATTTTCGCATGAACGAAAACCTTCATATTCCTCATCAGAGAAGAGCGTTTCATTGGCCAGTAATAGTGGTAAGACGCAAGGTGTACAAAAATTGACGGCACTTGGAAGTGGTAATGTAAAACTACGGGATACCTCGTCATTGAATCGTCAACGACGCAGCGGTATCAGTGGTCACAATAAGGATGAACCGCATTCTTCTAGCGGCAACTGGAGTGCCAGCTCTGAGTCGGGACGCACATCAATTGGAAGCGAAATAACTATTCAACCCAAGTCCAGTGCATCGAATACTTCATTGAATGTAAGCAGTTTTCATCCAGGTAGTGGACCACCAAGTTCGATTATAAGTCGTAGACGTTTCTTAAACACATCGGCGTCAAGTAGTGTAACTAGTGAGGGAACTGCAACACCAGACTTACAGGTTAGCGAACCATATAACGATGATGAGACTAGTTCAGCCTATTCTTGCGACACTGAAGGTTATTATACCTCGTTCCACATGGATTCAGGTCTACGAACACTTAAAGAAGAAGAGCCCATGTCGCCGATGCAAACCAGCTCGACTCACCCTAGCAACTATTCATTTGGCAGTGTTTCAAATCAAACAGTCTTAACGGCCGAAAATGAATACGAACTTTTTGGCAGAGGTTCAACATCGACTACCACTAGCTCAGCTGGCACTGTTTGTACCACTTTGCTAGTAAACGATCACGGTCCAGATGTACCCGAACGTATTAGTTCTCTTTCGAAATTGAATAAAAACAACAATAGTGCCAGTTCAAGTACACTTGAGCGTAGCTACTCCAGCAGCACAGTGGGAAGTACTCTAGAGCGCACCGGCACAATAAAAAGAAATGTCTTGGCAATGCCAAAGGATGCCGTAGTTTACGATGAAAAAAGTACCACTACCACAACAACTGATTCATCGCCAGCAAGTCAAGAAAGTGAATTCACTTTTGAAACACGCATACCCGAACGCTCAGCACAACCCTTGCCAACACCGTCAATGACAAATTCTGAAGTTGAGTATTCTGAAAGCTCCGACTTGGAAGGCGTTGAACGTATTGAACGTATTAAACAAAAGACTGCCATCACAGCAAAACGTATACCGTCCATGTGTATAATCACCCCCACTACAAGTGATGATGAAAATATAAAAGAATCCAATGTCACCAGTGCTGTGGATAGAGAGTACATCGTCAATTATGCAACCCCTTATGCTACAGTTGATATGTTTGATATAAAAAAGGATCATAATCTGAATCACTTGAAACGCACCCTGCCAAATCCACTTCACAATATGCTTGATAAGCTTAAAGTCGTTCTACCCACCAAGAGAAAGTCATCCTCCACCGCCAAAGAAGATGCTGTCGAAGATGACATTTACGATACTGCAGGCGAATACGTAACCATAGCCGATATTAGCAACAACAATAAACAGCCGACAACTTATTCTGCTATTAAATCGGGAAGTCTTGGAATATACTATTCCAATGACATAGTTCGTCGCAATTTAGACACTGTACTATCGGGTAATGTTAAACGTGAAACAGAATATGTCTCACTGAATGAATTGCCATGCAATATTCGTCGAAGTCAAACTGGTAATGTGGCGCATCCCTTTGCTTTGCCAGCAGCAGTTGATAGTGAAAAAATCGATAGTCAGTGCGCAGCATCAGTAAAAATTGAACTAGCAACAGCAGCTGAAGTAGAAGTAGCATCCCTTCTTCATGGCACTTGTGAGGATGAAAGCACAACAGCTCCATCTTCGTCAGCGTCATTATTACTGAATGAAACAGCAACAGCAACAACAACTGCAAATAGGGGTGCGCGTGTCAAGATGAATTCGCAGGGGAAAATAATTTACGATTCGGATAGTCTCAAACGTCGCAAGGGAGCGCACACAACATTCGCACCTGGACCGTACGTAAAAGAAACCGAAAGTGCTCTCCTATTGCAAGTAACAAACGATTCTCCCCTTCCTTCTTCGGCCAGTGAAAGTACCATCAAATCTAAACAAGCTCCTCTATCTGATACCAATAATAAAGCAGTTCTGTCCTTAATCAATGGCGGTTGTGCAAATCGAAAAATTACAAATGTTCGCCCAGTAGTATCACATCGTCCACCAGTTATAGTAAATATGACGACAAAGTGCCTTGATAGGCCACCAACACTACCACCAGCTATGACTAGGATAGCACCACCGCCAATGCAATCACCATCGTCATCGTCATCAACGTCCTCCACCTTAACATCCGCATCAGCATCGGCATCATCAGTTTCCTCATCTGCATCTTCCGCATCATCATCGTCATCGACGGCATCAACCTCCACAGTATTAGACGAAGGTAAGATTAATCCAATTAATTCTAGTGTTTGTAACAATTCTATTGTAAATAACACAAATTGCTTAACACATTCCACCCAAAACAACAACAACAACAACAACAATAATAATAAGTGTAATAACAACCAAAATAACAAAAACGACAATTGTACAGAAAGAAAAACTGAACACATTTTACCAGTGCATTTACCTACTACCTATACGAATACAATCATACGAAAGGGGGTGGCTTCTGTTGGTGTATCGATTTGTAGGGGTGACCTAAATCATTTAGCTCTTCAAGATTCAACTGCATTTAGTGGCAACGAACCGCAACATCTACTACTGCAACCCCCCTCGCGTCCGTTGAAACGAAACAATAGCTATAGGCTCGCCAATGATGAATTAGTCATTAAGGGCCAGAAAAGAAGTACCTGTATGATTTACTCAGATGACATGCAAATCGATATGAGTTGTACATCTCCCACTAACATCGGCTTAGTACATCCATCAACAAATGAGTTTGCTGGTAAGCCATTGAATGTTCGAAAGATTGCCAAATCCTTTGAGCGTTTAGTAGATGAGTTTTCACTATCGACAACTTCAATGGATTCGTCCTATTTGAAAAATAAGTCATTGGAGAATTTCGACACCTCCGATCCAACTAATGAACAAGAGTCTGATTGTGAATTTTTGGAAAGTCTCCCACCTACGAAATACCAAAAATCCTTCATTGAAGGTGTTTTGCTTAAGCCATTTAAAATAATGCTACCCGGGGATGCTGGTAAACGAAGGGAACGAATCCTCCAAAAGTTCGAGGTTATGCAGGGTACAGAAATTTGGTAGGCTACTCGTATTCATAACTCTTCAAATTTTATCATAACCACTGCAAAACTCCTTAATTCCTAGTTTTTATTACAATATTTTTTTTTCTATTTTTCATGAAGAGTTCTGTAGAGTTTATTGCTAGATGGAGGGTGGATTTGTCACCTTCTTTGTCATAGAATGTTCACGGTGAATAATAATAATAAAGCAAGCATTTGATAAAGATTTCTATGTGACCACTTAGGGATTCTATCCTTGCTTGTAGGTACTCGTACTATATATCTCTTTGAAAACATCGAAATAGGAACATCTATTCAAAGAGTGAATAAGAAAACAGAATAACTAAAATAACTTACGAGTAGGTCTTTTGTTTTAAGTGGATTAAATGTGTTTACAGTGCGGTTTTAATTCAAGTAATGGAGCTAGAATGAAAATTCGATTTAGAATCTTGTTACAATGACATTAATATACAGATATGGATATCTCTTCACAAGCAGGAATGTTAGTTATTCATAGTTGAAATGCAGTGTCTGTTTCTTTTTTTTTCTTTTTTTTTGTAGTAAGCACCTACCTCGTTTGTTGCAACGTGAGTACGATGAGATTTTTAAAACTTTATTTTAATTAACAAAAGATGACTGTGCGTGTTTCTGAGATATAGAGTTAATCTCAATATGCAGACTGTTTATTTTTGTTTAAAAGCCCGTTGGATGGACGATCCGAATTTCTTATAATATTCATTCCCCAACAATGAACATTGTTTTTAGATCTCGCTTCATAATGGAACATAGGTCGTATATTCGGAGTTTTGTAAGTTCTAAATCAAACGCTCTCTACTGTTAAAATTTGTTACTGCGTGAATGGGCTCATCTTCGTATTTTAAAATTAGTAGAAGTGCTGATGATATACTCGTATTCCTGATCGATTCTGAAAAGTAAATGCTCATTGAGTCACGATTTGGTCAAAAGGTACTGATGTTGCATGTATTGCTTTTCAGGGCTTTAAATAACTTGAAGTTTAGCGACACTGTAGGATACACTGAGATCTACATATGTATATCTATAATATATACACGAAACTCTTTTATCTTTATCTAAAAGTGGACAGATATTATCTTCATTATCCAAGTATGAGGTAAAATTGTAGTCTCCGGTTTTTTTTTTTTTGCATACTGCCGAGCAAACAACAACTCCAGCTAACAAAAGAAATAGTTGGGTCGATAAAATTATATCCGAGGCCGAGCACAAGTCTAACTTTCGATAGTAATATCAAAAGTTCTACTGTCACATCCACTTGCCCTAAATAACCCCCATGCAGGCTAGACATTAAGATGGTTTCGCTTACACTTCACCCTCCATCTTTACTTTAAACCCAATACTGGGTTTTCCCAGTTCATACCCTTCCCTCTACTGCGACGTCAATATGTTACGTTCTTCGAGTCAACAGATCAGGTTCTTACTGAAAACCATATGATGTGTTTTTTTAATCTCTCAGTTCTAAAACTTTATTTTCCAATTGAGAAAACAATTTTCTCACATGTCTTGTGGTTGGTCCATATTTGTGTGCTCATACTTCCAACTTTGGAATTCTGAAAGGTTAAAAAAAAACTATTTGGTCACTATACATTTTGTATTGCCAGAGAAGCGTCATCGCAAAACTCAAAATCAAAGTTCACTAAGCTCGTTCAGGTTTTCGTTAAAAAGGTGTCCTACAAGCCCTGTATACTTAATAGGCTCCAACTTTTTTTGAAAGTCAAAAGGCTTTCCTTCCTTCATAAACAGTAAAACACCTTCACTATTCGGCTATTTTTATTTAAATTGCCTGGTAGCTTGATGTATACATTTTATTCATACGCACACACATTGTAATTTGCAGTGAGCCCTCAATGTTAATCACATACTTACATACTTCGATAGTTTGATATATGTCTCCAGTTTCGAAAGGGAGGATATCTGACTTTCGACCTGTGTGGAAATTTTCCGAATTGGAGTAATACTTTCCACACGCTCCACTTGTTGCAATAATCTTAGTCGTTGTATGAGTACCTTTAAGGGGTTAAGGGGTTCCGCTCAAAAACGGAGCGTTTTTCAAGATTTTTTTTTCGCTACGATATTAAATTAATATAAGAAAAGTAAAATATACATTGTGTAAAGTATTCCTTGACGAATACAAAACTTTATTGACAATTGAAAAAAAAAACAATTATAAAGTATATATTTCGCCCATCTCCAGAAACCTGTCTTCAAAAACGTGCTGGGCGGTATCAGGAATATCTCTGGTAGGTTTAAAAAAAAAAACCTGTTAAAGTACTCGTAGATGGATAAAACTAGTCTCTATCATAGCCGTTTTCAAAAATTTTCATTTTTAACAAAATGGCAGCTTTTTGAACGTACGAGGCTATTTTTGACTAAAAAACGAGTCACATTTTTATTTATAACAAATCTAAAAATTAAGTTTGATATCTTACGAGGAGACTAGATAATGGTATTAAGAATATCCGTGCGAAATGGCATGCAAATCGGTCGAGTGGTTCAAGAGATATTTCTGGTACCGACTCGGAAAATACTGTGTCGAGAAAAACGCAAGCGAAATGCAAAATCTGCAGTGTGTTTTGCCTGCGTGGCTTCGAAAGCAAAACTGAAAATGTGCTCGAGTAGTGCCCTCTGGAATATTCTGAATTCTAATATTCTTATAAAAGGTTTAAATCTATTGATAAGCAGGTATAAATATTTGCAAGGGCACTGACCCGTCATTAGAGAAGATAGGAACGCAGAGCAGGCACGCAGCTGCTCATGTCCGTAATGAGCGCTCCGCCCGGTCCGACGTCTAAAGGTCATAACTTTCTTAATTATTGGAATTTTTGAAAAATTCTTGCGGCATTTGAATTGCAAAAGAATATAGAATTTTTTCATGCAAAAAAAAATCGATTTTTTTGAGCGGAGAAACGTATGTAACCCCTTAACTGTGGAGGCTAGGTAAAGTGAAGTCAAACTATTTCGAAGTTACGCTTGTTTTAACACCTAACAGCTTGTACCTTATTTCGTCTTCAGTCACCGATAAGCCAATTTTCGCCGGTTCTGTCTATGTAGACTTCTGAAAAATTATGCTTAAGAGGCTGATACCTCGGTAGTTGGTGCAATTAAGTAGGACCTTCTGCTTTGAGAATTTGATATTTTTCAGTCAAGCTTTCATAAGAACATCGTCATTTTTTTTGAATGATTCAACAGCGGAATGTCTCTCATCCTTGCTGTTTCTGGAGGCTGGCCTATATTTAGTTTTTTGGCACGAACAACGACGAACAACTTTTCTGTAAAAGCAGTTGGCTTTTCTTCTCTTTTCCATTTTCTGAAAGGCCGTGCTCCTAGGTAACGGTGCTTCATATGGCTCTTGTTTTACGGCATTGTTCAAAGGCTCCCTTAAGGTGGTCGGGCACAAGCAATAATATCAAAAACGTATTTCTAATAGCTACCTAGTGTAGATTTCTTTAGATGTTAAAAGGTATTCGATCGAACGGTTTCTTATTATTGCAACGGTCCGATGTTGAATCTCTTTATAGTATTTCCATTTTTTAGCATTGCTCCAAGATATGCTAACTAACGGCCCAGTCCATATTTACCGATCAGAATGTTTGAATGTTCAGAATATTCAAAGGGTGCCTAGCAATAATCACAATGTAGTAATTTAGTTGACTTTTATTTGGTCAAGATTTCCCCAAGTTCGCTGGTTAATTTTGAAGTGGGAGAATTGCTGGCTATGGCAGTGTTTTTAGCTCTCCCGTATTACATGACCCTGAACATAATCTCGGAAGCGCTAGTATTGTTTTCCAACGGCTTGTTTTATTTCATATTTTAGATTCTGTTCTTTTGTTGTTTTCTTGCATGTCCCAATGTATTTTCTTGATATGTGTGGTATCCGCAATAGTACATATTTCAAAGTATGTCTTTAAGGCCATGCAGATTCAAACTTGTCGTTTGTTTCGTTTGCATGAGTTGACACCATTGGACTCATATCTATCCGATGCGAATGGATGTATTATTATATTTGTTGTTTTCCGTAGAAAGTTAGTTTTAGAGATAACCCAAAACCCCCAACCTAGAGAAGCAGTTCCGTAAATAATATTCGGATGGCAGTAATCTACAACAGGGATATTCATCATTCGCAAACAACTTTGCGAAGCCCAATCTTGCTCTGAAAAGCTTTTTAAGCGTGAACTGTGTTGACTGACATTTTTCTACCAAACGTTGTCTTTATGAAGTACTCTTGGTAGATGTAATTATAAAAAGCATCTTTCTGCTGATCAGGTCAGCAAGAAATGGAAAATGCCAAATACATAAGCAGGCTAAAGTTTGTTTAAAAGTGCAGTACGAAATATTTTACTTCACATCTTTTTCTTTTATTAATCATTAAAATATGTAATGTATAACCACATCTAATGTTAGATATTTCTGCCACGTATGCTGTCTGCATTGCTACCGGGGCCGGTTTAATTTGCGGACGTTAAAGCTATTCTGCAGGTCATTGTATTTCGGATCATTTCATCATTGAGATGAGGCCAAGAATTTGATGATGTTTTCGCATTTGAGTAATCCAATTATTTTTATTCGACCCTCGGATGGAACTTGATCCTCTATTGATTTTTCGCACTTCGGTATGAGAACTCCTAAATAGATATCAGGACTTGGGTTTTGGGTTCGAAAAACTACGATGCAGATATTTAGATTTAGTCTGTTATCATCTAGCACCTTTATCCAATTATTAAGAGTTGTATGAAGTATCATCGGCAAAAAGAAGAGAATTACTGTACTGCTTCAATAGAAAATTTTCCATAACATTAACAAGTAACTTTCATTTTGACATCATCGTACATGTCGCGTATCATTCTTATATATGTACGTCTCGATTACATTTCGAGATCTTAGTCCCGTTTTAAAAAGGTGTCAAACGCTGTTTCAAAGTCGGTCGGTGGTTGTTGCAATTTCTCTATTTACAATGGAAATGAGACTGTGCACCTCTGGTTTATTTAATGTTTTACTTTACATATTAGGAGTATATACCATGATAGCAGGCACCCCTTCCAGATTTGATTAGTTCAGAATTTTGTTCCTTTAGTAAGATTGTGTTTGAACTTTATTGAAAGGCCTTAGATTTTTGGATCATTTCATTTGTTAACAGAAATTAAGGACCTATTTAGGTCACGAGTGTTATGAATAAAAGACAATAAAGAGACCTATTCATTTATTTATCTAGGTGGTTACAAGTTACACTAGTATTAATGGTTTCGGATAAGTTTTCCACCAGATTTAAAACATTAGGTGACGTAAATTTTTAGAAGCTTTACAGGTATCACTGTATTATTAATCGTGTGCAGGGAATAGGTCCATACATGTCCATAAAATTAATTAAATAAATTATATATAACGCATCTAGATTGCTTTTAGATTTAATCTACGAAATCACATTGAAAATTGGTTAATTATGTCCTTTTAGAACACATTTTTAGTCTGTAGTTCAGAGGAGATGAGGGATTCCTGTAGTATAGCCATGCAGTATTTACTATTAAACTATTCCGTTGAAAGTCATAGCTCTATTTTTTTACCATTTAGAGAGTTAGGTGGTTTATTTTTGTTTTAAAAATATTTCCAAGAAGAAAACCCACAGAAGCAGCTACTGGTAAATGTTCGTAAGTTTTGTTTGTATATTGTGTAAATACAATTTTAAATATTATAATTTCATATGTTTGTTTGTGTTTATTGTAAGTTTGATTTTTGTGTTTCGTTTTTGATTCTATGTACTTAATATATGATTTTTTCCCCACAAAAAAAGGAAAGCAAATGTTTAATAAATGTTTTTAACAATTGTTCAAAAAATAACTATAATAATAATAATTAATAATGCTTGGCTTTAATTAGTTATGTGTGCATTTGAGACAATGTAGTACGTTGTGTTAAAAATAAATAAATAAGGAAATAAATGTTTTTTGCACTAATAACAGATGTCATATTCTGAAAGAAAAATGTCCGCTGTCCTTGAAATATAAAATAAAAAATAATAATACAAATAATAGAAACAAATTGTTCAAATAATTGAATTGATGTAATGCACACAAATACATTTAAAATGTAAAGATATAAATTAAAACTTTTCAAATATATGCTTACTTGTATGGGGTTTTCTATCTGAAATTTTCAATAACATTTTTTGGATTAAACAAAAAAAAAATCATATAAACACGGATATTTTTCTTCGATAAAATCTAAATTAAGCAAAAAACTTTTATTTGTCTTTTATCTATTCGCCTGTTTGCTTCTCCCACGTAGAGTTTATTGAAAATTTCATGTAGACCTTCCTATACATATCATTTGGTATAATAAATAATTCTGCGATCTATTACAACTCTTGCCATGTATGTACCTATTTAGTATTTTTTACTCTAATATATTGATTTTTTTATTCCGAAAATAAATAAAATTACTTAAAATAAAATAAAAAAACACCATTAAAATTTTTTTGGCTGCACTCTTGATTTAAAAAAATGCGGTAAAAGGTTTTTGTTAAGTTCTTTACATTTTGGGAAGGTTTTTTTTCTTAGCTTTTCTTGTTTCTATATTTTTTTTATATTAAGGAATGCGAGAAGCAAGGTAAGAGTCTATAAAATCTTACTTAAGAATGGAATTTGATTTTACTTCAAAAAGAAAACACTTTTTTGACTCTCATTGAAAATACACGCTGCTGTGAGCGTCGCAATTTCCAAAATTTTTTGCCTGTAAAAACGTGTTTAGGAGCCAAATTCCAAACACAGTTAGCTTTTATTATTATTTTGAGTGTTTATACCCAAACATGTTTTTTAAAACTGTCGTACGACAAGTCTTCGTAAATCGACTTTATAACTTTAATAACTTCTTTATCAAAAGTCGGTGGAGTTGCTGATACTGACACCAGGAAGTTTCACCTTCTGGACAATAATGATGTTGCGGATTCTCGTCGGTAGAAGTTATGTGATAAAACGTTGCCCACACAGCTTTTTTCATTTCTTCCCGAGAATTTATATTTCTCATAATTGCAAGGCTGTAATAAGTAGATAATCTCAGCATAATTTCATTAGTCAACAGCATCGTTATTGGCTTTATTTCTTTCTTCTTTTTTGATGTACTTTGTTTTCCAGCCTTTTCATTTTCTGCAGCTTCCAGCTGTTTTTTAGCTTTTGCGTACTGACTAAGTAATTTTTTTTGCCTCTTTCACACGTTTTTTTCACGTGTAAAACGCACTCAAGTTTTCCAATTACAAGGTCGCCGTTATAAGGCAATATCGCAGGTATGAGCCCGCAGCTGTAGGGTACGCTCTCCCCTATTATTTGTTGTAACTCTAAAATGACTTAGTGTATCGGTCTATAATTTTTACAGTATATTCTCAACTTATTAAACTTTGAAAATATGCTAAACAAATCCATTTTTTGAATATCGAATATGAGACTACCCCCTTAATCAACAATGCATAAGCTCTTCTTTCTAACCAAACAAAAACACTAAGTATTTGCTCATTTATGCAAGATCAAAAATCGAAAATTAGCTTAAACAGTTTCTGTACCTCTACCCTACCAATCAACTATGTTCCTTTAAGTGCTGATATCATCATCTTTGTGCTGAGAGCGGGTACTTAACTTAGTCGACATTAGAAAGTTTTCTCATATTTCATTTGCATTTTCTCTATCATATAACCTTAGTTGAGCTGAAGAGAGTGTATAGTTTTCATTTCATTCAGATTATCCTTTGTGTGTTTTTTTTTTTTTTTTTTTGAAAGCGACTACATACATATATATGTTGCATCTTGGCTCCTCTACGATCACATTTCGCACAAGATACTTTAGAAATTCTTCGTGAACTATACGTTTTTGGAGACAATAAATATAGACATTATTCGAAACAAACTCGGTTTTACACAATTGTTTTACTATTCACCAGGATCTAATTCGCTTTTTTTGGAAAACATTGGTGTGAGGCTTACGTTTATCCTGTCTACCCGACCATTTGATTGAGGTGAATTTGCTGCGTCATTAATGTCTTGATATAAGAAGTTTAAGAAGTCTTCCGAAGTGAAACAACTACTGTGTCGAGTATTACTCGTATATCTGTTGGTTTATTATAAGATGAGAAATACGACTCTAAACATTTCATCATTTCGTTGGTGCTTATAATTCGTAATTGTAATTTTTGAAGTTTTTTTTTTGCATAGAGGAAGGGTCTCAAAAAATCTTATCACCTTTGTGGATATTGCGTAAAACTCCTAGTTTTTTCCCAGGTGGTGCAGAAAAATTTGAAGCTTTAAAGTTGTAAGCATTAATTTTGGCTTTTATGTGCTGAAATTAGTGTGTTTTTCCCATAAAGTCATGTTCATATATCCAAACTATAATTAAAATATTGTGACACCTAATAAGACCGTCGACATGATTTTTCTTCGTACTGCCACAGTGTACAATGACAAAGTCGAAGTCTTTAAAGTACAAAGCCCCGTGCGAAACGTAATCGAGAATAAAAATAAACAATCTTTATAGTTTCAAACTTGATATCTTCAAGATATGCCCTATACCTTGTAAGAACTTCGATAAGCTCTAATGTTTCCAATTCATATGTTTTATTTGAGTAAAACTCTAACATTCGAAAATCATTCACATTACAAAAGTCTTAAAAATATGTATACCATCCTTGTGCTTTTAAATCCCAACATGCATACCTAACATAAAAGTACGGTCGAGCGCGTACGAATCAGTATTGTGACACAGAAATCGTATTTAACATAGTACACAATAGGTATGTTTTTTGGCATTGGTATCAACGCTTAATTTTCAGAAACCAGAGAAATGGCTATCGGTGTTAACTTTTAACATTGGGATAATTTACAGCACTGGCATTTTATTTGTTCAAAAAGTGACACATATTTTGGCGTTCCCATGCAAGTTATCGCTATCATGGAAAAATAGGTCTGGAAGCATTGTTGATATCCGCGTTAACCACTATAAATATCTTGCATTAAGTTTCGCATATAGGTTAAGTTGTTAGTGTAAAAAAACACATACAGTAGCTCTCATCAAATTAAGTGTAGATGATGAAGTGTATGATGTTAAAGAAGTCACATGACAGCGCGTCACCTTGTCTTTTTTGACGTCAAAGGTCTCGGTTAAGTCTTTACTGACCTTGACGGAGCAGGGAGCTTTCTCAATCGTCATTCTGCCCCAACGGACGAGTTTAGCAGGGATGAAAAAAATAGGCATGGCTCTATATAGCTCATCTCTATATATGCTGTCATATCCGGCCATAAAATCGATAAAAAGATGGATTACTTGAGTTTTTTCAAGGATAATTTCTAGCAGCTTTGTTCGATTTTGGCTGAGATATTGCTATCCTTACTTCCTTGTGGGCAAGACGGAAGTTTCAGCTATTTTCGTCTAAGTTGAATGGTCTACTCTGCGTGCCGATGGCACGTTGACCTCCTTCGCCGTTATACAGTCAGCATAAAAAGTTCGTACATATTCTCAGCACCGACTGCGACTACATGGTTTCCTTCTTCATCTCTACAGGCTTTTTTAAAAAAAAAAAGAACTTAACACTCAAGTGAGTATAAATACACTTATAATGAATCATTATGTGTTAAGTTTTTTGGAAAATGGGATAGAAAGAGAAAGAAAGATTCTAGGGCTCAGTGGTTATTTCGCTGGTGGCATCCAACATTTAATGGGGCGACTAAATTCTCAGTGGAGGTTGGCTTGTTGTTGATTTCTAGTCAACTACTCATCTTACTTGATTTTTGTTAACTGTCTTTCGGGCGACTTGGGATTCGAACAACGAACCTCCCGATTTGGAAACCAGTCCACTACCATTTGAGCCACGGCCGCGGCCACATCTTGAATTGCATTGACAGATTCTTTTTACCTGTTAGAAAAACTTTCGTACCTTATTTCTGGAGTACAAGCTTTTAATATCTTCGATCGCGCGATTCTCCTGCTCTTTTTTTCTGATGTTCTTCCATCTCTTCTGCTCGTAGAGTTTACGAGCAGCTCTTATACTTCGTTACAACGCCGCTTTGTATACTTTTTGTTTAGCTGTATGTACTTGCCGGCATTCTTTATCAAACCAGGGATTTCTTGGTAGTGATCGGGTGAAACCCGGTAATTGATGCTGGCGGCATAAGAGATGTTGAGAGATTTCGTAATACGCGTACGGCGGAGATTCTGGCGATCTCTTGCGATTGCAATTTTTCTAAGTTATATCTTCTCACATTATTACTTCTTTGTCGTGGCGCTTGGGAAATCCGCATTCGCATCTTGGCTGTAACAAGGTGGTGCTCTGAGTCAATGTTGGCTGCCCGGAACAGTGGGCTTACTATAATAATATTCCGTAAGACCGCGAAGTCAATAACCCTAAGTCCGTCGTTAGACGTGGTTTTGTGTAGGCTATGCTTTCCAACTGTACCACCAAAGATGTCTAGACATTCCTCTTCTGGCGTTAAAATCGTACTTCGGATATTGCTCAAATGTCTTGTCTTGCGTAGCGGTATGGGCGTATATTAGGCTTATGTTAGCGAATTTAGCCTTGACGCGGATTGTCATAAAATAGTCGCTCACGTAGCAGGCAAGACTTCTTGCCGCATCCGAATAAGCGCTGTTTCTTTTGCCTTGCCATTTTTCATCCTCCTTATGTCCGCACTTCTTGGATGGCGGTGATATCTGCGTGATAGCAGTCAAGGGCCTCTGCTAATTGTTCGGCTGCACGCGTTCTGTTAAAGGTCCGAACATTCTACGTGCAAATCCTAGGGTCGTCAACAATGAGTCCATTTCTATCCGAGGCCATTAGTTGGTTCGCCACATATTTAAATCACTTCCGTATAGGGTTGTGAGCACTGTGACGGTGTAGAATAGTATAATGCTACTGGCCGGGCATGCCCTTGCCATTTCAGCCTGCATGCGTAAGGGTTTACTCATGTATAATAGTTACCGGGGATCACCACTGTTATGTAAGGTAAGTACTTCGCTACGAATTTGATTGTTGCGCTGCTGGACCAATCCAAGTTATAAGATACTCACTCAGAAGTTTCCCGATAAATCGCCACGCAGGCCCCCTGAGAACGAATGTTACAAGAATATAAATTATTTCCTTAGAGTCTCAGGAACTCAAGGAGCTCATGAAAGTTGTTTTCACAAACCGGTACAATGTATTAATTGAGTTGTAGGCAGTCTTTATCCAGCAATTCTTGTTACGGTAACTAAGGCGTCAACAACGTGATACTGTTACAAATGAGCCTTTGGTTTTAAAAATATGGTGGCCTAAGTCGATATTGAGCAAACTGCAGATTCTCGCCTTTTATTGATCACATTTGTTCTTAAATTCTTTTATTTGAAGTTGTTTGCTGATAGCGTTTGAATGCCCGCAAACCAGCTGTAAATTTACCCTACGCTGATTGGAGTATATTCGTCTTCTATCATAAAACACGGTTGGACTAGACATCCAACATAATTCATAATGTATGGAATTTTGGAATCCCTTGGCACATACGATACCGTATCATATATTCGCATGTATCCCTGTATTAAAATACGCAATAATAACACCTATTGAAAAGTTCGAGTTTTTATTTCTTTGTAACCTATCATAATACCTTGAAATATTCAGTTTTCTTAACGTAGTGCTTCTCATTTTGTGCCTACCTGAATGCATTTTGTGAACCATTTCTTCAAAGATAACTAGCGATATTTATAAATCCAGCAAGAAAAGGCAGAATTAATTGCATATATTTATTTATGTAATGTTGAAACGTCGTCTCTTATTGGAACTCGGAAATACTTGCATCACTTTTTTAGATTTGAAGTGATATTTTTCTTCAACGAGTTGGAGAATCCATTTAGGAGTTCCTAGCTCTCAGATCTACGCAAATACACATATCCTAAAATCTTTTAACAACAAAAGAATACTTCTCACACACACAAAACAATATCAAAGGAACAACACATGTAAATAATTCCGTAGAATCATCATTCTTCATGAGCTCATACTCTTATCTCAATGTAAGTTAGTCCCGGAATCGGTAAGTACTCATACATTTCACTTTTTGCATCCATAGTAGCTTTTGTGTTTGCTTTAATTTTTTGTTCTTGCACTCATTACATTGAAAATTCTCAACAATAATAATAAATTGCTTGTAACTACGCTTCAAAAATTAACAATACATAACTTTGGTTATAAACTTTTAAGTTAAATCTATTTATTTTCTGTATATTCTACTAGGTTATCATCGTTTCTCTAAGATCGGTACAATTTCGCCAAGGAAAAAGCCTTCATCTGCCAGTATTCCTACGGATAGCAGTGCAGCATTTAATCGTAATTCACCGGTATATTGGACATTGCAAAATCGACGCCAGGCGAAGCCACCAGCACCAGCAACTACCAGTAGAGATGACTTATATGCGACACCTATAAGCCGAGCAAATAGAGTGGCGGCAGCGAAAAATGCTGAATTACAACGAAGCACCAATATATCACCGATCGTACCCAGAACTAAAGGCAGTTTCTTCACTTCTACACCCACAAGGTCATATCATGACTCGGAGCATACTCTAACAGCTGAGAATACACCAGCATTGCAACCCAGCGCAAGATTGTTTCAAAAAGGTGACGATAATAATCCAGAACGTTTAAACACCTGCTCAGATCGCATAGGTACCAGTAAGACAAGCCTTATGGATTTTAAAAAATTGCTCCTAGCCAAATCAGTTAAAACCACACCAGTGCAAAAAATGTCGGCCGTGGAATTGCTAAAGATGAATAAACGTGAAGGTGAGAAAGCTGTATCTGGTACTAACGGTTCAGACAACAAGGCACAATCCCAGAATTCTACAATGATTTTGCTTGATCTTAGCGGTTCACCCAAAACTTTTGCTAATAGGCGAATGTTGCGTCAGGGTCAATTTGGTTCACCTTCTAAATCATTTGCTCCTAAACAACGTTCATCCCAATGGAGGATGAATGCATCGCGTACTGATGTAATGTCAACCACTATTCCAGAAGCCAACAGTGAAGAAGATCATTCAAACTCTAGTGGTGGATCTAATCACAGCGGCTCAAAGCCAGCCTCAGAGGCAGGTGATATGCCTTTTGAGCGTAACGAACTCATATCAGAAGAAAAACTGGATCTTAAAAAGAATATTTTTTTGCAAACAGAAGAAAACAATTTTATGAAAGGCGAACTAAAAACTCCGTTTGCAATTATCGGTAAATATAAAAAGAACGTACCATCAGGTACAAAACCAGTGGTAGAACCTTTAAATCCCTCACCTTCGGCTTCATCAACTCCTATGAACCGTAACTTAGGTGCAAGCGAATTGATTTTAAAAAGCAATACTAATGCGTCTGCAATATTTGCAACACCTCAAAATACTACTACAGCTATGAATAAAGAGGCAAATATTTTCCCAGCCTTGGAAACGGCTCTTTAAAATTGTTTAGTATTTTTTTTTCTCCTTTAGTACTTTTTATTAAAATTTACGTATAAAAGTATGTAATTCTAATTTATATGTTAAAGTTTGCCTTTTTTATAAAAAAAATAAAAATATTAAACATTTATTTATAACTGATGCATGTAACTTAGTTTAAATATAAATTTTAAGTTTTTTATATGCAAAAATAAAATTTAAATTAAATATTTATAAATCATAATAGAAAATCAAATATAATATATTGAACAAATAATTAATGTACTTTTTATTATTTTTTTTAACCAATACCTAGATATACACAGGATATATTAGAGAAAATCATTAATGGACTTTGTGTTCTACTGTGTCCGATTTACAGGAAAAATAAAACTGGATTCGATTTGCCGGATTGAGCAAAGCTTAATTATGAGCTATGTAAATGCGTTATGTCAATGCTAGATTTTGTTTAAAAGAAATTTGATCAACCCTTTAGATTCACACCTAATCCTTTTTCTGTTATAAAATAATATGTATATACTGGGTGCTCCAAATATAAGTTTATTTTTAAAAATAAAATAAAATGAACAAAAATCAATTATTTTCAGTATGTTATGGCTTTATTAGAAGGAGCGAACATTCCTATTAGTTATGGAATACGATTTCATTCATGTGACTGCCTCAGCTGGTTTCGCAGTATCACATCCTGTCAACCCAATTTTTCAAGACCTTGTTGACTGTTTCTGGATTGTCCGCATAACATCGATTTTTAGGAGTGTGAGGTGCCTCTTAACGGGGTCAAATCGTAGCAACGAGGCGGCCAGTTGACATCACCAAGGCGGCTGATAACACGATTACCGAACTTAGGGCGAAAAAGATCGATTGTTTGATGGGCTGTATGGCATGGCACGCCTTCGTTCTGAACCCAAAGACAGTCCAAGTCCATATCTTCGATTCCAGTCCACAAAAATTCGGTAATCATGGCTCTGTAGCGCTCACCGTTGACCGAAATTGCGTTTCCAGCAGCATTTTCGAAATAAAATGGACCAATGATGCGACCACTCCAAAATCCGCACCAAACTCGACAATGACGTGCGGTTGCAGCAATTTTGTTTGTTAACATAGCCGCCAAGATGAAAGTGCGCCTCCACAGAAAAAAATCATTTTTAGGCTAAATTCGACGTCCAATTCGAGCTGCTGTAAGGCTCAAATTGAAAAGCGATAACGAAGCAAAAAATCAAGTTACTACAAAAACAAATTTACGCAGGCAAGAGAGCACCGCCGTAAAACATGGACGTTAATAAACGAGATCATGGGGAAAAAAAATGCCAAACGCAGATGAAACTATGGTTAGAAACTTTCCGACAGAAAAATGTCCAACAACACTGTTCAATAAAAAATCACACACTTCGCAGAACAAACATGTAAGTTAACACACGAGTGTGAGATAAGAATGTCAAACTATGTAGACGTTCAGGTATCAAACTCTATTTTTCTTGAAGAAACTAGCAAGGAAAAGGTGTATAACATCCTAAAACTGGTTGACGCTACCAAATCACCAGGAATCGACGGTATAAGAGTGCAGGGTATGAAGGTGCATGCAGGTATGACTTATTTGCGCCAATAATTTCCGCAATAATGAATCGAAGTTTAGATGAAGTCGGGATTCCTAAACAGCTAAAGTAGCTATAGTAAAATTTAAAAAGGTTGAAAGAAAAGTATTCTAGGCAATTATAGGCCTATATCGATCCTCTCGACTACTCAAATTTGTAGAAAAAAATTCTATTGTCCATAAAAGACAATATGGCTTTAAAAAAAATAAGGGAACAGGGCAACTATTAGGAGAATTCGCCAACATAATAAACGAAAGCCTTACCAAAAACAATTCGTGGCCCGCATCACAAAGCTACAAATCAGCGAATCATTTTTAAAAACCATGTCTGCCAAGTTACAGAGCAGGTTATAGAAATGATGGTAAAGTCATATAAATACCTAGGAGTGATATTCGACACCCACCTTATATGTGATATACAAATCAATAAACTGCGTTCGGACCTGATAATAGCATTTCACACAAGTGGTATTCAAATTAAGATATGGGATACTTGCTTGGCGAAGCTGAAAGCTAAAGGCAGCTAGAGCACAGTGTCCCTACTATATTAAATGAAATTCTTCAGTCTTATTTCAATATCAGAAATTTTAAAACTAGAAAAAAACTCCTAAAAGAATCGTTTCTCTCTCAAAACTAAACTTATTAAAAAAATAAAAAAATTAAAATAATGTATCAAATATTTGTATATACTAAAATCTTTCAATTGTTATATATTTTACCAAGTATTGAAATGGAACTAAGCTTACGTTATCCTAGATAAATCGGTAATTTAACCTTCTGCATATAAGCCTTAAGGTTCGCAGAAAAGCTTTATGTGTGTGTATTAATTTTTGTATCGGACAATCAAGATTTCGAGCGAAAATGAGTTGTCAGTGTCAAAATAAGATCTGATTAAAAAAAAACTTGTATTTGGACCACCGGCTATATTAAACTTCTTCTCCAAGCCTAGTTTACAGGCTTAATTTGTATCCGTATCCTCGAATAACATCCTTCGCATACATTACCTTATTTACATTGGAGACAGTGCTTTAGTTGTCTTTGAACTCTAATTTGCGAGGACGAGGTAGCTGCTGTGCTGTCTTTTTGTCTGAGCGAAGTTTATCTTAAGCATGACGGTATTTACTTCTTTCCACCCTATGTGATGATGGTAAATAAAGCTCGTCAGCGTAAGCCAAATACTTTTGTTTAGATGTTAGAGTCCATCTAAGTCCTCCATTTACCATTGATAGAACAACGTCTGCACATTGCTTATAGTATTGGCAATGTATGCGACTGTAACATTTGTATTCGTCTTAAATCTCCTTAGTATCTATTATTGCTGCTTCGTCTTGTTCTAAGCTCGACTTTGTGTTAGTTAAAATAACACTTACTCCGGCTCAACCTATCGAATCCAACCAACTTGATGCAATTGACAATTTGATCGACTTATCGGGAATTATATCTCGAATCACTCTGAGTGAAGTAAAAACTCTCCGTCCTATTCGGACTCCCAACTCTGGAGAGCAAACATAGAAACCAAACACCTGAGTTTCAAACCACTACAAAAAAACAATTTTCCTTTCTCCTCCTTCTATCTTTCCGCCCGCGCCATGGCAACAGTAAAAGGGTGTCAACCCCTTAGGCGCGCGTAAATTATAAAAAAAAAAAAAAAAAAAAAAAGCTTGATGATATCAGATGATAATGCCTCAGCTGAAATGAACTCTATCTGAAGACCTCCCTTCCTTCATCGCTTCTAATCCCATTTATACTAAGGAATGCCTCTTGGATCGGTTAACAGACTCTAGTCTGTCAAGTCAGTTACGTTTCTAACTATATAGAAATGCAATTATAACTTATCTTCACAACTGATCCCATCAATTCCTCAGTCTCGTGTAATCCCCTAACTCTTTCAACTATTGATAGCTTTCATCGTCACCTCTATCTACCGATCCACCGCACCTCTATTGGCTCCAAGGAACCAATCTCCCGTATCCTCAAAATTCTCCATGAAAAACAGTTTCAAACGCCTTATTAAAATCGATGAACAGCATGTGAGGTGCGGTTATTGGTACAATCAACATAAGATGACCAGAACGAAGAGCTTTTGGTTCAGCACAGAGATTATCTCCAATATGGGATTTTATTTGCGCAAATATGATATTTGCTATTGTTTCAGCATCTTAAGATAGCACTCAAACCCCTCTTCAGCAAGTTCAAATGTTAATTAGTATTCTTTTAATACCTCCGCGGGCCCTATTGCCTTGCTTTTCCGTTGGAATGTATAATCACAACAGGAATTTAATTTTTGGTCAAGAATAATGTGTAATGTGATTGCATACCATTTTTAGTTAGTTTTCATCCAAAATAAACACGTATATAAAGTATACTGCGGATATTATTTAGAACTAATTCTATAGATGATTTTCCAATCGCATCTATTTCTTATTTTCTCTGCTTGTGACCAAAGGATTGATGTATGATAGTTACGCTTACACGTCGCACGTTACGGCTGCTTTCCAAAATGCAGTACTGCCTGCTTTTTGCATCAGCAACCATTCCGAAATTCATTGTGAATGTATATACTGCGCAAGGTAAAACAACCAACGCATCGTTAACTAGCATGATGCAAATGACAGTTGTTTGTTTGGTTTATGCAATCTGAAGTATAATGGCGAATTCCGAGAAGTAAGTTTTCTTTTAAATAAATAAAAGCATTCAATTATATTATTATAATTATTTATATGCAGAAATCAATGGACAAATAGCGAGATTTTACACTTAATTACAACGAGGTTGCAGTCGGAAAAGGGATTCAGCTGTAGCTGAATTTTAACTTTAAAATATATTTTGTAAATATTCGGTTGTCACAAGCACCACAATTATTTAGCAAATGATTAATTATGTATATGAATTCCAATCAATTTGTTACATATTGTTTTACGTTTAAAAAAAAATATACACTGCACATCGCGTAACATTCCAAAACATCATGATTCGTAACGCACCAGTATACGCATCGCATACGAGTACTTGCATGACAAATGCGAGGTGCAATCACAATGCGCACTTAGTTTTAATGTTGGAAAGCAGCCTACCTTATGCTTCTACCATTTTTACTCGGTATAGTGATCCAAGCTCGTTCACAGTGTATACTGGTTTAAGCCTTTCGGTTTTCGTTTAATCTCCAGGAGTCTTTTCTGTTTGCAAAAATGTTCTACCTACTGATTATTTTATTTCATTCCTTGCGTGTAATGCTCTTATAATTGTGCGTGCACTAAGAGGTTCATTAAATAGTCGAATTTTGGATTTGGTGGGATCTGACCCGTTGCTGTACTGTATTAATATCCGAAATTTAATTGAAAGGGAGCAACCACTATGATGTTGTCAAAGCGATAAACTTCGGAATTCATTTTGTTTTACAGCTTTTATCAGCATTTTTCGGATATTTCTACAAATTGTTCAATTTATCCAGCTTATACACATTCTTTTCACCGCCTTTAATGGAGAGAAAGTTCTATGGACTTTAAGGGCAAAGTACTTCCACCGGTATTGTTGTATAATAGTTCCGGAAATTCGCATAAAAAGAAAAATTGTTAATAACGCATCCCTCATCATTCTAGTGTATTCTTTCAGCATACAAGACTGTTTCTTCAGGGACATTGTCCTAAGTTAAAGAAATTTGAATGTCTATCAAGAACGTTTGATCGAGTGTGTAACATGGTATGATTGAAATCATTCCCTTACATAATAGTAATAATACACTTCTCTATATGTGCAGTTTGAACATATGCTGCGCATATGAAATGTTAAGTACAATTGTACTGTATATAATATAAAATGTTTTTAATCACTTACAAGGGCATTTTTATCGTTATAACTTTTAAAAACAGTTCTTCCGATGGCTGAACTTGTTATGTCCTAACTTGTGTTTGCTATTGGATTGTGCCACATGAAATGTCCGATTTTCCCTCAGTCGGAAACACGAAGTTCTCGAGTGAACATCTGTGCCAGAACGTTAAATTTTTTTTTTTTTTATAAAATAAAGTGGTACATGTGCTTGACGTGTAAGAATTTTAGGGTTCGTTACAAGTACCGTTATTTTTTTTCTTGGAATTATTTACCATGCTATCGACAGTTCAAATTCGAACACTACGAATTTAAATAACATGATGCGTCATTGGCAATGAAAAACATTAATGACGCATTTGAGGATGTAGCGGTAAACGAAAGCACTATACGACGTTGGTTTGGAAAGTTCCGTTCGAGAGATATCAGCCTCGAAAATGAACCACGTGGAAAGTCGGAAACGTTAATTGATGAAGATGTTTTAAGAGCAACGGTGGATGCGGATCCAACGAAATCGGTGCGAGAGATTACACAAAGCATGGGAGTATCCCCAATGACAATAAGTCGACATCTTTCTCTCATAGAAAAGGTAAAGAAACTCGATAGGTTGGTACCCCATGAACTGAACGAATCCCTAAAACTACGGCGCCTTTAAATTTGCGCATCGCTTACATTAAGAAACCAAACTGAACCGTTTTTGCACCGGATGTAAAGTGGATACTGTATGATAATCGTAAAACATCTGCGCAGTGGTTGGATGCAGATGAAAAACCAAAACACACCCCAAGCCCGATTTCACCCAAAAAAGGTTATGGTGACAATTCGATGGACATCGAAAGGACCAATCCACTTTTCATTTCTTCAACCAAGAGAAACGATAAACGCTATCAAATATTGTGAGGAGATCGACATATTGCATGCCAAATTGGCTGAAAAGCAACCTGCGTAGGTCAATAGGCACGGTCCGATCCTCTCGCATGACAATGCTACACCCCATACCTGACAAGGAACGGTGCAAAAACTGTTGCAGTTGGGATTTGAAATTCTTCCGCATCCACTGTACTCTCCTGATATTTCCCCAACGGATTACCATCTTTTCCGCAATCTGAATTCATTTTACCGGCAGAAGGTCTTCTGGCACCGAGCAGACGTCATAAAAGCCTTTGAAGATTTCATTGCCTCAAAGTCAGCATTTCTACGAAAATGGAATATTTGGCCTTGTATCACGTTGGAAGAATGTCATATGCTTCATGTTAAACTTAAGTAAGAAGCTTCTACAGTTAGCTCGGATCAGTTTCACTAGAACTAATAGAGTAGTAATAAAGTTCTTTTCGGACATTGACAAGATTTCCATTTAAATATGAGTGCCGCGGCTGGAATGGCGAATATTAGCTTCATATTCGTCCATCATCTATGGCTTATTGCCGTAAAATAACAACTTCACAATCCAAGGGGGTTAAATCACAAAATCTTGGAGGCCAACTCACAGGTTTCTGTGAAGAAATATGAATCAGTTGAAAATAAAGCATACAATGATTTCTTGTTGGATGTTACGGAGTCTCTATATTGGCTTGTGGGTTTTCTTCACTCCAAGTGCGGCAGTTTTACTCATTGATGTTGCCATTCATGAAAAAAGAGGATCAAGAACAATCTCGTTTTCGCCTCATTTACGATGCACACAATGGTCAAGCAAAATTTTCCATAGAGCGGATTGGCACAGCTCAAAATAAATTAAAAAAAACTTCTTTAATTTGAGTATACATATATTAAAATCTCAAACATAGTTGAATATTAAAAAAAAATCATACCTAACAAAATACGTTAGGTAATCGCAATATATAAAGATAGAAGACAGTAAGGAATAAATGTAGTCACTGCTGATCAACACAATCATTTGCCCATTGGAGAAACTCCTTCAATTCACTTACAGCTAGCTTTCTTGCAAGTGCTTTAACCCGTAGATTACGATCTGTTGTTATGAGAACAAGCTCTGTTTGAATAAATGTCTTACCATCTGCGAAAAAAATAATACTATATTTCATACAAGTAAATCTGTTTAAAGAATTTAACCTTTGCTTGCCTCCTTGCTCATGGATTTCGATACTGAAAGAGCTGTCGCAAGAATTTTGTCATCATTCGATGCGTGTTGTTCCTCAACAAGGGCAAACAGTGATGCGTTTATTATAGAACCCTTTGTAGTAGCACACCTTAAGATATAAAGTGACTTAGTAAAACTTATGGAATAAAGAAATTAGCTTCTCATTGTATTTACTTGACGTTATTATTGGCAGATTTAATGAATTCTAGAGATTTTTTTGCTCGGCTAGATACATCATCAAAATGGTGGATTCGACTTTTTTTGACATGACAGTTGTCATTGCACTCAAGTTTTACACCCTTGGAGAGACCATCGAGTTCTTTAACCACTAAAGAGTAAATTACGAAACAAAAATATTGAATTATTGAAATTATAGTTTAAATAATTAAAAGCAATTGATAAATATATGTATATTACACACTACATACCTGTTAGAGGTACAACCAAAACGTATTTCTTGAACTTCGTAACCAATGCCTCAAAATCATCCAAATAATCGATAAAGCAATTGGTATCTGGAAGTAAGTACTTTGGTCTAACCTCGATGAACAATTTGGTGTCCACAAACTTCAGAATTTCCTAGAAACAAAAACATATACATACTGTACTCGTATATACAGATAAATAAGTATAGTATATTGTATCTAGATGTAAAGTGAAGCAAAAGCTGAAACAAAATTTATGAAGAAAGTAACATCGAGAAATATAAAAACAACAATATATGACGCAAATGTCGTGCTGCATAATTTAAACGTTGGTCATAGCTTCATCAACTTAAAAGAATGAAGAAAATCGAACGTATTTTGCTGTAGGGCAAAACGCTATTAGCAAGCATACTCAAATCAGTATTTATAATACGAGGGCGGGTCAATAAGTCCGTGACTTTTTGAATTTCTGACCTCTTTACTGAAACAGCAACACTGCTCCTGTCAACAGGCATCTGTCAGTTGACTCCTGTCAAAATTTAAACTTGCTGCGTCAGTTAGTTTGTTTTTGACAGCTATTTTTATCAGACTACTCACTAATTTGAGGAGAAAATGGAAAAAAGTGAATTTCGTGTGCTTCACTTCACAGGAAGGTTTGGCGTTGTTTAATCGCAATATGGAGGAGTTTTTGCGCCGTTTTGTAACCGTGGACGAAACATGGATCCATCACAACACACCAGAGAACAAACAACAGTCAAAACAGTGGGTTTCTAAGGGTGAATCGGCGCCAAAAAAGTCCAAGGTGGGTTTGTCAGCCAATAAAGTTATGGCGACTGTTTTTTGGGATGCACGCGGGATAATCCACATTGACTACCTTCAAAAGGGAAGAACAATCAATGGGGAATATTATGCCAACTTATTGGACCGATTCAATGACGATTTGAAAAAAAAACCGACCTCATTTGGCCAAGAAAAAAGTTCTTTTCCACAAAGACAATGCAAGGGTGCACACATGTGCAGTTGCCATGACAAAAATCCATGAATTGGGCTATGAATTGCTCCCTCATCCACCCTATTCTCCAGATTTGGCTCCGAGCGACTACTTCTTGTTCCCAAACCTGAAGAAATGGCTTGGTGGAAAAAGATTTGACTCCAATGATGAAGTCATCTCGCTATTTTGAGGACCTCGACAAATCATTTTTTTTGGAAGGGATAAAAAAATTGGAGAAGCGTTGGACAAAGTGTATAGAGCTCAAGGGAGACTACGTTGAAAAATAAAATTATTTTTTTATCAAAAAATCTGTGTTTTATTCCAAAAGTCACGGACTTATTGACCCGCCCTCGTATAAAGTCCCACATGGTAACCCTATCTATTTAAAGTCTCTTTCGTGCCACATAAGCCGAAATTTTCCTTCATAGCGTTGTCCCTCCAGAATGGAGGGTTGGTATTCACTCACCTAATTTTGATATCGCTATTCAAACCTCTTCGCATCATGCGAATAAAAATACATCTCAACCGAAAATCTGAGCAAAAGAGTATAGTGTATGTGAGCACATGTTTTCAATATGACATATCACCCTTACTTTCTTTCTTCACCCTGCGTGGAAGCATGGAGAAACTGAAGGTTGCCCATGCCAGAAACACGAATGACACATCGTGGACGAATTACACTTACAGCGAAAGGGAAACGGTTATTTAATGTTCAGAATAATCTAAAAAGAAAATAAGTTCAAGGCTCAACAAACGGAATCACCTTAATCCTTTGGCTGAACCTGGCAAATCTTTGCTACATTTTGTTGAAAGCTAGATGGCCCTGAATTTAAACGAGCTTTAGATAACCACAACCTGTTTAATTCTAGATTCAATTTAAATCCTCTTTCCTGTATATAAGGATGAGCACTGATTGGAATACCCTTTCTCCTACTTGGGGCTCTAAAATAGTATCACTCATCAGTCGATCTGACGTTATCTTTTTAAATTACAATATTTTTTGACACAAACAGCTCTTTCGCTTTCTTTTCTGCGGTATTTTTAAAGATCGTTGTAGGAAAAAGTTGGCTTAGCCCCTGTCTCATCTACACAACAACACATAGCGATGGATCACAGGAATTAATTATCTAATTTACGAAAAACTTAGGATGAACGTATTTTCCAACAGGTTTTCCAATAACTTGGACAACTTTTTTTTTTTTAAATAAAACGCAAACCATTTGAGATATTTCGGCAGAAACGGCCGCTATTTCGCGTTCAATGTTGGCTCTGAGCTCTTCCAACGTCATCGGCGTGTTGGCATAAACCAATGACTTAACGTAGCCCCACAGAAAATAGTCAAGCGGCGTTAAATCACACGAACGAGGCTGCCAATCGACTGGCCCATGTCTTGAAATAACACGCTCACCATACTTACTCTTCAATAAATCGATTGTAGCGTGTGCTGTGTGGCTTGTGGCATCATCCTGTTGAAACCATATGTCGTTCAAGTCCATATCTTCCAATTCGGGCCAAAAATAATCGGTGATCATGGCGCGATAACGCTGACCATTCACAGTAACGTGACGATCATTATCGTCGACGAAAAAATATGACCCAATAACGCCGCCGGCATGCAAACCGCACCAAAGAGTTTTGTGGATGAAGCACATGTGGATTTTCACCCGACCAATAACGCATATTTTGCTTATTGACAACCCATTGAGCAAAAAATGAGCTTCGTCACTGAAGATGATTTTGCGATAAAATTCATCATATTGGCGCATCTTCTCCAGATCCCAATCGGAGAACGTACGTCGCTTCAAATGGTCCATCAGCTTCAATTCTTGAGTCAGCTTGATCTTGTATGGGTGTAAACCAAGATCCCTACGCAAAACACGCCATAATGTGGTCTGAGCGATGCCCAATTCTTGAGAACGCCGTGGAATTGACTGATTTGAATCGTTTGCTACGGATGCCTGAACGGCAGCGATATTTTCGACACTTCGACCAACCCGTTATCTCACTGACACGGCAACATCACACAACGAATATGTAGACTAAAATTTTTGCACTAAACTTGCTATTGCCTGTCTAATAATTACGAGAATTACGGCGAGAATTACGACCGAAAATTGGAGTTAACGCTCTTAAAGTTGCAGTCACCGACTCCGAATTTCGATAGAAAATTTTTATAATTTGCAGACGTTGCTCGTTAGTGTACTTTACCACGATGAAAATGTTGAGTTTACTGAATAAATTGACAGTGACAGTTTGATGATTAGTGAAAGAGTGCGTTCACAAATTAAATTCAAAGTTGTCAAGTCCCTATTGGAAAACCCTTTAGTACCAAACTTCGATTAATTGATAATGTGAACACAAATTCGATGTAAGTTCTAAGGATGAACGCACTCACAATGTTTTTTAATTTCTTTACATAATTTCCATCACAAAATCAACATGATTAACATACCTCCAATTTTTCAGTATACTTTTTTGTTATATTTGTTTTAGCTTCTAATTCCTTTTTCAACTTGGACAGCTGCATTATGTCTTCCATGTCCTTATCGCAAGCACCCGTTCTTGAAAGTGGATCTAACGAGATAATATTTTCGCTATTCTCGTTTTCGTCGCCCCCTTCATACTAAAACCAAAAGTTATTACTCACAGTTGATTACCCCAATATTGTTTAGATGTTTATGTAACTTACTTCCTGAAATGTGCTTATTTCTAAACTTCCAGTCTTGAGTTTACTATCAGCAGTTGCAGCAATAGTTCCTAAATTACTAGCATGTTGCAAGAAAATCTTACCAAACGCATCTAACTTAGCTATTCGTACAATAAACTGTTGTTTCTCCTTGGCACATATGTTACTATCACAGATTTGGTAATCAACTGAAGGAAGAGGAACGAATCCATTGAGAAATATATCTTCTTCTAGATAAATTGATTTTTGTGCTGAAATCGAAAACAAACACCTGGTTAACGAAACAATTAAAACCGGAAACTATTTTTCGTACATTTGATATCGACGAATCCTTGTTCCCGAAATTCTTGCAAAATCATAATGTGTTCTTCAAGCTCAAGCCACGGATTTAATTCCTGCCGTCTGAAACAAATAAATGTAAGTTGATAAACATATTTTTTATAAGATAATCAAAATAAAGTACTTTATATGATGAAATTGCTTCCACACATCCAAGTTTATTGAAAGCCAGTCGCACCAAATCTGTAAAGGATAAATAAAATCAATAAAATTCCACTTTGAAATAACAATTATTAGGTCTTGCCTTTATATATTGCAAAAGTGTATTCAAGTCACGTAAATCTTCATCATCGTTTGTGCTAGAATGATTACAAGTTATTTCATATTTATTAACAACTTTAAATATTCTTACTCGTTGGAGCTTCGGATTCTCTCTTTGTATTCCAAAAGTCTTGTGTTTGCAGACTTAACAATTAAACCGAAAACCTGGTTTGCAACATTAAATGCGTGGTTGAAAATTTCTCTTCTAGAATCTAAAATGAACGTGCAATTTACAATTAAGGTAAGATTATGCAAAAATAAATAAAACACAAAGAAAACCGTGTCGCATTGAATACAAACAACAGAAATGAGTTTGTCTTTTGATATAAATCCTTATCCTCATACAATAAGGCTGTAGTTATTACCCTTTATACTCAAAAGTAAAGTTAATAAATGGGCATTATTCTTGAGCTGATCAAAGCAAAAAAGAATATAAGAAGCTTATTCGGATTTCGAAAAGATCGATCACTGAATGCAGTCGGAAGGCTAGTCCTGACTGGGTCCCAGGTCACAATGGGATCAAGGGACTCGGATTTTTGAAGAGTGCCTCCTATAAAGACTTTTTCGAAAAAGTCGATCACTGAATGCAGTCGGAAGGCTGGTCCTGACTGGGTCTCAGGACACAATGGGATCAAGGGAAATGAAATTGCCCTGAAATATCCCTCAGAAGAAAATACCGCAGGTTGCTCACTGGCGTCGTGACGGGTACTACAAAGCTGCTGGCCGGGCGGCCTACCTGCCGTGAAGGGGGGATGACTTGGTAGAGAGCATGCATCAATTTATGTCCACCCCGGACTGTAAGAAAAAATCAGCGGAGCGCGGAAAACAACTGTCGCCCCCCGTTAACTCGAAATCTCTAACAGAAATTCTGTCCCAGTTTTAATCTATTTATTTCCATTAAATTATACTTATCCATTCCAAATAAACCAACAAGATGTATATTAAAAAAACATTCCACAGATGGCAAAAAAACCGCTCCCCAAGCTTATGCAGAATAACATCGTGCGAGCATACTCCCAGTGAAATCATATCCCTGCACAGTTATCCGACATCCTCTAGTTGCGGTCGATTTGGGCGATGAAAAGGCCGAGGAAATCCTCAAAAATGCTAACAAAGAAACTACAATCAGCCTGTTTTAAACACAATTCTTGCATTGAGACGGCAAATGCAGGAGATGAAACTCGCCAAACCACAGAAGCGTATCGCCCACGAACAAAGGCTATCGTTATGCCAAAGATCTCAGCAAAACTTAACTTTCCCCCCGACAAGATTGTCTTTCGTGATCTCATTCCGATAAATGTTAACGTCAACGACTGCAATTTGCTGCCGAAGAAGAAATTATAACTTCGCAAGAAATACATAAAATCTAAACAGAGAGTTCCTACACCAGATCTGGGGGATATCCTCGATCCGCTACCACCAATGCAACCAAAAATTGAACTCATACACCATCCAGATGAGATCCATGTTTTTGGTGAATTTTTGGAATTCTACCGCGAGGTCAATCCCAGATGGATAATGCGATAATTCGGTGGGATTTATTGAAATTTATCGCGCGTGGCCATGTTTATTGAAAAAAAGTGATTCTTTTTATCACAATACGGTAAAGAGAAGCATCATACAAGAAGTTGCTGGAAAAACTAAAAGAGTCTGATATGGAAGCGACGATTGCCAAAGTCAAGGCAAAAATTAACAGTATTCGATCTGCATACAACAAAGAGCTAAAAAAAAGTAAAGAGCTCAAACAAAAGTAGAATAGGGACAGATAAGGTGTACGTGCCAAATCTATGGTACTTTGATTTGCTGCTTTCATTCCTGAGTGATCAACATCAGACTCGTGCAAGTCAATCCACAGTGGATAATAACTATGAGGGAGATAACGGTTCTGTAAGTTTAATTTAACAACTTCTTCTTTTATTTTTTATTAAAATTCTATAATTGAAATTTTTACAATTCATCTCTTATACCATATATCTTGTTTGTACTACCTCATCTTGCCTTTCAATTTTACCTTCATTTACAAAATATTCTACACACTTAATTCGAGAAACCTTTGGTTCAGTGCAAATATTGTTATTGCTTCCTGCTTGAAGACCTACTAGCCCTTGTACCTCAATAACTGGATCTCATGTAGCTTCGTCGAATTCGGGTGGATTGTGCGTATGCAAGTAGCAACATGCCAGGACAACAATATCCGCGTTTTCAATTTTTAAATTTATAGCAGATTGAAAGGTTTGAAATCTATTTGTTAAAATGCCAAACGCATTCTCAACAATGCGTCGAGCTCTTGATAATCTATAATTAAAATCCATACGTTCATAGTTCAACTGCTTTTTATTGAATGGCTTCAACAAGGTGCTTCTCAGTGCAAACGCTTCATCTCCTACAAAAGCGTATGGAAGCTTGTTGTTACTTGAAGTGGGACTCTCATCTGGAGGACACTGTAAATCATCGTGAATGAGATTTTCGTAGAATTTAGTTTTACTTAAAACTGCACCATCCGAAATGCTCCTATTTCGGCACAAATGAATTATAAATTCATAATTTGAATTTACAATGCTATGAAATTTTTTATAATTCCAAAATAGTGACCCACTTAAATCGCTTACTTCAATACTAAAAAAAAACATACATTTTTTCACGAATTATTTTTAGTCTTTCATATTAATTTTCCATTTTATTTTGTTTAGGACCAATCAAGACCCTTCGTGGAAAATTATGAAGGGTCATGCAGGAACTAGGAACCGGAAGTCCGTCGGTGGAGTTCGACCAAGTAGGACTTTCGTGAGGTGATTAGCTGCTCTCATATTGGTATCTTGTTTCTTTATAATTGGCGTCACTAATTACAGTAGCTCCAGGTATATGCTCTCACTCATACGTAAATAGTCTGACCAATCACCATGTTCAAATCTTAATTCCTTCATTAAATTAACGTGCGACAGTGATCGTCTTTTTAAATATCAATCCTTGCTCCATTTGCTTCTTTTCTTTTTAGGGTTCTTTAGCGGCAACACTATAGCTATTGCAATAAGGCTTTCTTCGTCCTTTACGTTCCTCCACTGCTCACGAATAAAATGAAAGCTCAACTGAATACTGAACTGAGGTTTAAAAGCATTGTTTTTTTCAACTGAACTGACAACTGAGCTGAAACTGATTGTTTAAAAGGGGCTTAACTTTGAAAGTATACAAAAAAATCGAACATAAGACTACCCCCTTAATGTTTCGATGTTGTCAATCTGTCCTCTATTTGTTCCCAGGATCCGAGTCTGGTTAGTTCATCAGCGACGCAGTTAATTGGGACGACCGAGTCTCCCGGAACTAAACAGAGTTTTATCTCGGGAAGCTTAGATATTCTTACCCTTCTTAACTCGGCGAGCTGATCGTAGATTAGGGGGTACTTGGCCAGAATGGATACATATACGAGTACTGCTTGGAGATAAGCAGATTACTTCAGGAACGGGTGGCTAAAATATCATACCGGCGCGAAATACTTTGACGTTTGTACAGGAGTCCCGCACAAATTTCTCCTTAGATATGTCCTTTGGAACATGATGTATAATTAAGTTTTGCGACTAGCAGAGCCCAAAAGAATGAGAATGATTGAATTCGTTGACTAAATCGTCGTGATCTAGAGAAATAGTCCGTCACGGATGACGCTGTTACGAAAATCAGTAATTGGTAATAGTCTGGTGTTTGGAACTAGCTGAAGCCGCCTTATTTATCAACCGCAAGACTGTGAAGTATGGCAACTTCCAAATCGGGAATCAGACAATAGGTCCTTAAAATTGTTCGAAGTTATGCTACTGATGATACATGGTTCAGCTTCAAGGCCCACGTCAAGTACGCCAAAGCAGGTGCAGGTTATACTCTCTGCAAGGCTTTCGAACATTGGCGGTCCTGAATACATAGATAACAATTTTGAAGTCAAGTAATGTCTATGTAGTTTTGGTTTACACAAATTCTCTTTTCCATTCTAATTCTCTAAGGGGCGGGAGTTAACCTTATGATTCATATTTGAGTTAGAAGGCCATGAAGTACTAGCTCACCCACGAACGATTTGCTTGTTTTTATAAGCTTAGACAGTTTAGTGACCGAAAACTATTGTAATCAATTGTCGCTCCGATTCTTTAAAAGAATTAATGGAAACGAACACGATTGTTGCGTACACCGCTCGAGAATTCATGTAGACATTAAAACAGTATTAATTGAATAAAATATTTCCTGAGATGTTGCAATTGTAACCTGCATTAATTACATCAGAATTAATTATGCTTTAGAAGCATCTGAAGAAAATGAAGGAATAGTTAACTCTGCCCTAGGTTTTGCCAAAGCTGCAATTTTTAAGCAGTTTTTTTTTTGAAAAATCAGCTTAAGATCGAAAGATATATGTAATATCAAGTAAGATATTGTATAAACGGAACACTAATCAGCCGACACACATGCTGCAAAGCTCGATATATCATTCAATACGCATCGCAACATTTGGTAAAGCTTGCAAGAAAAATAAAATTTGTTTTATTTTCTCATTGACTGGCTCTAGCTCCAGCCTGAAATCTAACACTAAAGCGTAGCATACAGGCTTATTATATCAAGCAAGCTATCATTAATTTTACCTACCTAGACTGCCCACAAAGGGAATTCAATTAACAATACGCATTAAGCCCGAATTTACCAATATAATCCTGAAACAACATAGAGGTGTTTTCGACTAGATCAAGCAATGCCTTAAAAATGATGTTCATTTTATGCCGGACGATGGCCAATTACTTCCTGATAAACAGAGCTTGTAGTATTCTCCAACGGTTTTCAATATTTCATATCCTATTAGAAGTTGTGAAACCTAGTACGCATAATAGTTCGATCGGTCAGATGTGGGAATCCCTGTATTAACGATATCGTAGTTAATACTGCATTGACGAATCTAAAATTGTTGCTATAAATATTTGTATTTTTTTTTTTTTTTCAAGAACTTAAAAAGTCATGGGCAAATTTTGGTCAAAATCGAAAGGCCGCGATTCGATATGAAGACACATCATCTGGCAAAAATTTATAGTACTATTTTTTCCGGAGTTATCGTGGCACAATAAAATTGGCACGTACGGACACGCACACACAAACTCTAACGCAAAAACCAACTGAGGCGCAAAAAATAGCGAAATTACGGAGAATCAAGAGAACCCTTTCCAGAGATCCTCCAGAATACCGACATCTCCTTCTACTGGAACTCCGGCCGGACAGGTTGCGACAGCAGCAACAAGAGCCCATATTTGTGAGGAGGAGCCCTAAAAATCAGCGTTCCATAAGCTGGGCGAGCAGATCAGGTAGCTCGTCGAAATGCTTGAGGATTGAAAAAGGCGCTCAATTCATCAACCCATGAGGGACAGTATTGAGAGCATCAGAGTTCTCTATAAACTAACGGCGATCTAGCTGCGGGACGAGAAAGCCAAGGAGGTAATCAGAAAGAACAACTTTTCACAAACCGCTTCCTGCCTAAAACAAATGGAGATTCCAAAAAGAAAAAGGAACAACCCGGCGAACACCTTGAGGCCAAGCGAACCCAAAAGGATCCGCCAACGGTAAATAATGCGAAATCCCTAAAGGCAGCCGTGAGAACTAAGCGAACTCGAAAGGGCCTGTCAATGGAAAAGAACAATAATGCAGAAGTTCCTAAAGGCAACCCTACTTACAAAAAGATACCATGGGAAGAAAGCTGAGTACAAAAGTTGTTAAAAGCAAAGACCAAACTAAGAAACATAGCTTACGGAAACACAAGGCCAAACCTGATGCTATTACAATTGGGACCAAAGGAGATCTCTTGTGCGCCGAGATACTGCACAAAGTAAAAACGGATCCCACATTGGAAGCCGTTCGAAATACGGTATCAATAATCAAAAGGAAATAGAAAGATGCTCTCTTGTTTCAGCTCAAAGAGACGGGCATAAAAGCAGACGAGTTTAACGGCTCTATAAACCAAGCACTAGGGTCGCACGCGAATGTGAAGGCTCTGACCCACCTAAAAGATGTCGAAGAAGTAACCACCGCATCAATTAAGTCGCAATTTGAAGTAGAAGGAGTATCGCCAAAAGAGGCACTATCTTTGCGTTTGGCGTTTGTATGCAGAAGATGCGGATGTGAAGGGCATATTGCGAAGGAGTGAAACAAGCACCCCTTTTGCATGTTTTGCAAGAAAGTTTACCAGGAAGACTCAAAACACGTAGCCAGCTGCAGTAGATGCCTGATTTTCAAGAAAGCTATCACCAGAAGACACCCATGAAGATCATACAGCTAAATCTCAATAATTGTGAGACAGCTCAGGATATTTTGAGACAGACAGCCAAAGATGAGGGAACGGACATAATCCTGCTCAGCGAGCCATAAAAAACCTTTGACAGCAACGTTTGTGTCTGCGACCAAACAAAGCTTACGGAAATATGTATGTACATGTGGCAAACAGACATTCTAAGAAACCTCCACTCATGGATTTGTTTTGTCCGCGGAAAAATCAATAGCATACATATACACTATTATACCTGTTATGCCTGACCAAGCTGGACAATGGTTGAATTTTAGGAAATGCTAGATAACCTGGCTGAAGACGCACGTGGAAGATATCCAATTGTTATATGAAGGGATGGATCTCAATGCATGGGCAACCGAGTGGGGCAGCAGGTTTACCAACCCCTATCCTTTACTGGAAGCACTCTCGTCTTTGAGAGTGGGTATCGCAAATGTTAGCAGGTCAAACACCTACCGTAAGTCGGGGTAGCCTGCTCTATTGTCGATATTACTTTCTTTAACAACTCCCTCCTGCCAAAAACAAAATGGAAAGTCAGCCAGGAATATACACACAGTGACCACCAGTCGATATTGATAGACATAGAGAAACAAACGAAACAATCCAAGCCTACAGGTCTTAAATGGAAGGACAGACTTTTTGATAATGATACGTTGGAAGAAATAATTAATAGTTGCAATCTGATCGAAAACATAACAGCAGAGGATTTTAATAGTCAGCTTACACGCATCGTTACTGCAGCATGCGATGCATCAATGCCATCGCCAGCGACAAAAGAGCGCCGTGCTTTTGGTGAAATGATGAAATTAAGGCACTCACGGCAACGTGTCTATATGCTCGTCCGAGAATGCAGCGATATAGAAGAAAGCCAGATTTTCAAGAAAACCTTAACTTTTTTGGACAGGCAAGACTTAAGAACTTAAGTAATGCAACCAAAGAAAGTAAAGCGACATGCTTCAGGCTGATCTAAATTCTCGGGGTACTGCAATAGGATGGCGATGGCCAAAGTAAAGCGCTATAGGGCTCCACAAATAACATGCCCCACTCTGCTAGCATCTATTGTATAGCACCTTTTCCCACAAATACCACCTCTTATGCACTATATCGAGGAAGCGAACAGGGAAGCAGAAGTCCCACAGATATCAACGGACGAACTGATCAAGGCATGCAGAAAAATAGACGATAATAAGGCGTCTGGATCCGACGGAATTCCAAATAAGGCCGCAAAACCAGACATGTTCAAAACAACATACCAGAGATGTCTAAAGGAAGGAATTTTTCCTGGCCCATGGGAAAAACAGCATTTGGTACTCCTGCCAAAGGGAAATAAGCCACCGGGTGAACCATCTTCATATTAGCCAATATGTCGTCTAGATACCCTGGGCAAGATTCTGTAACGTATCATTTACGAAAGACTATTGTCAGTAGCTGAAGAAAAAACAGCTTCATCAAATGGCCAATTCGGTTTTAGAAAATCGCAGTCAACCATAAATGCCATTGCGACTAAAGCCATAGAAGGGGAAAGATGGCGATGGGGCACAAAGGAATATTGCGCAGTAGTAACACTCGATGTTAAGAATGCCTTTAACCTCGTAAGCTGGTTATCCATAACAGGAGCACTTTCTAGAATGGATAAACCACGCTATTTACTTAAGATAGTTAGAAGCTACCTCAACAATAGGCAGCTTCAATATTAAATATTACAGTATCTCTGCAGGAGTAGCACAGATTTCAGTACTAGGACTATTATGTACGACGGAATACTGCGACTGGCGCTGCCACGAGGGGTTCACACAATGTCATTTTCTAATGTTATATCATGTCATTTTCTAATGTTACCACCGAATGCACTAATACTACAACATTGCTTGCGAATAAAAACGTCGAACTATACAATTTAAATAAAAAATGTGATCAAAGCTGCTGATGAACTTAAACAATTAAGGCACTCAATAAACTCCTATGAAAATCGTGCAATCGCGAGTGATGCTTTCATGTTTGGCATTCCGTACTTGCCTAATAAAAATCTTAAATCAATATTTAACTTAATATGCGACACAATAAACATAAAACCACCAACTCTTAATAATATTTACCGCACTCGACCGAAACTAAACTCGCATAACTCCGCAGTAATGATAAAATTTAATTCACCATACGACAAAAACTATGTCCTAACGTCAATCGCGAGTTACCGAAAAAAAAACATAATAAACAAATGATTTAAATGATTTACTCCTGGCTATCGATAGCTCCACAACCTCCGCGCCGTCCTCTATAATCCATATACGTGAGAGTTTAACGCATCAGAATAGATGTTTATTTCAACGTACACTTGAATTAAAAAAACGTAAACAACTTTTTTCTGTTTGCACCGCACGTGGAGTGGTTTTTGTCAAAAGTCAATCCAACGAAACAGCTGTGTTAGTTGACTGCATCGAGGGACTCGAAGACGTTGGCAGATCAGCAGTTTTTAATGATAATCAAATCTAAGGTTTTCACAAGGTTAAAGATGTTGATGGTAATACTCTCCATTGAGTACTACAGAAGCTTCCTTTTCGTTTGCGGATCAGTCGGACGATTCTGGTTTAGGTTTTCGAGCGGTAGATCATGCCGATGTAAGGTATGCTTTATAGAAAGTCAAATTCTGTGGGTCTGGACAAAATTCATCCCTCGTTTTAAAATTTTTTTTGCCCATTGTACACATAACCTATTTGTTCAATACAATTTTGACGACAGCTGGCTAAGATCGTACCCCATCCAAAAAACACTAAAGGGGATGAATTTAGGCCCATTTCAATTTTGACCTTTTCGTCGAAAGTGTTTAAAAGGGTTCTGCCACCTACCGGCGAATAATATGCTCACCCCAAAACAATCTGGATTTCGTGAAACAGTTCGTGAACAGTTGTATCACAGCCTTGTTAAGTGTCACGGATGATATTAGGCAGGCGTTGGACAGGTATGAAGTAACTTTTCTGGTATTGTTTGACTTCTCGAAGGCTTTTGACACAGTTAATCATGATATTTTATGTAAAAAGCTTATTCAGCAATACAACTTCTCAGCTGGTGCCAGAAAGTTACTTTACACCTACCTAACTAATAGAAAGCAAGCAGTGCAGGTTGGTGATAACTTATCCGACTTTCTCCAAATGTTACCGGCGTCCCTCAAGGTTTCATACTAGGACCACTATTGTTTTCGATTTAGATTAATGAGTTTAAATCTATAATCGAGAACTGCTCATCTCACATGTATGCAGATGACGTGCAACTGTACCTAAGCTGCCCTCTCAGTCTTATTGAGGATGGCGTTTCTTGTGTAAATGAACACTTAGAGAAGATATCACATTCGCCCCAGTTAAATCGCCTTATTTTAAACACAAAAAAGTCTAAATGTCTGGTAATATCAAGAAAAAGTATGGATCTCTCTTATTTTCCTTCGATCGTGTTGAGCGACGCTCTGATCGAATATGTTGAAACTACAAAAAATCTTGGGATGATTTTCAATCAGTGTCTAACTTGGGACAACCACATTAATTCACTTGTCGGTAAAGTATATTTCGTACTGCGTACCTTGTGGGTAACTCAGTCATTTACACCAGTTAAAACACGAATGTTACTTGCTAACACATTGGTATTGCCGATCTTAATTTACGGGTGGGAACTTTTTTGTGCAACCATGTAAGTAAAAGAAGGCTCAATGTGGCGTTTAATTGGCAAAAATGCTAACGCACTATAAAGTAGTAGCTTCACCTAATGACTGATATGTGGAGTTGCTAACTGACAGATTGATTTCCTCGCTGATTCCTGCTGGTGAGTTTAGATTCTGCTTGGACCCCAATTTAAGAGAATTATGAATTTAAGCAAATTGAACTGGAGAAAGAGACTAAGTAAGTTACTATCTAAAGTGAATTTAACTTTGTAATTTAATATACATATCTATTGAATAAAGGTTTTGTAACAAGTTTCTTTCACTTGCCAGAGTAGTTGACAGAAAGGTCTCCGGTTGCGGCCAACTCGCCGCAACATATTACAAAACGTATCCCGCTTGTACTGGAAGCGGATATAACCAGCGGATTATTCCACAATCATACTATTGACCAATCCGGTGTCAGCTAAACTACCATAGGGATGCCACCGAAAAAGCCAACGATCCACCAACCCTTCAGTATATCGAAGAAAACTTTGCGATCACCGGCAAGGAATCCAAAATCGCAAAACGAAGAATACAACTGCGGAAGTTGTGATGCATCAGATTCAGGGGGGAATATGGCCCAATGCGATCAATGTAGTGCATGGGACCACTTCAGATGCGCCGGTGTAGACAGCTTTATCCAATATGCATCATATTTATGCAAGAAATGTGTAGGTAAGAGTATACTGCATCTGCTGTGAGATTCGTCGATATTAACGCCGATATGTATAGCAAATCATCGAGGGCTCCATCAGCAACAAATACTGCGGCGCATTTTTCTGCATCAAATACGATCGACGAATTCGATGTACATACCGGCCATGTTCCCGCAACTAATCCCGCTAAATCGCAAACACCATCAACAACAAACACTGCTGAGTTTGCACTAAGTGCTGTTCCGACTCCTGCGCCAATTGCGGCCGAAGTTGCTGCTATGTGTAGAAACCTTGTTCCAGCCACCACATAGGTGCGCTACCACATTTGCAAACAAACGCTCCCACAATTTATGGACCTAATGAACAATTAGCATCTGCAGTAAGTAGCGGGCAAGGTTCTACAACAATCAATGCGATTCCCATTCCTAGAATCGTAACATCCACCATCGGATTTAATACACGCGGTCAGTTTACCAACAATAGTTTGCCCCGTGTAAAGGAGAAGAGTACTGTTCCAGTTCGTATGACTCAACCACCGAGGTCTAGAAGCTCAACTAGTTCAAGATCATCCAAGTTGTCTACCAAACGTATGCAGATCGAGTTGCAAAGAGTCGAGGAAGAGCTCCAGCTCAGAAAAGAGAGGGATGCCGAATATTTAAATAAATCTTATTCTTAGTCAGGCTATAGATTCATCGGGCTACGAGCATGAAAGCGTCCCAGACTGCAACCACTGCATAAACGAACGTACACAATTGGGTTGACGGAATACCAGAATGGAATTAATCGCCTGCACTCTACAACGAGTGTTGGTTTACACCCACCAGCCTTTGCGTCGCCGTCCTATCAACAGACCTCCCGACCCTGGGGTAGTGCAGTTATGGAACCACCGTTGGGCACCCTCCCACAGCCATTTCAATCAGGCTTCGGTACACGCCCTCCTCCATTTCAACACGATAGAGAAAGGAGCACTGGCGCGTGCCCCTCGATCGATCCACATCAGTCATTGTTTGTTCCGTCGCAGAACCCCGGATTTTCTTGTCGACTTTGCTCTTTGTCGATTTTTTCCGAACACTCTCTGTATTTTAAGTGGGATGGGCGATTTGACTTGCCTAGTTTTTCGTCTCTATGCTCGCTTCCTGATATTTGTTTTTTCTCTTTTACACTATTGCTACAGTTATTTATTATCGATTATAGCTTTATGCCCATCGATCAACATATAAGAACTCTTAATCTGCACTATTAGCTTCACCTCTTATTTCTGATCTTAACATTCTTCATTCCACAAGAGCCCAGCCTTCCCCTCCTACAATCTCATTAACATTGATGTCAAGATTGAGGCTTAACTACTTTCATGTTTCAGCACTCCTGCTGTAGCAAAGTCTTCAATTTCGACATTTGTCAGACTGCATCTAGTACATACTAGCACGACACATCAGCACATATAAATAAAACAAAACCCCCATCACTCTATTCTTCCTTCCCTTATGGGATGACATAAATGACCTGCGTTCTAAAAACTATCGCTATACCGTACGAAATGTTACCCCAACCCTTCACCTGAAAATATTAGTCAACGGGTACGGCTAATCAAAATCTGTAAATTTAATATTTAAACCCAAAACAACCTGAATATTGTTGATAATCTATCACCACTAGTGATCGTTAGTTAGCATTTAGTTTAAAATAATTATTTATAAATAATTAAAAAATAAATAATTATGAACTTGTGGAAAATGCTGCTGTATCTCTCAAATATTTAAGGAAATAATTAGAAGCTAAGCCTATTTGCCTCTGGTTTGGCACTAAATACTTAAATCTTAAGATAAAGCAGTTAATCTATAAAGCAACGGCAGAACTTTAGTTTTGCAAGGAATAAAACTAAGCTGAAAAGGCGAAATTCAGAAACAACATGATAAAACACAGAATATTTATTTTAAAATGCAAGGAGTTGTTATTTGTCGTTAAACACTTCAAATTATAAGTTTCTAAAAAAGTTACAATGACTTACCATTTGATTTATTGTGCGTTATGACGAAAATATTTAAAGCTGCAATTTTCAGCAACCGATGCCGAGTAATAACTAAAGATAGCGGACGATTTAGAATAACTTTTAGTTGAACCATGATTTTTTTAACATTGTCTTGGAAATTTTCAAATCTGAAAATAACAGCGGATTATTTTTCACATCTATTTACAAGATTATATTTTGAGTTTACCCGATTCCGGAAAATAATTTTCCTATGATATACAAATATGTTGACGTAAACCGTTTTACAATCTGTAAGCAAAAATAATTAGAAATTCGGAAAATGAATTTAAAAATTTCCCTATCAATACAGGTGACATTGCAAGTAATTTAATTCTAAAAAAATTAATGGCAAACCTCTTCTCCTGGCAAATCGTATAAACGTTTCTCCTCACAGTCAGCATTTCTATTAATCACATCGGTTTTATGTAGCCTTCGCACTCCATCAGGATATATCCAAACTTCTTTGCGTAATGACTTTGGATCTTTTTCAATTTTCCGTTCAGGAGTTCCAAATAGCGGCGATTTGTTGTTTTCTTCATACTAAAAGATAAGAATAAATTACTCTTGTCTTCAATGAAATCAGAGAAAGTTTGGTTTTACCTTTTTACGAATTTCATCGAAAAGCACTTTCAAACTTTCTCGTGCCGACTGAATGGCATTGGAAGACATTAAACTCCGCATGTGATAATAAATGGCATCAAGTTTCTTCCTCTACGAATTAAAATTGAAAATACTCTATTTTCTTTTATTAATGAATACAACTACTCACCAAATATATAGCCAGTATTGCAAGCTGATTATATGGTATACCATTTGATGGAATAAGACTTTGTGCTCGTTGATAAAATTGGAAAGCGTCTGTATAGTCATTTGTGTTGAGAATCTTTCCTTTATATCTACATAAATCGCCCAAGCAAATAAGAAGTTTTTGTGACGAAACTCTAGCAAGAACTTCATATTTGTGTGTCGGTTCATCATCGTCATTGTTACGTAAGTATTTGCGATTTAAATTGTCCAAAAGCAAAGTGTAAAATTTAAGTCCGTCATTTATTAAAACCACAGATTTCCATTCATTTTGTCCTTGATTTTGATCGGAATTGGTCTTAAAATATTCAATGACGTTGTAATACAGCAGCTTCCAGAAATACGATTCGACATTTTGTTCGCAACAAAATTTTAACTGATTCAAAAGCAACTGTAGGAAAATGTCTTTGAGTTGCTTACGAAATCCATTGAAAGAATCCCAATTCTAAAACAAAAGTATATTTAAATGAATGGCAATATCGTATGAATGTAGAAATGTATGAATAATAAAGGATTACAGTTTTCTATGATATACCTCCCTCGCACGATGTGACTGATCGAGTGCATTCGACGAAGTACACGACGGGTAGCAAACCAACGTTCTTCAGCAAATCTGCACCAGAGTATCATTTCAAAATTATAGCTATCACTTATTGGCACGACGATAGATTATCTTTTTGGTCGTAGTGGTTTAGTGTTTAGAATATTTATAAGCCACTATGTAAAATTTACATAGAAAACTTCGGGACCTTTAGCTGCTCAGTGAGACTTTATTTAAATTTAATATTTTTAATCTTAATCTTTACATTAATTGTACCTTGACATGTAATCATTGTGCATTTGCTACTTGTTTAACTTATTAGCGCAAGTACCGACTGACATAGAAAAACAGTAGAATTAAAAAAATATTGAAATTTTGCAGTGGCAGATTATTTAAATTTAATAGCGATATCGGAATATCATGAGCGGAACATAGATAGCATCGTCCTCAGCAAAACAATACATTAGATTAGATGCGATACATAAGGAAAAATTAATAGATACTGATGTTCACGAAGCCCTGTAGGAATTGAGTAGTTGCCTAATGAATATTAGATTTTCAAGATAACTTGAATTTGACGTTGTGAAAAGTAGTTTATATTGTAAAAAGAAATCATAGACACCAAATATACTCATTTTCATTTAAAAAACAAAAAAAAAAACCCTCTTACTAACTTCTATCAAATGACCAAGTGCATACTGCTTGCTTTTGCCAATCAATCAATCTGATATACACTCCAGATCAATGTTCCCTTGAGATATGACCAGATTTTTCATAAATTCGGGTGTTCTTATAAAAGAGCTCTTAATGGAGGTAAATGGTCTATCACGAAGAACTAGCAGTTTTTCTTACTTTTAGATCCATTGGGATTTTAAATCTGTTACGGCTTTGGTTTGGCTTCGTAAGCCTGAAAATTATATAATTCGCATGTTATAGAGTTTTGGTAGTAACATTTTTGGCTCATTTACAAACTGAACTAAATTGATTGCTGCAGCGAATATCTCAGCACACCTTCCTATTCAATCTTGTATATTAAAGGCGCCCGCATTTAATATAATATAATAAGGATTCAGGGACACAATTCTTTGAAGTTCAATTCCAGATTAGAAGAGTGGCCGAATGTGATTGCAGACAATAGGCTAGCTCACTGCTTATTATACGGTATTTATGGCTGATATTATCAGCTGGACTGCATATGTCCTTCTGTTCAACATATAAACAGCAAGACTCCTGCTTGGTTCAGGGAAAGAGCTATTCTTGCAACAAAAAATGATTCTGCGTCCAAAGTTAATGAATTAACTTTAAGCAGGATTAATGGTGATGTGCGAATTTATAGAACCATTGACACCGTTGTAAATACTGATGTCTCTGTACACTTTCAAACATAACTTTTAAATTGTACAAATCCAGGGCATTTAATTTTCTTAAAAGTTGGAGTGACAATAATTTTATTAAGAAACTTATGTCCCCCAAAGCTGGACATGATATGAGACTTAATGTAATTTTAGCTACTATTATAATGGGACCAGGCAGAGGTGAAGATGTATTTATTCCAAGAATACCGATGATACCTTCGGACTACGAATTTCTTTTTAAAATACTACAATTTCCAACAAAACTATGCTTTGCTATGACCATCATTGCTGGTTAAAGATATAAGACCTAATGTAATTTTAGGTCCAGGTCCAACAGGACCAGGCACAGGTGAAGATGTATTTATTCCAAGAATACCGATGATACCTTCGGACTACGAATTTATTTTTAAAAGACTACAATTTCCAATAAAACTATGCTTTGTTATGACCTCAAAGCCAAACTGTTAAATTTAAGGGCATAGATTTGAGTAATGATTGCTTTTCGCATGGACAACTTTTCGTGGCCTGCTCACGAGTAAATAAGCAGTAAAATTGCCATATATTGTCACCAAATGGTACAACAGAAAAATTTTGTTTACAAAGAAGTACTATAGCTGTAAAATACCATCTATATAAATACGTATTATGTAAGTATACAAATGATTTAGAAACTTACCAATTTCAACTCGCATATATGAACTTTATGATCAAAATATAAGACACCAAGGTTTTTGAATTACATTTAGTGGACATACATATACGAGGGGCGTTCAACATATTCTCGGTATCGGGGTGAAGCTGTGGTTGTATATATAAATTGACTTATTTATCAAGTAATACTATTATTTTAGTGCATTCATGTAAAATTTCATATAAATGTGATTATTAATTCGCGTTTTATCTCTAGTTAAACAGAATCATAATGGCAACTGAAACGATGATGGTGAAAATTGAGCATCGCGCTGTAATTAAATTTCTCACTAAGCAAGGAAAAAGTCAAAAAACTATTCATGAAGAGATGGTGGCTGTTTACCAGGGTTCCGCACCTTCATTATCAACTGTGCAAAAGTGGTCAAGTGAATTCAAGAGAGGCAGAGAGAGCATTAAAGACGACCCCCGCTCCGGCGCCCCGGCTACTGCTTGTACGGGAGAAAGCATCAAAGAAGTCGAAAAACTTGTTCTTGAGGATGCCCGAATAAAGGTGAAAATGATGGCAGAGATCACCAAGCTTTCAATTGGTACCATTCACACCATTCTTCATGACCATCTTAACCTTTCAAAGGTCAGTGCAAGGTGGGTGCCACGAATGTGAGCACAGCGCCTCAGAAAAAAGTGAGAATCGCATGCTGTAGAGAGCTTTTGGAGATGTGTAGTGAGAACGCGGACGGTGTTATGGATCGAATTGTTACTGGGGACGAAACATGGGTCCACCACTATGACCCTGAGAGCAAACAAGAGTCCATGCAGTGGCATAAAAAAGGAACAGACCCCCCGAAGAAGTTCAAAGTCACTCCGTCTGCCGGGAAGCTCATGGCCACAGTTTTTTGGGACTCAAAGGGAATCTTGCTCATTGAGTACAAAAAAAAGGTGAAACCATCAACGCCACATCCTACGCTTCCACTTTGCATAATTTGCGGGAGGAAATTAAAAAGAAAAGACGGGGTAAACTCGCAGCGGGTGTGTTGCTTCTTCATGACAACGCTCCTGTTCACACGGCGCGAGTTTCCAAGGCTGCTGCGCGAGATTTTAAAAAAGCTTATCTCAAGATGTAACAAATGCATTGATGTTAGGGGAGATTATATTGAAAAATAAAAACAATTTAAATTGAATTCGCATTTTCCTTCATATCGATACCGAGAATATATTGAACGCCCCTCGTATACATACTCGTACATACATATGTATACATTAAGTTCAAGCTTCGAAAATAATAAATATTAAGATTTTTATATTAATTTGCTGTCTACTCATTATCACAAACATAATAGCAGTGCCTACTCAGCAAAGCCGGAACATCAGCTAGTCCTCGAGAAATGATGTCAACATTGGAGTAGACACTTGCGGTAGAACGATTTTTTTATTAGAATATACCCAAGAATCATTTCCCAAATTATCCTTGACGAATTAGGGGACACCCTGTATTGTAAATTTAAACATTATTGTGTTGCTATTCCAAACTAAGCATTTTTACAAATCGAGAATGTTTTATTTTACTTAAAGCTTTTGTTAATATGTCTGCTACCATGTTATCTGTAGCTACATAGCTCAAACTTAAAAATGCCTTTTCAAATACCTCTCTTACGAAGTGGAATCTTATATCTATGAGCTTGCTCTTTGAATGAAATATGGGATTTTTCACAAGCTGCTGTGCACTAAGGTTGTCACCAAATAATGATATTGGCTCCGAAACTGAACTGCCAAACCCAGTATCATTAAGAAGACTGCGTAAGTAAACGAGCTCCTGTGATTGCAATCGCCACCCCAATCCGCATCGGCATAACCAACAACCTTAGCACCAGATTTTCTGAAAATAATTTGAGATTGCTTGTATTATGTACGAACAATACCCTAACAGATGTTTTGCGTAGTTAGATGATCCTTATGTGGACTATTGTTGTACTGGGACAGCATAATTACTGAATGAGTTATATCGGGTCGAGTCGTCATACTGATGAAGTTCAAGGATCCGATGAGAGATTGATACTTTTTCGTGTCAACCTTAGACCAATTGGCTCAGCTCTCACAATGTGTAAGTTTTGTTCCAGGGTCAAGCGGTGTGCTAACCTTCCTACAGTCAGCCATCCCAAATTCATTCAAAATTAGCTTAATAAGGTTTTGTTGCCCAAGTTTGATGGAACCTCTTTCCCCTTCTCTCTCGAATTCCATGCCCAAAAAATAACTTCGTGGTCCTTTGACTACTACCTCAAACTCTGCGGCAATTTTTGCTTTATTTCCTTTAGGACACTCGTTTCACCCCGACGGTGCCCTTCCTCAAGGAGTTGTATCTTAAAATTTTCAACGGGTGAGAGGTTATCGCGCGATTCTATAGCAATTATGAAATTTTCATAACTGCTAGAGAGGCTGGAACGTATAATTATGGGTAGAAGTTCATCTTGCAAATCAATATGTATTTTTTTTTTCAGCTAAATTGAAAAAATGACTTCTATGCTGCTGTATGTTTGAACCGTCTTTCATTTTCAGCTGGAGCTATTGCTTAAAGATTGTCAGTTTTCTAGCACGTCCAAAGCCTCTGCTGACGTTTTACAGTTTTTTATATAATTTAACTGAGATGGTTTAACACACAATAAAATGGTTGCAAGTTCTTTTTCGTCGCTACTGCTACTAATTCCGTAGATCTGTGAATTAAAACACTTTTTATTAAAATTTTCCGAGAGTCGTAATTTGAACCTGAAGTCTAACTTCTCTATTTGGTAAATTAATGCAATTTTAAAAACGAGCGGCCTGGGCCCATAACCTGTTAAGTAAATATATTAGTTCAATATATATTTAGATACTGACTGATTTATTGTATATAGGGTTATAGAAAGTATAATATGGTATGGGATATATTGAATCAGAAGTGTTGCACTGGTGACAACCCATTGAGTTCTCCCAATTATGTCGATTTGTGCATGCTCTCCACAAAGTCATTTCCAGCAGCGTTTAATACCTCGGCCGGTAAGCAGTCAAATCTAGCTGATTTGTTGGATTTTAGCTCAAATATTATTATCCTTACTTCGTTCTGGTCAAGTGGACGGAAGTTTTGGCTATTATCGTCTAAATTTAAGTCTATTCTGCCTAACGGCGGATGTTGCCGCCTCTAGAAGAAGTCTTTCTATATTCTCACCACCGATTGTGACGCTACTACAAATTTTTTTTTACATCTCTACGTTTACATTTCCTACGGGTCTTCTTTTATTGACACGTCCTTTTACCTATTGGTAAAACGTCCGTACGTTATTCCTGGGGCACAACTCTCAATATCTTCAATCGCGCGCTTCTCGTGCTCTTTTTTCTTCTTCTGGGGAGCCGACGTTCTTCTCATCTTTTCTGCACGTAAAGCTCACGAGCAGCTCCCACCCTTCTTTGCAGTGACACTTTGTAGGCTTGCCGGCATTCTTCATGAAACCAGGGATTTCTTAGTGGTAGACGAGTGAAACCCAGCACATCAGTTGCGGCATCTCTGATCGCATGTTAGCAGGGTTACCACTGGTCTTCGGTACTTAATGCTGGCGGCATAGGAGTTGTTGAGAGATTTCTGGATAAGAGTTCGGCGAAGATTCTTGCGACTGCAACTTTTCTACGTTTTTTCTTATCACAGCAGTTCTTCTACAAGGTGGTGCTACGAGTCAATGTTGGCTCCCCGGAACGTTCGGACGTCTAGAATACTGCAGGCATACTTTACGTCACCGCAAGGTGATCAATTGGATTTAGCGTTTTTTACGGAGACCGCCAGGTATGTTGCGATGTAGTAGTAGTAGTTAGTAGTAGTTCATTTATTAGTATAATAATACTTTAAAAACATCTTAGAAATATAAGCACAGGTAGTCTTAGTTCTGTAGTTATTCTTATAGTAATTGAATTATTTACTTTAAATTAATACATTTTATATTGAATAATCTAAAATTGTTTTCGTTTTTTTATATTGCTTGGCAAGGAATTATATAAAAGTATTCCCTTATATTGTATAAGAGTGTGTTTTGAGCGGCTGTGGTACTCTGGTGATGAACTCTGAAATCATTACAGATGCGCAGTTGGTATGGCTGTGATTCACCTACGTATCTTATTGCACGTGTTAGATAGTTTGGTGCAGCACCCTGCTTCAGACAGCTATCAGCGTGTTGAGTTCCAATCTTTCTCGTATTCTCAGCCATTGAAGCGCATCCAGCATGCATCTTATTGGAGTCTATTGCATTGCATTCATTGAAGATATATCGTGATGGTCTGTAGTGAATAAACGTATTTATAATCTCTTCCGGAAAAGCAATACATAATGATTAAGGGTTCCAGCTGAGCAACGGCCGCAACATTTGTTGAACTAGGGAGCCGTCTTAGCACGTTCACTGTGAAATCATTTGCAGCATAAAATTCGAAATAAGCAATTTGCGAAGAGAATTCATTCAGCTTATAGAGCGAAACTTCGAAGCACATACGAAGAACGTGCAGATTTGCACAAGCGAATATCAAAAATCGAAACAGATTCAGGGCATCTTCAGAGTAGATTTCATGCTTACGAGGAAAGTGATTGTGGCGTTACTGTACTTCAAAAGAAAGTAGATAAAATCATACCGAAATCGGACCAATCCCAGGTGCTTAAGGGAGAAGTTGCGAAACTGCAGAAAAGATGTGATGCATATGAGAGGAAAGAACTTGCATCTGATGCTATTCTCTTTGGTATTCCATAACTGCCTGGAGAAGATCTTCAATAAATTTTTGATCATCTCTGCCAATTAAATGCTATCTTTCGCTCTCGTCAGCAGAATAGTGAACGTGATTCTCCTATTGTACTCAAATTTGGGTCGGAGTATTAAAATCAGTTGCTCACTTCTGCAAAAACAGTGTCTGCATAATGCTGATATAAACTCCAACAAAAATATTTACCTGCACGCGAGTTTAACTGTCAAAAATCGCGCCACAAACAGCTGTTTTCTGTTTACACCCGATCTGGTTCTCTCTTTGCAGTTTATTTGTGTGAACGGAATAAATGTGATGGTAGTGAACGAAAAAAATCTTACTGCCATTACCGAGAGATGTCAAGCAACAGCAGCAATGATAACGTAACTTACTTAGACTACCCAAATTCCTGATTAACATTTCACTAAAACAAAATTGCTTATTTTGTATATTATTATGTAGGTAACTTACATTACTATGTGTGTTTGTCGGTTGTCTCTCGTTATATTTATATATTCCGTCGCACTTATATGCATTCAGATGTTTGTAATATGAATTCCATAGGCACTTGTGGTGACTGTTACCCAGTTTATACGACAGCTCAATGTCCATTAAGCAATGCAATATTTAATTATTTTCAATTTGTTATGTGCTATAATTGTATTTTGCTTTTTAAGTTTGCCGACTGTTTCACTTCATTATTCCTGAATTTCATATTCACCAATAGAATTCTTGGATTTAATTTTTTGGCACTTTAATTTTTCGCATTTTTCACCCATTTTCTTTTCAATGGCAGTTTTTAATCTATCCCTATCTTCATGACTGTCACTCTCAATTATAAGCATTCCGCTGTGCGTATTTTCGATTTAAAAATTTTAGGTCTTTGGGGTCGAGATTTTTATTAAGGTCTTACTTCTTTTTAAACCTTTTTTGTTTTTCTTTTGGTTTCATAATCAGTACTTTTTTTCGGAGCTCTGGCAACACTTTTTGTTGAGTTTTGCTTTTTACTTTTTTAACAATTTCAGCAAATGTCAATTTGTTTCCCGCTAATGGGTTATTATTAACAATTTTTTTTATCTCGTTGCATACATTTGTGTTGTTGTTCCTAAGTTCTATACGAATTTTATCATGTTCTTCCTTGAACTTTTCAGCCATGTTACACATATTCCTCATTGAGCATTTCGACATGCTTTATTGTTTATACTTTCTTGGCTTCATATACCGTCTATAAACAACTTTTCTTAAATTTGAATTCAATTTAAAATCTTTTTTTTTTGTTTTGTTTTATATATATATATTTATACTCGGTTTTGTTAATCAAAACATTTTCGCTTCCGTTCACTTTGGCCTTCAGATTCACAAACCGGAACCGACAACAGGAAACCGAGTGTTTGCTGTTATGATATGACGTTAAAATTGCCTAGTACGAGGAGCTCGGAGAAACATTCTTTGGTGATATCGTCCTTGTCTTCCGTATCGGCATGGGCGTATATTGGGCTTATGTTAGCGAATTTAAACTTGATGCGGATTGTAATAAGACGCTCGCTCAAGTGTTTCAATTATGAGGGTACTTAAATTTTATGAGTGCTATTATAGTCGTTTTAAATATTTGAAAATTTGTTTCAGTTTTTATAAAGCTTGGAAGTGTATTAAATAAATGACAAACTTTGTAAACTAAACTGTTTTGTGTTAAACTACTAACATAATGTGGTAATCTGAAATCCTCTCTGTTTCTTAATTGACAAGTTTGGGATCCTCCCACATACGAGTATATAAGATATTTTTTTAAATAATTTGGTAACATTGAATATTTAATGTAAACGCTCTAATTTAAGTATTGAAGTATCACTACACAGATATAAGACGCACAGACGCACAAAATGTGGTCTAATCATTATGTTATAAATATTTATGCACAAATTAAGGATATTTTCTTTCTTATTCTAATGAAAAATTTTACTTTTTTAGCTACTTTCTTAAAGGTATATTCTATGTGAACATTAAATTATAGTTTGTCATCAATAATTATTCTTAGATATTTAATTTTATTAAAATGTTCAAGAAATTCGCTTTCCATTTGTAAACTTAAAGGTACGAGGGCGGGTCAATAAGTCCGTGACTTTTTGAATTTCTGACCTCTTTACTGAAACAGCAACACTGCTCCTGTCAACAGGCATCTGTCAGTTGACTCCTGTCAAAATTTAAACTTGCTGCGTCAGTTAGTTTGTGTTTGACAGCTATTTTTATCAGACTACTCACTAATTTGAGGAGAAAATGGAAAAAAGTGAATTTCGTGTGCTTATTAAGCATTATTTCTTGCGAAAAAAAACCATTACCGAGACCAAGGCTAAGCTTGATAAATACTATGGGGACTCTGCACCATCGATTTCAATGGTAAAAAAGTGGTTTACTGAATTTCGTTATGGCCGTACAAGCACTGAAGATGCCGAACGTCCTGGACGCCCAGTTGAGGTCTCTACACCCGAAACAATCGAAAAAATTCACGATATGGTGTTGGCCGACCGAAGATTGAAAGTGCGAGAGATTATGGAAGCCGTAGGGATCTCGCATGGCTCAGTGGTTTCAATTTTGAATGATCACTTGGGCATGAGAAAGCTTTCCGCAAGATGGGTGCCGCGTTTGCTCACAGTCGACCACAAACGCAATCGTGTAACAACTTCACAGGAAGGTTTGGCGTTGTTTAATCGCAATATGGAGGAGTTTTTGCGCCGTTTTGTAACCGTGGACGAAACATGGATCCATCACAACACACCAGAGAACAAACAGTGGGTTTCTAAGGGTGAATCGGCGCCAAAGAAGGCCAAGGTGGGTTTGTCAGCCAATAAAGTTATGGCGACTGTTTTTTGGGATGCACGCAGGATAATCCACATTGACTACCTTCAAAAGGGAAGAACAATCAATGGGGAATATTATGCCAACTTATTGGACCGATTCAATGACGATTTGAAAAAAAAACCGACCTCATTTGGCCAAGAAAAAAGTTCTTTTCCACCAAGACAATGCAAGGGTGCACACATGTGCAGTTGCCATGGCAAAAGTCCATGAATTGGGCTATGAATTGCTCCCTCATCCACCCTATTCTCCAGATTTGGCTCCGAGCGACTACTTCTTGTTCCCAAACCTGAAGAAATGGCTTGGTGGAAAAAGATTTGACTCCAATGATGAAGTCATCTCGCAAACAAAGGCCTATTTTGAGGACCTCGACAAATCATTTTTTTTGGAAGGGATAAAAAAATTGGAAAGCGTTGGACAAAGTGTATAGAGCTCAAGGGAGACTACGTTGAAAAATAAAATTATTTTTTTATCAAAAAACCTGTGTTTTATTCCAAAAGTCACGGACTGATTGACCCGCCCTCGTATGTGATGCTTAAGTGACACACATTTAGATTTGTTTACATGGAGACTCAACTTATTCGATTTCAGTCATAAGCTCAATTTTAATAAGTCCGGCTGAATCAATCGTTTACATACAATGGCGTCTTTTCCTGATATATAGATAAGTGCATCATGAGCGAATAGGACGATCTGGGAATAATTAAGCTCAATATTTATGTCAGTTATATATATGAGGAACAGCAGAGCGCCAAGTATTGACCCCTGTGGAACTCCAAGCGCTGTTTCAAAACTACTAGACATCACTCCGTTCACTCTTATTTTTTGTGGTCGCCCAGTAAGGTAACATCGGAACCATTTCAGTTTTTGGGCTCTAATTCCAAATCCTTGAAGTTTCGACAGCAAAATATCCCTGTCAATGGTCCCAAAGCCCTTTTAAAATCTAAGAATATTACAATCATATAGTTTCCAGTAGCAATCTCTTCTTTCCACCTTACCAGGGCAGTTTCGCACGAATGTTTCTTTCGGAACCCTGACTGATTTTCAAGGGATATTCCATTAGTTTCGAAGTACTCTTCGAGTTGCATTTGCACAATTTTTTCAAATATTTGCTCATAGATTGGAGGGCGTTTACTGGCCGGAAATCTTCACATTTATTGGAACCTATGACTTTTAATACAGGTGTAACAACGGATTCCTTCCATGCGGTTTGAAATGAACATCTACTCATTGACAGATTAAATAAGTTTTCTGTGGATTGACCGATTATGGGTATTGAATCTAACATCATTTTTGCATTCATATAGTTGAAATCTCTCTGTTGGTTGATTAACTTTAAAACACTTTTTATATCGTTAACGCTAATAGATTTAAATTTAAAAGTTGTATCTAACTTGGTTGGTCTTCTCCAGAGTGGCGCGAACGGTATTGATTTATTAATGTCTAAAACACTTTTTATAAAATACTTGTTGAATTCTTCTTCCATACGGGCAGCATCTTTTACCCAAGTGTTATTAAAGTATATATTTTGTATTAATGGCTTACTTTCATTAAGAACATGTGTTTTTATAACATTCCACATAGATTTTTGGTCTTGGGCCTTTTCGATATGCTGATTATTACTATTCTTCTTTGCCCTAACAATTTCAGTCTTGTACCTGTTTCTAGCAACGCGATATCTGTCCCATGTCCCATTACACCTTGATGTCAAAAATTCTTTGTATCTTGCTATTTTGCCGCGTTTCACTAATATTAGGTTATTATTGTACCATGTATTGGTATTTCTTTTAGTAGTTTTTGTGATTAACATCGTGTTTGTAATTCTGATGAGCTCATAATGAATTCCTAATAAGTTGGGATCGTCGCTATTTTTATTTAGTTCGCTGTTTGTTAATTCGTGGAGAGATACTGGCCAGTTGTAAATAAACCGATTAGTTTTGTTGCTCTCATTCCTTACCAACTTTCTTTTCCTATTATTTTTCTCAATCACAATCGTTTCGTGATCAATTATTTTAAGCTTGATGTTTGTGTTGGCGATAACATATGCCATATTTGTCATCACATATTCGATCAATGTGCTTGAGGTTTTTGTTAATCCAGTCGGATTTGTCGGATTTCACTATTTGTTTGGAATTGTTTTCTACTTCAATTGTATTTTTAATGTCTTTAGTGTACATATTCGATTCATTCGTGCAGTCGATATTCACATCGCCTCCTATTATAAATTGCCTATTTGAGACAACAAGCTCCTCTAACCATTCTTTAAATAGATTGCAGAACACTCTTTCCGAATAGCTTGGGAACGATAAACTACCGCTAAATGTACTGATTGGTTATTATCCGTAATTTTAATGACTAGTAAATTTGCATTTGGACAAATTCCCTTCTAATTACGCTTACATCAAGCGATTTTTTCACATATATATAGAACCCCTCTGCGTGTCTTGATTCGAAATGGCATGTAGTCTTTAAGAGGAATTTCATTATCATCAATATTCTCAGTAAGATGAGTTTCGGAAAGTATTATGAAGTCAAAGTTTTTGTACATAAAGTTCAATTGAGCTTTAGCTATATTTCCAGTTATTAAATATTACAGTATACTCCCCTTATTGTGTTTCGTTGCTATATTACAAATCTATTTTTCTCCGATTGTAATAGTCTTTTGTATACCGCACAACTATGATCCCGGCTGTTATGTTTATTGTCAAGGTTTAAGGTATACTTTTCGTTATACTATGTACAATTTGCACAATTCAGTTCAGTAGATGCACATTCCCCCGTATCATGGTTACTACCGCATTTCGCACATTTTGTAGTATCCTTCAAGTTTTTAGCGATGTGTCGATATCCACAGCATTAAGTTGAAGTGTTCAAACACCTAGTTTATATGACAGCTTAAAGCGCATTGACGCTCATATAAAGACCACTTCAAATCGCAATGAAATGTTCATGTGTTTATATGAGCGTAGTGAAGCAATGCGCATTGCGTCAATGTCCAAGGGTACCTTGGTGGAACCATAAGCTAGATCGAAAACGGCTTGGAAAGTATTCAATAAGGCCAGACGAACAAATAAATACGAGGACTGCAGAATGTCTCTCACAACGTAAAACAAAGAACAAGAGGAATGAGGAGGAACTTGTGTGATGAGTTATGGGACATTTCGGCTAATGCTAGCACACAAAAGTCCCTACCGAAAGAGTATATTACCCCCTTAGGCACACTGAAAGATCCAGAAGGGACCTCCCAGGCACTTTCAGGGAAACATTAGAACTCCTTCTGCGGACCCACTTCTCCGTTTGCAGGACTTATGTAAAGGAGCGCAGGGTTGTGTACTGCAAAATCATAGAAAACAGTTTGACTCCAGTTATAACCTCTGAAAGGATAGAATGGGCTATGAAACATATACTGGTCTAATACATACGTAGAAAGGGTTTTAAACTCTAAAAGCATTGCCTTCCATATATTCATAGATTTGAGGATGACAACACAAGCTTTAGATCGATCGAACAAGCCCTCCTTAGGATAAGTATAAATCCAAAGATTACAAAATGGATTAGTAAGACACCTAAGGATAAAAAAGACAAATCTAGGTCATGAGGAATAGAATATCACTACTGTAAAAGGCTGTCCTCAGGGTGGAGTACTGTCTTCTCTTTTGTGTTCCGTCTAGTTGGAAGCTGGCTAAAGTAATTCCTGTCCCGGAAAAACCTCAACCATCTTTGCCTGCAGACTTTCGACCCATCAGTATATTACCTTGCCTCTCAAAAGTTTTGGAAAAAGTTGCCAAGCAAATCTCAAGTCATCTAGATCATCATAAGCTACTTGCTTCGGTCGAGTCTGGTTTTCGAGCCAACTATAGTTGTGCTACAGCTACAGCTATGGTTAAAATTCTCGATTTACGGACTTCCTCACTATACTTTGCTTCCTTGACTTTTCAAAAGCTTTTGACACAGCCAACCACTCAATCCTTTCTGAGAAGCTACGAAGGTACATATTTTGGTTTTAGTGAAAGTCCGGCGCGTCTCATAACTAATTACTAAAGTAATTGCTGTTCAAGTGTGGTAGGCGACAAATCTTCTCGTATTGGGAATATACAAGCAGGAGTACCACAGGGCTCAATAAAGGGTCCAATATTGTTTTGCATATTTATTAATGACATCCCCAAAGTTTGCTCTAACGCTAGTGGTCAGTTCTATGCGGATGCGCAAATATACTTATCTAGAAATATTGGTCTAGTTGAGGATCTTGTTTGCAGGTTGAATGAGGATTTATCCACAATCTACCAATGGTCGCTGCGTGATTGTTTGACCCTCAACCCAGCAAAGTATCAGCTGATTTTAATATCTAAAAAACTTCACAATACTGAACTACTGCCGCCATTTACCTCAACGACATGCAATTGCAGTTCGTGGAGACTGTAACCAACCTGGGTTTTAAGATAAACCGCTCCATCTTCTGGGTAAGCCACATCAATTACACTGAGACTTGTTAAAACCTTACTTGTTCCGTATATTGATTACTCATCAGCAGTGTACTGCAAACTCGACTCCCTATCTCAACATAAACTTACTGTGGAATTCAATGATATGGTAAGGTATGTGTATGGGCTTCGTCGACACGACCACATATCAAATTATCATACAAATATCCTTGGTTGTACGCTCCAGCAGTTCTTGCATACAGCCTTATAACTCCATCCTCGAACTATTTGAACTCCTTGCGCCTTGTCTTCGTCTTTGCCACCAGACTTTGGAATTCTCTGCCCACAACAGCAAAACAAATAATTGGAGCCATACAATTTAAAAATGCTATTTTGGAGTATATTCTGTAAAAATGCAACTAGATGAAGCAATTCAACAGGAAGCAGTCATACAAGCAAACCACTTAAAACAAGGTAATTTAAATTGGTTACCTGAAAGTACTAAAGATGATAGAAGGCACATTTATCCTTCTTAGGTTTTCTTTTCAAAGAGGAATAGGGTCTACTTCTCACTAAGGAGGGAATGGAACACAAATCCTACATGGCTGAAGCTGAAGGAGTATTCAAAAAAGTGCTTTAATTATGGTTCGAAAACATCTCAAGGCCTAAGAGCGGGAATGTTAAGACCTAGAGTCCATATCTCATTTGCACAAAGTAAGGATACCATTGGAAAGTGTATGTGTTCTACAAAGTAAACAACACGAAAGAGACAAGATAACTATACTCTCGAAACTCTGACTGGCACGGGTATCAGGGCATGAGGGTCACGACGCAAATGAAAAGGCAAGCCATCAGACTTAGAAAGGTGCATAAAGTCTATTTATTTTACCCTGACTAAGATTTGGCTTTAGTCATAATAACTTAAAACAGGAAATAAAACACTGGGCAAGATTATGCTCAGTCAAATACTGGAATGATCTGGATGGTCTAAACCACTCAAAGAAATTTCTAAATAATAATAAAATAATATATAAATATGATAATTATAATACCCCTTAGGAAACAAATAAGAGTACTGTGTGGATCACAGTACTGTGTGTGTACTGTGGTCACTTTCCTTGTATTAAATATCTTTAGAGATTGTGAATCATCTCCACTTGAACATGTACATAGATTTTTTGTAAAACTAAACAGCTTGGTCGTTTCTCAAGTGGTAGTGTACTGGCTTCTCAATCGGACGGTTCTGCGTCCAATCCCAACCACGCCAAAAAAAAAATTATTTTTTTAGGCATCTAAAATATCTTGAGATAAATGGTTGCTTAAAATACAAGTCAATTTATGCTAATAATTTAGTCTCCGCATTAAATGTTGGATGGCACCCATTCAGCGGAATAACCACTGAGCCCAAAAATCTTTCTTTCTCTCTCTTTCCCATTTTCCGAAGAACTTAACACATGTTCCGGTATTTTAAAAGTAGTCATACCTCCTTAAGTGTTAAATTCTTTACAAAAAAAAATATAAAATTACATATTCTCCCTGAAGAGGATCTGAAAGCGATCTCACAGAAAGGGCTGATCCAAGTTGTAGATACATTAAACAATTAATAGAAGCACGGGATTTAATAGATTAATTTCGTAAGTAGTTTTAAACACGATCTGGAGATTTCTTATTCCATGGATCTTCCTGTATATAATATATATATATGTATGTACTTAATTCACAAATGATTAGTATTTCATATTCTACTCATACAGAAAAACTAATTTTTGGAGATTTGTATCCTTGGTGGTTTTTGGCTTGTCTTGCTATCAGCTTTAGCGAAATTCGATTACATACCATGAATATCAATATCAAGGTCACAAAATAAGATAAGAAAAAACTCGTTCAGTAAACCAACCAGCCATTTATATATTGTTAACACAGCAAGAACGGGAAATTCTTCATGGCAAAATTGAACGTTAACCTGTTTCAACCTTTGTCTTCACTATCACATGCATATACAGTTACCAACATTTACGGTGTCAATTTTAAAAGCATTTAACAAATTCATACCTCAACGATGACCTTTCGCTTTAGCAAATCCGTAACAAAATCGTGTAGAAGTGGAAGCGGTTTTGCGTATCCTAAATCCTTGATAAAAATACACTCAAACCAGGCAGGATGATGCTTTTGATTGGTGTGCAATGTTTGAATGTCCTTTTTAACTGGAATTTTTGTCGAATTTAACAAAACTTTGTCCTTTTGAATACGCAAAATTCCGGGGATAGGTGTTTCGTCATTTGATTTTGCAGTTCCTCTGCTTTCTATAGTCATTTTCAGAAACATATCAATACTTGCCACTTCGGAAGGCTGATCCCCAGCAATTTGGCGCGATACATTATCCTTACTGACTGCAACATTTTCTTTAAATAAACAAATTTATTTATAATTATAACATTTAACATGTGATTATAGGCCAGTGGTTTTACCTGGTTGCAAATTGTTGGCCTTTAAAATATCACCAACATCGTAATCAACGCCAGTTTCTTCTGCAATTTTTCTCTGCAACCTTTTTGGTAAATTTCCAATTATTCTCGAAATATCATTTTGTTCTTTCGCTTCCCTTCGATTCATATTTTATGTTTTTCATTCGACTCTGCATTTATTTAAAAGTTAATTTACAAAAATTCTACTAATTTTATTTTTCAACAAATTCTACGCTTCTAACGAACGCGAAATTTCTTGACAGATAGGTCGTCATACGAAAGTCTTGTTAGATTTGTTTTATTTTTATCAAAACAGATGTGTGATGTCAATTTCTAAAAGCGTTTATAGGGTATGACATATGCAAGTTGTTATTACAAAAATTACTACTTATTTAAAACTAGAATTTTTTGTTTTAGGAGGTGCACTAGTTTTGTTAAATGATGGATTGAGAAAATAGATAATACAAAAAGATCGATGACTTACAGATATTTGGAAAAATTTTAAAGTTCCTATGACGCTGTTTTCATTAATGGCGAATCGGAAGCATTTTGACCCGAAAATCTGTCTGCTTCTTTAGTATACTACTCATTATATGGTAAGTTCTTCCTATTTGAACCGAACAACTTTACTAGAAGGCTTTGATTTAGTAAAGCCTTCTAGTAAAGTTGTTCAGTTCAGTTAAATTGAGTTCAGTCTCCCACTGAGCTAAGTTTTGGCTTTGAAATCTGTTTCAATAAATCTTGAAATCTTGCATTATCAAATTAGTTCGAAATTGCTGAGCAAGGCAAGGCTCTACTCATGTCTTACCTACTGCACACACAGATACTTTTTGCGTTCTTGGCGAAAGAACGAATCCACTTGGTTTCCAGCCAAAATCCCAAGGATATCGAGAGTCGTCTTCTGTTGTTTTGCATTCCACTCTCATCCACGCATATGTGACACCTGATCAGAAAATTATTCTTTGCGGCCTGAAGTGTTAAAGTCGGGATCGTCTCAATTATTGTTTTAATGGACTGTTTCAATTCAGTCAAATTCCTCGGTTTCATTTTGTACACATCTAGCTTGACATAACCCCATAAAAAAAATCTGGTACAGTCAGGTCAGGTGACCTTGGGGCCAGAGGAAAGTGGAGTTTCTGGATATTAATTTGTTTGGGAGTTTTCGTTGGAACTCCGCCATAACCGGTCTGGTTATGTGTGCAGTTGCTCCATCTTACTGGAAGCAAATGCTGTTGAAACGGATACTTCTTCGCCGCAGTTCTGGTTAAAACAAACTCCTTCAACATCTTTAAATAACGGTCCCCATTGACAGTTACTGTTATACCGCTTTCTTCAAAGAAGTATAGCCCCACAATGCACTTTGATGAAAATGCGCACTAGACAGTGACTCTGGATTAGATTCATTCTATATACGGCAATTTTGCTTGTTTACATTGCCGTTTAGATCAAAATGGGCCTCATCAGACATAAACAAGCAATTTATCAAGCTGTTGTCTTTTTCGGAAATTTCAATAATTTTCTGGCAAAATTCCAGTCGAATAGGCAAATCGAGAGGGTTTAACTTGCTTGTGTTTTGGACTTTGTACGGAAACAAGTTTAAGCCATCATGAATTATCCGTTGTAATGACCGTCTGCTAACTCCAATTTGCGCCGTTAAGTTTCGAGTCGAAACGCTTGGATTTGCCTGAATTGACGATGCTACAGCCGCGATTGTGTCTTGAACCCGAACATAGCGATCCTGATGGTACGGTCTTCGTGCGATGCTTCCAGATTCGACAAATAAGTATTTATTTTAATAAATATAAATAGTAACCTGCCAAATAAAAAAATAACAAAACGGATTACTCACACAGAAAAACAAAGTTATTACGTTTTGCTTTTGTAGCACGATTCGTGCGCCACCTTGTACTCAGTATTTCCTTCATTGACTGCTAAACAATATTCGCGAAAGCGCCACTGACATCACGCTACTTTCTTCCGATTATGTTAATATCATCGGCGTATGCGAGTAATTGGACGGATTTATGAAATATTGTGCCTCTTGTGTTGGAGCGTAAGTTTTTCACTATTCTTTCACGACAGATGTTAAAGAAATCGCATGACAGCGCATCGCCTTATTTAAACCCTTTTTTTGACATCAAGGGTATCGGCGAGTTCTTCATTGACCTTGATGGAGCAGCGTGCATTCTCAATTGTCATCCCGCACAAATGGACGAGTTTGCCAGGTATGCCAAAACTAGATATTGCTTTGTGTAGTTAGTCTCTATAGTTGTCATACGCGGGCTGAAAATCTATGAATTGTGGGTTTTTTCAAATAACTGCCATAGGGTGAATATTTGTCGATGGTACATATTCCTGGTCTGGAGCCACAGTAATATGGGACAAGCAGATTGTTGACGAACGGCTTCAGCCGCCCACACAATACGGACGAGAGGATCTTGTACTATAGACAGATGCCTCTGTAGTTAGCGCAGTTCAGAGGGTTTACTTTCTTCGGGATCGGACATGCAATGTTGAGGTTCCATTTATCGGGCATGTTTTCGCCCGACCACATTGGCATACCAAGTCATCGCCTGCCACTCGGAGCTCGGCGGTTAGGCCGACTTTGTTGAACTTAAGGTTATATCGTATATTGCTATTTTCACTTCATCAAGGTCGGGTGGACGGAATTGTTGGTCTACATCATCGAGGCTGAAAGGTTCAATCTCCCTGAAGGCGGTATTTGGTTCTTCATCGCTATTATACAGTCTATAGGAATACTCTTTCCAAATCCTCAGCATCAACTGCGACTCTACTACAATGATTCAATGTTCGGAGTTTGTATCCGTAGAATATTTTTTTTACATTTTAGTAAAACTTCCGAATCTCATTCCTGTAGTAGCATCTCTCAATATCCTCGACCACGCGCTTTTCATGCTCCTTCTTTTTCCTCCTAAGAAGCTGATATTCGTCTCTCCTTTTCTGCTCGTAGAGCCCGTGACTAGCTCTAGTCCATCTATGCGAAATAAAAACCTACTTCTTTTTTTATTTAAACATTTGGCGGATTTTTCTATTTGTTGCTGCATCAATTTAATTTAAATTTCGTTCTAAAAGTTCAAAAAACGTTTTAGACATTTTTTGGTGCCAAAATTATTTTCAGATTTCGAGTCATGACGCTGGAGCATGTTCTGTGCACGAACGTTACAGTGTGCAAAACAAGGTGTTTGATTACACCTGTGAGTGCAGGCTGTACATGATAATACTGCTGCGCATGCTGGGTGTCTAATGACACTGTGAGAATTTTGGTTGCGCGTGTTGTTATTTTTATTTGGAGATTTTTGGTGTTAACTCCTCCCTCCTTAAATGCAGACGTCTTCGTTTGGAGTTTATTTGGAGAGCTGTATAGGGATATCATTAATGCCAATAATCTTTGGATCTGGAATCCTGGGAGCCGGAGATGATGAGGTGGTTTTGTCAATATCTTGTTGGGTTCTTCAATTTTGGCGTTTTTGTGTTATCATCTTGATTATGGGGACTATTATAACACCTACTATAATAAACGATAGGCATAGATTAAGGCTGGCGTTGATTTTGTTCCTTGCTTGCAGGAGTTCTATTTTTGAGGTACTATTGACGTTTAGCTGTTTGAGCATCTTTAGAGAGAGTACTTCCTCTGTTCTGCTTATTAAGGATGATGGTTGTACCATAGAGTTGTTTTTGATGGGATGTCTTTTCTGATTATGATATTCTAAGTCATGTTTTTCCTGTAGCCTTTTAATGTTATCTTGTCGTGATTTTTCGAACTGTTCGGGGCTGGTACTTACGTTCCTGCCGAAAAATACCTCAATTAGCCTTTTTCCCGTGGTAGAGTGTACTGAGTAGTTGTACTCGTAGACAGATCGATTTAAAAGTTCCAAGAAGGAATTGTGAATGTTCTTTGTTCTAAGACAATGCATAATTTCCGCCAGGGTAGAGTGGAATCTTTCTACCTGTCCGTTTACGCTGCTCGAATATGGGGTGTTTTAAATATTTCTATGTCTAACTGGTCTTGAAGCATGAAACAAATGGATGATGAATTAAAGAACTTTTCATTATCGAAGACGACTACTTTTGGAATACCGAAAGAAAAAAGAATTTGTCTTAATGGCTCTTTGACGTCTTCAACAGATTTGGATTTCAAAATTTTTGCCTGCGCATCTTATCTAAAGCTGTAAGAACAAGATGCTTTTCAGTGGAATATATGTCTAGGTGAATGATATGTGAAAGAAACTCGGGAATGGGTGTTGCGTTAAGCATTGGTTTATTTGGGTGTCGTTCGTACTTGTGCTATTTACACACACGACATTGTTTAAGAAGCTTTTTGATTTTTGCGGACATTTGGGCGAAATAACATTTTTGTAATATTTTGGATTTGTTTTCCTTTGGGTTTCGGTGTGCTCTTGAATGGGTATTTAGAATTACTTCTTCTTGTTCTGATACGTTAGAAAGGTCATCTACTTTAGTCAGGGTATGTCGAATCTTGTAATTTGAAAAATGGAATTTATATATTTTTTGAATTTTAGCTAAAGTTTCTTCATTTGTTAAGAGTGCGTTTATAACTGAAGGTCTGAAAATGGAATTAAATTCTCTTTGCTGTAGAAAGGGTGACTGAAAGTAATCCTGCGAACATTGGGAAAAGGGAATTCGATTTTATGGGGGATTTCTTCTCCAATCAGAAGAATCAACTGACCTTTAAAGACATTTATTGGTGTTTCAACAGATTGAATGAGTCCGTGAGATGAGCTGTCGTCGCTATGTTGGGACCTTGAAATAGAATTAACTTATGGAATTCTCGAGAGTGCATGGGCAACTATGTATGTTTTTCTTGCCAGGTTTGTAAATACTTGAGTTCGTAGTTGTACTCCTCGTTTCATCTTGCTGTTATGGTTTGTATGGCCTTTTTTTTATATAATGAGCGCGCGCTCAAGGGGTTTGTGTACCCTTAAGGTGATTGTTCACAGCGCGGGCAAATGAAATTTAGGGAGGAAGAAAAGAGAGGTACCGATGTACATTGTTTTTAAATGTTTGCAAGTTATAACGACCAGGAAATACAGAGATCGGCAGGGCATTCCATAAGCGAGTTGTACGGCTTGTACGGGAACGTATTAAGATATTTTAGAGTACGTCCGAAAATGGGCTTGAGGGTATACTTAGTGCGAAAGTAAGCGGTTGGCGATCCTCAAGGACATGAGTGAGCAGATGATCGCAAGCATTTCTTTTTCGTTAACTGCGTAACTTTCTTTGGTCTTATTCAACGTTCTAAAGATAAAAGTAAGGGGTTTACCATCCTGTTCTAGGGCAGCGCCAATTGTATAATTGGAAGCGTCTGTGGTAAGATGGAACTCTTTGTTAAAATTGGGATATGTGAGAATTATGTCATTAGACACTAAGGAATTCTTTATTTTTGAAATTGCTTCCATCGCTTCATCATTAAGGACGATAGTTTTTGTACTCAAGCGATTTTTCGAAACTCGTCCATCGTCTCCTCTCAAGAGAGATGTCAGTGGTTTGGCTAGCTTTGCATATTCTTTTATAAATCGTCGGTAATAACCGGATAAGCCAAGGAATGATCCTAAAACTTTGAGAGTCTTAGGGGGTGGAAAATTAGCAATGGTTTGAACTTTTGTTGGATTCGCTTTTATGCCTTCCGATGATATAATGAATCCAAGGAATTCAACTTCATTTCGTAGAAACTCGCACTTATCTATCTGTACCTTCATATTTGCCTTTTCGAGAGTATGAAAAACTTGTTGGATGTTTTGATGGTGGGTTTGCTCGACTTCGCTAAAAATCACGATATCATCGATGCATATGTAACATATCTTACCGATATGTTCTCTTAGTATATCATCTAGTGCTCTTTGGAATATTGACGGCGCATTTTTCAACCCGAATGGGAGTCGCGTGAACTCATATTTTCCGTTATTAACGGAGAAGGCAGTCTTTTCTGTGTCAGATTCTTTTAACAGAATCTGATGAAATCCGCTTTTAAATCTAACACCGTAAACCGTTTACACTTCCCGAGTTGGAAAAGGACTTCGTTTATCTCCGGTATGGGATAACGATCAGCAATGGTTGAGTTTTCTATAATCGATGTCAACTCGGAACATTTTTTCGCCGGATGCATCTAATTTTTTTGGCACTATCCAGATCGGAGAGTTATAGGGGGATCTGGATGGTTTGATAATGCCATCGTTGAGCATTTGTCTAATCTGATTGTCAACCTCGTCTTTTAATGCCATTAGGTAGGGGTAATATTTAGAGTAAACCGGACCATCGCTTGTAGTTCGTATCTCACCCTTGACATTTGTTGCATATGTCAGTTTTGTGTCTGGATCAGCAAAAAGAGTAGGAAATTTGTTTATTATGGAGCTTAAAGAGAATTTTTGTTGCTCGTTCAGATGATTAGTTCTTAGAGAAATTAAATTAACGCTTTGGGAGATTTGTTGTTTGATTTGGACTTTAACGTGATTTTGAATGAGCATATAATTTCCTTTTGCGTGGATAATTGCAGATAACTCCTTTAGGCTATCATTGCCAAGGATTCCATGAAAATAAGTTAGGCAAGGCAAAAGAAAGAATTTAATTTTTGTGTCGTTTAGACCAAATAAATTAACGAATTTTTGATGTGAAACTTTAACGTGCCACCTATGGAATTTGTAAAAAATGGTTCCTGATTCAATTTACGGTTTTTAACAAGTGCAGGCAGTATATAGTTCTTATTGGAACCCGTGTCAATAAGAATTTCTAAAATTTCGTCGCTATTTGTTTTTACTTCAAAATAGGGAAGCGATGAGTCAGCTAGCCTAAAAAATGAATGTCAGTTAATGGGGGTAATAGTTCGTTTGGGGCTTGAATGTAGCCTTCACCACTTCCTTGCTGTGCATTTATGTAATCAATGAGGCTCTGATCATTTACAATCTCGGTTTATACTGAATAAAGTCATTTTGGGATGACGTGTCTACATGATTGGTTTGCTGCATCTCAGGTGGGTAATTGTTTTGTTCTTGAATATTCATGTTCTCTGTGTTATATTGGATAGGTTGATTTTGGGATGATGTTTCTAAATGAAAATTCCTTTGCAGTTTCTGTGGCACATGTTGGTGCGATAGTATGTGTGGTCGTTTTGGTGCTGGAGACCAATTTCCTTAAGGTCTGTTCATATAATTTACTCCTATGGCAGATGTTTCCATAGGCTCTGGTCTCGGCATTTGCTCCGGTGGTGGTTGCGGGGGATAATTACAACGATACTGATTATTCTGGTACCTTGGTTGCTTGGGAACTAAGTTCTGGTATGGAATAAATTGAGGTGGTTGTATAGTGGTGTAGTGGTAGTAGCAAACGCTTCTCACTCGGAGGGTCCAGGTTCGAATCCTGCCCATGGCAAGTCAGTTTTTCATTGTGTAATTGGAATTCAGACAGAAAAATTCTGCTTGTGAAGGCATAACACTGACACGTAGATTTGGCTGTTGTAGAGTTTCAAGCACAGAAAAGAAAAATACTGTGATATACCTCGAATCACTCTGAGTGAAGAAAAACTCTCCGTCCTATTCGGACTCCCACCCCTGGAGAGCAAACATAGAAACCAAACACACCTGATTTTCAAACCACTACAAAAACAATTTTCCTTTCTCCTCCTTCTATCTTTCCGCCCGCGCCCTGGCAACAGTAAAAGGGTATCTAACCCCTTATGCGCGCGTAAATTATAAAACAAACAAAAAAAATTCATAGGCAACTGTGTAGGGGTGTACGCTAATTGGGGATAAAAAGGTATGTGAGGCCTAGGGGAAATGGATATCGCTGATCTTTGTGTGGTGGAAGAGGATGAGCGTTATTCAGATTGACCTTTTTCGACTGATGGTTATTGTCATGGTTACTTCTGAAATTCTGATTTTCTAACCGTAAGCATAAGTAGAGTGCCTGCGGTAGGTCAGCAGGTTCGCGTATGCCAAGCAGTCTTGGTAGATCTCCTTATCCACGTATAAATATATATACGCGTCAAAGGGTTAAGGATAGGTGAGCATAAACTGGTTGATGAAACTCATGGATAGAGTTATTACCTTGTGTGAGGGAAGCCAATTGATATTCTAACGTTCCTATATCACGTTTGTCAGCGTAATGCAGCTCTAAGGAACGTGAGATGCTTTCCCAACTAAGTGGAGTATTGTAGGATTCAAGGACAATGTCGGCATTGCCCCGAAGTATTTCGGAGTGCCTTTGGAATTTTCGTTTAGACGCAAAATTCTGTATACGCTCTTCTTCCAGAGCTGAATTCCCCGGGTTGTAGGAAAACTCTCGGAGACAGCGGACTACGTCCGGAATTTTATCTAGTTCGGAAAGGTTGCCGCTGTATTGGGTATCGATTGTTTGATCGATCCCGCAAGAGAGGTCCGCGTATGGGTTCAGTATATTATGAACAATTGCTGATCCTTGTACACTTAACACTTGGGGCACAATTGATCAGGTCCTTAAGCTCTGGGGTACCTTGTACATTTGCTTATGGTTGGGAAGCATTTTGTCTTGGTTGGGTTTGGGGATTGGATTCTAGGATAGAGGGTCGTAGTAAATTTTCGTTAGGCATTTTATCTTATTCGAACAATTATTGATTTCACACTTAATAAATAAACCAAGAATACTTTGATTTATGGAAAAAAGGTAAAAAAAATTGTAATTTTAGTTTTAGTATTAGTAATTGTAGTTTTAGTATATTAGCAATAAAAAAATAGAAATATTTGAAATTGGATTCGTATCGCACTTAAATTAAACTATTTATTATGCACTTAATATTGAATAAGGAAATAACAAGAAAAATTTCTTCGTGTTTCACAAGTGCTTTGTTTACATTTTTTAAAGCACGATTCTATTTAAACAAAGATATGCAAACACTTCAAAAGAACTTATTTCGATATTTATGTACGTATCTTTACTCGACATTTTAACTAAACACGTACTTGAAAACAAGAATTTCCTTAACAAATTTATTAATCTTATTCCGTACCGAATTTTAGCTTCCCATACGTCAAGACACCCGGAAAGAAAATTCTGGCCGATATTTTTTGTACTTCAACCCGGATGTCAATTTCTGATAGTTCGCTGGCTGGAACAAATTCGTATGAGAAGTTAAAATTCGGCACGGAATAAGATTAATAAATTTATTAAAGAAATTTTTGTTTTCAAATAGGTGTTGGGTTATAATGTCGAGAAAAGTTACGCAAGGTTTGAAATAAGTGCTTGTGAAGTTCAAATAGAATCTTCGTTTGAAAAATGCAAACAAGGCACTTGTGAAACGCGAAGAAATTGTTTTTCTTGTTATTTCTTTATTCAATATTAAGTTCGTAGTGACTAATATAAAGTGTTTATTTAATATATTGTTAAACAAGTCTGTTACCGCGAATTAAAGAAGTTTTACTTTGAATTTCTAGTATATAACTTTTTATTAAATACAAGTAAATGAAAAAGAAAGAAGCACTAAAAATTTCGTTTGCTGGTCCTCGTGGTTCGCTGGTAACTCGTTGCCCTTTTCAATTTCCCGTGTCTCCATCTTGAGTTCGTTTAGTTGAGTCTTAAGCCAACTTAGCTATGACCAACTTCGTTCAACAGGTGCTGCCAGGTTTGGTAACACTCCCCCCTGGTAAGCTCGGTTTCTTGCCGGGTTACCACCATCATCGCCAAACCGTTTAACATCTAAGACCGCGAGCTTTGATGCAGGCCGATTATAAATGCCTGCCACCGTCTGAACTATAGCTGATCTGGTTTGTCCGTCTTTGCTCCGGTGCACTTGTACAACCCTCCCTTTTGGCCAAGTGCTTCGGGGTAAATTCGCATCTACAATGATCACTACGTCACCCTCTGATATAGGTTTTGCTGGCTGAAACCATTTTGTTCTTCTCGTAAGTGTAGGAAGATATTCCAACACCCAGCGTTTCCAAAACTTGTCTGCATATTGTTCGCACGTCATCCAATTTTTTCGAAGAAAGACTCCATCATCACTAAGCTGCCCTGTGAGCTTTATACCACTCGAAGATCCCATCAAAAAATGATTTGGTGTTAACGCCTCGTCACTCTCATTATCTACCGGTACGTAAGAAAGAGGCCTTGAATTTACTACGTACTCAACCTCCGCCATCATTGTTAAAAGTAGTTCATCCTTGGGGTTTCGAACATAATCCATATGGGCTAAGGTTTGTTTTACAGAACGGATTAATCTTTCCCAGCTTCCCCCCATGTGAGGTGATGCTGGAGGGATAAAATTCCATTTGATTCCCTCATTAGTAAATTTGTTTGTTAATATACTCGTATCTTTACGCAGCAATTTAAGAGCATCCTTCAGTTCTTGATCTGCTCCTCTAAAATTTGTGCCATTGTCCGACCACATCTCTATTGGTTTTCCTCTTTTCGCTAGAAATCGTTGGATCGCCAAAATACATGAGTCACTGGAGAGACTATGAGCGACTTCTAAATGAATTGCTCTGACTGTTAAACAAGTAAATAGTACCCCCCACCGTTTTTCGCTATGTCTCCCTACCGTTACCAATATTGGCCCAAAGTAGTCCATGCCAACATAAGAAAACGGCCGTGTAAAACCTTTGAGTCGTGCTGCAGGTAAGTCCGCCATTAGTGGTTGAACTGGAACAGCTCTCTTAATCTTGCAACGTTGGCACCTATTTTGAATCCCTTTCAAAACAGTCCGCAGGTGTGGAATGTAAAAAGATTGCCGAAGTTCGTTAACTACGGTCTCAAAATTTGAATGATGGTAGCGCTCATGTACATGTTGGACTATCAACTTTGTTATAAAATGTGACTTAGGTAAAATGATTGGTCTCTTGCAGTTGAATGAGGCTTCCTCAGATGCATCGATCCGACCCTTTACCCGCAATATACTGTCTTCATCTAGGTATGGACTTAAGTTGTACAATGAGCTTGATCTTTCTATTACGTCTTGAATTGGTGAATTATCGGTACTTTGCTTCAACACTTTGATTTCTGTTGCATAAGCCTCAAATTGGCATAGTCTGTAGAGATATGACTCAGCTCTAGTGATATCTCTTCGTGATACAAACGTCATCTCCTCTGGCTTTCTTATTTTTAGTTTGATGTCGAGAAAACGATAAACATAAGCCATGGTGCCGCGCAGATTTTTCCAGCATGAAAACCGGGTGTACTCTACCAACGGTTTTAATAGAAATAATGAGTGAGTGAAAACTTCAAACTCGGTTTCATTAAGGTTTGGTAAAACTGATGGCCATGTGTCTTTAGGTTGATATAGGAACCTAGGGCCATGGAACCAGCGGCTTTCAGATGAGAAATCAATTTTTAAATTCCACTTAGTTGCATCGTCTGCTGGGTTTTCTCCACTTGGTATCCATTCCCATTCGCTTGCGTTTGAGTTCTCCAAGATTTCTCCAACTCGGAACAAAATAAACTGCTTAGTTTTTCGATTATCGTTTTTAATCCAGCAGAGAACCGACTGAGAATCCGACCAGAAATAACGCTTATGAATTTTAATAGAATGGCCCTTCATCACGGTCTTAGCAAGCCTTACACCTAGTACCGCCGCCTCAAGTTCCATGCGTGGCACCGACATTTGCTTGATGGGACCCACTTTTGTTCTGGAACATACGAGAGCACATTCTGCTTTAGGACCCTCACCTGTTTTAATGTATGCCACTGCGGCATAAGCCGACATACTTGCGTCTACAAAAATATGCAATTCAACGGATCGTCCGCTGTCAAACTTTAAAAGGCTGAGATACGGTCTCTTTACTTTAATTTTTTTTACTTTGGGTAATAGCTTGATCCAGTCACGCCACAACTGAAGCTGATCGTAACGAATCTCTTCATCCCATTCCGTTCGCTGTCTCCAAACTTCTTGCAGCAGAATTTTTAGTAAAACTAAGTAGTGTGATATAAGACCAACTGGATCAAAAACACTCATGAGAATTTTCAAAATATCTCTTTTCGTTGGAATAACATCGCCGTTTAAAACTTCCGAGGTAAATTTGTTAAAATTGTTGAAAAATGAGAATTCATCTGCCTCTGGGGACCACCACATTCCCAAAATCTTTTCTGTCCCATAAATGCCCGAACGTTGTTTGAAATCTTTTACAAAGGAAGCTGCATTCTTTCCAAGTGCCTTCGTTACCTTCGACGAGTTACTCATGAAATTTCGGATTTCAAATCCTCCTTGCTCATGAACATGTATAACCTCCTTTGCTAATTTTATAGCTTCCTCCTCCGTATCCAAACTATCCAGAAAATCATCAACATAATGGTTATGAATTATAGCATCAGCTGCTCTGGGGAAAGCTGAGGAATATTCCAGCGCGTTTTTATTTTTTATATATTCAGCACAAGAAGGGGAACAGGTGGAGCCAAAGGTCAATACCTGCATGACGTAGTCTTCAAGCTCTCCCGTATCTGCATTTCTCCACAGAAACCTTTGAGCATGTTGGTCAGATTCCTGCACTCTTACTTGATGGAACATTTCTTTAATATCTCCACATATTGCGATCTTTCTTTGACGAAAGCGAAACAAAATCTCTGGAAGTGACGGCAAGTTGTCCGGCCCAGATAACAGCAAGGAGTTTAGCGAAACTCCATTTACTCTCGCAGCTGCATCCCAAACAATGCGTACCTTTGACGGTTTATTTGGGTTGACGATGGGGAAGATAGGCAGGTACCAAATTCGTTTGCCTCCTAAATTATCGTGGATCTCAGTTTGAGTTAGTTTTCGTGCATAACCTTTGGAGACATAATCATGGATTTGCGTTTGAAGATTTTCTGCAAGCATGGGGTTCCTTTTAAGCTTTTTTTCTAAGCATAACATTCTGCCTTCTGCGGCAGGCCTACTATCAGGAAGTTCAAAGCGTTCACCTTTCCATAACAACGGTACACAAAATCGCTTTCCAACACGTTTAGAAGAAGTTTCCAATAGAGCGGTTGCTCTAACATCATCTCCACTTAACAGGCGTTTAACATCTTTTGAACCAACATTATCGACTTTAAAAAACTCGCGTACAAGTTCATTTAACTTTCCATCAGCTTCTTCTTGGCACTCACATGTATGATAGTTAACGAAATTATGTTTCGCCCTTCTACTGTTAACATATGGACCAAACACCGTCCACCCTAAACGGGTTTTAATAGCAGCTGGCTGATTAGTACTTCCTTCGCGATGTTTTAATGCATTCGTCAACCTAATTTGATCAATGCCAATCAAAAGTCTGGGCTGAACTTGCTGATAAGATTCAAATGGTAAGCCTCTCAGATGAGGAAATTTTGATTTAAGTTCCTCATAGTTTATTGACTGAGATGGTAAGCTCAACGAGTCAACTGTGCGGATATTGGAAAGAGTGTGTTTTTTCGCGCTCCCCAAGGCGGAGATTTGTAGGCTTACCTTTCTTGAGTTCCTTTCAGTCTTTAGAGTATTAGATGTCCACCTTAAACATAACGACTCTGATTTTCCTTCTAACTCAATAATATTGGCTAATTGTTCATCCATCAGTGTGATTGACGAGCCATCGTCGAAGAATGCATACGTGTTGACTTCAATGTTTTTGTTGTAAAGTGTTACTGGTATTATTTTAAAAAGTATACTATTTTGGTTTTCATGAACGTTGCAGTAATCTTCTCTTGTGCTGTTATCGGTAGCAACCTGACTTGGTGGCTGTTCGTGCTTATGCAGCAATTTATGATGCCTATAGAGGCAGTTGTTTACTCCACACCTTTGGTTCGATGTGCAACTCCGATTGTAATGTCGAACTAAACATGTTCGACAAAGGAAATGCGTTTTTACCTCTGCCCACTTCTGCTTTAAGCTCATACTTTTAAAGTGGGCACATTGTTCTACAGTTTTGCAGTTCTTACTGCAAACAATGCAAGGTCGTTGAGGTTTTGCGATTTGCTCATGGTTTGCGTTAAAAAATGATAAACTTGTTCTCTTCTTCTCTGGTTTTACTTCCACCCGTTGAACGCATGTCATGTTTGTGACTTCACAAGCAGCTTGAGCTATTTGATGAAGCCATGAACTAAACGTTGAGAGATTAACATCTCTTTTTTCTAATTTAAAGGCTCCCCAATTCAGTCGAATTTGATACGGAAGACGTTCGGTAAGCTCTTTCAATAAAGAAGGGTTGTTTAGATAAGACTGCAACCCTGCGGCTTGCATGATGTCGACGATGTTGTCCACAGAGAGAGAAAATGTAATCAATGAATCTAATCGATCAGGTCGAGGTGGTCTTTCACCTTTTAATTTGTCTATCAGGCTGTCTATAATCGTCTCCGGACGACCAAACATCATACGTAAGGTTGAAATAATGTTCGGAACCTGCTCTGGGTACATTAGCTTGGACCTTACAGTATCTAGAGCCCTTCCTTTCAGGCACTTCTGTAAACGCAGGAGATTTTCATCATAAGAGAATCCACACGCACGAGTGGTGTTCTCATACGAAGCTATAAAAAGCGGCCACTCTTCCGCATATCCAGAAAAATTCGGTAAATCCTTTGAAGCTAAGCGTCTCGTTTCTATTTGTATGCTGCTCAGAGTTGGTACACAAGTTGTATTTGTGTTGCCAGGTTGGTCTGCATGTAGATTGCGCTCTGCTTCACGAAAATATGGAACATGGTCTGGGATTTGTCTGGTGCTGTTGTATAAACATTGCCTGGCTTTCGTAATTGGCACTGAAGTAAGTGTGAATGGATGCTCCGAGTTGAGCTGTTGTGTTTCAATTTCACTTTCCATTTTTTTTTTGTTTTTTTCAAATATTGAATGAACATTCAATTGAGATTTGTTACAGTGCGTAGACTGCTTAGAAATCCACTCTTTCAATCTAACACTCCTAGACGATGACTCAATATCGCTATCATCGTCTGACGTTTGTTGTTCCAATAGACTATATTTTGCATCAAGGTATTCTTTATCTCTTTTCTCTTTCTCCAAAAAATATTCTTTACACCTTTCTTCTTTAAGCCGTCTTTCTTCGTCCAGTCTTTTCATACTCAGTTTAATGGATTTTGCGGAGCTAGTTGACTTGACATTGAGAGGACGATCTTCTCTGATCGTGTTAGGCTTGTGTAAATCTCGACCAGTAGCCAACTCTAAGCTTTTCGATGTCAGCACCTGTTCGATGCACTTTGCAAACCTTGTGTCACTTCTTGAGTTTGCTGTTGACTCTCAGTAGCTTGTTTCGAAATGCAGTTGGAACAGCACCAATCCTTATTCTCTATGTCAGAAGTCACATTGACACACTCGAAATGATGCCATTCATCGCAGAGATCACACTGGACCATCCTGTTGTTGTCGGGCCTACGACATGACTTGCAATTTACTTGCTTCTTTTGCAGACGGGGGTTTTTTTCATTAGGTACAATGGAGGCTTGCGTTTGCGCTGAGTTTGTGGGTTCCGGATGGGTGGGCGGAGGCGGAGGTGAGTGCGCGACCTTGCTTGACTTAAATATATTTTGGTTAGACATTGCTTACCTGAGAGTGACGGCTTGTGGTAAATTATTTTATTCTGTTGATGACCTTGGGTTGTAGACTAAATTTTCGATTGATGGTGTTGACTAAACCTCGTGCCGGTGAGGGTGATGCAACGGTCGGATGAGATGAGGGTGACGTGTTGGGTAATGGATTGATGCAAATAAATCGGCTGTTTAATCTGACTTGTACTTCGGCTGTATGTTCCTATTGGAAAAGTGGAAGCAAAACGAAGCAATACCAGGTTTTAAGTGTTATGTGTGAATATAACCTTTTCGGGGGGGACCGCGCGTCCGAGCGGTTTGTTGTAAAGACACACAATTTAATCGGCGAACTAAACTGCAAGTTAGGTTTAATGCTTAAATGGTGATGCTTAAGCTGGTGATCGTGCTGCCGTCTGTGCAGTCTTATGTTAATCCAAATCCAAATTAGCTTGTTCAGTTCTTCGTTCCTGAGTTCGTACAGGATTACCAAGAAATTTTTAGAAGTGTTACCGCGAATTAAAGAAGTTTTACTTTGAATTTCTAGTATATAACTTTTTATTAAATACAAGTAAATGAAAAAGAAAGAAGCACTAAAAATTTCGTTTGCTGGTCCTCGTGGTTCGCTGGTAACTCGTTGCCCTTTTCAATTTCCCGTGTCTCCATCTTGAGTTCGTTTAGTTGAGTCTTAAGCCGACTTAGTTTAAGCCAACTTAGCTATGACCAACTTCGTTCAACAGGTGCTGCCAGGTTTGGTAACAAAGTCATTAAAGACAGTGAAATGCAACTTAAAATTTTCATAGATGGAATCCTATTAATATTACAGCAATATTATTTCAAAGGGAATAGTTCAGTTGGCGAAAGTGAAAAGTTGGTGGAAATTGGCTTGATTCTTTGTAATTGAAGCAAGATCAAGTACAAGACAGTAATTGTAACTAGCTCCCAGTATTCTTTCACTTCCACCAAGCGAAATAGTCCTTTTAAAATATTTTGCTAGGAGTGTATGCATATACACATGTGTAGTATTCCAACTATGCGAATTTTCAGCCGCATTTCATTATCTTTATTGATTTGTTTAACTATATATTTAACAAAAAGACACTATATTACACAGTATTCACCAAATATTTAAAGGAAAAGTAACAACACAACAACTTCTTGTGTGCTTTGTTTACATTTTTTGAAGCACGATTCCCTTTAAACTAGCCCATCTAAACACTTCACAAGCAATTATTTCTAAACTCTCGTATTTTTTCTCGACCTTTTAACTTTATACTTATCAGGCAACAATAAATTCGTTAACAAATTTATTTATTTTGTTCCACACAGAAATTAGATTTTACAATTTGCTCCCGGAGACGAGCTGTCAAAAATCAGTCCAGCCGTTTAGGTAAAAAAAAATGCCACCAAGAGGCGTTGGAAGCACTTTACCGGGTGTCAATACCATGGGATTAACAACAGCAGCCTGTCAACCACATTACCTTCCTTCTTTCTAAGGTCATAGATGATGAATCCTCAACTTATAAAAACAATTGGAGATGGGAAAACTTCTTAATGACCGGAATTACGTATTCCGAGATAATAGGTCCACTGTGATTTGATTGCATAAGTGCCTGTTTACATTGGCGACGGGATGAAAGTCCTCACCATGAACGTCGTGTTCACATTGTCATGGGGTTGAAAGACTTTTTGACAAGTGGAACACTTGAATCGAAGCATTTTTAATTTTTAAATTTGCGCAGCTGGCATGTGTCAGACCTTTTCCCTATTCTTCACACTTCCTTTCTCATCAAAGAGCAAAACTAAAATGAAAAAATATGTCAGAAATGGAACGATATGGAAAAAACGATGTGTTGCACCCGAGAATCCACTTTAAAAATGCTTTCTCGGTGGAAATAACTCTTCTTCTTCCCACTTCAATAAAAAGCGTTCCCTCTCTTTCGGACAATCTTCCTGTCCGCGCCCATGTGAACAGGCACTAATTCACCACAAAGTAAAAGTAAGGACTACACAAACCTGTCAAAAGCAATATAGTCGCTCTGGGGGCATTTAACAGATATTTTCCTTACGCTCTTTTAACGAAAATGCATGCAATTGGAATCAATAATGAATTACTTCTTCAATGGATTAGAAAAAGAACGATCTCAAATCTAAAATCGGGGCTTTTCCGTTGAGATTTTCCGGACGGAACCGAAAGTGCCTGTTCACATTATGCCTGTTCACATTGTCATATATGGAAAGATATGGAAAAAAACGACGTGTTTCAGAAGTAACCCTTCTTCTTCCCACTTCAATAAGAAGCGTTCCCTCTCTTTCGGGCAATCTTCCTGCCCGCGCCAATGTGAACAGGCACAAAGGGATTCATTTTTTCAGTCGAAATCAAACCAGGTAGTGTTTCTTTTATATACGCACTTACCATAAACATTAAAAAAATGGATTAGGACGTTTTTTTTTTCAGTTGGTTATCTCACTTTAATTCTCAGGCGGCCCCGCCACAATAACGCACCAAAAAAGGAAATATTATTTAGTTAGTTTTTTGAAAGTAAAAACTAGAAAGTTAATGCGGGAATCTGATTTTGGAAAATTAGAAAAATGTTCCTATCAGCTGGGAATTATATCGGAAATAATGTTGGGTTCCAAGTTGTCCATCGTCTCAAGAGTTCACAGGGTTTTGGAAGTCGATTCACAGGTCCATTCAGCGAATGTTTTCTTCAATAAATTGATTGTGCGCGCCGTGCCATCATGCACCTTTCTTATTAATGCCATTCAGCCGGGGAATGAAAAAGTCAGCAATCATAGAGCCATGGTGCTCTCTGTTGATAGTTACGTTCTAGCTGGGATAAATTTTTAAGAAATATGGATGAATGATTTCACATTAACCACACCTAACCATGATTTTTCTGTATGTAACAGAGTGTAATGAGTTGTGAATTTTCTTCATTCCATATGCGACAGTTTGACATGTTGACGTAGACATTTAACCCACAATGATTTTGTGGTGAAAAAGAGGATCAAGAGGAATCTAATTTTCGACCGATTCACCAAATGTACAATGCACACGATGCTCAAGTGGCTTAAATTTATGCACGAACTGGATTTTATTAACTCGTATAGCGAGATCTGTCTGAAAAATACGGATGCGTGATTTGAAAATGATCTATGGTTATTTGAATTACTTGCTTAAATCGGCGATTACGTCGACGGTAAAAAAAAAAAGAAATATAATGTATTTTCATAATTTAATTTTGCAAATGTTAGTATGCCCTTAGCCTCTGTGCAAATGACATAGGATAACAAACTGTCAAATCACGAATAGTCAAGAATCTCTGTTTTATTGTTTCGTATTGTGATTTTTTTTTGTTTTGCAACTTAACATACAAAAACATAAACAAAGCAAGTCATTTCAGTATATAAAATGGCGCAAGTGGAGTATTTAGATAATTTGTTAAAAGAATATCTGATGTTTAGGGGGTTCTCCAGTACCCTGCGAGCATTAGACTTTGAACAGAAGAATGACAAGGACAAAAGTTTTAGAGCTGAAAAAATCCTTGAACAATTCAATATTTTCATCAACAACCACGATTTGCAGTCTCTTCGTGATTTGTGGAGCCATTTGGATACCCACCTGTTTAGTAAGTTGGAGCATACTTATGCTGAAGGTGAGAACCGCATTCTATAATACATCTTGGTAAGATAAAAAAAATTTTTTTTATTTATTTTAAGCTGTTAAGAAGCTGGAAAATGGATTACTAAAGTTTTATTTAGTCACCGCTCATACCAACAACCGAACCGATAAGATATCCGATTTCTTCGTCAAATTAGCACCTGAAATTCGCTTGCAAAGTGAATGGAAAGATTGGTTTTGTATGTTAAGCGTTATGCATATAAAAGACATTCTATAGTTAATTCTACTTTATTCAGATTTTCCATTTTGCAAAAATGCTGAGGAGCAACCAACATTTGCTCACTACTTTTCAAAACAGTGGCAAGACACTTTGCAAATTTCCTTAAGGAACTTCTTGACAACAATTTACCAGTGCATTCCGCAGCCCACTATCGTTAAGGCTGAGCATGAAGCTTCGCTTATCCGTCGCCTACAGGATGAAAACACAAACTTGAAAGCACGCATTCAATCTCTCCATCAGCAACAGCTTTCATCTTCTACCAGCGGGAGTACGCAGAATCTTAATCAGGTGTCGTCTAGCGAAAATATGAAACGAAGTCGTTCAGCCCTTAAGCCGCAGAGTTTAAGCGATATTTCTCCATTTGATGTAACTCCTCCAGGGCATATTGTTGATGATTTTTATATTATAGCCTCAGAGACAATTAGCACGGCTCAATATCCAGATGCTCAAGCAAGGGGTTTGAAAATGCTCATAAAAAATATTGGCTCTAACAACAGCCCGGTTTTGGGAAGAAAGGAACTAAACGAAAAATCAAAACGACGTTCTGGCAGCGTCGGTCGAAGCTGGAAGTGAGATGGCAGATTTTTTAAACTCTATTCTATACCAAATATGTATTTTAAAAGACATTGTCGTTTATTCAACAAAAATAGATTTTATTTCATTTAAAATGAAGATTGCACGTTACAGAAGAGCTCTGATATTGACTTTTATTATGTTAGCTTCCAAAGGCTTTTTTGATTGTTAGTGGTTTTTTAGATCAAATATTTCTCTCAGTAATGGTTCTACTTGTGATGGATTCACGTTCAGGTAAACTCCAATTATAACTTTATTCAGACGTTCAACATCGGAAATTTTTTGTATTAATTTGATAAATGTTGATTTCGCTTCGCAGCCCGGGTATATACTTTCCAAGTACCTTCTCAGAAGGTAGTAATAGGAATTCTAAAAGGAAAACAATGTATATATTAGTTAAAAGACAATATGTAATCGAATTTAATAAAATATAAAGTTTACCTGTTCCAACTTGATAACATCGCAATGTATAACTCGGGCACGCGTCGGCGTAAATAGGACTATGGCACACAATATTAAAATAATATTTTCGTCCATCCGCCACTTGTAATCGAATGTTCGAATAAATCGTTCATGCTCCTCGTAAACATTTCCTTTTGCCAACTTTAGTATGTCAGCTTTTATATTTGATAAATCACCTTTACTGTGGGGAATCTATAGATATCTTTAATTGATTCAGTTCGATGGGTTATATGTAAGTGTACTTACCTTCCACGTGTCTCGATCACCGTCATAGGATAAAACGGAACGCATAATCATCATTTCTGTGCAGCCACCTTTGAGAAGAGCAACCTGGTCTTCCTGGCACATGTTTCTAAATGCGGCAATCCTTTTCGACATTTTTATCAGCCTTTTTATTGCAATTGCTGTAAGGTTGATAACTTTTAAAAGTTGAGGATCCTGTTGATCTTCTTCAGGCTGTAAAAATAAAAAGGTTTTGATTTCTTGTTAGATGAATTAGTAAATTCAAAATGAACTTGTAACGAAAAAACTTCGTTAAGACAGTTTCGATTGTACGTAGGATAGGTCCGAGGACTGATCAATACATACATCACTTTTCGATTGAAATGTATTTTTTGCGCGAAAAAAAGTTCTATTTCTCAACATACTCGTAGTCTGCTTTGAGCTTAATACAATTTGCCCACAGATTTTCCAATTTTTTGATAGACGTGTTTTTGGGCAATGATTTCATCGTTGAAACAAAATCTCTCTGCGCCGAGCCATTTGTTTAAGTCTGGAAACAAGGAATAGACACTGGGCTAAATCTGAAACATATTGTGGAGAAGGGAGCGAACCGTAGCCTAATTCATGAATTTGTCTTGAAGGAAGAAAATTTTTCTCATGGCCAAATGCTATCGTTTTCCCTTTAAACCGTCGCTGTACTTGTCCAATATGTTGTCATAATATTCGCCGTTGGTTGTTTGTTGGCTTTGTTTTTTGTCGCTGACAGACCAATCGGTGTAGATTTGCTCGGAGAATCCTGCTCCACTGCTGCTTGGTCTCCGAAGTGAAGGTGGTTGTGGATCCATGTTTCGTCCACGGATTGCAGTGAACCAACGCAAAACTCTTATTCGAAAGTTATCAGGGTTCGTTGTTAATTGCGATGTAGGAGCTTCGATTATCTGTGTGATGTGGGATTCTTAGATGGACTGCATGATTTTTGTATTGGTCAATTTGCTGTGCAGTACGATTTCTCTTTAGGAGGTCGTGTGTTTTCGCATTATTGTAATTTCGTCATATTTTTGATTTTCCAAGATTTTGTTAGCCATCTAAATTTGACTATTGTACAAAAAGTCTAGGGAGATTTCTGTCTTCACTGTTCCAAGTGATATGGGTATTTTGCCTGCAAGCAACGAGTGAAGAGTTGAGCCTCCTCTGGCGAGTACATCAACTTTCAAAAACGTTGCTATGCCCTCGAATTAAATCGTAAGAAAAAAAAAATTAAAATACATTAAACTATCTCATTTTGACATTCCTATACCAGTTTCGAGAATTTAGTAACCATTTGCAATAGCTTTGAGAGTACCTTTCAATTAATATGGCAATATTTCGCCATTTTGTTAAAGTTATGTGTAAGTTTGATGTAACGAGAAGGTTCACGTATAAAAAGTAGTTGAAATACTTCTCGGCATCCGGATGCCTGCAGGATGTGTAGATATTCAAGGACCTTTAAAACATCCAGCTTTGAACTCGCATTCTACCTTTAACCTGATTAGATTGTTAACTTGAAATTCCTGACTATTCTGTACTTCTGGCGAATGATGCTATGTATATCGTACGTACGTGTGAAATTTAATCTGGGGATAACGTTATCAATTGACGTATCGAACTAGAAATATAAAGTTCTTATATTTTTGTATAATGTTTTCAATATATGTAGGTCTAAAAGCAGAAGACATAAATAAATCATTTAATCATCTGCAGTCGACCACCGCGGGGCGTATGTGGATTATTTGTAAAGTTTATGTAAAACAAAAATTTCGGTTGTTAGCTACATTTTTTTTCTGTCATTCTTGAATTCTTGACTCGCAATAGTTTTTCCGTTTAAAAGTTCTTAGTCTTTCACTTAACCAGTCATTCATTTTTGGTTTTCCCACTTTTATGGGGAACAAGGTCATTTGTCAGAAGCTTGCTTCGTATTAGGATGACGAATGCTTGAGTGACGTTTCCTACAAATTATTTGAATAGTTGATTTAATGAATGTATTAATGAAGCGTTATGTTACCCTAGACTGAGGCGCAAAAAAGGGTTATGCACGACTCCAACTATTCCATAAACTATCACCAATGAAATTGATTACTTGTGCCGATAATTGATCTTGCGATCTTTTGCGGGATCCCGGGGTGCGGGAAAACCCCGGACCACCTCCTATCACAAGCGACGCTGGCTGGCACCAAGGCCATGTCAAGCTCATCGCGTGTTCCAACCAGAGATCTCTTCATTTCTTCACCAAGGCCATAGGTGGTTTAGGAGAGATTTGGCCAGGTGCAAAACTCGAGGTCGTGTCTAAGGAAGACATTCCTAGCAGACCTCGAACTCATACCTGGATCCCAGACGAACCCTCCTCTCCAGAAAGTATTCTGGAAATCATCAGGCTCAGTAACCCAACTCATGACTGGAAAGTTGCGAAACTGGAGGAACTAAGCTCTCTTATAGATGCGCGTTAATCGTGATCAATAAGGAATCCCTTGCGCCAGAGAGCGCAGACGAAAGGCATGATTCGGTTCGGATTCGAGTCCATACACTTAAGGGTATACAAAAAGGATCAGCTGGATGCTGATAAGCAACTTCCTCCTCCTTTAACACCAGATAAAACAACCTTGGATCTCGGAGCGCCGATATCCTTTCCAGAAATGGATAGCGACGTCTCCAATCTATCCGAAGTGACTATTAGGCCGTCGGTCTCCTCTTCTGACACCCTGTCGGAAATGGAAACCGATGATGAAGCAAAAAGAGGTCCTATACGATCAGAGGTAGAAGATGAGCTTTTGGACACATCTTCAGAATCGGAGGATCTCAACAACACCGTGGTGGAGGCTACTATGGCAAACTATAGCAATGATACGGTTTCTCCAGATTAACCTCCATCACTCAAAAAAGGCTTCGGCCGCACTCATTCTGCGTCTTTCTAAAAACGCAGAATACATAATCCTAATCCAGGTACCATGGATTGTAGAAGACGTGGTTCGTGGACTTAGGACACCAGCATACGCTCCGCTCTATACAATAGACAAAGGTAAGATCAGAACTTGTATATTAGTGAAACGTAGCCTTAATGTATTTCTACTTCCCAACCTCAGCGACCCCGACTTAACCGTTGCCAGACTAGAGACTGCCAAAGGCTCCTGCTGGTTGGCATCGGCTTACCTTGGCCACGACCATGTAGACTCTCTCCCTGGTGATAACCTAGAAAGGGTGGTACTGGAAGCTGGAAGGCAAAAACCTGGCCTCATCATCGGATGCGACGCTAACGCACATTACACGGTTTGGGGCAGTACCGACATCAATGATAGAGGTGAGTCACATTTTGACTATATTTTAAGTACTAACCTCTTTATTTGCAACATTGGCAATGAGCCCACTTTTATAACTAGAAACCGACAGAAAGTGCTAGATATCACTCTTGTCTCCGACAGCATCACTCAAAGGCCAACGAACTGGATGGTATCGTCTGAACACTCCTTTTCAAACCACAGATACATCCAATTCAGCCTGAGTGATGCTCCCTTAGCCAACCAACTTTCCGGAACTACCGGAAAACTGATTGGCCAAAATACAGAGGAATACTGTCAGAAACGCTATCCACTGAACTATCAAGTCCCCCGCGTGACACCAATGAGCTTGACATGAAAGTCAAGGAATTTACTCTGGCTCTCAATCAGGCTATGGCCGCTTCCTGCCTTTTATTCAACCTAGAGGCAAGAAAAAACCACATTGGTGGATATCGGCACTGGGACTGCTCAGAAACTCTTATAGAAAACTTTTCAATGTAGCAAAAAGCACAAGAAAAGTGACTGACTGGGACTTATACAAAGAATCCCTCGAATTATACAAAAAAAAACTGAGGAAGGCAAAGCGACAATCCTGGAGGTCATTCTGTGACAAAATCACAGAAGCCTCTGAGGCATCGCGGCTAAGAGAAATCCTCTCTACAAATCCTATGATGCCTAGCTGTTTGAAAAAAACCGATGGCTCTTGGACAACCTCAAGTGATGAACCACTCAACCTGCTTCTGGACACCCACTTTCCAGGTAGCTCCCAACTCGCGGCCAGTAGCAGCCCAAACAGGCCTACTGCAACCGGGACCAAAATTTATGGTCTGATTTCAAGAGACAAACTGCTCTGGGCGTTGCATACTTCAAACCATACAAGTCTGCTGGTCCGAACGGAATAATACCTGCCGAGCTACAGAGGATATTATTCTGCCTGTGTTAGAAAATATTATGAGAAGCTGTGTTCAACTTATCCACATTCCACTGTTATGGAGAGAAGTCAGTGTAGTATTCATTCCTAAAGCCGGAAAATGGTCTCATGTTGTCCCAAAGGACCTCTGACCTATAAGTCTATCATCTTTCCCTCTGAAAACTCTAGAACGACTGATTGATATCCATATTCGAGCTAAAGTTGATCCAAGACTTCTGTCAACGGCTTAAGATGCCTACTGTAAAGGAAAGTCGGTGCAAACGACTTTTCACTCTCTGACTAGCCACAACGAACGATCCCTACAATATAAAGAGTTCACAATGGTTACTTTCCTAGACATAGAGGGCGCCTTTAACAACATCAACACATCCGCAATCACGACTGCGCTGTCAACTCTGCAGGTAGGCGACTCACTTGGGGAGTTGATCGGTCTAATGATAAAAAACAGGATAATCAATTCCAAACTGGGTGAGACTTCTGCTAAAAGATGTGTCAGCAAAGGTACGCCGCAAGGCGGTGTCCTCTCTCCCTTTCTCTGGAACTTAGTAGTTAACGAACTACTTATATACCTGGAAGCGGGTGGTAGCAGGGTGATTGCCTATGCGGATGACGTTGCCATAGCCGTCTCATATATAATATATATTCTAATCTACCCGCTGGGCATATCGCTCTTGATTGGGAATAAACCCCCATAAAACTGATCTTGTCCTCTTTTCCAGGAAATACAAAATTCCAATTATAAATTATAGACCCTCCTTCAATAAAAGGTACCAGTTTTTCCGATACAGTAAAATATCTGGGTCTCATTTTGACAGGAAACTAAACTGGAAACGTAACATTCAAGAAAGAGTCAATAAAGCTACAATAGCTTTATTCTCTTGCAAAAAAGCCATTGCATCAAAAGCGACAAAACAGTGGACAAATAATTCATTTGGCCACGCCAACATCCTTAATACATTAGGAATCCTCACAGAGAACATCGATTAACCATACCTGAACTTTGGTTTGACAAAAACTTCCATGTAAGCTTCCCCTCTAGATCATTCTGGGAGGAAGATGCTTTCATGGAGGACAAGTCTATCCATCTCTACACAGATGGATCTAAAACCGATAGCGGAGTTGGTGACGGTGTTTTCTCAGATAAGCTAAATCTAACCCTCTCTTTCCGTCTTCCAAATCACTGTAAGCGTGTTCCAGGCGGAAATTTTGGCGATTAAAGAAGCTCTGTCTTGGCTGAAGAAAAACGTGATATCTGCAAAGGAAATCCGCATTCAGGATATTCATTATTTTCGGATATTCAGGCCGCCATCAAGTTCCTGGACTCGATCTCATTATATTCTAAAACCGCCCTTGAATGCCGATCATCTCTCATGGAGATGGCAGAGCAGTTCAACATTCACCTATGTTGGGTTCCGGGCCATAGAGACATTCTAGGGAACTGCAGAGCCGATGAACTCGCCAAAATTGGAACCACTCTACCTATTTTACCGGAAAAGGGTAGTATAGGTATACCAATCGCGTGCAAACTAACATTAAAGCTGGATGACAATAAAAGAACAGACCTTAGGTAGACTGCTGGGCAAACATGTCTAGCGACCAAACAGATCTGGCCAAGGCTGGATCTGAGTCGCTCTAAGTGTCTGATCCTTTTAGATAGGAAACATCTCAGCGCCATAATAGGTGTCATTACTGGACACTGCCTCATAGGCAAGCACGCAAGAAGGATTGGCGCTTTTACTAATGACTTCTGTAGAAGCTGCATAGACGAGGAAGAGGAGGAGACAATCCTCCATTTACTCTGTACATGTCCAGCTCTCTCCCAGAGAAGAAAGCTTCATCTAGGAGCTTTTTTCTACAACGACCTAGAAAAAATTGACGTTAACAGTCCCCTACGCTTTATTATAAGTTCAAACTGGTTCCATTAGTAAGGGGATCATAGATCCACGTGGCATCACAATGGGCCAATAGGCCTAAGTGGGTTGGTATTTCCAACAGCCACTCTTACCTACTTAACCTAACCTAACCTAGCATAAGGTGGAGCACCAAACTGTTGGAACCACAGTTTTTCACATTGATGTCACACAAATTTTGGATCAAATAATCGTTGATCATCGCATTCTACCGGTGTCTTTTGATGGGAAATTGTGCCTTGGCCTCATTTTTGAAGAAATAAGGACCGATGCCACCGGCGTCCAATCCACCCATATGGTAAATTTTTTTTTATGCAATGGTTCCAAATGCGCCAATTCTGCTTGTTTAAGTAACCATAAATTACCCTAATCCTTGAACAAAAATGTACGGTAAAAAACTGGACCAACTACCAGTTGATATCTCTCTTCATTCAAAGTGTGAATGGTTTCCATTTTTAGATTCTTCAGCTTTGCTTGCAGTATTTGCACGGCAGATGTTCATAAACCTAATATGCGCTGCAAAAAAGCAGCCTGATATTTGCGCTGCGCAATAACATGCGTTCAAAGATGATGACTGAATCGGATTACTCAGACGAATCTCTCGTGAACAGTAAACACATAAATATCGGTTATATTTATTTGTTTTATTGTAACCAAATATTATTTTTATCAGTTTTAACAGCAACTTATTTTTCTTTATTATAGTAAATAATTCTAATAGTTATTACTTGTACTTTCACTAACATTTCCCAACACAATTTTCTCAATAACTTTTATTAAGAGCTCTATTTTGCTTCGTTTGAAAACGTCAAATGGCAGATGACAGGGATCAACAATATCAAGTAACGTTTGCTGCAATGACCATTTGAAAACAGCCAATGGTCACGCGGCTCTAATTCTTACACCAATTGGATCTTATAAGTATTGAGATCAAGATCTTTACGCAGAATTTTCCAGATCGTCGATAAATTAGGGTCCTCTCCACCACCAGCTTCCACAGCCGCGTAATTTTCTTCCGAACGCACTGTTCTCGTTCTTGTTGGTGTGTAAGTATCCAATAGGTTGCATTGGGTGCCACATTTTACAATAGTTGGATAAATAGCATGTTCAGACTGCCGATGATGTCTACCGTAAATTTAACGAAGTGTTCTATAAGTTTCACGAACAGAGTTTCGATTTTGGAAATAATTTTCAACGATTTGAAATCGCTGTTGCGACGTCAATATTTCCATCATTAAATTGCAAGCTGTACTGAAAATAAATGAAGCTTGACAGTTCTATGTGACAGCTGATTTGACATTTAATCCCTATTGAAAAGTCTAAAACTGCAAAAAAAACGCCCATTATAAATATTTATAATTTATAAACATTTATCGAATAAAAATAAACAGAATCACACTTAAGCAATTGATACATTTTTTTAGATTTTTTTTTTAATTTAGTGTATGTAATTTAAATTTCAATTACTCATACAAAAAAAAAATTAACCAACTAACAATTCTATGAAGTGTAAAATGAGTTTACAATTTAACATAAAAATCAAAGCAAAATTTACCAGCCGTGTTGTGAAGAAAAATAATTTCGACATTTAAAACCATAACATATACAGGGTGTCCCCTAATTCGTCAACGATAATTTGGGAAATGATTCCTGGGCATATTCTAAGAAAAAAATCGTTCTACAGTAAGGATCTATTGCCAATGTCAACATTCATTTATCGTGTACCCTGACCCATGTCTCTTTGTTTTCCCAAGTATCACATCATTGGGTTTTTCTGCAAACTTATTGATAATTTTTTTATTATTTTTACTTTCATAAGAAGAAAATAGTAAAACGTTATGTTAAATACTTTCTGGAGAAAAGTAACCTCAAAGTCAAAAATTAGTATAGGGAATGAAAATGGAACAGGCTTAGAAATTGGGTATCTAAAGACTCAAAAAAGATATCAACTTTATTTAAACGCCATTACAAAGGCTAGTATTTCTTCTAAAAATAAAGTACTACACAAAGTTTCTACCATTAACACTAACAGAGCAATTTCTGTTAACATGGGTCACGGTACACCAAAGTAAGCCTTTTCTTAAATCTACGATAAATTATGTCAACATCGGAGATATACCCCTGCTGTAGAACGATTTTTTTCATAGAATACACACAGGAATCATTTACAAATTATGGTTGACGAATTTGGGGACACCCTGTACATGCTAGCTTAGAGAATTTTTTGCTCAGGTGATGCTCGTATCGTCAAATCTTTAAGATTGACCAATACAATTTAATAAACACAACGATGTGGCGATAACTTTTTTCTTTCTGGACATTGTATAAATAATTGCATAGACTTTATTAATGCTTTGAGCAATCATGGTAGTAGGGTGAAATATTATGCTAACTCTAATTCTTCATAAAAGTATGGAAATTAGTAACCCAACTTGATGTACAGACAAAAATATTCTCCCAATAGAATAAGAAGAAATAAAAATAAAACAATGGATATGCATAGACTTGATATGTGACCAACATCTTATAATAGCTCACATACGAGTTCATACTTATTTGCATTGAATTTATAGAAAGCAATCGTTCTACCATGTTTCGTCAAGCATAACGTCGGCAGTTTCTGGAAATAAAACAATATTAATGACAGCAAAGGAAGCATTCAATATCGATACTTAATTACCAGGTAAGTAGAAGACTTCGTGCGTTTTTAAATGGTATTTACAATTAAAATAATAATAATATATATATCTTGTTAAGTCGATCGATATACGAGTAAGCGAAAAGTTAAACAGCACACAATTTTCTACGATTTCCAAATCCGAAAAAATGAATCGAGTCACCAGGCGAAACCAAACTCGCGGCAATACAACAAACGGCAAATGCATTTGGGAAAATAATATTAAGCGATATATATGTATAAGATATATATGTATAAACATTGAGTCAGAGAAAATCACTAGATGGAATCGCGGTAAAGTCAACAAGTTTGGTCAAAACGAGTAGTTCGTAGTTTTTAAAGGTACTCGGAAATATTCGGAAAAATGTGAGCAATAACTGACTTGATCCCTTATATCCAAGGGGTAATGACCTCAGCGTGAGATGCCTTAAGGGAGAACAGACCATAAAAGAGGTAATTCTGAATTCGACTATAAAACTGCCTAATCGGCCCAGAATAACAAAGGGATATTTAATTATGTAGAGCGCACACTGAAAATAGTCAAACCTTACTCAGGGCACAACTTTAAAATAAGAATTTGTCGTCCCCAGAATATGGTCTACGAATATAGCGCGATACAGTACTATAGAGTGGATCTGGAATGATGAAAAGACATAGTTGTGATATTTATTAGTGGCTCATATTTAATATGCGAATTTATCTTGGTAATTAGAGCACGGTCGAGAGTATTTAGTTGTTATTTAACTGTGATTTGTATCCACATTCTATAGCATGAACTACATACTCGTATGTAAATAAATGCTTACACTCGTACCACCGCGGTTGAAAATACTATAAAGGAGGCTTACGATGAAGGCTATAAAGCCTGCTGAATTGATTGAGAATTGGTGAGCTTAATCTCAATTTAAATAAGAAAAAATCGTTCGTAAAGGTGAAGGAAAGCGCCTTCACCTTACGATACCTTATCGTATCGTATCTTAGTCTTTTTAACCGAAATTCTCGTATAAACATTAAAGCTGGCATTGTAAAACCTTATAATAAAAGTGACAAGACGTACAGGGTTCTGCACTTCAATTCAAAGAAGTCATTGCCGATTTCACTACCTAGAGTTTCCAGTGACAGTTATTTATTTCAATTATTCAGTACAATGGCTTCTTTAAACGTCTGGTTATGCAGGATAAAAATAATTAACTCTTTCCACACCAAACAATATTTGGCTACATATGTCTATATATAGTGGGTAACCTATGAACTGCAGTTTCAAAACCCGGATAACCACCTGCGATAAAAAGTGGATTCGGAATGACAGCCATAACAGAACTAGCAATTGGTTGCATGCAAACGTCAAACCAAAACATACAAGGTCAACAACAAAATTACCAATCCACTTTTCATTTCTTCAACCGGTCAAGTATTGGGGGAAATTAACACATTGCATTTATAATATTTTGCCGGCAGAACATCTTCCAAAACCGAGGAGAGATCACAAGACCTTTAAAGGATTTCATTGTGTCAAAGTCTGGACTTTGACGAAAAAAAAGAGAAATATATAACCTTGAAGCACGTTGGGAATAAGTCATCGAAGCGAAAGGATCATAATTTGCTTAAATGAAAATTTGTAATCAAATAATATTGGTTTCTAAATTTTTACTACAAAATCTGATATTTCGTGCGGTACAACCAAATTTTTTTTTCCTGTCGGAACAGATCTCCCAGACATAGAACTAGTCTGTTCTATTTCATTCCATGAAATTTCTCAGTCTTTTGAAAAAATACGATAAAACGCTTCAGCGATAATGTTCCTAAAGTAACAGAATTCACTGCGTCAGTTCCGAGTACCTGCAGCCTGATGCGAGGGTAGGCCGAAAATTCACAGAGGTAGTGCTCCGCAGTGTTGTCATCACTTTCACAGCCAGCTTCGCAGGATGTTGTCTCACTTATGCCCAGGACACTTAAGCGGTTAGCAAAAGTGCAGTGACCAGTCACAACGCCAGTAAGCAGCAATCTGCATTCTTTCCTATTGAGGGACAGCTGAAAAGCCGCTGACTTCATAGAGACGTCGGGAAGCATTCGTTCGTTCGGTCTGTCTGACTCTATGTCACCATCTGCCGTTATGAAACCCAACTGTGAATGGAAATCCTAACCGAAGAGGTAGGTAGACCTAGCGAACCTTTGGGTGCTGAAAAAATCTGCTTTGAGCATTGCCATAATCGGTGATTTCATCTACCTGTATCCCATTTTGACCTGGGACCCAAACAAGGCTCAGCCCTTCGACTGCGTTCAGTGAATTCATGCATTCTTGAACGTAAAAGGTATCAGAAAGGCTCTAAGCATAGCTCGGCTGTCATTACAGATGCAAATGCTCCGCCCCATCCACTGATTCTTCACAACATATGTAGTTCGTTGCTTGCAGAATTGCGTATATTTTCGCTTGGAAGACAGACGCAAGTTTTCCTAACGAGGAGTGATATCTCATGTTATCATCCTCCAGAAATATACCAGCGCCGCATCCTAAATCGATTTTGGAGCCATCCGTGAAGACCCGACTGCATTTCTTTCCTGGCTCAGATTCTGTCCTGAAGACAGGGAAAGTCGATTTCATATTTTCTTCGCAGTAGGAGTTCTTGTGTCATAACTATTGTATTATCTTATATTGCTTCGAAGGTCGTTACATAAGAAATTGCCTATTTACTGATAAAATTATACTTGTATTATCTTATATTGCTTCGAAGGTCGTTACAAAAGAAATTGCCTATTTACTGATAAAATTATACTTTAAGTCCATTAAGTAACATTTTTCCTTCAAAGTTGCAATATCTTTGAAAAACAGACACCGTGTGGCTACTTTTTTGCATCGAGTCGGCACCTGCGACGAAAAGGGGATCCTGTACGATAATAGGCAGAAGGCAGAACTACAGTATTGTTGAGAATATGATGGAGAAATAATCAGGACAATGCCTCTGTCGTGAAATGTAGAGAAATAGACAAAATACATAGCAAATTTCGGTAAAAATAGCCTGCACTGGTTAAAACTCATAGTCCATCTTGCAAGACCACATGCAGCACGGTTAATGCCCCTGGATTTAGGATCATTAGGGTATGACATGACGTTTTGCCTCATCCACCCTACTCACCAGACTTTTCCCTAGCGACCTTTACCGAAGTTTAAAAAATCACCTGCAAAATATGCAGTTTATAAACTCAGTTGCCATAAAACAGGGCTTTGAAGACTTTTTGAACCAAAATGATAAGAACTTCTTTGAAAGAAGCATGTTGCTTAGTTAGTGTAGCGTTGGAAAAATACAATACAAATTTTAAATGGAGCTTATTTTAAAAAAAAGTTTATATAATAGCGTCATTAATAAAATAAGTAAAAAAACGGTTTTATTGAAAATAAAGATAATAATGATGTAGATAATGTAAAGGGTCCGCCATCTAACGTTTTTTTTTCAACTATTGCTTATTTCGTGAATGGTAACACTTAGCTCATGTCTGATTTGACAGATAATTAGTTTTATCCTTCCGCTGAACGAATATGGTTGTGTATACGCTTGAACAACGCTGGGAAATATTGCCTGCGATCGACTTAGAGAAGATGCCGATTTTGCCAAAAAAGTCATCTTTTCAGATGAAGCTCATTTTGATCTTGGCGGGTATGTAAACAAGCAAAATTGTCGCATTTGGGGCACAGAAAACCCGCACGCATACATTGAAAAGCCGATACACATAAAACGAGTCACTGTTTGGTGCGGATTTTGGTCCATAGGCATAATTGGGCCATTTTTCTTCGAAAATGAGCAAGGAGTGGCCGTTACAGTCAATGGCGATCGTTATCGGGCCATGTTGAACGAATTTTTGTTCACAAAAATTGAAGAGGAGGATATTGGCAACATTTGGTTTCAACAGGACGGCGCTAGGTGCCACACAGCCGAAGCTACACTCGATGTTTTGCGCCCTGTTTTTGAAGATCGCATTATCAGCCGCAGAGCTGATGTCGTTTGGCCACCTCGGAGCTGCGATTTGACACCGTTGGACTATTATTTGTGGGGTGCCGTAAAAGATAAGTGTTACGCCGACAAGCCAGAGACAATTGACGCTTTAAAGGACAATATTCGTGAAGCCATTGGTGAAATACAGCTGCACACAATCGATAATGGGCTTAAAAATTGGACCGATCGTGTAGGCTACTGCATGGCCAGCCGAGGCAGCCATTTGAATGAAATTATTTTCCATTATTAACCGGAAGGATAAAACTAATTATCTGTCAAATCAGACATGAACTAAGTGTTACCATTCACGAAATAAGCACTAGTTGAAAAAAAACGTTAGATGGCGGACCCTTTACTAAAAACTAAAAAAAACAATTCAGTAGGTCCTAGGTACTAGTCGTAGTGCGGCGTAGCGTCATTTGAGTAAATATGTCAATAACATTTATAATGAAATGAGAGGTTGACTGTTGATGGAAATTTCACGCGCACCACAATTTTATTTTTGTGTCTGATTAATGCCCTAGATTGATGAGGGGAGTGGTGTGATACCTAGGACCTACTGAATTATTTTTTAGTTTTTAGTGCATTTTTTTTCAACGTGCGCATGCATATTTTAAAAAGCTTACGCGAAACGTCGTTATTCTCTCCTAATTTGTTGAATAACTTGAGTTACTTCACCATCCAGATTCGTAGGTTCTGATTTTGATACGTATTTGGCGATATAATAAGCAATTGATTCGTTAGTACCACATGGTTGTATATCCATATTAGGTTTCCACATTTCAAGCAAAGCAGGATCCAAAAATCTTCGCTTTTTCTCTTTAGAACGCAAATGCGACCACCACCATAAATTCGTTAGATGAAGGAACAATAATATGTGTCTCTGTGGATACTGAGCGAGGAAAGTTGAAAGTTTGTATTGTTATATTTCGTACAGGTATTAGTATGACGATGTATTTGACAACTTTTAACAAATTCGTGTAGTTCTGAATTTTCAGAAGAAGTGGCAGTACTACATACTGAATCAATGCGAGCTATTCCTTCGGGTGTGTCCACAGATGGGTGGTCAACCATATGCAGATGAGGACTTCGTCTATTTTTAAATTCTATTCTCCACCAGTTGTCTCTCACTCTACCGCCGAATATTTCAACATCGGTTTTAAGGAACTGCATTAGCACATTTACACGTACCATTACAAGTGCCTATTCACAACAACGGGATACATCTCGATGAGCCGTTGAGTTTCGTGAATATTTATATCATTTGGGTCAATGTATTGTTTGCCATCAGTCATCAGAAGCACTTTTTTCATATCTTTCCAGTAAAGATCGTTGCAGCTCAATATTACAAAATAGTTCGGAGGTCCTAAATATCTTATTTGTGCTATTAGGTCACTAAGAGTACTACGCCAATAAGCCGCGGAACCTCTAAGATTTTTCAAATACAAGTGTAGGTCCTCTACTGGATTGCCATTTTCATCCTCCACTATTCTAGAACATGCTGCAATGGTTGACTTGACCTGATAGTACTCAAACATTGGAAGAGCGTAGAACAGGTAATCGTTGCGCTGAAACCTAGTATCAACACTTAGAATACGAAATAGATAGTAATCCAAAGGACTTATATTTACTGGTCTTTGTTTTTTCAAGCCATTTTTGCCATATGGGAATAATTGATACCAAGCGAATTCTTCTGCCTTTATCTCATGACCTTCATAGACATTATCATCATTCGTCTTTCTTCTAATCTCGTTTACATTTTCAGACACCTCAAGCTCATCGTCGACATCGGATTGGGCGCTATCAATAGGCAACATTACAGATGTTTGCACAGGAACAGTTGCAGATGTTGGTTCGAGAGCTGTTGATGTACTTATACAGCTTGATGAGTAATGACGTCTTCCTTGAAATTTACGTCTACGCGTGTTAGAGTGTAAGCGATATTACGCGATCCAAGGCATCTCTTACATATAAGTCAAAGTTCTTGCAGGTTGTCGCATTCTATAACGCAGGCTCTGCCATTTTTTGCCGTTGCTTTGCCTTTAGGGCCACAAGAATGGGAGTCAGCGAAATAGTATTTATCCTCATAGCGAAATACACTGACAAACTTATTCGAAGCTGTCAATATTCTCGAATGATGGCCATCAAATAATTGAGTTAAAGCTGTATACCAATATTGTTGGTATTGACAGCGTCTTGAAGACTTCCAAAAAGAAGAGTGTCTTCATCATATTCTATAGAAAATTGCTTGTCATACATTTTCGTCATACGTTTTCTTCGACGACATGAAAATTTCGCATCTCTAAATATCCTGTTACATCCAGTTCATTTAGCGGTAGTAGAGCACAAATTTGGCAATATAAGGAGTCACCTTCTAACATGTTAGTGTTCAGAATATTGACGTCCTATCGATTAGGGTTGATAATAGCGGCCCGCACGATACTTGCTAACGACATAGCACTATATTGTATGCCGGCATATCCTGAAGTGAAAATGTTGTGGTCACCTTGATGCCACGAAGCCCGAATAATTCTAGCAATGTCATTAATTAGAATGAACGGATTTGGAATTTCAATTCTTTCAGGTTCTCCGTCTTCAGACAAATCTGACACATTATAGTAAGTCGTATCAAGTCTTGTTCACTAATTTGGGCATTTCCGTCAATACGTACATCTCTGTAAAGCGGGTTATTTCTAATTAACCATCTAAAATCACTATAGACTTTTCGCGGGATATTGTGATTCTCTTGTGATGTTTAAATTTTCCAATTGTTCTGTTACTACAACAATACCTCAAGATCTCAGAAGCATATTAGGTAGCCTTTCACTGACCTCAAAGATATCTTTGGCAAACAAAACAGCTTGTCCGCGGAAACCGTACTGCCAATATAGCCCAGTAAATTTTACGACTTTAATAAACGGGACGATTCTGCACAGTAAACGTTGCTCTGCCTGCGTCAGCGCTTGAATCATGTCTGGTATAGAACCTGGATCCAGATTATTCCAGAAAGCTTTTGGTGGTGCTGTTGATTTATTGCTGGTGACATGTGTTTGGCAACGGGAACATAAAAGTAACGTAGTTTTCGAAGACATATCTTAATGCAACAGTGTTGTAACGTACTGTATGAACTTGATTAGGATAGCAACGTTTGATACAAATTTCACAAACATGTATGCACAATGTGTTAATAGCATTTTCGACCGCTTGTAGATGATTTTCAGCTCTGTGTTGCTAGGTACGATCGCGTTGCCCTATTAACCTGCCCTTTTGATGCTCAGGTGTTTCTGAAGTTACCAACTCCCTTTGTCTCTCACTTTGCCTTATTAACCTGGCTTTATGTTGCTCAGGTGTTTCTAAATTTACCAGCTCCCTTTGTCTCTCGCGTTGCCTTATTAACCTGGTTTCATGTGGCTCAGGTGTTTCTGATGCTTCCAGCTCCCTTTGTCTATCACGTTATTTTATTAGCCTGGCCTCATGTTGCTCAGGTGTTTCCGATGCTAACCGTTCTCTTAGTTTCTGTAGTCGACTATGGGTCTCACTTTCAGACTTTTGCACGTTTTGCTCTATACTTTTCTTTCGCCTTTTCAAGCCTTCTTTTTCGTTGTGTTGCAGTTGCAGTTTCAGTTTTATTTTTGTTTTAGATTTCAATTTTAATGTAAGTATACACTGTCTCAACTGTATGATCCGGCATGCACTGTGTTCTACTTGTAAAGCCCTTTCATTTGATAACCATATTGAGGGGTGTGAGAAAATATGTTATGCTCCATTTTATAGAGGCGGCCATATTGGATTAGAAATTTGTCATAGTGTACAGAATTCTACTTGTAAAGCCCTTTTATTTGATACCCATATTGAGGGGGTTGTGAGAAAATATGTAATCCGCCATTTTGTAGAGGCGGCTAACTTGGATTTACATGGCACTGATTATATTAAATTGTATTGTCATCAGAACTAAAGCTGTGTACCAAATTTCAGATCAATCTCTCAACAGGAAGGGGATAAAGTTTAACTACTAAATTTGACCCAAACAAACAAATAAAGAGGGCAAGCTAAATAAACCCGTTTAAAAAAACCACAATCTCATATGTAACGATCTAATAAATGAGTTTTAACTTAAAAATCGCTTAGCATAATTTTTATTTAAGTGTTATGCTTTGATCAATGCTCATATATACATGAGCGCAATCTAAGTTGACATTGCAACTTAAGCTGAGAATAACCAAACAGCGGTCATTTGCCTTTACGATAAAAGGGTTCCTGTAATCAGTAAGATGGTAATATACGTATGTTCATTGGTTTTTAATTTAAAAAAATCTTCTATGGCACAAGGCACCCATAAATAAAGGTGTAAAAAAATACAAGTACATAATAATACAATCATCAAATGTTTTGTTTTATAAAATGTCACAATGGGGAAAAAAATCAAAACACAAGAGAATACGAAAAGTAAGCTTAATAGTAGGTATTGGCACATGCTTGTGTGACGTCAAACACATTGTAGCACAATTAGTGCAACATCTCTATATCTAATAGACAAAAGTCAAAAAGGTTAACGAGACACATTTTCTATGTCATTTTGTGTGAAAATTCAATTTCAAAGAAACCGTGAAGTTCAATTATCTGTAAAAGTTAATCAGCTATAATATTTTAAAATTGCCAAATGCTATAAAAAGTTCTGCCTATGATATAAAGATTCCAGGAAAATCATAAAATAAAGATCATAAGCATATCCATTATTAAATGAATTTTCCGATTGTCGTAGGGTGCGCATCGTTCAAAGAAACCTTATTGTCAAATCTGTCAAATCTTCACTAAAATGAATTGTGCCGCGCAAAAAATTAATCGCAACTGTTGGACAAAAATAAATTGCAGTGACTGTATGCATTATTTCCATTATTCCTGTTTAAATATTATTGTGCCAGATGCTGATTTTATTAAATCCAGTGGTAATCTATTTTGCTGTAATAAGTGTGCAGTGCTAAGACGCCGCTCATTACATGCCCCATACCAGCCTATATCCATGCAAGACACCAACAATGCAGTGGCTTCGGAGTCCAAATCTTCCACTTGCATCTAAAGTAGCGAGGACAATACCTCCAGATGATATATTTAAAGCTATCTAATCTGGAGAAGACAAATAATCTTTTTTGCAACGATTGAATGTTCTTCGTACCGAAAATGCAGAGCTTAAATTAAAAGTCGAAAATTTGGAGAGCAAGCTTAATTGGCATCAACAACAACTCCATAGCAAAATTGACGACCAAAATGCAGCATTCACGGCAAAACAAATCTTCTCCAAAGCTTTATCTGTTGATATCCCCGACAACTAAACTGAGAAATGCTTTGTTCAAAATATGCAAACCAAAGCAGTCGATAATATGTCTTACAATAGATTCTCCGAGTTACTAACAAAGCACCTAGTAATGAGTGCAAAGGCGAGGACTAAAAAAAATCTCAACGCATACGCTACTGGTACTGATGTCGTGATCAATCGTAGCAGCAACAACAGCAACAGCAAAAACGAGAACAACAGTAGAAAGGGAACTGGTGTATATATCAATCATTCGCTTACAAAGTATACGCAAGCTCTTCTCATGCAAAGAGCGATAAAAAAGCGAACTGGTGCTAAGTTGTTATAGTTCAAAAGCAATTAAATTCTTGTTAAAAAGGTTGAGGGGGAAAAAGTCATTGATCAAAACTTTTGCTGATCTAGCACTTATGTAAGCTATTGAAATGAATAATGAATTCAATTTAGATGAAGACTTTTCTGCCTTAAATCTAATTAACACTAACTATGAAAACGTTTTTAGATAGAAAATTTTGCTACTCTTGTCACTCACTTAGATTCTTTTACACCGCGTCTCCACGAGACACCGCTGGTGTTAAGAAAATTTTCATGAAATCAAAATGTCCAGTGGAGACGGGTAGTTTGCAGACAAGAAATATTTCAAGAAATGAATGTCTAGGTTTTATTCAAGACATCTCTGTAGTCATCAACTGAATTTTTTTGACAGCGCTTGTCAGTTTGGCTTCGGAATGTGAAAAAAAAATAACAAAGTCTGTTCGTAAAAAAGAACAACTACATCTGCGCCGCCATTTTTCTACTACATATAATGTAGTTGCTTACCAATCAACTTATACTCACAGAATGAAATGTCATGCAATAATTTGCCCATCTAAGTTAAAAGAAAAAATGTCAGACGAAATGTTTGAAATTTAGTCTGACATATTTGTGTCTTGTGGAGACGCGGTGTTATATGCATCCCAGATTTGGTATTTGTGTCTGAAATTTGGATCTACGGTTTTGAGAAAAGAAAAGGGTTTAATTTCTATGGTAATGTTGTAATTAACCATGAAGTACATATACAGCGATGGACACATAAATAGCACAAACTTTCTTACCAAAATAAAAACGTAATTGAATAAAGTAATAAACTCAATTTTTTTGAAAACGTTATTAACAGTGAATGTAATTAACTTCAAAATAATGTATTAATGTCCATACAAAAAAATTTAGAACAGACCGAAAATAATGAACAAGAAATTTGTCTGGACACAGAAATACCAAACAATTTGATTTCTGAAAATAAATTAAGAAATATTCAAAATATAATTTAAAATGTTTTTGTTTTGCCTTTTACCTCTTCAGTATTTTGTATTATAGTACTATAGCCAGAATTTTCCATTACTGCTTTACATCTTCGCCTCATGCTTTCAACAAGCTTCTGACATCTTTACTTCGGGATAGAATACCAAGCTTCTCTTATGCCATCCCAGAGTTCATCCATATTTTTGAAATTTTGCTGCCCAATTTGTACCTTAACGTCGTTCCACAAATTCTCAATTGGGTTAAGGTCGGGACTCTGTGCTAGCCAATCCAACACATGGATATTTTCTTGGGAGAATCAATCTTTCACTTTTTTGGCGGAGTGCTTCGGATAATTATCTTGCATGAATATCTAATTAACTGGCATATACTCAAAAGTATAGGGCTTCATCGTATTTTGTAATATGTCTAAATATTGAAATTTGTCCATTTTTCCACTTATTCTTACAAGCGGTCCTACTCCATGCTAGGAAAAAGCACCCCAGACCATTACATTCCCTCCACCATGCTTAATTGCTTTTTGAGTGTATCTGGGATTCAAAGCTTGCCCTTTTGGACGGTGGACAATTGTCCTGCCATCTGGCCCAATTCTATTTACCTTAGTTTCATCACTCCATACCACCTTTTTCCAGAAGTGTATGTCGTTATTTTGATGGGCTCTTGCAAAGGTTAAGCGTCTTCGAATGTTTTTTTGTTTGACAAGAATGGTTTCCTTCTACTCATTCGTCCAAATAGCTGAACTTCATTTAATCTCCTTCTAATTTATCGGCTGGATACATTAACATTAAATTCTTCGTTAATTTCGTTTCCAATTTGCCGAAATGACTTGAACGGATTCTTCTTGCATTTTCGGATAATGGATTTATCAGTAAAGACAGTAGTTTTTCTTGGTTTCGGTACCCGTTTTTTGTTTTCATCTAAATAAATTTCACCTTCCTTTATCAACTTAGTCGCATTATAGACTATTTTCCTGGAACTCTTTATTATTTTAGCTATTTCAGCTGGCTTTTTGCCATCTTTGTACATGTCGTATATAATTTTTCTTTTCTCTGGAGTGCAATGTACACCTTTTCCCATTTAGTTAACCCACAGAGTAATTATAAATTAAATTTTACAAAAACAAATAAAATACTAAAATAATTCGCAGAGAAATTGTAAATATCGCAATTTGTGCTATTTGTAAGTCCAACCACAAAAATCACTACGCTTATTGAAATCAACACCTGTTAAAGCATCGAAATGATAATGGTACATTTATTCACCAGAAATATACAGTACGATAGGGATAAACAGTATCATCGGCAAAAGTAGAATTCATTTCAATTATATAATCAGAAATGTGCACATAGAATTTTCATTTGAGTTCGTGCTATTTCATGGCTGTATGTCTTTTTGTGTGCCTACAGACTACATATGTATGTTTAGTGTTGTGGTATTTGTACGAATTTTCTAGTCTCTTGGAAAATGAGAAATATAAAAATTTTATTATCGTTGGAGACTTTAGTATGGATGTAAATATTAGAATGTGGCGAGACAATTTCCAGTCCACCTGTATCAGGTATATGTCTAGATCATATATACAGACGTTTAAGCAATATCTCTTTCAGTAACTGCGAAAAGTGTGTTCTTCATTTAAGGGGATAGTCTCATGTTCGATCTTCAAAAAATCGATTTTTGTTTTTGCATAATAGGGGAGAGCGTACCCTGCAGCTGCGAGGATTATACCAAACTTTAAACGCGTTTTTCTCGAAATTACTATTGGACCGATACGGCTGAAATTTGAACACAATATTCTACACATGAATGGTTCTGTCCGGCGCCAGAATTAGGTTTTTTTATCCACTTTTTTTTATCTCGATTTTAACCCGACATTTTTTTTTTTTTTTTTTTTGCAAAGCTGCCATCATTTTGTTATTTTTCACTCAAATCTTTTAAATCTTTTGATTTAATAATAAAAACTGAATAATTTTTTTGGAATTTTGATTTCAGATGATTACAAAAGGAACTTTTTTTTTATTTAACAAAATTTATTTTATATTATTCAATACCTAAATAATAACATATAATTATCATAAGAAGATTGTATTTCACTTTCAGCAAAAAAAAAAAAAACCTTCAAAATTTAACCTCGGACATGAGACTACCCCCTTAATGATTACGTATCACTCCATGACAAGGTTTCTAATTATCACTCTAAAAAGCAAAAGCAAAGGTAATTTCAAATCCTCGAATAAAGGAAAAATTATTAATTTCAATATGCTGAAAAATAACCTGCTGTATGAGTGCTGGGAAGAAGTTTATTCTTATAGAAATGCTTCGACTTGCTATACGATATTCTTGGGTTCCCTAAAGAAACACATTTCTAGTTGCATTTCTTCATTGCCCACGAAAAAAAATAGTAAAGAGACTTAAACCGTGGATCTCTAAACATTTAGTGCACAAAGTCAAATTTAAATTATCTGTCAAATCAGACATGAGCTAAGTGTTACCATTCACGAAATAAGCACTAATTGAAAAAAAAAAAAAAAACGTTAGATGGCGGACCCTTTACTTATGTATATACAGACTGTCATTATTATTTCTATACATACTTACATTTATGTTTATTTTATATTTGTACGCGCATATAATATTATTGTAGTATAGAATTTTTTCAATGAATTGTTAACCTAAAGAAATGTTACTTTATGAATTGTATAAGAAATAAATCAATATATCTGTCTATATATCTAAGTATTTTTCTAGCCGATATTAGGTACGCATGTTTCGATTATCTGCCCTTAATCTGTCCATCAGACCATGTTTCTGTTGCGAAGCTAGTTGGTTTTTATCTTCGAATATAATTATCAACCCCTAAATGATTATAATTGACATGAGACATATGCACATTGATGCAAGAATAACAAGGAAACCTCCATAACAGACAATTTTTCATTTATACCAAACAATTAATAATATTTAATAAAACAGTTCTAAATATTTTTATTTATTTTCCTGCAGGTGTGCGATAAGAGGACAGGAGGAAAATGTTGCCTAACTGATAAAGATAAAGATAGTTAACTAACTTAAATACCATGATTCACCATTTACTGTGATATCTGTGACTGAACTCGTCAAAAATAAAAACAAAAAATTAGTTGTACAGTCTGGAGATTATAAATAAATAAGAACACCTGGGCAGAATTTTGTTTATTTTGAAACTTCAAAGTGAATTTAAACGCACTTTATTGTAATGAGAGCTACTGATAAACTTACAACAAAAATATAAATAAAGCAGTTACCTTGTGTGTTGGGTGGTGTTAAAGGCCTGCACGTTGCGGCCAAAACAATGATTTGCAAGGGGTTATCTCTAGGAAAATCCATCGTATATCTAACATAGCGCCAATACATTCCATTATCACTTCGTGCAGAATATGTCAACGTCGTCTAATCGGAAAGGTCGAAATAAAGTTTTTATTTATATTTTGTAAATGGAAAATCCTATTTTCAATAAATTTTGCCAAATCATAAATGCTCTGATTTCTCTGTATCATCATTCTATAAAATTTAAATAAATAAGAAGAGTTGCATTTACTGGGAATTGATTTATGATATTGGAAATCGATTTTAGCTTTCTTGTTCGCAGTTCCGCAGCGTATTACAGCCCACACTAACACACCGCAAGCAAGTTAGATTTTTCCCCATCATTTGTTCAATAATTGCTGGGGCGAACGGCTTTAGTTCGACTGAACGAACCACAAGAAAAACTTCGAAAGGCACAAAGCGAGAAATTTAGCTTAGCCACCAAAAATCAGCTATTTTTCCTTTGGCATGCTAAATCAGAAAGGTTAAGTATGGCAAAAGTCTGAACAATGCAAAATGGCGACATTCCGAGTATTATTTGTTCACCATAGAAGCATATGTTTGGATTTAATGATCTTTGAAACGAAACTTTTTTAGGCCAAGTGGGAAAAATGATTCTGATTTATTTATGGAGTCAAAATGCTTAAAGGGGCAAATCTTTCAAACCCAAAGCTTTGATCTGACGTCTCGAAAAAATATGAAGATTTTTCTAAAGTAAAAAAATATTTAAAGTAAAATAAATAAGTAATTCCGCCGACTGTCTGACAAAGATTTTAAATTGAAATACTACTGTGCATCACCTGATGCCCACCAGGATTTCATGTCAGCTTATCCCCAAAAATTTGTCCGTAGAAACTGTGAAATGGACTATCTTAAAGTGTGAATACTCTCTTTGGCGACAAATAACGCCGACATATTTATAATTTTTTTTGAAACACCTGAAATTATTTGTTAAGCATCAGTAACAAATCTCACTTTTTTTAATGATTTTAATGTCTATAGTTATAGACGAATTATTTAGAGCTATGTTAAATTACGGATCCTAGAGATACTTGTTATGAAATTCGATATGATAATGGAGCAATGTTTAAGGGGCACACCGATCTTCAGTGTAAGAAAACAAAAAGGTAATACTTGATCGTACGACTTTTTTAATATCATTATTGGGAAAATCTTAAAAGTTAAGTCCAGAAACCAAAACTCCAAAATCGTCAATAACAACTTAAAGATAGGTGTAAAATTAGTTTCCGACTTTTGAGAATTACATATTGCTGGCAATAAAATGAAGAATTAATCTTGCTCAGACACACTTTTTAATGTTCATTTATTATCTCTTGTCTGCTACTTCTCATCCAGTATATTCCTTCGCTAACAACAATACACTCCGTTTTTTATGTGTACCTGTTTTTCGGCCGTAGAACGGGAATGGACTGCAGATTGTTAACCTAATCAAGTTTGAATATTAGCAGCATAACTAATTGAGGAAGCGCCGACGCAGTGGAATTTAGTGTTCCCAAAGCACCATGCTGTCTTCTATTGTTAAAGTGATATTCAAACACTCAACCATTATACCACTTACATGCCACTTGCATCTTCGAAACCGAAAAACTTTCTACGCTCGGTATATGTGTCAATGACATTGCTACGAAATGTCCAGGTTTCCTCAAGCGATGTAAGAAATATGATACTTTACCCCATCTGAGATGTCCTCAATATATAAAACATTTCTTAACTCTAAATTATAGTGCGAGGGTATTAGTACTCATAAAATGCCGGAGCACGTGTTAAATTTTTTGGAAAATTCAATAGTGAGAGAGAGAAAGATGTTCGGGCTTAGTGGTTATTTCGCTCCATTGGTGGCATCTAACATTTATGGGGAGACTAAATTATTACTGTAAATTGACTTGTTGTATTTTAGGCAACCATTCATCTCACGAGAATTTAGTTGCCTGAAAAAAGAATTTCTTTCGGGCACGGCTGTGATGAACCCTTAACCGTCCGAGTGGCAAGCCAATATACCTATTACCACTTGAGCCACGGCCACCAATTACATACATATGCTAATAGCGTAAGCACCTTTCCCCATCAACGTATACAATCCATGATTTTATCAGACTAAGGGTCTACTTCATATCTAGTGTGGATAAATAAGTTGACCTTATCTCTGCTAGTGACTGATGTTTATGGGCAAATACAACAAAAATAAATTTCTTATGTAACCATAACATAATCATCTTAGTTAGTAAGCAAATGGTTGAAAATTTAATTAAATATCGGACCGATGTAACATATACATATATCAAACGTTCAATGCTGGTATTGGTAAGGATCTGTGATGCAGTTTTTGACAATTGAAACTGTACCTAAAATTGTATGCATATTCATTTCAGTGAACCAAGCAATAAACTATCAATTGACTATTGGACATTGATAATATGAATAATTTTTATAACATATAACATAAAGGAACGGAACTCCATAACAAACTAAAAGCATAACTCACCTTTATTCGACTGTAATCGGTTATTAACGAAGAAAGATCTTCATCCACTGGATAATATAGCGCGTTGTTGGCTAGTTTCAATTCATTTAGTTTCTGCATCTCGGCCTCGTTAAGATCGCGGTTAGACGAATTGCATGATTGTGGTATTGAATTAGCCATTTCATACTCGATTTGGATGACTTCGTACAGGACTGCCTCCAACGAATTTGTATTATCGTCTTTTTCTCCGTTTTTATGTGTCAAATCTTTCATGTTAAAGTCATCAAGTGTTGCTTCGCCTGCAATACCTTCTTCAGGTAGTGGCGCTCTCAATGGCCCATCCTCGTTCTCTAATTTTGATCGAATAAATCCATCCACTTTACCTTCCCTATCAAGTCGATCGTTCGAAACATAATCCTCATCGTTATTGTTGTTAGTATTGCTACCACTGTGATTGCTTCCACAACTGTTTGTGCTAAGCATTGAGTTAATGATGGTATCTTCTGTACTGGTATCAGACATACTAACAACGGGGTCCGTAGAATCTTCAGGAGGAGCAACAACTACATGGGTTTCCTTGTTTGTGCTATTCACCATTTTGTTGATCATTTTGAGAGCTTCGGCAGGAGTGTTCATGAATTTTGTCATTATATCTAATGCGTCCTCAGGACAATCCATTAGTTGTCTCATAAATAGTAGCACATCTTGAGGTGAACTTACTATTTTAGATATTATTTCGAGCGCATCAGTGGGCGAACTCATAAACTTTGTAAATACTGTGAGGGCTTCAAAAGGTGAATTCATAATTTTACTAATTATTTTCAGAGCATCACCGGGAAATGATATTAAATGGCTAATAAGACGTAATGCATCACTCTGGGCATTTATGACCTTTTCAATCGTAGCTACAGCATCCTTTGGTGTTTTCATCAAGCGATTTATAGCCTGGGAAGCCTGATCCGGATCGTTAACGATATAATCAACAATCTGTGAACTTGTCATGTTTTCGTGACTAATTTCTATACTCGAACTGCTATTACTTCGCTGATGTGTACGATGTTGGTCATCGCTTTCAAAAGAATTACAACTTTGTGAGTCGTGTGATGTGTATTGCTCGCAACCGTAACTTCCATCCAAGTGGTCTTCCCGCTTAATTTTGTCAATAACTGTGACATCAATTTTACTCGAAGTCTTTCGCTTTGCCTGGCGGTTGTTCTCGATTTTTTTTCGCTTAATTAACTTGTCCTCTTCGGACATGATATTCTCACTTTTCATTCCAATGTCAAAGCATTTTTTTAATCGACATTTCTGACAAAACCTCCGTGTTACAACAGTTATTTCACAGTTCTGATTAAATGGGCAGGAAAACTGTTTTTTCGCAAGAGCATTCCGTCGAAAGAATGCCTTGCAACTTTCGCAGGTAATAGCATTAAAATTATAACCAAGCGCCTTATCACCACACACCATGCAACACTTTGACGGAGGCATTTCGCCAGGAATAGATTTAACATACACACAAAAATTAAAGTCGTAGATTTGGATTTTTCTAATGGGTTTCTTGGAATTGGTTTAACATTACAATTATGTATGTGGATAGCAATTGTAATTGGGTGGATTGTACATTAGTAGAACATTTTAAAGCTTTATTTAGTAAATTTAAATTTATTTATTAACACTAGTAAATTATTATCACAACATGACGTTAATTAATCAATGTCCAAACTCCAATGGTGAGTGGAAAAACAAAGTTGCTGTCAGTGGTTACTTGGTTGTTTTAATTGTCAAAACTTTTCAGCCACTTGGCTCATGTCTATCGGCGCATGTAACGTGTGTCTTAAAAAAAGTGCTTAAAATTAGTTGCTTTTTTAAATAAAATAAAAAAAAATGTAAAAGTTATCAAATATTAATATATATTTTAAAGTGGCCTTACGTGGGATTTCCAATTTATTGCTTAACATTTGACGCCGTAAAGACAAGTGGTAGAATCAATGTTCTGTAAAATGTTACTTCGTTTTTCGATCTCAGAGTGGCAAGAGTACGATAACTTGGGCGCCAAAAAATAATAACGGTTTTTTGTAGAACAGATCAATACAAGCATTTTTTACTGTGTAGGGGGTAGTCTACTCATCCATTTGGCTGGGAGGAGCAATTTCATAAAAAAGTACTACAAATGAAGAAAAAAATATTAAAAAATAACGGTAATACTTACAATTGAGTATTATACCTTTTTTTAAAGCCAATACTTTGTTCTATTAGATAATTTTTAAATCAAGTGAAATCTATGCATAGTTTTTTGAAAAACGGGTTTTAAACCCAAAATTTGGGAAAAAAAGTTTAAAGTGTAATTTTTCAAAACTGTAAAATTATATTATTCTATTTATTTCTGAAATTCGTTGCTCTTAGTCAAAAACTGAAAGCTAGATGATTTTATGTCTTCTAGTTTTTGAGAAAATTGAAAATAATATTTGAATATTTGTTATATATATATATTTGTTTTTTGCTTGCTTTACACATTACGGCGTATAAACATTGAGGTATGTATAGGCAGCATGCCCCTTGCAACCCCCCCGGTGCCAATGGGCCACATTTTTTCATGGACCACAATGTCGATTAGAGATTCGGGAAGTTCTTGCTGTGGCTATCTCGTTCGTCATTAAAATTCCAGTTAACACAGTTTTTCACATAAATTAAAAAATCTTAAACATAAATTACAAGTTTTTTTAATTATTTTGATTAAATTAATCTAGCATTTACTCGCTTTGCACCATCATTATACCAAAAATGAGCTGAGTAAATCCACGGTATTACAACTATTGCAGAGAAATATCAGAAATAATATCGTCACACGCTGATATAAACATCGATAGCGAAGGGAAACCAGTTAAAATTGATGAAACATTTTTGACAAAAAGGAAATACCATCGAGGCATAACTGAATAAATGACAATCGTGGTGCTGGGGTTGTAATGTAAAGAGGATAAAATCGGACTTTGACCGAATTGAGAAAATATTCCCTGGGAGCACAGTCCATAACACCACAAACCACAGTAAAGGTGAATACGTTACTGAAAACGATCACACCAACACCATAAATGATCTGGAAAATCAAAATAGAATCTTAAAAAAAAAACATTTTGTCCCGAAGAACAACAAACCACCTTCACCAATACATGGCCTTCTTTTTTTATCGAAAACATTGCCTCGAAAAGAAATACAAAGAAGATATGGGTTCTTGATGGATATAAAAAAAAATTGTACCCATGCATTACCGATGAAGTGTAGGATTATACCTTAAAGATTTTGGTCCACACACCGTTGAAAGTGAAAACTTAGAATCTGTTGTCCCACCTAAACAGCCTAGGCTACTCACTATCAACGACGAACTTAACGAACTCTACGAACTTGACAGAAACGAAACTACAGATGATGACTTCATTGACGAAAATAACATACTGAGACTGACTGACTGACAAACTGACTGACTTGGACGTAGAATGCAATGTACATAAGTCTCCTCGTGGTGCATTCTGGAGCTGTACTGACTTACTGTACTTTACTCATTAGAAAGAACTAATTTTTTCATAATCCTCAAAGAAAAATAATCAACAAATAAAAATCTAATAAAAAGTAGGTTTGGTAATGTTCAATTTTCTCGAAAACTAGAAGACATAAAATAATCTAGTTTTCACTTTTTGATTAAGAATTAATTAGAGAAATGAGTTTCAGAAATAAAAAAATAATATATAATTTTACAGTTTTGAAAAATTACACTTTAAACTTTTTTTCCCCAATTTTGGGTTTAAAATCCGGTTTTCAAAAAACTCTTCGTAGATTTCACTTGATTTAAAAATTAGCTAATAGAACAAAGTATTGGCTTTAAAAAAGGTATAATATTTAATTGTAAGTATTACCGTTATTTTTTAATATTTGTTCCCCATTTTCAGTACTCTTTTTATGAAATTACCCCTCCCATAGTAAAAAATGCTGGTATTGAACTGTTCTACAAAAAACCGTTATCAATTTTTGGCGCTTAAGTTATCGTACTCTCCCATCAGAATTCTTCTTAACTTAACCACGTTGCATGTTTCCCCTACTACTCTGCATTCTCTCGCGTCTCTTGTGGGGCTGACTAAATTCCCGGACTCAGTACCGTTCTACGGGCCGCTTCCTTTCGGATCACCCAGTTAGTAAGGCATAGAGTTTGCTAATATTTTGCGCTTAAGCGGTCTTTCTTTCGACTCCTTCTTTTAACATTGGATGGAACTTAAACTTCTATTGCTTTTTGCATCGAATTTTCGTATGACCTTCGAAGCACATGTCAAAATTAGCAGATTGTGCGTACTTCTTATTAGATCACGTTTTGTCACTGGTGACATTCGTAACATTTCGTTTGCCTTTTATATATCTCGTACATCGTCCAAGACCTCAAGGCATATTTAAAACCGAACGAACAACAAACCTTAAACTTTCAGCGGCATCTCTCTCTCTGTTTACTGTTATTTGGCCAGATCAAATTAGCAACTATTTGGAAGAGTGAGCTTATCGAGAACTGCAGGCAAACAAAACATTAAAAAAGTGATGTGCATTTGGAAAATTCGTCGGTAAACTCCAATGCTCGACTTGAGGTCTGGCTTGTAATTTTAATCGTTTGCGATACTTTTGCACATCTGATCCATGGTATAGCATGACTTCCTCAAATCTTTACTTGCGAAAACTTTACGGGTGAATTTAAATAGCACTGCCGCTACCAGTCTCAAACAGAACGAGTGGTATTTTCTGCAATTAGGTAATGTAACTGCCGATTTGTATAATTATTGCTACTAAATAGAGTAATATATTTTGGTTATTCAGACGTTCCCACTACGGGATGTACCTCTTTCAGGTGAGCCCCTGGTGAGGACCACCGGTGGCCCTCCCACACAACAGGATCTGTAACCGGCCGCTTGTAACTGGTCAAATCGTAGCAAACTTCGGTGGCGTCAACCTGAAAGCATTTAATAAGACCAGTATTACTCTACCCCCGTTTATTATTAGACTACATCACTGATGGTGGCAGCCTTTATAATTGGGCGGGGGCCCGAAGTTAGCTAAGATCGCTTTTCAGTTGTGTACTCCACCTAAGATAAGGTCGTCTTCTACTGCGTTGTCCCTGTGGACTTGAGTCGAAAACTTTCCGGGTCTGGACGCCGATGTAAATGCGCTCAAGGTGATCTAGCTACCTAAGCCTGGTTATCTAAGCTTTGTTGACAAGCTCGCCGTCGCTGTACAGCCTGTACTGGCTGTTGAAACTTCTATTGCATTCTCCATTGATGCAAACGGGAACGAAAATTACCCAAAGAACTTTTCTACCGATGTGCTCGAGAGCACATCCACCCGCTGAAACAGGCCTGGGATGATCAGTATCTTGTATGTCTTGTATAATGTCCTACAGGTTGCTCGAGAGAGAGCCTTATTAAGCATTCTCCATTGATGCAAACGGGAACGAAAATTACCCAAAGACCTTTTCTATCGAAGTGCTCGAGAACATTTCCACCCGCTTTCGTCAATGGGAAAACTTATACACCGTGAAACAGGACTGTGATGATCAGTATCTTGTATGTCTAGTATAATGTCCTACAGGTTAAGGCTCTCTCTTATTACGCAACTGCCTTCTAAGCCCAAAGAAGCAACGATTAATGATTCTTCGCATCATTTCGCATTTTCGGAGTTGATAGCGGTCCCGAAGTAGATAAAACCCCTTATTCAAAGGGCAATTGCCTCTCGTGACATTTTCTCCCAGGCGTCGATGTTGTGTGCCCCTCTTTGTTCACAGTTCATACTTTGTTTTTACTTCGTTGACCGCTTAACACATCTTTGCCGCTCCTGCTTTAATAGTCACAAACGCTCCATTGAAAGCTCGCTGTGTTCTTCCCATTACGTCAATGTCGTCTGCATATGCGACTAACTGAATAAACTTTTGAAAGGTGTTTCGTTTGGAGTTTGCTTGTTAGTTTCGCACAATCCTTTGAAGAACGATGTTGAAAAAATCACTTGAAAACACCGCATGCATCGTGTTGTTTTATTATTTTTTGACATTGGAAGTCTCGGTTTTTCCATTACCGATCTTGACGAAACATCATGCATTCTCTATCGTCATCGCATATTCGAATGAGCTTGGTAGGGATATCAAACCTAGACATGGCTCTGTATAGTTCGTCTCTATAAATAGTGTTTGGGTTTATCGATTTGGAACTTCTGGGTTTTTTTTTTCAAAATCTGCTGTAATGTGATAATTTGAATTTGAACTATGATGGTCTTTCCTGTCCTAAAACCACACTCATAGGGGCTGGTCAGAGTGACAGAGTGTGGTTTTAGGCGTACAGCAAACAGGAGTTTATATGCGATGTTGAGGAGAGAATGCTACTGGCAATTTCGGTGGAGCACTGGTGGTGAAAATTGCGATACAACAAGTTGAAACAGAGACATTATGTCAGCGTTCGAGGGCGTTGAATGACTGCGTAATATTGTCATCAACTATGAGTTTTATCGCACGGTTTTAGATCCTATCTAGCAAGTACAAGGAGGTCTTAGGAGCACCTGACCAGATGTGAGCATTGTACTCCAATTTCTGGCGGATAAATGCCTTATATTTTGAGGCCAGGTCAGAGGATGTGAAATATTTCTTACATCGCTTGGGAAAACCTAAAAATTTTGCAGCATTTTTGGCTGCATCGAATATGTGGTCACGACACTCATGCCGAGAATGGAAAGTTTTTGGGTTTCGACGATGCAAGTGCCATTCATGGATAAAGGCTGGGCATTTATGATAGATTTCACTTTAACGACAGCAGACAGCATTGTGTTTTGGAAGCATTAAATTCCACTCTGTTGGAGGTTCCCCATTTAGTGATGCTGTTTATATCGGAATTTAATGAGCATACGCTTCTGTTCTTGGTCTACAGCCGAAGAGCAGGGACATGAGCTCCGAAACGAATATGAAAAGCAGAGAGTACAGTCCTCAACAAAGGGATATATTGGATTAGAAGCAGCATACAAGAGATCATTGAATATAATTAAAAAGAGTGTCGGAGACAAAACGGAGCCCTGGGGCACACCAGCATTTATTTTGTGAGTGCTATACATGAAACCAACCAAGACAACTTGAATTGAGCGTTCCGAAAGGTAATTTCTAATCCATTCAAGAAGAGAGTCGTCGATCCCAAGTGCATGCATTTTCAACAAAGGACTCTGTCAAATGGATTAGAAGCATCAAGTGCAACTATCTTGCTTTTATCAGATTGGTGTAGACTTTGGTTCCACTTTTCGGTGAGATATGCCATCAAATCACCAGTGGACCTGTTGCTACAAAAACCGTACTACCGGTCATTGAGAAGTTTTCGCGTTTCGAGATATTTCATGAACTGACAGTTTATCAGCGTTTTAATGACCGTAGAAAATAGGGACGCAAGTGCATTGAGTCTGTAGGAAGTGAGAGAAGAAGATTCGCTGTTTTCCATCTGCTCGGAAAGAGTCCTAAAGAGTAGGATTGATGAAAAAGCTTACGCAGTGGTTTTGACAGCAAGGAAGAACACCTCTTCAGGAGAAGGGGAGGTATACCATCTGGACCAGCGGATTTATGTACATTAAGATCTGTAAGTACTCTTGCTACTACACGAGTGTGAAAATGTATGCGGGAACAAGGCGTAATCTGGAAGTATTGAGTTGGCCGCAAAGTGTGCAACAAGCAGATTGGTCTTGTCCAAAGAGCTGACAGCTGGAATGTCACAGCTATTGTAGATGAGCGTTGGGATGGAGGATGAGGCAGAATTTCTAATGTTTTTGACAAGCGACCAAAAATTTTTACTAATTTTGGAATATTGTATTTAGTATTTTTTGACTAAGTTTTTGATCGTATTGAAATTTTACACGCTTGAGAAAGCCGTTGCAGTCCTTCCTGGCTCGTCTGATTTTTTTCGGTTTTCCTCTGTCGGGTTGGTCTTATAGGACCGGAAAAACATATCTCTAACCCTGACAGCCTCTTTACAGCCCGAGTCGTACCATGCCTTTTCTTTTGGTCTGATACTCTTAATCCGAAAAGGGATAAAGGATCTCATTCCAAGGAGAATAGTGTCTGTGATTATATCAGCAGCGGCATCAACGTCGTTATTGAAGAAACATAACGACCAGTTAAAATTGCTGAAGAAGGTGTTAAGTTCGGTCCAACTTTCCTTCTCGTATTGCCATACGGTTCCTTTAGGAATTCTTTCTCTAACTGTGTTGTCAGTGTACGAGACAACAAGGCTGACATGACACAATGGTCCGACGAGCCTAGAGAGGAGAGCACATCAAAGGTGTACTTATCAGGGTGAGAAGTTAAAAAAAAAACACGGTGTTAGTGGTATGACTATCAACGTCTGATATTCGCGTGGGCTCATCTACAAGCTGGGTAAAGTTGTTTTCCGCAGCGAAGATCTCAACACACCGTCCTTCGGGTGTTGTCTGTCCAGCGTGTACTAACGATTTCAGTAAGAGAATACGGGATACAATTCTTTGAATGGAGTCAGACAGCGCACCCAACTCGTTAAACGTCGAATTGCTTACAGTTTGGAGCTTCTGAAAATAAAGTAATAGTAGACAATTAGCTTACGGAGATGGAATTTTAACCACAAGGAATTGAATTCCGGATTGGAACAGGGACTACATTGTGGTAAAGTTTGGTAAGCTACATCGCTACATCACTGCGAAGTTAAAATTGTGACGTTGGTTTACTGAATCAAAATGTTGTAGGTGTTATGCCCTTACAACAATAGGAAACAGTGCACCAAAAAAATGCACTCACTACCCGCTATCCATCAGTTGTTACATCCACTCAGTCATTGCTTTTGCTGTATGACAACGTGTACAACAACGACAGTGGCCGAGTGCAAGTAACGGCACTAATATTAGGAGCAGGAGATGTGGGATGTCCGCACTATGATATATATCACCACACCACTGCACTGAGTATTATCTTTTTTTTTCCACTCAAGCGCGTGGAGATGAAATTACAATAGTTGAAATGTGCTGCTTCTTTCCTTTTTATTTTGTTCATACAAAAGTGTGTCAATAAAGCACTTGTACGAATTCACTGATTTCACGTGTGCATTCGTTGTGTGCTCAGCACCGTATCCTATCATCAGCTGCTGCTTTAAACAGCTCGGCAGTTAATCCACCGGGTCCTGCAGCTTTGTTGAATTTAAGCTTGGAAATCGCTGTCCTGACTTCATCTTGGTCGGGTGGACGGAAATGTTGTTTGTCCTCGTCCAGACGGTGGGCCATCACATCACCGTATAGAGTCTGCAGAAATAATCTTTCCTGATTATCAGCAACGACTGTGTCTCTTCTATGAGTTTGCCTTCCTCATCCTTGCTGATTTCTGTGCGGGTTTCACATTTTTTATTTTATTTTATTTTTTGGTAAACCTTCCGAGCTTAATTCTTCCGGCAGCACTCCTCTAAGACATCGATCAAGGACTTCTCATGCTCTTTTTTTTTTCTTCTAAGGGCCTATCTTCTTCTCTTCTCCTTGTAGAGCTCAAGAGCCCCTCCCGTTCTTTTCGGCAGGCCGCTCTGGTATATCCGTTGTTTTTCCAGGTTTGCTTATCTCTATTAGTCATCAAACCAGGGCTTTCTTTGTTGGGGCGGTTTGAAACCCAGTACATCAAAAGCGGCTTTTCTGATTGAGCTATGGTGCACCTGGTTTTCTACGTGTAATCGTAGTAATCTCTAGAAGTTAAGGGAACCCCGATCGGAAAAGGCCTTGAACTGCCTTAAAGTAGTTTTGTGCATCCGTACCTGGCTAGAACAAGGTAATGGTTCGAGTCGATGTTAGCTGGTCGGAACACTAGAGGAGTGCCAGCGTCGATGGCAATATGATTAATTTTATTAACGGTTTGTTGATCAGGAGACAGGTAGGTTCCTTTATAGATATCAAGGTCTGGAAATCATATGCTGGCTATAGTTACATTACTTTCAACCGGAAAATCAGTAAGCCAGTGTCCATTTCCGGAGGTGATGGTGTAGAGGCTGTACTTCCCCACTGTCTTACCAAATATGTCCTACTTGCTAGCTTTGTATCAAAATCGTCAAGGACGAATTTCACTTAATACTTAGGACCTTGCTTGTAGGTTTTGTCGAGGAGCTGGTCGAAGCAGTCTTTGGTCCTTACGACCTTTCGTCCTTCTCCTCTGTCGGGGCGTGGGCGTTTATAAGGCTGATGTTGGCGAATTTACCCTTTACCTTAATCGCAACATTTTCTTAGTTAGAAGCCAGTGTACTAACACCTTTTTTTACACATTCATTAGTTTATTATAATTAATCGTACCTCTTCAGCAGCGGAAAATATATATATATATATATTGGAAATCGACACATCGTTAAAGGCGTGATAGATGACGCTGGTTGTGATACAAAGATTTGACATTATTAAATTACATTATTGATAAATTTTAGTTTATTAACCCTAGAAGGATAATCACATTATGGCATGCGTTAAAGATAACCAACCATACGCTTTATGGAACACTAAAAACTTCTTCAGACTTTTATTTTTTAAATATGTTTGCGAAAATTGATAACTCAGAATAATAAATTGGCCAAACACAGCCGGTTGCATGAAAACAGAAATCTAGTTCGACACACAATACTGTTTGCCGTTTATACTTATTTATATGTGTTGTAATTTTTGGCATAAAATCCAGGGGAGAATTTTTGATTCTGAAATTTCATTTCAAAATTTGTTCTGAAAAAGTTATACGAAAATATTTTGTCACTTTTTTTCTACGGAGTACAAAAATAAGGCTTCTGTATATAAAGGTATATATAATGATTTTAAAGGTGTAGGTGTAACTTTTAATAAAAGGTGATTGTATTCTCCCTTTTTTTTTTTTTTTTTTTTTTAAAACTTAATGAGTAGACCTCATTCGTTTACAGGACTAATTCCGTAAATTATGCCTCGCCACCGCGATCAACACACCATACGACTAACAGCAAAACTATAGTGCTTACCGCACATAAATGGTCGACCTCCGGTGGAGTTGAGCAACAACTGAGTTGGTTGAGTAGGAGAAGTGTATACGCGCGTCGGATAAAAAAAAAGACCACACTATGTTAACTGCGCAGGATCCTCTGAGGCGTAGGTTACCTTTCTAGTTTTAAAAAATTTTTAGCTTCTTCCGAAAACAACAAATTGCAGGATGTGCTAACTCACCAATTATTATACAATGAAGAAGCATAATGGTTCACAAAATGGTTTCACAAACATTGAGAATCTTTATTCATAAAGCTGCGAATACAGATTCGTTCACTTCCTATATAATTTGCTATAAGCATGAATACCTTGATGCAAATTCTGTCATCAGTCATTAGGTTCAAATGTAGAACAATACTCTCTATGATGTAAGTATGACTTAAGATATTGCATCTCAGCAGCGTTCGAAGTAAACAGGTCTACACAACGCGAGCTGACAGATGAATTGAATTGTCATTCGCTTAGTCAAAATTTGACAAAAGACAATTTACAAAGTCCACTAATTCCCTAATTTATCAAAGACGGGTATTATCCTAAATTTATCAAAAATGACTACTCGTGTAAAAACCCGTGAACTTAAGACAGGGGATGTCATTGCGTACAGCGAGTCAGCCATTCGTAATAATGCATCGGCCGTCGAATATTGCCGAACATCCATGGCAGCATTGTCTGGTTGTACGGCTGGTAATTTTCTTAATCCCAAAGTTTTCTTTAGTCTAGTTACACGCATCTTTGATAGGAATTTTGGGTCTGACTGGTATTCTTGGATTCTTACTTTACTTCGTAGCAGTCATCGGCTTGTGGTTCCTCATCTTAATGAAGTCTGGAAGCCATTGGAAAAAGTATTTTATCAACAGACAAAGTCTCCTCACAAACGGCTTTCTGGGAGGACTTTGTACGTATGTTCTATTTTGGACATTCTTGTACGGAATGGTACATGTTTACTAGAGTAAGTGGTTTCTCTTTTGTATGATTTAGACCAATAGAAACAAAATAAAATAAAGGATTTCTGTTAAAGTATCATCAAACTTTTATTTATCGTCATGATGGAACACTTGCAGCAGCCGCTACTCCCGAACAGTCACACCAAGGTGTAACCTTCATGTCACAATGAAGAATTATGTTAACGACTGTGATGACAATACCGTTTATGCTTAAGCTATTCACTCCACTAATCTCATATTGCAGCGTGTTAAGTCCAGTCTGTCTATCTCTCTTGCGAGTGACCTCTTTTTGATTAAAGCACTTCTGTGTGTCACGTTTTCGGTGAAATCTGTTGTGGATATGCCTGCGAAAGCGACATGTTATATCATCAAGCTTATCCAATTACGACACTGACTTACCGAAATGTGTCATTCACACCAGTTCCAATATTATGGGGTCGACTTACTACCAATTCGGCGTCCTTAATGCGGACATAGAATTCGTCGTCCTCTAGGCCCCAACCCCAGTATTTGTTGGACATGCCATTCATTATCTGAAAATGCTCCCTCCTCACCAACAGGATACCTCCTACGAACGTATCATAATGGTACTTTGGATGAAACTCTGGCGAGGCAACATGCACGGGTCCTTTTTCAGGGTACTGATACTTAAGCTTATCGTTCATAGGCAAGAGATCAACGTCGTGCATGGCTATGTGGTCAAAGTCATGTTTTGTGAAGATAAACCCCACGTTGATGAGTGAAGCTCGATTGAATCGATACCTATCGACTTGATTTAGGATGAATATGTGGTGGTTAACTTTTTGCCGTCCAAGAAAATCAGCTATGTGTGGCACAAACTGTAGGAGTTCTTCGAAACGATCTCGGAATGGCACAAGTATTGCCAACTTGTGAGGCGAACTGGGGTTTAAAGTTAGACTATCGTTCGGTATTTCATTCACTAACTTAAGCTTATTGCGTGAGTTATCACAATTACAATCTTAAATAAGATATTATAAATGACCTTAGAGATAAATTATATGATTAAAGGCGGCATTTACCTGAGTTGAAAGGTAGCACACTTAAAAGAACTATACCTCCCACGCATAGTGTCAGTCCGCAGATAAGAAATATTTTTAAATTACTTTGAGGATTCATCTTCCGGGCATTGTAGAGTCTTTTATTTGTTTAGTAAGCTTTATATTTCATGTTAAAATAAATTTAAATTTCAGTTCGACTTAATTTTGAGATGTCTACATTGCAAAACTACAAAGTGACATTCTAGCCCCTTGACGACTTGTTATCGAAGTGCTATCGAAGTACGTTTAAAAGCCAATGATCGATTTTGACAACTTCATCGCGGTTGTTTTGAATCACAGGTGGTTAATAAAAAGCATTTGTTTGAAAACGTTATACGGAAATTTCTCTAGAATTTATGAACGTAAAAGGAATATTGTTCCTAAACCAGCGAAAGAACAGGTTAAGGTGAGAAATATAAGGTGAGATTATTCGGAGTTCAAGGTTGTCTGTTGACCGTGCAATATTAGCGTACCCTTCAAATTTTATCGCACACTTTTGAATCCTATCTAGCAAGTGCGATTTTGGGCGGATATATATTGAGGTCAGATCAGAGCCGGAAAAGTATTTCCTACATCGCTTGAGAAAATATGAAAGGTGTCAACCTAGCGATACCCAGTGTTATATCTGTTTCTACACATCAATTGTGCTTATTTTTCCTCCAAGTGGTAACCATCAGAACTGGTCGATGTCTATCTGAACACGTCTTGCCAAACTTATAAGCGCGAGTGCTGACCAGCAGGCAAAAATAGCAGCTCTATAAATGAGACAGCGGATGAACCCCCCAGATGCAATCAAAGGTGAAGTAAAATCGTATAACAAAGCAAATAAGACTTATTTCGACATATTTGGAACTCAAGCTGGTAAGGATTTCTTAGACTAAGTCAGGGTATTGGAAAAGAAATGGTGCCGGATGAGCCCAAAATGGACCGACGGCAGCGCTCACATTCGCGAAGCCTATAGGTCTAACCGACACTCGTCCTAGGACTATCTATAATGGAACTGGCCCTCCAGATTGGGGGTTGTACTGCCGGCTTAACTGTCAGGTCCCTAGACTGCTAGAAAACAGATGTTACCACCATCCAAGAAATGGAATGGGCCATACAATAAAAGAGGGTGAAAACTGCAACATTTACTACGGCGATTGTTATCGACCTTAACAGCAGCGTCTACTTCGATGTGGATTCGTTGTTAGAGGCAGTCTTAGGCAAGAAGTCATGAGTTTCCCGCCGTGGGTGACAATAGCTCAAGTGGTAGTGTAGGTTCGATACCAGCCCTTCCCGAAAGACTATTTTTCGGGTAACTAAAATCTCGTTAGATGAATATTTAGTTGTCTAAATATAACATCAAGTTAATGTACACTAATAATTTCGTCTCCTCTTGGATGTCACCCAATGAGCGAAATAACCACTGAGTCCAAACATCTTTCTCTCTCTATCCAATTTTCCTAAAACTTAATACGTGCTACGGCATTTTAAGAGTAGTCACACCCTTTTGAGTGTTAAGTTTAAAAAAGAAAAAAATATATATTAACAAGCGCTTCGTAACAGTCCGTGTTAAGCCTAAATTTGCCAACATTAGCCTTGTAGTATATGCGCGCAGGCACCTACAGAGGAGAAAGATGACGACATCAAAGATGTTTTTTACGAGCCGTGCTATGAGCAGTCCTCTAGCTATGACATTAAAATTGTGCTCGACGACTTTAATGCCGCCTTCCAAATCACTGTAGCGTGTTCCAGGCGGAAATTTTGGCGATTAAAGAAGCTCTGTCCTGGCTGAAGAAAAACGTGATATCTGCAAAGGATATCCGCATATTTTCGGATAGTCAGGCCGCCATCAAGTCCCTGGACTCGGTCTCATTGTGTTCTAAAACTGCCCTTGAATGCCGATCATCTCTCATGGAGATGGCAGAGCAGTTCAACATTCACCTCTGTTGGGTGCCGGGCCACAGAGACATTCCAGGGAACTGCAGAGCCGATGAACTCGCCAAAATTGGAACCACTCTACCTATCCTACCGGACAAAGGTAGTATAGGTATACCAATCGCTACGTGCAAACTAACATTAAAGCTAGATGCCAATAAAAGAACGGACCTTAGATGGACTGCTGGACAAACATGTCTAGCAACCAAACAGATCTGGCCAAGGCTGGATCTGAGTCGATCTAAGTGTCTGATCCTTTTAGATAGGAAACATCTCAGCGCCATAATAGGTGTCATTACCGGACACTGCCTCATAGGCAAGCACGCAAGAAGGCTTGGCGCTTTTACTAACGATTTCTGTAGAAGCTGCATGGACGAGGAAGAGGAGGAGACGATCCCCCACTTACTCTGCACATGCCCAGCTCTCTCTCAGAGAAGGAAGCTTCACCTAGGAGCTTTCTTCTACAACGACCTAAACGATCTAGAAAAAATAGACGTTAACAGTCTCCTACGCTTTATTAAAAGCTCAAACTGGTTCCAGTAGTAAGAAGATCACAGATCCACGTGGCATCACAATGGGCCAATAGGCCTAAGTGGGTTGGTATTTCCAACAGCCACTCTTACCTAACCTAACCTAACCTAGGAAAAGAGGGCATCTGTAGTAGTACTGCCGGAAAGCATAGCCTGTACGCCACCACCTTCGATAACAGATTCAGGCTAATCGAATTTGTGGCGCGGAAAAACATTGTCGTAGCTAGCACGGGGTTCGCGCATCTCAATATTCATAATTGAACTTGAAAAACTCCTGAGTAATCAACCGTCAACCAAATTGACTACTCGTACATTGCGATGGACGCAAAGCACAAGTCGGCCATCACAACGACGCTCCTGGTTTGACGACGAATGCCGTCAAGTATATGCAGGTAAGCAAGATGCATGCAAAGTGGCGCTGTACAAAGGACTAGATCTGCTCACGAGCTCTACGAGCATATGAGGAGAGAAGAACACCGGTTTCTCAGGAGGAAAAAGGTGGAGCATGAGAAACGCGCGGTCGAGGAAATTGAGAGATGTTATTCCACGAATGAGATTCGGAAGTTTTCCCAAATGTAAAAAAAATATGCCACGGACAAACACCGATCCGAAGCCTGTAGGCACGAACAAGGAAAGTAGTAGAGTCACAGTCGATGCTCGGGATTTGGAAAGAGCATTTCTGCAGACTATATAACGGCGATGACTAACCAAATACCGTTGCCAGACAGGATGAATCTTTCAACACGGTTGATGTAGACCAACAATGGATGAAGTGAAAATGGCCATATATAAGCTTAAGTTCAACAAAGCTGTTGGAGAGGATGACCTGACTGCCAAGCTCTTCGATGACTTGCTAATTAGTATAAACCAACTCATTTCTAAAATATGGTCGGAGGAAAGAATGTGCGATGAATGGAACAGCGCCAACTATAGAGGCATCAGTTTTCTTAGCATCGCCTACAAGATCTACTCTTCTGTGTGAAAGCTTGAAGCTGTTCGTCGACAATCTGATTAGCCCATGTCAGTGTGGCTTCAAGCCAGGAAAGTCCACCATCGACCACATATTCACACCACGGCAGATCTTAGAAAAAAACCCTTGAGCTCCAAATCGGTACACAACACCAATTCATCGTTGCTTTATCAAGGTCGGTAAAGAATTTACCGAGACCTTTGATGTCAATAAAGGATTTAGACAAGGCGATACGCTGTCGTGCGATTTCTTTACTATAATTCTTGAAAGAATAATGAAAAACTCACGCGCTAACACAAGAGTCCGTCCAATTACTCGAATACACCGACGATATTAACACAATCGGAAGAAAGCAGCGTGATGTCAGTGGCGCTTTCACGAGTATTGAGACGGAAGCGGCGAAGATGGGTATAACGGTCAACGAGGGCAAGACCAAATGTATGCGGACCCCAACCAACTAAGTGTGCGAAGCTGGAGGCAGCTAGATAAAGATCGAGCTGGCTGGAGACGCTTGTTGGTTGAGGTCCACTCTGGACTGTAACTCCACCTGAAGTAAGTAAGTTCTTGATGAGTTTGTTCGTCAACAGAGAGAAGCTCCACAATTGGAATCGACAAAAGCTTCATTTTAAGTCCTTCAATAATTGGACTAACTTTAAAACGCTCGGGTCAGTTTAATCGGTTACAATGTTGAAATTTTCTTTGAAATTCAGTATGTATCGAATTTTTTCAAACCGATTCAAAGTCATTGTTTTTAACTAAATAAAAATATCTCTATCCCAGTAAAGTCTTGTATTAGCAAACCCACCAACAGAGAAAAGAAAAAGTCTTTAATCTTGCACGTAACAGCCCGTCTGTCTATTTTTTTCTATCTTGACAGGACAAATTATTTCAAGACATTTAATTTTGCGAGCAAAAATTCGTGCGACAAAATGCAACAACAGCAATAATTACTTCCGCGCTTCTGGCACTGTTCTTACTGCGGCCGAAGAACAAAAGCTTGTAAACTGGCTCATAGACCTTGCCAAATGCGGATTCCCACGAAAGCCAATAGACTTGCTGAATACAGTCCAAAAAATTAAACCAATTTAAGCACTTCACAAAAGTTGGATTTGTTCACTGTTTTGCCTCTGTTTCCGGAATGTTTAACCCTTTATGTATGGTATTTTTGTAGTTTGTTTTTAAGCCCTTAAATGCACCCACATCAGCTGGCTGTGTTATATGGGTGGTGTTTGGCAAGAGCGCATATAAAATAATGCCATGATTGCGGCAAAAGTCACTAAGGCCCGTTGTCAGATTTGATTTATGCACATCGACCAGAAATAAAATTGGCCGTTTAATGTCATTTTCGGCTACCCAGCTACTTTCGGACGTACCTAAAACCCAATTGTCGGGCATACTTCTAACTACAGCCTGAGGAGGGCGCACATAAGGAAGACGACTAATGGTGGTAAAATTTTTCCATCAGCACTAGAAACAAACAAAACTGTAAGTGTCTCCGTAGTTTCGAGCCCTTAGTCCTCGTTCACACGTCGCAAGTGTGTAATACGCATGTTCTGGTTATTTTCTTTTGAATTGTCATTCAGTGATGCGCGCAACTCTACATGAAGACTTCCCCTTCTTTGAGTTTGCATGTTATTTGACAGTTCTCTTTCATTTCATCTTTGGCGATCAGTCTTTCATAATTGAAAATGAGCCCCCTTGTTAATTCTTTGGTCCATTTCAGTTCATCCGCCATACTGAGATGTTGTGCTCGTAACACAGCGAACGAAGTAATGAAGCAAATGCGAAAAAGAAAGAAGAAGGAGAAAAATAAATGTCAAAAACTTGCAATGAAATTGCTACCCACATGCAGTGGGAATTTGGTTAATTGGGTATTTTTTGTTTCATTATTTCTCTCTTTTGCACTCATTTGAATCTTTCGAAACTTGCGACGTATGAAAGCGGACTTAGGAGCCAAAATAATCCCTGATTTCGGAGAAAGACAGAAGGATGTTTCATCAACATTAAAAATTCTAGAAACATCTTCCAAAATGTCGGAAACGCCTTCCGAAAGTTTGGTTTGTTTCCATTCAATCCTAACGCAATAAACTATACAAAATGTGTTCAGAATCAAATTTGTGTTATGAAATTGTTTCCGTTTTTATACCTAGGTATCTATGTTAAATAGTTAGTATTCATAGTTCATTTTTTTATTTATTTGCATAAGACAACATAACTTTTGAAGTAAAGCGTCCGCCATCTAACGTTTTTTTTTTAACTAGTGCTTATTTCGTGAATGGTAACACTTAGCTCTTGTCTGATTTGACAGATAATTAGTTTTGTCATTTCAACGCTGAAGCGACACTTCGGATGGCAAATTTCGAGTTCGTGCTTTTGACGCAAATTATCGTTCGATATAAAGCCGACATTGTGTCATTGGCCATTAGTTTGTTCATAGTTCTTACTTTCGTATTGAGTAGGTGCACTTTCTACTTGTGGACATTCGATTTCCAAAAAATTACCATTCCCGTGAAGGTTTTTCAGTTGATTCGCAAGATCGCTCATGTGTTGCATATCTGTTTCCTCATCTTCATCATATTTATCGCTCTCCATATTAACTTCACATGCCCTAGGTAGGGGCCAAATTTTTAGGCATTATAATTCTCAAATACTTTTCTTCTGCTATTAGCCGTAGAAGTGCCGGACATATAAGAACGAAATTTGTAATAAACTAAACGAATAGTGTGCCATTATTTCGATATTTGAGATTATAAACAAATGCAGGCTTACTTGTGTTTATATATCTGTCAATGAATTATAATAATACTGTATTCATTAAAAAATAATTTTTTAATAAGCAAAATTTGCCAATTTGTTACACTTGACGATCATCACTGAACTGAATTTTACTGAGTAATTGCAAATGAGAGATGACGATTATGCAAATGTATTATTTTTTTCGCATATTTTATTGGGAAGTCAAGGTCAGCAGTATTTCTTGATACACAAATTGTGACCGATGTGATTCTTATTGCGTTTTCGATTGGGTGGAAAGAAACCTTCTTCTTGCTTGTATTCCGAAGTTAGACGATTTTGATTTCAATGGAACATTAAAACTTCTTCGGAGTTTTATTTTTTAAATATATTTGCTTGCGAATCAATTTGAACACTCAGAACAATAAATTGGCCAAACACAGCCGATTTCACGAAAACAGAAATCTCGTTTGACACAATACTATTTGTCGTTTATACATATTTATATGTGTACATTTTGACATAAAATCCAGGAGAATAATTTTGATTCTGAAATGAAAACCAGAAAAAAATGTTTGATTCTGAAAAACTGAGGGGAAACATTTTTATGTCACTTTTTTACTCCGGAGTAAAAAAAGACGGCTTCTGTCCGTCTAATCGAAATCGCCATTAATGCATTTACTTGGAGTTGATATAAGCACCCTTCAATATTACGAGTAACAAGAAGACGGAATGTGCTGATATGGCACAGTTTGCATCTAAGTGCCTGTTTACATTGGCGACGGGATGAAAATCCCCACCATGAACGTCGTGTTCACTTTGTCATGGTGTTGAAAGACTTTTTGACAAGTGGAACACTTGAATCGGAGCATTTTTAATTTTTACATTTGAGCAGTTGGTCTGAAACACACCTTTTTCCTATTCTTCACACTTCATTTCTCATCAACGATCAAAACTAAAATGAAAAAATATGTCAGAAATGGAACGATATGGAAAAAAACGATGTCTTGTACCCGAGAATCCACTTTAGAAATGGATTCTCGGTGGAAGTAACCCTTCTTCTTCCCACTTCAATAAAAAGCGTTCCCTCTCTTTCGGACAATCTTCCTGCCCGCGCCAATGTGAACAGGCACTAAGGATTAAAATATGATATTAGTTCAGTATTATGGATATCTTTTGTTTCATTAAAGGAAAGGAATTCAATCAAAACATCAAAACTTTAGTTTTGAATTTTTGATCTTATTATTTTTTTCATCACTATATTATGTCAGTATCTCATTTGTTAATTGTATCCTACATGATGAATAATTCTTTCCATATTTACAGATAAATCTAAACTCTTGTTTTTTTTTATTTTAAACTTCCAATAGAACGTTGGGGTTAATCGATAGCGCTTATACGATTTTGTGACTATCGATAACGTGCAAATTTTTTCAAGACTGCGCTCAGCTGTGCATTGTTGTCATTTGCTAAAAAGTTTTCCCTTTAGAAAAGGTCGCGGAAATAACTTTGTTTTTAAGAAGGATTTTTGCATTTAATTCTGTGTAAAGGAAATGTGCTGTGATTTTTATATGTATATAATATAATCTTTACTAAACATTAACATACAATGAGCATTCGAATAGAGGAATCAGGAATGTTGCCTCCACGTATTGTGCTAATTGCATGCGGCTCTTTCAGCCCACCAACGCCTATGCACTTTCGCATGTTTGGTAAGTGGTGTTAAATCGATTTTTCGTAACAGTGTGTAATTGGACTATTTATAACTGATTTGTTTTCTTTAAAGAGATAGCTCGTGACTACTTTGAAATGTCGGGCACACATTCCGTCATCGGAGGAATTGTATCTCCGACACATGACTCATACGGGAAGAAAGGTTTGGCACCGGGGAGGCATCGGTTTGCTATGGTGAAATTGGCATTGCAATCTTCAAATTGGATTCGTGTCTCGGATTGGGAAATAGAACAAAACCAATGGTCACGAACGCAACAAGTCCTTCAGTATCATCAGGTAAGTGTTTTTCTGTTTTCTGTTTTCTGTTTTCCTTTTTCATTATACAAATGAAAACGCAATAGTTATACGTAAATAATTGCGCGTAAAGTAGGACTACGCAAATAAATTATACTTAAACCCTATTGATTAAAATATAACTCATATTATAGTATCTAGATTTTATCAGCAATTTAGAAATGTAGTGTTAATTGCTAAAGTAATCGGGATAACATTATTATTTGTTTATTAAGGTTAAAAGAAAATGTTAACTTTTTTGCTTTAAATTTATTTCGTTTATTCAGATCGCTTGTGGAGCATTTTAGTTTAAACCGAACAGTTGCCTATTTGTCCCTACTCCGCTTTTATTAGCTCACTTTCTCTGACCAGTACAAATCTTGCAATCAAAATTTCGATTAGTTCTAATTAAACTAGAGCCATAAATTAGCACACATTTACAAGTCTGGTGACAATGCAATTTCTCGCTTTTAGTTTTGGCACTTACATAATATATAAATTTTGATTTTTTCTTTATAAAATCATAGAAGAAATTATTATTTTCTTTTTAGCACATTTGTAGAAGCGTTGTTTTTAAATGTTTGTTTTATTATCTTTTTATTGCCTTCATAGGAGCCATTAGGGATGTCTAAACGAATCATGTAAATGAAATAATGGGCTATGCTATGTAGGTCTTAAACGTTGTTAGACATTAAAGATGTCGGCAGGCTAATCAATCTGATAGCTTTATGACACATTTGTGAAAATACGACTTTCCGTGTGGTATTTTTCTGGAGAACGACTTTAAATTTCACTTTTCGTTAAGAAAACTTGTGTGTCTTCCATGTGAAGATACGCAATCCTGACGTCAACGAACTATATTGTGAAGAATATGGGGGAGAAGCAAAGCATTTGCATCTGCAACGACAGCCAAGCTACGCTTAAAGGCTTGCCAAACCCTCTTACAATTTCCAGGCTAGTTCAAGAATCCAAGACTTCACTGAACACTGTCGGAAGGTTGAATTCACCGAGTCTTGTCTAGGTCCAAAATCACAATGGGATCACATGAAATTAAATTGCCGATGAACTTCCTAAGCAAGGCTCAAAAGAGAGTTATTTACGACCCGAACTTACATTAGGTCTAATGTACACTGGGTTAAGGCTTCCATTGATAGCGGATTTCTGGCTGTTCCTCAGGATGCGGTTTTCATCTCACAAAATGGTTGAAATTGGTGAACACTTAAATGGTTATTGTAACTTGAATTCTTAACCAACGAACAGTATTTTCATATGGTATTGCATGCCTATATTCTAAGATCTATACTTTGGACTTAATTAATTTTCAGGACATTGGTTTATATGTATAATGCATAAATTGGGCCTCTTTTAAGGGGGTATTAGCAGCTAGTTATCAAAAGAATAAGACAATTTATAAGATTTTTTTAAAGAGGAGACAAACAAAATGCTGGAATTTTGTTGCTACATATTTATTAAGTACAATATCTATGTGAAAAAAAATTGTTTGTTACAAAATACTGTCACGGTGGCCATTTAAAACTTAAAAAATGTCCACTTTGCGTAAGCAAACAACAAAACATTTTTTCCTATTTTGTTAATATATCCTTAAATGAATTGAATTTACTTTACTAAACTTCTTTAGTCGACATCTTATTGTGTTCAAGATCCATACTTACTCAAATTCAGAAAAAGTAGCTTCAAGACGCTTAACATTTTTCTTTAGTTTTTTTTTTTTTTGGATTTTAAGGTTAATCAGCTATTCTAGAGCCATATATAAATCCTTCTTTTCCTCATATTGTCCCAGTTGTATGATTTGGTTCATTCTACAGTCACTTAAATTACTTGCCAATACAGCCTACTAAGACCTAAAAAGACATCCATAAAGTCGGTGTCTAAATGATACGATAGTTCTCGTACGAATATAAAGTTGATTTCGGAAAAACCTACACATGTTTATCTACGAAAATAAGAAAAAGAAATTGTTCCTAATTTTTGGGTTTGGTTTCATATATAATAAATAGTCCTTTAATCTTTTCATGCTTGATATTTACCACTCGGTTATTAAATATCACAGTTGTGAATGTACTTATGATTCCTGGAACTTGTGTATGAATATTTAAAAATAGTAAAAGATTTGATACTAGTATGTCGTGTTCTTCTTACTTTTACTAAGTCTTACAAATTTTCTTCTTCTGTAGTTGCAGCATATTTAATCAAAGAGCTACGGATTACTATTATTTTTCTTTACATATCGCGTAGGGAATTTCGTAGTGTTGAATCAAGACTATAGAAAAGTACAAATATGGTTTTTTGATTTCAACCACAATAACAGCTTACTTAGACTTGTGATATAAACAAAATACAACTTTTTTAAAATTATAAAAAGAAAAATCTGACAATTTACACGACTCGATACATTCAACCCTAATTTAAGGATTAATCTTAACTCTTTTTGTTTTGCATATATATTATATTAAAAACTGCGAAGTTTCTCAACTATCGGTTCCTTAATGTGGAGACTTCCCCTTAATTCTTAATTGTGCGTATTTATTAAAAAATCACGTTCTGTTACACCCGCTGACATTCGTAACTTTCATATTAGTTTATATTTTTCGTAGACATTGCGGTGCGTATGTTGAAGTTGGACGAACGCCTCGTATACGAGTATAACAAACCCCGAAGTTTAAGCTTTTACGCCATTCAAGCCTCTCCACACTGACTATATATGCGGAATGGTAATTGCAATTTCCTTTAGGGTTAACGACAGAGCCCAATATTTAAATTGTTCGTACTTTGGTATTTTCTTTAATTTCTTTTATGTTATTCATTTTCGTCTCTTGCTTTCGCCACCACGGGACCGAAAATCACCCGAAGAATTTGCTAAAGCAGCCAAGAGCATCCTCATCCATTTTTGATAGAGTCCATGTCTCTGCACCATAGAGCAGCATTGGCATAATTAAGGTCTTATATAGAGTCGCTTTTGTTATTCAAGAGAGGGCTTTGCTAGTCAATTGCCTTCTTAGCCCAAATAAACATTGATTGGCAAGAGATATTCTTCATTTGATCTCAGTGCTGGTGTCGTTGTCTGAATTGATAGCGGAGCCTCAAAGTTATTTCTATCGATGGTGACGATCTGTTCAAGACGTCGGTGTTGGGTGTTCTTTATGGTTGACAGCATATACTTGGTCCTGCCATCGTAGATCGTTAAACCCCTCTTCGCCGCTTAAGTCGAATTTATTTTTCTTGTTTTTTTATTTTTATAAAAATATGGCTCTTAACAATTATATGTGAAAAATAACATAATATAAATATCCGCCACGATCACGTCTACATGCTCTCATACGAACATCAACATTTTCAACTGTTTCAATTTGCAATTGCAACAGTTTTTGCACCGTTACTTGTGAGGATCGGTCCGTGTCTATTGACAAACGTAGGTTGCTTTTCAGCCAATTTGACATGCAATATGTCGATTTCATCACAATATTTGACAGCGTTTATCGTTTCTCCTGGTTGAAGAAATAAAAAGTGGATTGGTCCTTTCGATGTCCACCATAATCTTTTTTGGGTGAAGATCGGGCTTGGGGATGTGTTTTGGTTTTTCGTCTGCATCCAATCATTGCCCAGATCTTTTACGATTATCATACAGTATCCACTTTTCATCAGAGGTGACTATCCGGTGCAAAAACAGTTCAGTTTGGTTTCTTAATATAAGCGATGCGCAGTTTTCCAGGCGCCGTAGTTTTTGGGATTCGTTCAGTTTATGGGGTACCCATTTATCGAGTTTCTTTACATTTCCTATGAGAGAAAGGTGTCGACTTATTGTCATTGGCGATACACCCATACTTTGTGCAATCTCCCGCACCGATGTCGTTGGGCTCGCATCCACCCAATCAAAACATCGTCGTCAACTAACGTTTCCGGCTTCCCACGTGGTTTATTTTCGAGGCTGAAATCTCCCAGAACAGAACTTTCCAAACCAACGTCGTATAGTGCGTTCGTTTACCGCTACATCTTCAAATGCGTCATTAATGTTTTTCATTGCCCATGACGCATTATGTCCCATTTTAAATTCGTAGAGGAAGAAGGCTCGGATTTAAACTGCCGACAGCATGGTAAATAATTCCTAGAAAAAAAATAACGGTACTTGTAACGAACCCTAAAATTCTCACACGCAAGCACACGTACCACTTTATTTTATAAAAAAAAAGAAAATTTAACGTTCTGGCACAGACGTTCGCTCGGGAACTTCTTATATCCACCTGAGCGGGAATCAAACATTTCATGCGGTACCACCCAATATATATACGACTTTCCTTTTGTCACAGTCTCCAGACGTCTGTACCTGATCAAGCGTACATACTTTGGGAAGTCTCATAAGTACCTGTATATGATTAAGTCGCCTTTTTCGACAAGCAGGGGAATGAACTGCGCGAATATCTTGCCACAGGGCTAATACAATAAAATTTAAATATTAAAAATAACAAATGTTGCTACAAAAAATAATAATAAATAAAATGAAAAAGTAAAATTGTTGGCAATCTTAATCAAGTGAATCATGAATTGAATGAAAAGATAATTAAATAATAACACTCGTTATAATGTACGGAAGCTTCAGTATTTGTTTGTACACATTCCAAGTTCGAAGGTAAAAATTTTTAAAAGATGTTTACAATTTTTAACAAAATTCGCTTTATATTTGTTTTGTTTTTATTTTTTACCATCGCAAGAAATGGCCGGCACCGAGAATATTACTGCTGTGGCCGAGAGAGTTCCCAAACATCATCATGAGACAACGATGCACACAATTTGGCCTCAGCAGATGCATTGCGTCGAATTTTAGTGAAGGACCTAAAGATGTTCCTTTATAATGCGCAGACTGTTCACCAATTGCTGCTTGCTGACAGATAAGTGAGGTTAATTTACTCCCATGCTCTGTTAAACCTGGTCCAAGAAGAAGATGATTTCATATTCAAAATTATAATGAGCGAGGGAATCCATTTCCACGTAAATGGTTATGTGAATAAACAAAATTAGCGTTTCCATTTCTGGTTCATGGAGAATCCACAAGAAATGCATGAAGGACCATTGCATCCCCTCAAAGTGACTGCTTTGTGCAGTATTTGCAGTGAAAAAGTGATTGACCATTATTTTTTTGAGGACGCCGACGTCATCACCGTACAGACAGATTTTAAACGAGTTTTTTTGCCGCAAGTTGCTGAATTGGGTCTCGAGCATTGTTGGTTCCAGCAGCAACGATGGAGATTTTAAATCACCAATTTGCGGGCCGTGTGATCTCCCTTTTGGGGGATTTGAACTGGCCGGCTAGATAGACAGATCTGACAGCTCCAGACTTCTTCCTTTGGGGCTTTTTAAAATCTCGCGTTTACCACAATAAACCACAAATCTTGCAAGTCTTGAAAGCCGACATTGAAGAAGAAATCACCAATTTGGAGCCAAATGTTTTGCGAACAACAATTCGAAATGCCGTAATACGAGGTGGTCATTTGGCCGATAACATTTTTTCAACTTAATGTTATCAATTTTACACCTTCAAATACACTTTTCGTGAAAACAGAGCCCAATTTTTTTCATTTCTAACAAAATGACAGGCAACTCACATAATGACATTACTTTTGCGTCACCTCGTACATGTAAACTCCATTTAAATTGTTGTGTTATGGTATTTGTAAGTACACAAGTTGCCTTTCGTAGCGTTATATTTACATTTTTTTCATGTTTACATATATATATACGTAACATTTTTATGAATTAATTGTAAAAGCTGAAATAGATTAAAAAAAAACTTATCTTTTTAGAATTATATGAACAACTATATAAATTCTCCAAACATAGACAATGGCTCTATAATACCTGGTTGGCTTCCTCAAGGGCTAAAGGATCGCAGAGATAAAGTTCAACTGAAACTTCTATGTGGTGCGGATTTATTAGAATCTTTTGCTGTTCCTGGTCTATGGGCTAACGAAGATGTAATAATTTACATAATATAATTTTGAGTTACAGTTTTGACTATGTTTTCTCTTTTAGATTGAAGATATAATAAGTAATCACGGCCTAGTTGTCATTACACGAAGTGGTGCAAATCCAGAGAAGTTTATTTTTGATTCCGATATATTAACAAAATATCAGGTATTATGTCTTATTTCTTTTTAAATTCCCGTAATAACAATCCGTTTTGATTTGTAGAAAAATATAACTTTGATAACTAATTGGGTACCAAATGAAGTTAGTTCCACCATGATTCGAAGACTTCTCAGTCGAGGACAATCAGTAAAATATCTAATTGATGAACTTGTACTTGAGTATATCAAAATTAATGGACTCTTCAATTACAAATCGTAAGTCGATTTACATTTTTTTTTTCATTTAGCTGGTACGTACACTACAAATGAATCGTTGTAGTTCTTTTATTTTCCAAATGCGAAATATTTAATTTAATTAAACTCTAAATTAGACATGTATTATGGGTTTCGAAATTAATGATTGGAACTGAATATATCGAATTGAAACTATTATAATAATAATCTGTATTACTTGAAAGATATATTGTTGTTAAACTGTTCCTGTGGCGAATACATATGTATAGGAGGGCAACATATTAGAGAACTAACTACATGTGCTATGTTACCAGTTCCAAAGCGAACAATTTTTTATGGAATATTTATCTTTTAGAGTTACGGTTAGTTGGAATTGATACTGTATGTCTACATAGTTTTTAATTAATAATTAGAGAATATTAATTGCGCGCTTCTAACCTATTAATAATAATAATAATTGAGGTAGTATATGGCAAATGTACTGCGGCTGTGCAATTTGTTAATGGTTAACAAAATACAAATCTTAAGATTTTGTTGCTTAGAACTGAACAAAAATACTTAAATGCCTAAACTGAAAGTAAAAAGCGATTAACTAAATTATTTGTTTCTTTTTCCAAACAAAATCTTGGATCAGCACAGGTATCAAGTAACATCCATCGATCGTTAGCTAATTGTTCCGAATTATTTGATAGAAATATGGATAGTGAAAACCGTTTAATAGTTTTTAGAAGCGGTCTTTATTTCATTATCGACTGTAACTCTGTAATTACCTTTTTTTATGTACTATACTTATATAAGGTGGTTTCTAACATATAGCAGATATAGCTATTCAAATATTTTCAATTTTGCTGCACCAGCTTGTCAACATTTGACATCTTACTTTTGTTATATTTTGTTCTTAATGCCAGATACATTAGATGACTCGAAATATTGTGTGATGCTTGATTGTCAAAATGTATAAAATGCAATTTTAATTTAATTTTAATTTTGTAGGGGGGGGGGGGGGAGGGCTAACGCCCCCATTTATTTGGCTTAATACAAGTTTAAAAACTAAAAGAAAAATTAAGATAAATTAAGGTTTAGCGATATCTAGGACTTATCACTAGGGCTTAAAGCTAGGGATGGTGAAGGAGATCGGATTTAAGGGAGAGAGTGCTGCGATTAAAATCGAAAACGGAAAGGTTGGAGTTTAGCTTAGGCAGCATACGGGAGATTGGTCCGTTAGAGCCATATGTCGTGCAATGGATTTACAGGTAAAAGAGACGGTGGCATTGTATACCATAACTTTGAAGCCTCTGCCTGCCTAAGACACATTATACTTTAAACCTCTTGAATTCCGTGAACGCAGCTTTCAGCTATCGCTGGCCTGGGATTTGAAAAACCTTTATCTTCGAATCTAACATCGGTTTTGCTAGATGAGGAAGAGCTTCTTAAAAAGGATTTAGTTTAAATAAAATTTCACGATATCAACTTTTGATCCAACAAATACTTTCATTTGAAATAAAATTTTTTATCATTTAAAATTCGAAGATTTCGATTTATGAGCACCGCGACTGGCAATTACTAAGCATATCCTGTCGGTCCGATTTTTTACTTTTTTTGAGCGGTTTACAGGTGTCAATTTCAAAGTCATTCTCTCACCAAACTTTGATTTCAAGAAATTGTTGGTTTAGTTACAGTATTACATCGATGTCACATAAATTTGGAAACATATACTAGGTGGGGTGAAAAGTAATGAAAACTATTTTTTTTAAATGTTTTTTTTTATGTTATTCAATATAGTCCCCTTTTAGCTTGATACACTTATTCCAGCGATTTTTCAACTTCTTGATCCCGTCCGAAAAGTAATTTTCCGGAAGGTCTGCAAAATACTCCTCCGTGGCGTCGATGATTTCCTCGCATGAGCTGAATTTTTTATTGATGAGCCTTCTTTTGAGGTTTGGGAAGAGATAATAGTCCGAGGGAGCCAAATCGGGGAATACGGTGGATGCAACAGAAATTGGAGCCGTAAGTCATTGATTTTAGCCGTGGTTGCGATGCTCTTGTGCGCCGGCGCATTGTCTTTGCAAAAACAAATTTTTTTTTCGCTTCATGTGAGGCCGTTTCGCAGCGATTTCGGCCTTCAATCGCTCCAGTAATGCACAGTAATACTCGCTGTTGATGATTTTTCCTTTTTCGAGGTAGTCCACGAAGAGTATGCCATGAAAATCCCAGAAAACCGACGCCATAACCTTTCCGACCCATCGAGCCTCCCTCGGCCGCTTCGGAGGACTCGTGCCGTCTTCAGTCCATTGCCGGGCACTCATTCCGTTCCCTGGTGTGTAATAGTGGATCCAAGTTTTATCAACAGTTACCAATCGACGCCAAAAGTCCGCCCGATTCATCATCAGCAAGTCCAAACATTCTTTCGAAGTGCTCTCGCGATCGTGTTTTTGGTCAGGAGTGTGCATGCGCAGCACCCAGCGGCAGGATAACTTTTTCATATGCAGAATATTGCACAAAATATGGCGTGTGCGCTCAGTACTAATCTTTGTGGTATCTGCTATCTCGCGCACCTTTACTTTCCGGTCAGCCAACATCATTTCATGTATTTTTTTGACATTGTCCTCTGTAACCGCATCGGAGGCCCTGCCGCTGCGGACTTGATCGGTAGTGGAGTTGCGCCACCACAAAACTCACGAAACCAATATTTGACGGTGTAATCTGACGGAGCATTAGCCCCATAATATTTATCCAACTTTTCTTTTGTTTCTTTCGACGTTTTGCCTCTCAAAAAATAATGTTTTATGAGAGAACGAAAATCGTTTTTGTCCATACTCAACATGATGCCAAACACGTCAACAACAATCAGCTGTCAAAACAAAACTAAAGACAGTATCGCACTGAAATTTGGCATGTCTGCCTAAATATGAACGGACTTCAAGGTACCATAACCTTTTATGCAGTAGCAGCGCATTCTGGCGGTCAAGGAGGTTACTTTTCACCCCACCTAGTATTGATCATATTTCTCCATTAGTAAGATTTATGGCAAAACAACAATGTTGCGTTCACGCACGCGTGCTTTGGCATGCTTCATACACGCTTTATATCGAACTTACGATAACTTGCGCCAAAAGCACGAACTTGAAAATTGCAATCCGGATTGTCGCTTCGGCGTTGAGCTGACGGATAAAGTATTGTTTCCTCAAATTTCTAATACATATATGAATTCGTTGCACGAGGTAGAGTAGAAATGTAGAGTACATTTATTTATATTGTTTATTTATATTAAAATTTAATTAGGAGAAATAACTTCACAAACAATGTACATTACTATTTTGTGCAAGAAAACCATAATAAAGTAATCGTAAAAGGCAATATATTGGAGGTTACCCATTCGAAGTAAATACATTACACTATAACCTACCCTGTAGCAACAAATCGAACAAATCAACGTATCGTGTAATGTCAATTACACGCGGGCAATTCCAGATTTTTTTTATAAAAATGACAGTAGAGCTGATAGCCGATAGCTGTCAAACGCGCGACAAAGTACAAAGTAGCTCTACTAGGGATTTGATGTCGAGGTTACGACATTTACATTTCGGATTGCTCCATAAGAACACATTGTTTCTACTCAATATGTCAATATGTCAAAGCGCGACATTGCAGTTTGGTCATGTTTTTAACGCTAGCTCCTGCCTTATTTAAAAAATATTAAATCCAATGATGCCATAAGCGTACAAACTACACCATACAGCATGTTTGTTGAATATACCACCTTGTTGCAATCCTCGAAACATTCTTTATATTCGGTTTTCGGTTCCATCACTGTCCATCAGTGCTTCCTGCGATTTTTCCATTACTTCCTCTCGGTTGAACAGAAAGAAGTCACAGAGAGCCAATTCAGTTGAATTCGGTGGCTGTTGGATGGTATTTGTTGCATTTTTCGTCAAAAAATTACGAATAATGATGGTCAACACGGTCTCTTTTTTGCATGAAATTGAGGTCTTTTGGCACAAACTTTGCTGCTACACGGCGGAAATCCAAATCATTAACCAAAATGTCTTTGACGGATCCATAGGCAATGTTCAAGTCCTCCGCTATCACTCTGATGGTTAATTTGCGGTTATTGACCAACATTTCTTTTACTTCATCAATGTTTTCGTCGGTTTTCGATGTCGATGGTCTGCCACTGCGTTCATCATCTTCGATTGACTCACGATCACTTTTGAACCGCTCGTGCCACTTTAGAGAATCGTTGCCGAAACACTTTTCCAACATTTCCAACGTTCGCGCACCATTAAATCCGTTTTTTACTCAAAATTTAATACAAGTTCGTTGTTGGAAATTTAAATCCATTTCTAAAATTGTAAAAAGTCGCAAACACAAACAGCTATAGATGTACTCTTGGCTACGTAACTTTTGCAAATGTCAAGCTATGACGCTAAGATTTAGAGGGAATATCAACAACAGATGTACCAGATGTACTTAAACAAAAATAACAGAACTCAAATCGGAACAATGGGAGCGCGACACGGTGGTTATCTCTGGAACATTTTGATCAAGATGGTACATGTTTCATACATGGCAAGTTTCCTTATTGATTGACGTATCCGTTAAGCTAAAGGTGAATCGGAACGCTAGTTTTGCATACAATTTATGATTCTTTTGCAATTGCTTTTAAGCCCATTTTGCGAAAGTTTGACCCGATTCTTTCACAAAATGAAGCAAGTTGTTCCAAGCTCCTGTGCACGTCTGGTCTGCGAACTGAGAAACTCGTGTTGTTTTCACATCGGCGATATATTCTTCATAATGTGCTGGTCCCATTCGAGCTGTTGGCCTAATGTCATGTAGCGATAAATTAGTAGTAATCTATCCAGGACACGACAATTAGATAGTTCAACCTAGTTCTCAATAATAAGTTTGTGTAAATGAATTATAACTACAATGTAAATCTATCTATAATGTATTGTTAGACTTTACTGAAAACAAAAAACAAAACAAAATTGACAAAGAAACGGCAGCTGGTTTGTCAGTTTTCCCTATCAGAAATCCAGTATCTCTTAAATAAACACAGTTTACTACATTTACATCTTGATAAAGTTAGTAGAGTTCCTGGTTTTGCATTCTCTCCATTCGCTGTCCTCACAAACGCGATCTAGACTGAATATATTTCTTTCGAAGGTCTCCAACATTATTTCCGTGTTTACTTTCTAACTAGCCTTAGCGCGTTCCCGAAAGCAGACGTCAGCTTATATAATTTCAGACGATGAAAGCTATCATATGAAGTCAATAAAAATATAATGTGAATATCCTATAAGCATCTGATGGAAATGCTGTTCTAATGCGTGTACCAATCTCTGTTGACCGAAGAGCCTGCGTTCCGGACCTAAAGCTAATTACCAGATGCTTAATCTTATTATAAGCGCTTCGGATATCGTACTTTTTAGGGGATTCTTTCGTGATGGGGGACGCCTCGTGGGTTCTTTCCTTTTTTCATAAAATTTCCTTTTTTCTCCTGACTTGCGTTTCTTACTTCGCAGGTCTTGTTTTTCGTTGTAGCATCTTTTTAAGTGCATCTTCGGTTACTTGTTTCCTTTGCGCGTTTTCCTCATCATATTCACTAGTTTTTTCTCTTTGCTTTTTAGTAAAAAACTATTAAGTCACAGTAGATTAGACAGATTACTACGTTAACCTTGGATATCGGGCATGTAGAACAGTTTCGTCCTCAGATCTTCACAGCTCGATCAAGAGCACTGCTCACTCACTCTCTAAATCAGAAATAGTATTTATTTTTATTTTACTATTTACCACAATTTACCTCTAACTTGGCTTATGTGTGTCTCAGTCTGCAAAAAAATAGTCACCATACTTAACCTTATCGGTGCTACTTATCACCGTGCAGCTAGGAATTCTGCTAGCCTGTGAGGGCGTGTGGACATATAACACTTATGTTGAAGAATTTGTTTCTTATTGAGAATTCTGAAAGACTGCCAAGAGATCAAATTAAAATCCATTCGAACTGAACTCATTTCTCATAACGAATCCGTTATGAGAGTGGACACATTTTCAATGCTTTATCGATTTTTGTATATGGAGTTGAAGATGTGCTTTCGCAGCTTTCACTATTCTACTTAGCAAACAAGGTGTCCCAAAAGGAAAATTCTTTTAAATATTAGTAGTAATAATATTAATATATGTGGAGTCGTCTATTGAAAATGTTAGCCAAGTTCAAATTAAGTTTGAGTTTAAATTTTTAAAAAATTCAAAATTCATTTGCAATGGATTCTGGATAGCAAGTATCGCACGCGCATACTGCATGGGTTTTCGTCGGGATATTTTTCGCAAATCAAATCGTGCGCTTTCGCCGGCACGTTTTTCATGTCGTGTTCAAATCACAAACGATCGCAAACCAAACGCGATATTCCGAAGCTGTTTTCATCTGTTTTCGTTCAAATTCTATATCAGCAGCAACGTGCAGACTTTTCGTAGAGGGTCAGAAATGGAATCATCAACTTGTAATTCTTCGGATTTACTTTTCCACTCCTCCATTTCGAGCTTTACCTTACGTCTAGAGTCTCGTATTCGCTGTTAGTTGGCCTCCCGTTTCGCATCTGTCTGTCGTTTACGTGATTAGCAGCATTTTCTGGGGTAAATTAGAATCAAAGAATCCAGTTTTAATGTAGGATGTCCCCATATGAAAAGGTCCATCGGTCCATAGAGGTCATATCGGGGCTGCATGAAGGTCAATTTACGTTGCATTTACGGATATTATTTTTGAGGTAAAATTTCACAAAACGTGCTGGAAACATGTTTTTTAGTTAAAAGTAGGAAAGTAGCTATGTAATTCAGGCACCAGGAAATTCTCCAACATCTCCACATAATGCTTTGAGTTGACTGTAACTGCGTGCCCCCTATCGTCGGGGCCGATTATTCCTGTTATTGACATTGTATTGCCGACATTACAGCCCGAAACTTAAGGCGTTCTGATGTTTGCAATTCGGGTTTGTTGCACTCCAAAAATGGAAATTCTGCTCATTAACAGGTTTGTTAAGATGAAAATGTATTACAACTAAAAACAAAATAGTGTTGAATGTTCGTAAACTATACGATTAACGAATTGAACCCTCTGACTGCCATCTTGATGCTATTATTTTTGCACCAACTGATTTTGTGTATGAACTCATTTCCAGATGAGGGGAATACTTGTTGCATTATTTATACTATGCAAACCACGATGGCTACATAATCATTAGTTTTGTAAAACTCGTCCACACACAAGCCACGGTCCAGTCTTGAGAAATGCTTTATAGCTACTGAATTCCTAATTGGGTGGATTAATCAATTGACACAAGCGCCGCGCGCCGCAGATTTGTTGCCTTCTTGCAGTGAGCCAATTAAATAGAAACTTTCTTTTGGGACACCTTGTGCATAGTCAGATACAGCATACGTTCATAGTTGGTTCATTATTAGAAAACTATTTACAATTTCTTGTAATGATTCTCCTATGCTGATATATATTTGCATTCGTAGCCTGACTACAAACAGGAATGAGAAGTCAACTTTTGTCATTCAAATGGGGGAAACCTCTGCACTCTGCACCATTAGTACGTGTTCTCCGCATATTAAGGATATAATTCGAGTATGTATTGTGAATAGTTCCCGATAAGCGTAATTCCTAATGTGATAGTATATATCACAGCTGGAATTCTATTTAAAAGTAGAATATTCCACATATGTTACATACACCTGCGATCATAAAAACCGCACCATATCAAAATGATTGAAAAATTGTTAATAACTACGATAATAATTTTTAAAATGAAATGAAATTTTTGTTGAGTACTCCGCAGTAGTTTATAAGTATTTCTATTTAATTTCCATCTGTTTATTGAATGTTTGAAAAAATATATTAACAAAGAAAGAAAAACCAGTTAATTTTGTTATTTTTTTTAAATATTTTAATACAGTCATTGGCTAACAAAATCAAACGATACATTTTTTATGTATGTGTGTATAAGATGTTTAGATATGCCACTTTTACCAAAAAATTATCAATACCGAGTTGCTCCTCCTTTGGCGGTTATAACCGCTTTTATTATAGAAGGCATCGAGTTTACTAGAAGTTCATGAAATTTCAGTATTCCATACATGTTCTAGAACTTCATTTAGGTTTTTTTACTCTCTGGTTTATGTTCAGCCACCTTACGTTTCATTACATGCCACAAGTGTTCGATTGGGTTTACGAGTATGTTGGGCGAATTAGCTGGCCTGTCTAGTATGGTAATTCCGAGGTCATAAACGTTGTTTTGAGCTGAAAATGTTTGAAAGACTCTAGTTACTTGTCTATTTATTATTTATAAAGTAGATATCTAGAGGTTGATTTATAACACTTTACTTACGGATTTGACGCGGTGGCAAGGTGCAGAATCATCTTGAAAAACGCACTCGTCAGTATACGAATGATGCTGTTCAATTGCTGGTACCAAAAACTCCCTTACTACTTCTCCATACTTTTGAGCGTTCATAGTTCCATTAACAAAGTGCAAAGGGCCCAAAACGTAAAATGAAAAACATCCCCAAACCATCTGACTTTGAGGAAACTTCACTGTTTTGACTATGCACTCGTCCTTGAACCTTTCACCTGCTGACCGTCGTACGTATGGCAAATTGTCGGCACACAACAAATTAAATTTACTTTCTTCGGACCATATCACACATCGCCAATCATCCTGCGTCCAATCTTCGTACTTTTTTGCCCACGCAAGATTTTTTCATTTTTGTGGTTAGGAGAGGTTTTTTCGCTGGTCGTCTTTCATATAAATGGTTTCGGCGCTTAGATCAACTTGATGAAATTCACTCAGCTCTGCTCTTATACGGACAGCACTTTTAAAGCGATCTTTCATCCTAATTCGTTGTAATACATTTCCCGTCTTCTGGGTTGTTTTACGTTTTCGTCCCGAGCCTTTTTTCCTTTCCAGTGGATCCAAATTTTCTTTTTTCTTCATCAGTCGTACGATAGTTGAATGACAGCATCCTATTTTAACCGCAATCTCACGATAGCCAAGCCCTTCTTCGACTAATGTCAATATTTGAACTTTTTCGTCCCGAGTCAGTTGATGATATTTACCAGACATTTCACTTTTGTTTTACTTGTCACCGTCACAACTCAATTCAAACTGATTTTTTTTGCACTGAATACCACTCCGAACTCCGCTATGGGGAATACCCTTCATTAGTATGGGAAAAACCCCTACGATTTGATGTACGAGTAATTAGGCATTTTTTAAGAACTCATTAGGTGGTGCGGTTTTTATGACCGCAAGTGTATGCTTATATTCATATAGCAGAAAAGATCTCCGTAGGGTGGGACATGCATAGTGTTGTCTATTTTGAAATGCTTTCTTTTAGACCAAAATGTAAATAATTGAAAACAAATTGAGATAATTCCGCTTCAGAAAATCTTTAGTCATATTTCGTGCCTCTGCTTATCTCGGAGATATGTACTTATTGGTATTTTCTCCAGTTGGCAGCAACTCAGCTCGCTCATATGCTCATCTCTAAATTGCATATTTAACAGCTCGATTCTGTTTGAATGTTCAAAATTTTAAATTAAGATTAACCGATATCACATATCGTCTTCATATTATTGATCGATTCCTCCATCAAATAGTTGCAGTTGACAAATAGTTTATATGTATTTATTTTTTTTGGCTACGTACGTATGCGATAAAGTAATTTAATTCCCACTTATATTTAAAATAAAATCATTATAGTACTTAGTTAAGTTTGTATTTAAAGTTTCAGAAGACGCAACCATATCTGTAGGCGCACACTTGAAAAATTTTCCCCGAATTTAAATTTATTCAACTGGCGTTTTATAATGGAGTGTGAGTCCTTGTTTTTAATATTAGTTTTTGTTATTGTTCAAAATGTTTTCCACTTTGCTAATTTGATTAGAGTTCATGCATGATATTGTTGCAATCTAAAAGGTAATATGAAAACTGTTTTGAAAGTTGCCCTTTTCCGTACTAATAGCAGTTCAGTAGTGTACGTACCATTTTCCTCTATTCCATTTTGTTTTGCTTTGATTTCTTGTTTTTTCATTAAATTATGTTGTTTGTGTAAAATCATTTGACTGTAATACAATTTTGTTTTAATTAATTGCTGCTGCTATTTAAAATGGACAGTAAGTATATAACACAACTTGGCTTTGATCAGCGTGTTTTCAATGACGCCTACATCAACCGAGTTAATATGAGTCCCCTAGACACTACCCCATCCCCATCAAATGCTGAAGAAATGGATGAGACCGATAATTCATTTAAAAAAACATTAACTAGTCTTTATTTAGATAACGATCATCATAGGATATTTTGTTGTGGTAACTCGGATTCAATTGGCACTAAATTGCTTAACCGCCTTCCAGGCCAGGCTGTACAGGTCATAACGCATTCTCCTAATAAAGGACGCGATCAAGATGAGGTAAGTTTTGTAGTTATTATTAATAAATAAAATACGTAGATATAAACCCAAAACCCATTTTTGTTTTATAAGTCTGTTTTAGTACAATCTGTTTCATAAATAATTTCATATTGTTTTGTTTTGTTATTTAATTTTTCGTATTGAATTACTTAAATGTATTATATTTGACAAATTCGTAAAAACAGATTGAAGAATGTTTAAGAGATTAGTTGATCGTGTTCTAAAGAATTATAACATTTTGTAAAAGTGCAAATGACTTTCAACTTTGAGAGTTTAAACGATATACGGAGCAGAGCACTCTGTTTGTTGTAGTTCCAATTTGATATAGCGAGTTTACACGAGTTAAGCACTGTCTGTTGGCTTGCAAAGACAAACGAGTTCACAGGAGACTTACACAAATATCTTATACCTTTATAAGTCTTTTGTTTGCCTGATAGATGGGGATAACTTTTAAACCGTGTTGCACGGCTCGTTGTCGTTTATGTTTAGTTTTGTTTGACAAATCATCATGAATATACTTACATCAAAAGAACGCTTCCATATTATTTAAACTTAATCTGAGAATCGATCTTCCATTAGGGAAACGTATAGAAAATTACGCATAAGTCGATTTGTAGATAACGCGATAACGCAAATAAGGCGCCAACGTAATGTGCGTCCACAAGAAGTTGTAGCCGCTATGAGTAAAAGTGTGGCGGAACATCTACAATTCGGCGTGGTGGGTGGCCGTGGCTCAAGTGAGGTTCGAGATTCAATACAGGCTGTGCTCGAAAGACTTTTCAGGCAACTAAAATCTCGCGAGAAGAAACACAACATCAAGTCAATTTACACTAATAATTTAGTCTCCCCATAAAATGTTGGAGCGAAATAACCACTGAGCGCAAACATTTTTCTCTCTCTCTATCCAATTTTCCGAAAAACTTAGTACGTGCTCCGGCATTTTAAGAGTAGTCACACACTCTTGAGTGTTAAGTTCTTTTTACAAGAAAAAAAAAATCGCTACAGTTTGATTTTTGTGTGTCCACATTCTCGAAAAGATATGGGCTTAAATCAGTTCGCGGATCGGGCTTTTAAGCATTTCGAAGTCGAGTCTTATTTTCATCGTGTTTAGTGACGATGTTCACAAAACAGACGATTCAGGAGTAAGGTTAATCTAGAGTCATCTACAAAAGTCTGATCTCCACGCTGGTGTCATTGATAATTTTTTTTTCAAAAAAGACTCCAAAGATCGCGTTAAACGCGACCGGGAAATATTTACTACTTACTTAGGTGGCGCTATAGTCCGGGATGAATCTGGGCCTCAACTAACTGCCACCATTGCGCACTCCAAGCCGATTGGGGTCCTCTTTTACTTGCGCGCGCCATCTAAGGTGAGGTGTTCAACTACTGTGTTGTCCCTCCGTATTAGATTCGAAGACCCCGCTCTAGATGTCCTAGCTATACTACTCGATTGCCTTCTTAGCACAAAGAAACAGCGATTGGCAAGAGTCATTCTTCGTTTTATTTCTGCTGAGCAGGGCCAACTCGAAATTATAGCTGTCGATTATGAGGTTCTGTCCAATTCGTCGATGTTGTGTGTCCCTTCTTGTTGACAGCATGTACTTGGTTTTCGCGTCATTCACCGCTAAACCCATTTTATCACGCACCGGTGATAGCTCGCAGAGTTCTCCCAATTATGTTGATATCATCGGCGTACGCTAGAAGTTGCAGAGACTTTTGAAAGAATGTGCCTCAAGTGTCCACTTGTGAGTTCCGCACAATTGTTTCAAGTATGTTGTTAAAGATGTCACATGACATTCATCTTGTCTAAAACACTTTCTGACATCAAAGGTCTCGGTTAAGCCGTTACCGACCTTGACGAAGCAGCGAGCGTTCTCAATCGTCATTCTACACAGACGAGAGAATTTGTCAAGGATGCCAAAACTATTTAGAAATGGCTTGATATAGCTCGTCTCTATAAATGCCGTCCTATGCGGCCTTAAAATCGCTGAAAAGATGGTGGGTATCGATATGGACTTCTTGAGTTTTTTCCGGATTGTAAAGATTTGGTCGATTGAGGACTTTTCTGGTCTGAAACCGCATTGATAGGGATCAATCAGGATGTTGGCGAGGAGTTTCAGACGTTCTCACAATATGACACATAGGATCTTGTATCCGATGTTGAGGAGACTTATACCTCTGTAGTTGTCGCAGTGGGTTTTTGAAGAGTTTTTGTGTATGCTGATAAACCGTAAATAATTCAGGCATTGGAAGCCAATATTCATCGCGTTATTGGTGAGGTATAGCTCACCTTTGCCTTCGTCAAAAACAGCAGACAAGGAGTCATTTATCTGAATTTGTGTTCAAAACGACACAGCTTTTTGACTTACAAAAAAGAAACAATTATTTTCAACACGTTATAATAATCTTTATTAATCTACAACAATAACCCCGGTTGCCGTTACGAATATATAGTCCGTTTCAAATCACCGTCATGTGCCCTCTTTTTCAGTAATCCTGGAAGTGATCCACACGGAATTCGAGCGTAACTATACTATGATATTAGTTACACTGTGTCTCAGCGCGTACTGATTATCTGCTTGAATGGCATTGGATAATGTATTGTGGAAAAGATAAGAAGCCGGTATTGACAGATGCGAAAAAGAGTGTAGAGAGGATGCATGGAAATTAATAAATCGGTTTTAAAAAAAAAAAAACTTTATTTGTCTATTTAAAAAGTTCTTTAAAACTTCTTAAAACGGAGATTACGGAAATAAACTGCCACTAAGTCTCCTTGACCATGCTTTATATAGAGTTGCTGTGTGCTGTTCTTTTTAGGTATCCTTAGAAGGGTCGTGTGAATAGTGAGATAAGGATTCTGGAATCTCATGAAGGATCATGTAAACAGTTCGATAAGGATTTCTTTTAATGTTTTTCCTGAATCTTTTAATGCTGTGGTTTATTTGTTATCTTAAAACAAAGGGTTGTGTGAATAGTGAGATACGGATTCTGGAATCTCATGAAGGATCGTGTGTTCCGACGGAGTGTAAGTGCCTGTTTACATTGGCGGCGGGATGAAAGTCCTCACCATGAACGTCGTGTTCACATTGTCATGGGGTTGAAAGACTATTTGACAAGTGGAAGGAACACTTGAATCGGAGCATTTTTAATTTTTAAATTTGAGCAGTTGGCTTGAAACATACCTTTTTTCCTATTCTTCACACTTCCTTTCTCATCAACGATCAAAATTAAAATGAAAAAATATGTCAGAAATGGAACGATATGGAAAAGAACGATGTGTTGCGCCCGAGAATCCACTTTAGAAATGGTTTCTCGGTGGAAGTAACCCTTCTTCTTCCTACTTCAATAAAAAGCGTTCCATCTCCTGCCCGCGCCAATGTGAACAGGCACTAACGTGTTAACTTGGACGTGGAAGGCGTGTTTATTATATATTTTTTCAGTGAAGTTGGCAATGACGACTTTATGGAAAGCAATCTTTTCACAATTATTGTGTTGAAAAGAAGATATATGCGCTTATGATGCATGTGGGTTAAATATACTCGTAAAAGGAAGTTGACAGTGCTGCCGTTTTCGAATTCAAGGAAAACAGAATATTTCCTGTTTAGGGGGAAAAATAACAGGAGATTCCAAATTAAAAAAAAAAAAACAAAGTATTTCAGTTAAAAAAATTCCTTCATTGTTATTTTGAGAGGCCTGTAACATAAGAACACCTGCTTTAAGAAAATTAAAACGAATTAAGAAATATAACGACATAGTTTATATTTTATTCATGTAACAAAAACAAAATAATTTATTTATAAAAACATCACAAAACAAATTAAATTACATTACAAATTAATACTTCATAAAAACAAAACAAATACTTATACTATATTGGAATTCATGCGGAAGGTAATGTTATACAAAGTTATACATAATACCACAAAAAAATTAAATTACATATACATACATATGTACATACATAGATATCATTAAATTGGTTTTTCATAAAACGCAAATGATTTTCATTAATTTTGAATGTTGTACAATTTAAATCCTAGTCTTTCATATGTGATCTTAGGGCAGCAATTGCATTGAGAGTTTCATTGCCTAGACAGTTCCGTTTTTTAGTTTTTACATCTGTAACTATTGTGAAAATGCGTTCACATTCCGTATTTGAATGTGGAAGACATAACACAATGTCAGCCAAATCAGCAAGAGTTTGAAAAACAAATTCAACCTTATAATCGTTTATACATGCAGTCATATTCCAAAACTCTTCAATGGTTACCTCTTTCAATTTTTTTCGGTCTTCTTCTTTAAAATGTATCATTAAAGTATGCCACTCATTCACAAGGTCACACGGATTGATGAATTTTGAAAAAGTATTACATAGTATCTGCAAAGAATTTAAGTGTCCTGCTTTGTTCAAATTCAGAGCGACGCAAGGATCTAAAAATTCGAATTTTTGAAAAAGCGGGATATCTATTGGAAATCGTTTTTTATTTCACTGCATCCCGAAATACAAAAATTTTGAAAAAAAATTTGTAAAAAATGTAAGAAGAGAATTTGGGAAAATATCTCATGGTAACAGGAGACAGAACGTCTCTTGTGTTTAACGTGGACTCCTGCCATTATGGCCTTATCCCACGGGATGCCCATACATCCATGGAAGCAAGGATACGCCTTGCCATCGCTCTCCGTCAATCCATTGATACCAATTCGGAACTGTGTTGCCGGCACAAGTTCCACCCTTGGTATGAATCGAGGCCGACCTAAAACCTCTTACTGCTTTTAGGGTCGCAGCATCCAGTACTTATTGCAACTCTACATTGGGTCAACCAAAGGAAGACCCTTCCCGCGATTTTGGGTTTAAACCACAGCCACCATGACGCTCCCACAAGGGGGCCTACGTCTTCAAGTCAAACCCGGACCGAGATCCGGGGGCTCCTGACTCCCATGGTACCGTGATTTAAGTCCTGGTAGGGACTACCGCTGGTCCAGCCGCCAACAAGACCTATGACCGGCAACTTGTGACTGATCGAATCGTAGCAACCTTCGGTAGCGTCATCTGAAGATGATAGACCATACTGAATCCATACTGGGGTTGATTATTATCGTGGCTTAGGGCAAATGGTCATCACACTTTTGACTAATGCAAAATGCATATTAAAACGTATGGCAGTCTTACTGGTAGTCTGACCAGATGCTATATTCTGGCAGCATGGGAGTCAGGAGCCGTTATAACTTCGGTTCCAGCCTCTCTTGTTAGAAGTAGGCGCTTGTTAGGAGTGTGAGTACGGCTAAATCTAAATCACAAGCATGGCTTGCCAACTCTCGTCGGATTGGCCCTTAGATTGCCGGAGGTTTTAGGTAGGCCTCATCCTTAACCAAGGTTGACTTCATATTTGGTACTGATCTGAATGCTGTTTCTCCAGGAAGATCTTAAGATCGATTCTCCATTTAGGATCAGGGCGCTAATTAAGGCACTTTAATCCCATGAAATAGAAAATGTTTTACGACAACAGAAAATTGTTATTATATGAGTTCAAGTGGCGAAATGTCGGAAAGAGGGTCCGCTTCTTAAATTTGAAAACGAAAGCGTACAAAATGTTTTATTACGGAACGGAACAAAATAAAAACGGAGTGGTTGTTATCTTGACAGTGGATAAAATTGTAAGCTTATGAAAAATAAGCAACCGACTTATGACACTGATAATTGAACACGAGACGTGTAATATTGTTAGAGTCTACTCCACGGAAGTAAGAAAAATATATTTTGTCGTGATTTTGATGATCTATTAAACGGATTATTAAGAGAGGAAACACATTTCATAATGGGCACACTTAAATGGAGATGGAGGAAAGGATTTCGAAACGAGAAACGCAGCGCTAGAAGATATACTAAGCTCATATAGAAGACACTATACTAAAAACGCTATTTATTAAGCAAGACTGCCACTTGATTACATATTGCAGCGGTGGACACCAAAACCATTAGCAAGTCAGTACCGACTTTTGTTTACAGAACAAACTGCTACTATTTAATAAGAAAAGAGCCCAGATCTGTGTGCTAATTTTGCGAGAATGGCTTCAAAGTGGCATAAACCAAGTAGAAGAACTAAGTGCATAAGATACGAGTATGTGGAACATCTTCAAGGAGCAATGTAAGGGTGGTGCGAAAACTGCTCGTATTTCAGAAGGCCGGCTCCACATAAATAAAGAAACGTGTTGGTGGAACAGTGAAACGAAAATAGCGGTGAAGAACGAACGGCAATCCTTTGATGCATGGACTAAGTACAGCGAAAATAGCAGGTAGTGGTAAGCAGGTCGACACACGACGCAATTTTGAATGATGATGAGAAACATCGCCTAGCTTCGCAGGATCTACATATCGCCTTCATCTTGGAAAAGCGTTCTACAGGGTTTCCATCGATCTTATTTGGGCAGTGCTAAGATATCAAAATGTACCCGAGTACACCAAGCCAGTGTACAAAGTCTGTTGTTTTTTTAACATTGTGCAAAATTTTCTATTGAAACAGAACATCAAATAGTCTGGAATAGCTTCACTGCTTTTCGTCGATGATAGCGCTATCAAAGGCAATGACGTGACAGCCCTTCAAGCAACTCTTAATAATTAGAGAAGGCCACTAGCAGATAAAGGGTTACAAATCAATTATACTAAAAGCGAATATCTTCATTGTCGTTTTTCCGAAGCAGCAAATCTATCTCCTGACATCTTTTTAGAAGAAGTAGTGCCAAAGTGCGAAAAATTTAAATACGTGGCTTCTGTACTTAACCACCAAGAAAATTGTAGGGTGGCATAAATGGCGCGAAAACTCTGCTGTATTTTGTGGCGCTTAAACTTAAGGCTTTTTAGTATACATCGGTCATTGTGCAGCTTTAACATACGCATCGCTATGTTGGACAATGTACGAAAAATATAAAGTTAAAATGACAATAAAACGTGATTTTATAAGAAGTACAATTTCAATGAAGTTCCTTGGAAAATCCGGTCCATAAAGCAATAGAGACTCAAGTTCCAGCCGAGGTTTATAGAAGGGCGAAAGAAAAATAATTGGATAACTCAGACGCGAAAACACTAGCAAGCATTTGGCCACACTAACGAGGTATCCCAAAATACTCGTAGAATGGCATGTATAATGGTACTAAGGTCCGCAAAGGTAGCCAACTTCACAAGCGGCGCAGCAGCAGCAATACAGATACGTGCAAGAAATATGTAACATTAGATGTAACTATAGGCGTTACATATTTCAATGGTTAATAAGAGAAAGAGAAGAATTCCATTTGTGATGGCACACCTTGGGCTTACATGCAGTTTCCCACGTAAGGCAAGTTCATCTGTGTTTAGTGTTGATAGAGATTGTTATTAGGCTTTCCATTAGGCTTCCTGGATAGCTGTAATATCTATATTATACAATATATTGTATTATATTATATTATAAAGCAGTTTAAAGTGTCAACTAGTTTTTATTTCTGACGTGCTTAACTGAATAATATTTTTTCTTTGCACAATCATAAACTTGTAAATCTGTTATTATTGAGGTTTATAATTTGGTATGAACTATGTATTTTGGATTTTTTTTTATGTGGCCCTTAGCGGAGTTCCGACCTAAAGAACGATCATCCACAAAACTCGTCAACTCTGAATTGTGGACAGCCTTATTTAAGCTGTAGACAATAAAATTCCTCCTTGATGAGTTTTTAGCTGCAATTTGCTACTTGACTTCAACTCAATCATATGAGGCTTTTTCTAGCTCCGTGGTCGCAGAGTTTTAGGCTTAACTGTAGTAGTGACTTAAGCCTCTTTGTTTAAAGCAGTGGTTTACACTGGAATTTAATCAATAGATTAAAATCGCTTCTTGTTTGCATTTTAATTTCATTTTACGATCAATAGAAAATACATACAACATTTTGTTAGTTAAAAATGTATATATATATATATCTTTTGTTTTTAATTTCAGATAAAAGCAAAAAAGATAAAAACCTCATCCCCGGAAATGGTTTAGTTGTAAAATGGAATCGCGAATTTGACTAGTTAAAGAGGCTGGCTCGTCAGAACAGGCAATAACAACATATGGAACTACTGTGTTGAACTCCAAAACTGATATGTGCTACAATTTACCTACATTGGCTTGTTGAATGAATCAAAATAATTTTTTTGCTTTCATGTATTGATACAGAATGATACATAAAAAAAATCATACATACTTATAATACAAAATAAATTTAGGAAGACCTACTTAGTTTATCGGCTCTCATTGTCTAATAGAATTTACTAGCGAATGCGCTTCTTACGTTTGTGATAGTTTACCTCTTTCGTACATGTTTTTATGTTTTGGTGTGGCATTAATAACTATTTGTTTGTTGCTCTATAAGTAAACAAAAAATAAAGATTATTTATTCGCTTCTTTGTTGTTGAACCAAAGAATTTAACACAATTGGGGTTGTTGTCATTTATTTTTTATTTTTTTCTTTATAACTTAAAACTTTGATATTTGGTTAGTTGCATTTAGCAGATTGTTCACATGAACTGATTGAAAACATGGATTGGGTTATACGGTTATTTATTTTCGAGCAGTATAACCGGCAACCGTGGAAGTCTTAGCCATTTGTATTGAGAAATATTCTTCCAAGAATGATGTGATGTATCGAGTGGTCATCAATCGATATTTAATTGCTTGGGTGACGTTATGCCTCTTTTTTACGTCTTTACAACTGTGCAACTTAAGTTTTTTAACCGTGGCGTTAAGAATCGATTTCTTGGCCTTTTTTTTGGTGAGGAGATTACGCTTTTCTTTTCTTTTCGGTTTTTTGTTATTAATTTTTATCTGTTGGTGAAAGTTGAAGGTCACAAGGTTTTGCCAGTACACTGACCTAGTCGAAGAGTGAGTTTTGTATTGTTACCTACATTCATGGATTGAAATAAAAAGAAGGGAAAAATAAAGCCTATAGCATACTTGGCGACAGACACTTATATGAAATTGAATTTAAATTAAACTTCGAATTTGAGTATACATACATACTGTGTTGAAGTACCTACTGCTGAGTAATTAAGTTTGTAAAGGGTACCAACGACAATCACTTAAGTATTTTTAGTTTTTCACACTGAAAAAAAAAACAAATACTTAAAATTTGTTAAATGATTCTTAGGCACCCATATCTGAAGTACTCGTTAGTTAAGGAGTTAGCATTATTCTTAACCGCATGTGATAATTTTGTATTTGATGAAGTAGTCTGCTAAAGTAAAAAAAAATTGAGTTCAATCTGTTAATACATTATAATACACCGACCTAGCATACTTATATGATACAACTAAATAAGAAATTCTATTTAGAATTAGGGACGACTGCAGAGTGACGCCAATACCGTGTTCAATAATTTTAATGGTAAATTGACGCAATTGGATTAATGGGAGTGCCTAGTATTTAGTCTTATATAGATAGATCTTCTGAATTTTAATTTTGGTGGGGGTGAACGCCCCCATAACTAAAACTTAAAACTAAGGTTGGTTGGAGTGGTGCAGGAGAACGGATTTGTGGTAGGGAGTGGTGCGGTGGAAGTCAAAGACGGTAGGGTTTGAGTTGATTTGACGTAGCATACGGGAGATTGGTTCGTTCGCGCCATAGGAGGTGTGGTGGGTTGGTAGATAGAAGAGTCGAGGGGTACGTAGATTACGAGGGTTAGTGTTGAGGAAAATGGAGTTGTGAAGGGACGCGCATTCAACGTGACCTGAAAGGAGTCGATGAATGAAGAGAAAGTCTGCAGCATCTCTGCGATCTTCAAGAGTGTTTAAGTTGATAAGGTTGAGACGGTTTTGATAGGGGGGCAGATTAAAAGGATCGTACCAGGGCCTACCTCGGAGAGCAAATCGAAGAAAACGGCGCTGAATGCCTTCAATTCTCGAGATATGAACACGATGATATGGGGACCATACTTGACTGGCGTACTCTAGGAGGGGGCGAACAAAGGTAATATAGAGGGACCTGGTCACGTATGGGTTGGTGAATTCTTTGGACCACCGTTTTACAAAACCTAGTGCAGAGTTGGATCTCATCAATATGTAAACGGAAGTTGAGCTCGCTATCACACAAAATGCCGAAGTCGCGAAGAGATTGTATGGTGGAGATAGGTTGGTTATGGAGAAGATTTTTTTTTTTTTTATAATTTACGCGCGCCTAAGGGGTTAGATACCCTTTTACTGTTGCCAGGGCGCGGGCGGAAAGACAGTAGGAGGAAAAAGGAAAATTGTTTTTGTAGTGGTTTGAAACTCAGGTGTGTTTGGTTTCTGTGTTTGCTCTCCAGGGGTGGGAGTCCGAATAGGACGGAGAGTTTTTCTTCACTCAGAGTGATTCGAGATATAATTCCCAGTATTTTTTTCATTGCTTGAAACTCTTATAACAGCCAAATCTACGTGTCAGTGTTATGCCTTCACACGCAGAATTTTTTTGTCTGAGTTCCAATTACACAATGAAAAACTGATTTGCCATGGGCAGGATTCGAACCTGGACCCGGGGAGGTGATTGGTTCCGCTTATGTGAGAAGGTGATGGATTGGCATTTGGCGATATTAAGTTCCAAAGAATTTTTGAGGCACCAGATCGAAAAACTATCAAGATCTTGTTGAAGGAGGAAAGAGTCATGGGGAGAGGAAATGGCTTTGAAAAATTTGGTATCGTCTGCGTAAAGGGAGACAGACGAGTGTTTGATGATCATATCGAGATCATTTATGGTTAATATAAAAAGAAGGGGACCGAGATGGCTGTCTTGTGGAACTCCAGAGGTGGCCAAAAATGGAGCGGAGTGGGCTGACCTAAAACGAACACTGTAAAAACGGTTTTCGAGGTAAGAGGATATCCATTTCAACAGTATGGGTTCAAAGCCGAGGGCAAACAATTTAAAGATGATTAACCGATTAGAGATTTTATCGAAGGCTTTGCTAAAATCGGTTGCAACTACATCGACTTCGTTGCCATTCTGTAGGGCAGAGAGGGCAAAGGATACGAATTCAACGAGATTTGTGGTGGTTGACCTACCCTTTAGGAAGCCATGTTGTCTAGGGGAAATAAGTGATTTGCATTGGAAGCTTAGAGCTTCATACAAAATACTTTCGAAGAGTTTGGGTATATGGGAGAGTTTAGCGATGGGACGATAGTTGGTTATTTCATTCTTTGATCCTTTCTTGTGGATCGGGGTTATGAAGGAGGATTTCCAAGCCTGAGGAAATTCTCCTTGTGAAAGGGATAGACGGAAGAGATTAGAAAGGGCAAGAGAAAGAGAGGAAGAACATTTTTTAAGAAATATGGTAGGGAGGCCATCTGGGCCGGGTGTGAATTCGTCATTGAGTTGGTGTAATTTATATTCGATATAAGACGGATCAAAAATATGAGAGAGAAGTGGGCCATTGGAGAAGTTCAGTAGGTAACTAAAATAGGATGGATCTGGTACAAAGGAGTCGTTGGTGAAGGATTGTTTAAAAAAGGTGGCAAATAGGTTGGCAATGGTGAGTGGATCGGTTGATGACCTGTTGTTGAAAGAGAGGGAAGGAGTGTAACCATCGGACTTTCTTTTGTAGTTAACAAATTGGAAAAAGGACTTAGGGTGATTTATAAGGTTGACTTGCGCATTGTTAAGGTAGCCCTGGTAAAGGGAATCGTAAAGTTCGGTGAAATGAAGATAAGCACCAAGATAGTTGGAATAGTCGGTAAAGGATCTGGTACGCAGGAAAACAGCCCATAACTTATTTCTCTGATTTCGTAAGTAACGAAGCTTGCGATTATACCAGGGAGGACTAGTAGATGATGTTTTAAGGCGGGAAAACGGAACGTAAAGGGAAAAAGAATTAAATATTTCTTTATAAAAAATGGATAAGGCATCATTTATACTTAGGTTGTGAAAGTTAAAGAGGGATCTGCTGAGATATTCACTGATTTAGTGAAAGTTTGCTTTATGAAAGTCGTGGGATGAGAGAGTTGTGGGGGGAGTGGACTGGAATGAAGAGTTATGAAAAAATGAAAGTAGAAGGGGGGGATGGTAGTTATCGATTGTTGAGAGAGATAGGGGACAAAGTGAGACTGAGGAGTTAATTGGATCTGTTGTGAAAATAAGGTCTAATTGCCTGCCCATAAAATTGGATATACCACTGACTTGTCATAGACTTGAGTCTGTTAAGCGATCTAAGAAGAGACATTCCTTAGCTGAGTTGGCATTTGAAGCGATGAAAAACGATTGATCATCTGATGGAGTCCATTGTAGCTGAGGAAGATTAAAGTCGCCAAAAATAAGGATATCATCAATAGGGTCTGACAGGTCAATTAAATGATCGATCGCATCAATAACAAATTGGTAAGATTCGATAGGTTGAGCTGGTAGGATATATCAACATATAACGTAAAAGGTTTGAGAGGCAGTGATATTTTTATTGCGACAAAGTCGGCTTTAGAGGATGAAGAAATTGTAATGGGGGAAGAGTTAAGGCTGTTGTCCATCGCCAGTAGGACGCCTCGACAGGGGGAATCTTTATTTGTGCGGGTAGGATCGTCGTCGCGGAAAACATTAAAAGTAGGAGGGAACAATTCCTGGTTCTTTATGTCAGGAATCAAATTGGTTTCGGTCAAGGCGTAGATATCAAAGGGAAGAGCATGCGATTGACGTAGGACAGCATTGGTTTTAGAGCGAAGACCTCTTATATTCTGGTAGTAAAATGTAAGAGGGATGTTGTGGGGTGGAGGTGTGAGGCAGGATGGTTTAAGCGCTGGCAAGGGAGGCACGTTATGGACGAAAAAATTTGTCGTGGTCGGCTCGTCTTCGCTGTAGGTGTGAGACTCGTTTAGAGTGAACATAGTTGCCGAATGCAGCGAGGTCGTCTGCTACTTTCTGAGGGGACATGTTAAAAATCTCGTGGTACCTGAGACTGATAGGGTCGGTAGGGAGGCCTTCCTGCTGGATGGAAACCATGACGCTGGTTTTGGTTTTCCCTTCGTAGCAGACCGAGTCCGATTTGTCATGTAGATAGGCAAGAAAGAGACCAATGTTTTCATATATCTTTCTTTCTCTGAGCCTAGAGAGAGCATATCGACTTTCTGTAGTGCCATTGGTTTGCTGTGTTAGTTTAACAGTGGGGGGGGGGGGGGGAAAGGGGATCAAGAATAGGAGCATTGGAGGAGGGAGATAAATGATTGGATATGGAGTTGGATGAGGGATGAGATGTGGGGTTTAGGGTATGGGAGTTAATGAAATTAGGGTACTTAGCTCCAGTTTTAAGGTCGAAGTTGGGAATTGGGTTGCTAGCTGGGTTTGGTGGTGTATCAAAAATAGGGACTGTGGCCCGTGAAACCGAGGGAGAAGGCGAGCTGGAAGCGGGAATTAAGATAGGTGTTAAGTCAAAAGAGACACGAAATTGTTGCTGGCTGGATTATGGAATAGCCATTCGTATTTGGCCGGCATATTGAGCTTGAAGCTGCGCTTACTTTTGTGGTGAGATGTTGGAATTAAATTACAGTGGCTAATGGTAATGCCATATTTCTTTACGAAGAAATTCGAGATCCAATCAGCATCAGCGTGTGGTGGGGCGCCTTTTATAAGAAGCGTAGTGACCAATTGATTTTTCGAAGCAAGCTTATCGAGTCTACGCTGCCATTCAGAAGGTGTTCAAATTGAGTTGAAGTGATTGATAAGCCTCCGTGGGGCAGCGATTGGAGGTGTTGACGTAAATGTGGTCTTTATTATCAGGTTAGAAGAAACTTCGCAAGAATCAGTTGGTTGAACCGTCCGCAGATGACTTGTATGTGGGGGTGAGTGTGAATCCACTTCAGGTTCCATTAATTCAGCCATTAGCGATGTATTATAGGGAACATTCTGGCAAGGCTGTGGGATGAAGGGTGATTGTTCGCTTAATAAAGTGGAAGGGCGTCGCACACTGGGGCAGCTCCATAGAGATCAGTGCCCAAAAGGTCACTTTGAAATTTTGGATAAACAAGAAAAAATGTTACTTTTCACAAAGTATACGGTATTTGTGATGAGGAAAATGCATTTTTTTTTATTTTTATGGTTTGCACTAAGTTACTCAAGAGATCAAAGTTGATAAGTTTATTGTGAAATCTGCAATTTGGAAAAAGTAAACAAATAGATTCCTACTGTTTTTGCAATATCTTTGTTATTTATTGTACGATTAAAAATATAAAATATGTCCAGGATGTGTAGAATTTATTTGTTTATTTCAAAAATGAAAAAAAATTCTTATAATTAATTAAGGGATTTGAAGTGCGAGTGTTTTTTTTAGACTTTGTTTTAATTTTTGCATAATACAGTAGACTTTCTTTAATTCGAACCCGTCGGGACCTCGACCTCTTTATGGTGAAAAACCACTTTGTTCGGCGTTAAATAGAAAGGCCAAAACTAAAAGAAACCGATATGTTATTCAAAGGACTGAACTCCTTGAAAGCACAAATGACAATGGTAATTTATATAAAGAAACAAAGATTGAAATTTCATTATGAGTATAAACATTGGAAAGAGTTAACAATGTTAAGTGTAAGTAAGAAAACAATATTATTATAGGGTAAATAGCAAGATTTTCAATAGCTAACTCAATTAAATTTTAACATCCTCCGCCCGGGCAGTTGAAGAAAGTTCCAGCGAATGCAAAAGTTGAACTGGTCTTCGGGTTCTCGACCCATCAGCATAACGAATCTCACATGCCCTAACATTTCCATCACGACCAGTTAGTGCACCTTCAATAACAGCTAACCTCCAAGCTATTCGCAGCTTTGCTGAATCAAACACCAATACAACATCTTTTGGTTTGAGTTGGGCTGAAGAATAACATTGGCTGTGATGAAATGATCTTAAGAGTTGCAAATATTCGGTACGCCACCGATTCCAAAGCATATTTGTGTGCTTCATCCGCTGAGTCCATAGTTTCTGAATGTCAGTTGGCGATGTCACTGTTTTTTGAGGATCTACTAAACCACCGTATCCATGAATGAAGTGTGAAGGAGTAAGTGGTGAAAGATCGAACGGATCACTGCTCACGTAAGTTAATGGACGGACATTGACGATACCTTCTGCTTCTACAATTACTACAATTGAGCCATAACTGCTCAAGCGTTAGCCTTGCCCTTCCAATGACAACCTTTAAATTGTCCTTATTAGCCGCTCCCAGAAGCCTCCCCACCATGGAGCCCGTTCGACGATAAACTTCCATCGTATTCGCTTATTTGATAGAAACCCTTGCATAAGCTCGTCATCCGGAGCTTGATTGGTGTCATTAAGCTCTAAAGCTGCTCTTCTAAAAGTACGCGCGTTATCAGAGAAAATTGTGAATGGAGCACCTCGCCGAGCAATAAAACGCCTTAGCCCCATGATGCAGTTTTCTGTTGACAAACTCGTTACAATCTCCAAATGAATAGAACGAATAGCAGCGCAAGTGAAAACAATTAAATAGCACTTATTCATTTGATTTGTGGAACTATCAAGGTAGTAAAGCGGCCCGGCGAAATCTATGCCAACGCAGTCGAATGGTTTGGACAGCGTTATACGTTCAATTGGGTGTGGGCCAAACGGTTGAGACACAAACAACTTTTGACAAACGACACACCTTCGCGAAATTGACACAGAACAACGTCTTCTGATGGTAATAATCGATGATAAGCTTTACCAAGTAACAATCCGATGGCAAAATGATAGGGTGCTTCTGGTCTAGTTAGCCCGTTAACGATTGAAGGCGGCCTCCTAGTCGCAAGGAACCTTCTTTGTCCAAAAATGGATATAACTGAGCGATTCTCGAAGTTTTTGGTATAGACTTTTCTTTCTGTAAAGAGAGAATTTCGTTAGTAAATAATTTGATTTGCATAAACCTGAGCCAATAAGCTTCCGCCGCATGAATTCCACTAGTAGAGGGCTGTGGCAATTCATACTTCTCTCTCCTTCTGCATAGTTTTATAAATCGCAACACATAAGCAGTGCGACTCAACAAACGGTTCCAGGAACTGATTTGTTTATAATTCAAAAGAGGCTAATCGAAAATTCGAATTATCGAAAATGCTTTCAAAATGTTCTAAGTGGTGGCAAATTTGAAGATTTCATAACGCCTGCATAGGCTTAACAAACAAAACACTTACAGGCAAAATTAGTATTATACAAACAACTTCCAGAAAAAAATAATTTAGTCGGATTTTTAGTTCCCAGTTTTTATTTATCGATAATTAAAAACAACTGAAAATCTTATCCATAATTGGTAACTAAGTAAATAAATAAATTTGTGAAAATGACTTCATTTGGCAGTGCGAAATAATAAATATGAAAACGTATATTTTGAAATAATTCTACGTTGGCTTTACAAAACAGTCGCCAATGTGAGATTGTTTTTTTTTGGCTTTTGTTTTTCCGCGTCAACAATTTCTGTCCGTAAATTCAGCAGCTCTGATACATGTATATTTAGCATAAGATATTTTCAACATAAACAAACAAGCGTGTATTGTGTATTTGTTGATAATCCCGCCACAGATTTTATTTTGATTTGCCATAAAAATCAGTCATGTTATTTAACTAAAAGATAAAATAAATCATATTCATGTAACGTCTTCTTTTTCAAACGTAAAATATTGGATTAATATGAAGAAAAAAAATGGTTCGAATTATTGATAGAAATCGTTCGAATTATCGAGCGAAAGAAGAGGTTCGAATTATTGGAACATTCGAATTATCGAAGTTCGAATTAAAGGAAGTCTACTGTTCCGGCAAAAGTTTAGCAGGTCTGTTAATTGTCCATAATTAGGGCATATTTCCTTAATATAAATATGAAAGCAGAAGTGCTAAACTTTTGCCGGAAATATTTTTTTTTATTTTAAAAAAATAGAGAGCGATTTTTCAAGAGAGCCGATTGTTGTTTTTTTGTTGTATTAACCTTAGAAGCACTAACCGTTCAATTTTTTCAACTTGGTGCACTGGCGGGTATCTTAATAACGGCTTTTGTTGATACAGTTTTGATCAACGGCATTGATAACTTCTTGTTATTTTTCTTATATTCGTTGAATATGATTGTTGTTTTTTTTGTATAGTAATGTAATAATTAAAAGCATTACCAAATTAAAGAAAAGCAAAGCAAAGCAAATCAAAAAAAAAAACAAAGTAAAGAGTAAAAATACTTGTACCTTACTCAGTTCAAATTTTTATGATAGTTTTATAAAGGATTTTTTTTTAATTTTGTAGGAATTAATTTCATCTTTATTTAGTAATTCAACTTAAGATTTGTAAGGTTCTAAAGTACAAAATTATGAGTGTTTAAGAAAACAAACAGATTGAAGTATTTTTCACCAGTGAAAAGAAAACTTTTGATGTCAAATTTTTTTGAAGTTGAGACTTCAACGTAAGACGTTATGCAGCGAAACTCATTTACGCGATCTTCGACAAGACTTGCAAATTTTCAAACATCAACTAGAAACCAAACACGAACGATCAGATCGAACAAGAAAACTGTTTCTAGCTTCAAGGTTAAAATGGCTCAACGGATTCATTTCTTTTAAAATATTTTTTTTCATCTGCTGGACGTCAATCGCTTTTTTTTTTTTAAACAGGCAGTGAATCAATAAAACGCAAATGAACTGCGGAACTAAGAAATACGGTTCCTACAAATGAGCTGGTTTATGCTGCTCAAATGAGTTTACCGGCTTCGAGTCAAAAGCAAACAGCAGATTTGGTAAAAGGAGCAACAACGTCTCAAAGTTTTTTACCAAGGCAACAAAGTTTTGGAGAAACAAGATAGGTGTCATCATTAGAAGCTTTGTCTATGATGATTGAAGCAAAATTGTCAAGGCACCAATACAACATTATAAGAATCCATTTTTAAACAACCCCCCAAATTTGTCTTTTCTTAATAGAAATTAAATTTCAACTCATATTTACTCTTATACAAAGCTTTAAAACACAAAAAGTAGCTTTAAACTTTTTAAAATAATATATCGTACAAAACCACTACTTTTGCCCCACTGTGCGTCGGTTACAGACATAATTTGTTGATGACCAGAGTTGATGTTAGTCTGGGTGACATTTTCATGGAAATCGGATACTGTCAGCAAGATTTCGAAGTATAATAAGAAAGTTTACCATTATAATGCACCGATGCAAGCTTTGACTGAGGAAGACAAAGAGACAACGTCTACGGTCAACAGATCTCACTTACAACCTTAAACCTTATGCTAATGGTCAGGGTAGACTTCAACGCAAGCAAAGAAGTACGCGAATAACACTGCCCTCAAATATTTGATTGGCGTGGAAGAGCTCAGAATGCCAATAAATTCCCAGAGGCACATTGTTCGTACAATGGACCTTCCACAATATCAGCTGAATCTTATCAGAAAGGTAGGAAACGTTGACTCAGGTAGATCACGTTGTGATTAGTCGAGAATATAAAAGTTGCTTTTTAAATGTGTAAAACAGTCTGTGAACCGACATCGGATTGGAATTGGTAACAATATAGTTTAGGTGCACTTACATATTGCATCCGTTAATGGCAATCGGTTCAACAACTGAACACACAACTATGGACAACCACTGCAAATTTATGCTTTCGCAACAGGACAGATGTGGGTCATTAAGAGCTCGGATAACTACATCAAATGAAAATCAGGAGATACCTAAGGTGAATTGAGGAGCATATTTAGCTCATAGTTCCAATGCAACAGCCTAAGTTCAGCAGTTAAAAGACTTGACCCGTGTGACAAGGTGTTACAAGTGTAATAATATCAACAATGCAGCAAACTGTTATTTCTATTAATAAAGAACTTATCGGAAATCGCAGATCTGGTTAGGAGATCGAGGAAACATTATGGTGATGTTCCACCATCTGGACCGGAACCAGTAGTCCTAAATATGAATAAGTAATTCATTTCGAGAAACGCCCGAATACGTACATGGATCCCAAGCAGTGAAGAAATTGAAAGTGATTAAGTACCTCAAGAAAAATTAGGTTGTGGAGCGCAACTAATCTTGAGCGGGATCAACATATACCTGGTTTTAACTTCTAAAGTTCAACAAGCGGGCTTTGACTGCAGGGGTCTTCCGGCATCAATAGTACGGATCATTACAGATCTGCACTTGATTCTTATTGCCTTCAATAAAGATTAAATGGCGTAAATCAGGAGTTTATATGGGAAAACCGTGCATAAGGGGTGTTTTTAATGAAATCTACATATCAGATATGATATTTTACACAATGGTAATATGTCGGATGAATTTGAGTTCTAAAGCGGAATACGACAGAGCTGAATTTTATCTCCACTTTTTTTGGTGACAATAGCGTTCAGATTCAATTCCACTAATCTGACCACATCGGAATGTGGGTGGCCGTGGCTCAAGTGGTGGTGTGGCTTCCAAATCGGAAGGTTCAGTGTTCGAATCCCAGGTTCGCCCGAAAGACATTTTCAGGCAACTTAATTCACGTAAGACGAATGGTTGTATATAATATAACAACAAGTCCAATTACACTAATAATTTAGTCTCCCCATTAAATATTGGATGCCACCCATGAAGCGAAATAACCACTGAGCCCAAAATCTTTCTTTCTCTCTCTTTCCCATTTTCCGAAAAACTTAACACGTTCTCAGGCATTTTAAGTGTAATAATACCCACTTGAGTGTTAAGTTCTTTAAAAAAAAACATCTGTCTGAGCTTTAGCAGATAATCCAGAACTTAGTGTCCGAGGCACGTAAATTATACTTTAAGAAAGTGTGTCCAAAACCAAAGCCCTTAGCCCTTCAGTATATTTTACTTTACTTAAAATTACTGGATATTAGGCTCGAGAAGGTCGATAGTTTTTTTTTTTATATATAATGAAAATCCTTAAAATGCATGCACACAGCACGGGCATAGCCTGGCCTGATAGTGACAACGAATTTGATGTGGGCAGCTTTGTTGGGTGTGCTATCTTACGTCTGCTGAAGCAACGACTACAGCCCAATTCTTCTATACGTTGGGGAGTAGCTATGATCGTTCGAAAATCAAAAATATCTATTCTACTAAAAAATCGAAGGCAATCATTTCCCGTCGGTATGTCGGTTTGGCTATCACGCTAAAGGCATAAAACGGAATCGTCCACACAAATCTCGCATCATCGAATCATCCGCTTTTATTTTGTTGCGTTTGTGCTTTGCGGCCGTAGGTAAGTAAAGAAAATGTAAGTAAAAAAATATTTAAAAAAATATGTGTTTTCACATTGTTAAATTGTTTTATTGTAGGAAGAAAATAACATACCAATAAGCAGACAAACAATTTTTGTTTTTGTGTAATTCAGTCGGCCCTAACAAACAGTGGGAGATCGTACTCCAAATTGCATAAAACAATTCCCATTTATTTGGTCGGAAGTTTTTGATACATCTTTAAAAACCAATCTATTTCTATTCACATTTTCAAAATTTTGAATATCCATTATATCCTGTGGTTTTTTGGGTAGGTATATAACTTCGTATCCTTCTGTTGTATAGTTCCGTGCTTGATATAAAACATGTAAAATACAAAGCTACACTATCCATTTTGAAAATACTTTTTTAAATATTAAAATAAATTTATTTTACTGTCTGCAACCAAAATCTTCTTAAAACATATTGCTTAGTTAGCACAGCGTTTTCGAAATGATTTCGAACTAGTACCGGCGAGATAGTGTTCCTCCATTTAGCAGAATAGGAAATTTGAGTGAAAGTGAATTGAACAGGTGCATCGAACGTTCGATTTCCCGTCTAGCAGAATAGGGCTGATAGGATTAAGACCAAACTGCGACTGTTTTGGTTTAACGTTGAGTAAGTACTTCTAGATGGGTGTTGTATTTGGAATGGAATCGCCAGAGTCATATGAAAGGCTTAAGTCTTGGTAAATACGAGTAGATGTATACCCATTATTCTCATATGAGAACAGGTACGAATCCAGCGATGAAAGAAGTGGCGACTGATTGGACACATTAAAATGCGCGAAAGCTTCGAAGTCAGACATATAATGAAATCTGCATGAAATGAAGAACGGTGTGCAGTGCAGATGTGACGCAGAATGGATGCCATGAAGAGACCTAAGGAGCGTTGCAGATGGCAGACTGGTATTAATAATTAATAATTAAGAAATAAGTAAGTAGTGGAGCAACTTGTGAGTTTTTGAGTCTCAATGGAGTTGAGCCAGTGTTCCTTACTATTCCATCATTTTGTAGAAAGATGTCCATTTCTTAAAGAACTCTTCGTTTCCCTCGTAACTTACATGATCTAGTAGCCAATAAATTTTGTATTGGGTTGACAAGAAAGTAATTTCGTTTTTTAGTGTGAACAAAAGTTCTTTCTTTTTATACAAAGAATACACTTTAATCAGTTATACATTTTCCACTTTGGTTGATAATTCTTCTGCCATCTTTCTGGCAACTTCATGATTCCGTCCTCATAGGACGTCTGGCCTCCAAATCTTAATGGAAGTCATCACCATTAATGAAAGTTATACTGTTCAAGGAGTTTTGCAAGCTTCGAAGCAAAAAAAAAAATATGTTGGATCAAGGTCGGGGCTGTATGGTGGATGTGACATCCACTTCCCGACCAAAATCATTGAACCTTTTTTTTTACGAGTTACCAAGATGTGTGTGGTCTAGTTTTGACATGGTGAAATACGACTCCTTTACGATTTGCCAATTCTGGTCGTTTTTTTTATTGCTTCCTCCAGTTTCATTAGTTGTTGGCAGTAAACATATGAATTGATCGTTTAGGTCCTTGGAAGCAGCTCAAAATACACGACACTTTTATTATCCCGCCAAATTGACAACATAACCTTCTTTTGATGCTGTTAAGCTTTGGATTGTACATACTCGTATGTATTTGTGCTGATTTATCGCGTTGATAGTTTTCAATTAATGTTGTTGTATATGATCCATTTTTCATCATCAGTGATGATTCGTTTGAAAATGAATTGCGTTTGAGATACATACATATCGGAAATTGATTCATAATATTAAGTGTATCTCTTTCAATTCAAGTGGAACCCAAATTTCGAGTTTGTTTATCATTGCAAGATGTTTGTAGTGATACTCAATTAACCTTTCTGCAATCTCTTGTACATCTGCCTTAGAGGATGGCATATTCAGGAATTCTTTTTTAAGCATTTTTATTTGTGGATGACGAATACTTGGACATGGACAAAGAGGAGAAAAAACAACTTCATAAAGAAGCGAAGTGTTCGCCTTATACAATAGAAATCATTAAACGCATATTATATCAGATAATACCCAATCTGAAAATCTTCCTCCTGTTTTATAATTTTTTTTTTGTTATGTTTTTACTTCTTACTTTTGACATTTCAAACACATTTTACAAAAACATGTTCCCGCGAGGTTTTGGCTTTAAGAGAGAATTTATTCCTACTCCTGAAAGTTAAGCAAAAATTTCTATTTTACAAATTACTACATACTGTTACAAAGTTCATCTATGTCTATTGTGTTCGCAGTGTTGAAATTGTGTGTATTTTATTTGTGACAGCTCGTACTTCAGTTGCATTTGCCGCTGCAACTTCGTCATTGTGTTCTTGTAGTTACGCAGCACAAGTGTTGGAGGCAGCCGGTATAATACCCTCGTTATTTCGTCAAAAGAGCATACTGAACTATGTATATGAATGTTTTTTGTTCTTCTTTATTATGATAAAAACGCTTAAAAAAAATCTGCCGCAATGAATCTTTAATCCCAAGAAATTTATTGGAGAAAACAGGTAAAAAGTATATTAGCGTTGATCTATATTTACGCAAAGATATTTTTTAATTGTGGTAGGTACAAAACAATAGTATTGTAAAAGAACAATCATCTTATCTTATCGATTTTTATAAATAAATAACATAAATAGATACGTAAAATTAGTTATCGTAATAAATTTTGACACTTTTTCGGCTACATCCAGGGTATTTTTTTACGATAATTTTGTACCATCTGAAAAATTGTGATTAGATTAGGAAATGTCAAGTAAATGTAAAATTTACAACATATAATACTTGTATATTAAAGTAAGCTGGCAGTTTCTTAAAACCAAAAGATGAAGGTACTTACTCGAAGTAGGAATTGTTTTTGATGCTTGCTTCTTTGTGTTTTTATCATTGAATTCCTCCATGAGTTTAGCATTCACCTGTATCAATGACTACTTTTAATGATCAATTATTTCCTTTCATCGGATGTAGTCTGATTGGTCACTCCAGTGTATTGGATCTGTGTTCAAAAATCTTATAGATAAACCAAACCTCTCAAACATTTTCATTGATATAGCTGACAAAAGCTCTGATGGAAAATTTTGAGTAATAAAGTGTGAAACATCAGTTGGTCTCAGATGTAATTTCTTTTGAACTTCATCTTTTTGTTGATCTTCTTCCAAAAATTCCAAAGCCATTTTTCGTTTTTCTTCAACACTCAATCCGTCGTCAAAAAAGAAAAAACCGGCATATTTTTCATTCAAGTACCATAAATAGTTAAGGAATTTGTTAAGTGCTATAGTTTTATTTAAAAGGCCTGGGTCAACTCCGGACGACTTAATTGAGTTTAGTACAAACTGCTTTTACGAGGGGCGTCCAATATATTCTCGGTATCGATATGAAGGAAAATGCGAATTCAATTTAAATTGTTTCTATTTTTCAATATAATCTCCCCTAACATCAATGCATTTGTTACATCTTGAGATAAGCTTTTTTAAACCCTCAAAAAAATAAATTTCCTCTTTCTCTGCAAAATACCCATTTATTGCCGACTTGAGTTCTTCATCATCCGAAAATCTTTTTCCACGAAGATATTTTTTCAAATCCGGAAACAGGAAATAATCACTAGGGGCAAGGTCTGGACTATAGGGTGGGTGTTGGATTTCTTCGAAACCACAATCTCGAGCTTGGAAACTCGCACCGTGTGAACAGTAGCGTTGTCATGAAGAAGCAACACACCCGCTGCGAGTTTACCCCGTCTTTTCTTTTTAATTTCCTCCCGCAAATTATGCAAAGTGGAAGCGTAGGATGTGGCGTTGATGGTTTCACCTTTTTTTTTGTACTCAATGAGCAAGATTCCCTTTGAGTCCCAAAAAACTGTGGCCATGAGCTTTCCTCGTATATTAAAGTAAGCTGGCAGTTTCTTAAAACCAAAAGATGAAGGTACTTACTCGAATTAGGAATTGTTTTTGATGCTTGCTTCTTTGTGCTTTTATCATTGAATTCCTCCATGAGTTTAGCATTCATCTGTATCAATGACTACTTTTAATGATCAATCATATCCTTTCATCGGATGTAGTCTTCAGTGTATTGGATCTGTGTTCAAAAATCTTGTAGAGAAACCAAACCTCTCAAACATTTTTATTGATATAGCTGACAAAAGTTCTGATGGAAAATTTTGAGTAATAAAGTGTGAAACATCAGTTGGTCTCAGATGTAATTTCTTTTGAACTTCATCTTTTTGTTGATCTTCTTCCAAAACTTCCAAAGCCATTTTTCGTTTTTCTTCAACACTCAATCCGTCGTCAAAAAAGAAAAAACCGGCATATTTTTCATTCAAGTACCATAAATAGTTAAGGAATTTGTTAAGTGCTATAGTTTTATTTAAAAGGCCTGGGTCAACTCCGGACGACTTAATTGAGTTTAGTACAAACTGCTTTTACGAGGGGCGTCCAATATATTCTCGGTATCGATATGAAGGAAAATGCGAATTCAATTTAAATTGTTTCTATTTTTCAATATAATCTCCCCTAACATCAATGCATTTGTTACATCTTGAGATAAGCTTTTTTAAACCCTCAAAAAAATAAATTTCCTCTTTCTCTGCAAAATACCCATTTATTGCCGACTTGAGTTCTTCATCATCCGAAAATCTTTTTCCACGAAGATATTTTTTCAAATCCGGAAACAGGAAATAATCACTAGGGGCAAGGTCTGGACTATAGGGTGGGTGTTGGATTTCTTCGAAACCACAATCTCGAGCTTGGAAACTCGCACCGTGTGAACAGTAGCGTTGTCATGAAGAAGCAACACACCCGCTGCGAGTTTACCCCGTCTTTTCTTTTTAATTTCCTCCCGCAAATTATGCAAAGTGGAAGCGTAGGATGTGGCGTTGATGGTTTCACCTTTTTTTTTGTACTCAATGAGCAAGATTCCCTTTGAGTCCCAAAAAACTGTGGCCATGAGCTTTCCTCGTATATTAAAGTAAGCTGGCAGTTTCTTAAAACCAAAAGATGAAGGTACTTACTCGAATTAGGAATTGTTTTTGATGCTTGCTTCTTTGTGCTTTTATCATTGAATTCCTCCATGAGTTTAGCATTCATCTGTATCAATGACTACTTTTAATGATCAATCATATCCTTTCATCGGATGTAGTCTTCAGTGTATTGGATCTGTGTTCAAAAATCTTGTAGAGAAACCAAACCTCTCAAACATTTTTATTGATATAGCTGACAAAAGTTCTGATGGAAAATTTTGAGTAATAAAGTGTGAAACATCAGTTGGTCTCAGATGTAATTTCTTTTGAACTTCATCTTTTTGTTGATCTTCTTCCAAAACTTCCAAAGCCATTTTTCGTTTTTCTTCAACACTCAATCCGTCGTCAAAAAAGAAAAAACCGGCATATTTTTCATTCAAGTACCATAAATAGTTAAGGAATTTGTTAAGTGCTATAGTTTTATTTAAAAGGCCTGGGTCAACTCCGGACGACTTAATTGAGTTTAGTACAAACTGCTTTTACGAGGGGCGTCCAATATATTCTCGGTATCGATATGAAGGAAAATGCGAATTCAATTTAAATTGTTTCTATTTTTCAATATAATCTCCCCTAACATCAATGCATTTGTTACATCTTGAGATAAGCTTTTTTAAACCCTCAAAAAAATAAATTTCCTCTTTCTCTGCAAAATACCCATTTATTGCCGACTTGAGTTCTTCATCATCCGAAAATCTTTTTCCACGAAGATATTTTTTCAAATCCGGAAACAGGAAATAATCACTAGGGGCAAGGTCTGGACTATAGGGTGGGTGTTGGATTTCTTCGAAACCACAATCTCGAGCTTGGAAACTCGCACCGTGTGAACAGTAGCGTTGTCATGAAGAAGCAACACACCCGCTGCGAGTTTACCCCGTCTTTTCTTTTTAATTTCCTCCCGCAAATTATGCAAAGTGGAAGCGTAGGATGTGGCGTTGATGGTTTCACCTTTTTTTTTGTACTCAATGAGCAAGATTCCCTTTGAGTCCCAAAAAACTGTGGCCATGAGCTTTCCTCGTATATTAAAGTAAGCTGGCAGTTTCTTAAAACCAAAAGATGAAGGTACTTACTCGAATTAGGAATTGTTTTTGATGCTTGCTTCTTTGTGCTTTTATCATTGAATTCCTCCATGAGTTTAGCATTCATCTGTATCAATGACTACTTTTAATGATCAATCATATCCTTTCATCGGATGTAGTCTTCAGTGTATTGGATCTGTGTTCAAAAATCTTGTAGAGAAACCAAACCTCTCAAACATTTTTATTGATATAGCTGACAAAAGTTCTGATGGAAAATTTTGAGTAATAAAGTGTGAAACATCAGTTGGTCTCAGATGTAATTTCTTTTGAACTTCATCTTTTTGTTGATCTTCTTCCAAAACTTCCAAAGCCATTTTTCGTTTTTCTTCAACACTCAATCCGTCGTCAAAAAAGAAAAAACCGGCATATTTTTCATTCAAGTACCATAAATAGTTAAGGAATTTGTTAAGTGCTATAGTTTTATTTAAAAGGCCTGGGTCAACTCCGGACGACTTAATTGAGTTTAGTACAAACTGCTTTTAACATATAACTAAAACCAAAACTAAAGGACAGGGAAGTTCAGGGTAGATATAGGTGATAATTGAGGGTGTTTTGTAGGGTACTTCTGCTGCAATGGAGATTGAACACATGGGAAATTTTATTATTTTAATATCTTCATATGCCGTTCGGTGGTTATTTGGACAACAAAGAAGAACAGACTTTAAACTGCGGGGGTTGGTATTAAAAAAAATCTGATCCAGCAGTGAGCGATAGAGGACCGGCGCGATGGAGCCGATTAAGCGTTGGTGGATAAAGAGTGTATCGGCGGATTTGCGATATTTTTCTAGTGATAATAAACCCAGCAATTTGAGTCGGTCATTATAGCGCGGAAGGGTCATCGTTTAACAAAGCCAGGCGCGGAGCTAGCTCTGCTAATTATGGAATCAATGTGGGTTGATATATAATAAGTTCGGTCAGGATGTGTTGAACGTTTCCAAGAGTATGAGATGACTTGACATTTCTTTATGTTGAGCTTAAGGAAGTTTTTATGTCACCTCATTTAGAACCTATTGAAATCTTCTTGTAGACGTTGAGAATCAGAAAATTTGGAAATTTGTCTGTAGATATCCATATCATCGGAATAGACAGATATGTGTGAGTTATTTATAATATTTACAACATCATTAATAGTCAAAATGAAAATTAATGGACCTTGTGGAACACCCGAAGTATCTTTGACAAACGAAAACGAAAATGGACTAGGCAATAACATTCTTCCAAGTAAACCAAAAAATCAGCCCAGGTTGAAAGCAAATTGCATTGAGTTTAAAAAAAAATTACTTTTGTGCAATTTTATAAAAAGGGGAAATGATTCTTCGGTATATTCTAAGAAAAAAATCGTTCTACAATAAGGGCCTATTTCTAATTTTGACATCATTTATCGAGGATTTAAGAAAAGGCTTACTTTGGTGTACCTTGACCCATGTTAACGGAAATTGCTCTGTGAATACTAGTGGTTGAAACTTCGTTTAGCACTTTGTTCTTAGAAGAAATACTCCGCGTTCGCCGAGATTAGAGTTCGTAAAAAGATGAGTTTTGTGGGAGTTTATTGGGTGAATAGGGAATGGAGTGTTGAAGAATCCGTTCTGTGGGGAAAACGAGGAAAATGTTCCCACCTTAAAACTCCATTTAGAGTCACGATGAGAATTCGGGCTCGGTATTGCGATTGGGATTGAGGTCAGCAGTATATTTATGACTAGGCTTATTTTTAGGTTTAATACTAGACTTAGTATTTGGCTTGTGTTGCCTTTTACTTGTCTTCTCGTTTACCTTTATAAGCTTCAAATTGTCAAGTTGAATGACTTCTGAGGGGGGTTGCAGAAAAGCCACTAATATTTCGTTGGAATATAAAATTGATGTTTTGGCTGAGGTGATTTTTTGGCAGTTGAAAATAACGATTTCAAATTTACGCTTATCGATGCATTTTCGATGGTAAAGGTAGAGCAGTCAGGTTTGCTACTGGTATTTAGTTTATAAAGTCGAAAAAGTCCAGGAAGTACCATATCGACAGATTGTCGGTTCAGGAAGTGGTGTAACAACTTCGACTAGCAGTGTTTCTGATAGCAAGCGAGGTGGCAGTAAAGGATCCTCTTGAGAAATTATTACAGCATTCTCAAGCATTCCAACTAGCAGAGATGTATTGTACGAGTACATTACACTAGATAGAGGCTGTAGTTGGACGGGGGGATTATCAATTTTGTTGACCGTCGATCTGATATTGTCAGCAATGTCACCGAGTAGTAAATTAGATGTACATAATTAGTTAATTAAAATTGGTTCAAGGGCATGAGCACTAATGTTTAATGAGCCTTGAAAGTAAATATCGATACTGGACCTAAGGGAACTCAAACCGTCAGTGAAAGAGCACATGTAAGGCTTAACCAATTTTATACTTGAGTTAATAACACTTTATACATAATCATTTTTGAAATTGTCAGTAGGCTTTAAAAGTTCTGTTAAATGGGTCAATTGTTTATCTAAAATTTTAAATGTGGGGTTATAGATGTTGATAGATAGATCGATGGTACTGGAGAGGTCCTCAACACTTTGAAAACTGGTTCTTAACTTTTTTTAAACTTTATAGCGAGTCACTATAGTCACTAAGGCACTTTATAGAGAGTATTATGTGGGACGGAGAGATCGTTTTACATTCGTCGTAGAAAAAGTGGGAATTGTTGTGGCCGCTGCAAATAACCGGCAAATCAGCATTTGTGTAGCTGGTAATTGAATAATCGAGTCTAACGCAGTACTTGGAGAAATTCAGTTATATTCTGGGTCAAAAAGAAAACGGAAAATAAAAATTAATTTTCCGGCTTAAAGAAATAAGTAGAAGTAATTGATAACGTCAGGAAAAACAATATCAGGTGACCGGAGTACAAAAATAATTCGTTGGGTGAGCACAATTAATAAATGAAATAAATTTATGTACAACCAGCGAGATCGGGATTGATAATTGAGACACGTCCAATTGGCACATCTTATTGATATATAGCTTTTATATAAGTTTTATATGAAATGATATTTAATGGTGCTTGCAAGGCATCTTGGGTAGAAAATCAAGATTGAGTGTAGCACTTGACAATAAAGCAACAGATATTCGACATAGCTCTTTTGACTTTGGCAGTCAATTATTTTAAGGCTATATATTTCCCTTGCCATCCGCCACCTGGAGGTGTTTACCCCAAAAAGCTTACGAACAGCTCAAGAAACTCCTAATAGAAATCTCGAGGAAAACATTATTTAAGCTTTTTTATGGGAAACAAAAGAATTTATTCCCTTATATCTGCAAAGACCTTCACAACCTTATCATCGATTGACCAGAGAGAAAATTGCTCTTGTTGATTGTTTTCCCACTTTTAAACAAAGGAATATCTGGACCAGAAGATGAATCAAACTTAGCTCCGTTAAATACGGCTTTACGAACTATCCCAAAACGTGGTGTGTTTTTGTCTCGCCCAATTTTATTTTTTAACAGAATACAAGCCCCGTTTAAACGGCCGGTGTTAAACATAGTTGTATCAAAAACAAAAGCCTGGGGGCAAGTTACCGCATACGTGATCGAGCTACTCGTCACTGAGAAATACTCATTTGGTATTCCTGCACAGGTATTCTCTCATCCGTGATCGGATGCTACAAAGCTCACGTACGAATGGATTTTGGATATATGTAACTATGTATATTTTTTTCCAAATTGTATGCGTTTCTACTGACATTAAAAAAAATTGACAGAGTAACAACTTAGGTCTGTTCCCACGAGTTTTTTGCAATAATTTGTAAAAGAATAAACCCAACCCAACACCTCGCGGGAACACGTTTGAGTAAAATGTGTTTCAAAGGTCAAAAGTAACAAGTAAATAAAACAAAATAGAAATTGCAAAGCAGTCTTATAGATTGGTTATTATTACCATTTTATTGAAGTATTGTAATATACTCGTACGTTTAATGAGTTCTATTGTATTAGGTGACCATTCGCTTCAATATGAAGCTCTTTTTTCTCCTCTTTGTCCATGTCAGAGTCATCTTTTAAGATAATTTGCATAAATTTGTCGCAATTCACATAAATTTAAACATTTACGAATTTGACACTTCTTTTCAAATTTAATTGTTTTGACGTTTTTTTTTACAATTCCTGCCCAGAGAAAAATCTCGTGTAGAAATTTGTAAGAATTGGCAGGGTGGCGAAATTAATTACTCTCTTAAATGCGTTCTCTTTTACAAATTTTTTCTCGCGGGAACAAGATTTTGTACAAATTTGCAGTCCTGGAACAGACCTTGAATTCGTGACTGGAATTCTTTTTTTTGTCAAAGTCAGAACTGCCAGAAATTAGTTGTAGAAGGTTTTTACTATTACAATTTGGTGTTTCCATCCGATACATCCGCTATAGGGTGTCAGCTATCCCAAAGCCATTCGATCACGGGGTGAATCCACCGTAGATAAACTAACCTAGATGGCAAACTTTGCATATATTGTAAAATAAAAACCGGTTTCCTACTGATCGTCTCTATCCTTGTGACCCTGTCTGTGAATACGTGTGAATCACAATTTCCCTCCAATTTTACACAAAACCTGCCATTTTACTCAAAAAATGTCATCTACATTACACACACACAGTGAAATTTATCTGCAAATTGCTCTCATTCTAGCAGCTTTACTTGTAAATTGCTCCCATTCTAGCAAATTCTGCCAGGTTATAGAAATGTTGGTAATCCACTTACAGCGTGTCTGTGCGAAAGTTCAGGGTTTGCAATAGAATTAGCACAGTTTGCCATCTAGCTTAGTATATCTATGGAATCTATTCACTCGACAACTTAACCGTTATTTTGCCCGATGAACTTTATCGAGCATTGACGGTCTTCCAATACATCATACTCAGCAAACGATATTTCAACACCAGTTGCAGTTAAAAGTTCTGGTACTCCAGAAATTGCAATAATTGGAAGTCTGTCAACTTTTAATTCCCCAGTTATATCAGGAAGAAGTTTGGAGTCCCAATGTATAACAGAGAAGCTTAAACTTAAATCGTCAATTCGTCAGCTACCTGTTCACGAAAATATTAAAATTTTGGTGGGAAAGTGTAATAGGAGTGCGGTTAATAATAAATTTTATAGTGTCCATGGAAGTGGCTTCAGGCATCTGGACCTTCAGATATGGACGGCATCTCTGTCACTTATTTTACATTTATACTGCTGAAAGCCTGGGAGTTAAAATATCTACTCGTACTCTTTTCAGGACGGACGAACTGATGAACGACTGCTGAGTCAGGGCTAGCATTTTTAACTGCATTGTTCCTCAGAAGAACGAAATTTTTTCAAGTCAAATGTTTAAATATGTAATGAATCATCACCTGCTCGTACCTTAGTGAGAAATGGATGAACTTTCAATTTCTTCTACTCGTTGTTTAATCCTCATCTCACAATTCTCCTTCCTAAGTCGACCTTATAGCCTTTGAAGAGTAAAATCTGCATAATCTCTTCAATTTTCATCACATCCAAAGCAGACGCATGTGCGATGTCGAATAAATCATTTAATGTTTCCTGGTTTCACTTTTTTCAATGTTTCGTAGTTCTTCATAAAGTTTTATAAGTTGTTTTAAGCAATGACATCGATCATCATCGATCATCATTAGCCTTTTCCTCAAAAATTTAACGCTCGTCTATGACCAAAGAAACACTATTTGCTAAACTTAATTTCACTCTCCTCATAATATAAAAAAAAGCACTAAGCACATCACGTTTTGAAAGGAATTCGATTTTTCATAGCATCGACCAAAAATATTTTTTCACGTGGCATTTTGGACTAATGAAACCGGTCAGATACTAAAACTTTTGAATAACATAACATAACAAATCCATGCAATCTTTAAAAATGAAGAATGAATTGTGAATGAATGAATGCACACTCAAAAGTACTAACAATGATACAGTTCTACTCGCAACTCTAAATCTATAATCTAAATACTTAAACTCCATCAGAATAGATCAGTGGTTGTCTCGGGAAGTCGAAAAGGTGGAACGGGCTCCAGAAGAGACACACTCTGGAGTACTTCCGTCTAAGGGTCAGCTGAAGAGGCGAGGGAAACGCTAGGCAAACGCACGGCGCAAATAGTGGCAAGTACCGTCGAAGGCGCTAGTGCCAAGAGTCTCACTCCCCCAGCGGCGACAGAGCGAAGACAAGAGAAGCAGGTCGGTGGAAGTGACACTCACTGAAACCGACCAACCTCTCGGATCTGAAACTTTCACAGCTTTGGCAGCTCGGGCGGATGGATCTAGGACGTCGCTGGAAAAGTAACCACCGAAAAAACGCCAAAACGCCGAAGGGGACGAGACTGGCTCACCTACAAAGATGCTGCTATTGGAAAGGCTGCCTATGACACAATAGTCTGAACGATGCTGAGTGCAAACACTGTGTTGATCAACTGTTTGATCTAGTCAAAGCAGAGAATGTTTGCATTCAAGCAGAGGGCTGCGATATGAAGAATGGAACTCTTAGAGTGAAGTGCTCCACGCAGCAAACTTTTGAATGAGTAAACAAATCTGTGTCGAAAATTCCACCCCTGGAAACTAAGACTTTCGAGGTTTTCAGGCTACTAAAATTGACGCCATCTTCATAAAATTGACCATCTTCTGGGTTCCGGGGCAACTCAGGGAAACGGGAGATGTGCTGATGCATCTACATACTGAGAACCCTGGATTTGACCCTGCAAAGTGGAAAATCTGCTTCGCACAAGGAGAGAAAGAATCGGGAAAACAACGACGACTCTTCTCTTGTTGTTGGCTTAGACAAAGCTTCTGTCGAGACGACCACCGCAGTGCCCATCTATTTTGTGTGCTCAAATCAAAATTATAAGTTCCAAGCCTGCTACTGCATCCCTATGTATGAGGTACCCGTGTTGAATATAAAACCCCACATAATATCTCTACAGGAATCTTGGGTGCGGAATAAAAGCATCTGTCGTTTCGGGTGTTTAAGGGTTTGCATACGACTTTATGACGAGCGATCGGAAAGGCCGAGAGCTTGTCTTAATGTGCCGAACTCACTCTCACCATCTAAACTTGTGCAATTTTGTAACCAAGATTTAGTTGCTGTAGACATATGCTACGAAACGAATGGAGAAGGGCACAGATTCGTCGTTGCGTTTTCTTACTTTCTCTATGTTTCGTTACTGCTGCCACCACCGCAGACGGTAGCAGAACTCATGGAATATTGTGATTCCAGGAAGATGGGACTTATCATATTCTGCGATTCTAATGCGCAGAACACTTTTTCGCGCAATAGCAAATGCAACGTGAGAGGCAATCTTCTCCTGAATTTCATACTATCGTCTGATCTGGCTGTCAATAATGTTGGCTCTCAGCCAACTTTTGTTACGAGAGTAAGGCACAAGTAGCGCAGAGGAAAGGCATGATTCGGTTCGGATTCGAGTCCATTCACTTAAGGGTGTACAAAAAGGATGAGCTGGATGCTGATAAGCAACCTCCTCCTCCTTTAACACCTGACATCACAACCTTGGATTTTGGAGCGTCGATATCCTTTCCAGAATTGGATAGCGACGACTCCAATCTGTCCGAGGTGACTACCAAGCCGTCGGTCTCCTCTTCTGACACATTGTCGGAAATGGAAACCGATGACGAAGCAATTAGAGGTTCTACACGATCAGAGATAGAAGATGAGCTCTTGGGCACATCTTCAAAATCGGAGGACCTCAACAACACCGTTGTGGAGGCGACTCTGGAAGACTGTAGCAATGATACGGTTTCTCCAGATTAATCTCCACCACTCAAAAAAGGCTTCGGCCGCACTCATTCTGCGTCTTTCCAAAAGCGCAGAAGACATAATTCTAATCCAGGAACCATGGATTGCAGAAGGCGTGGTTCGTGGACTTAGGACACCCTCATACGTTCCGCTCTATACAAGAGACAAAGGTAAGATTAGAACTTGTATATTAGTGAAACGTAAACTTAATGTATTTCTACTTCCCAACCTCAGTGACTCCGACCTAACCGTTGCCAGATTAGAGACTGCCAAAGGCTCTTACTGGCTGGCATCGGCTTATCTTGGCTACGACCAAGTGGGCCCTCTCCCTGGTGATAACCTGGAAAGGGTGGTACTGGAAGCGGGAAGGCAAAAAACTGGCCTCATAATCGGATGCGACGCTAACGCACATCATACGGTATGGGGCAGTACCGACATCAATGATAGAGGTGAGTCACTTTTAGACTATATTTTAAGTACTAACCTCTTAATTTGCAATATTGGCAATGAGCCCACTTTCATAACAAAAAACCGACAAGAAGTATTAGATATTACTCTTGTCTCCGACAGCATCACCCAAAGGCTAACAAACTGGATGGTATCGTCTGAACACTCCTTTTCAGACCATAGATACATCCAATTCAGTCTGAGTGATGCTCCCCCCAGCCAACCAGCTTTCCGGAACTACCGGAAAACTGATTGGACAAAATATAGAGGAATACTGTCGGAAACGATATCCTCTAAACTATCAAGTCCCCCGCGTGACACCAATGAGCTCGACATGAAAGCCAGGGAATTTACTCTGACTCTCAATAAGGCTATGGCCGCTTCCTGCCCTCTTATTCAACCAAGAGGCAAGAAAAAGCCACATTGGTGGACATCGGCACTAGGACTGCTCAGAAACACCTGCAGAAAACTTTTCAACGCAGCAAAAAGCACAAGAAAAGTGACCGACTGGGACTCATATAAAGAATCCCTCAAATTATACAAAAAAGAACTGAGGAAGGCAAAGCGACAATCCTGGAGGTCATTCTGCGACAAAATCACAGAAACCTCTGAGGCTTCGCGGCTAAGAAAAATCCTCTCCACAAATCCTATGATGCCCAGCTGTTTGAAAAAAAGCGATGGCTCTTGGACAACCTCAAGTGATGAATCACTCAACCTGCTTCTGGACACCCACTTTCAGGTAGCTCCCAACTCGCGGCCAGTAGCAGCCCAAACAAGCCTACTGCAACCGTGACCAAAATTCATAGTCTGATTACGAGAGACAAACTGCTCTGGGCGCTGCATAGCTTCAAACCATACAAGTCTGCTGGTCCGGACGGTATCATACCTGCCGAGCTACAGAGATCCTCAGATATTATTCTACCAGTGTTGGAAAATATTATGAGGAGCTGTGTAGAACTTATCCACATTCCACTGTTATGGAGAGAAGTCAATGTAGTATTCATTCCCAAAGCTGGAAAATGTTCTCATGTGGTCCCAAAGGACCTCAGACCTATAAGTCTATCATCATTCCTTCTGAAAACTTTAGAACGACTGATTGATATCCATATTCGAGCTAAAGTTGATCCAAGACTTCTGTCTACGGCTCAACATGCCTACTGTAAAGGAAAGTCGGTGGAAACGGCTTTGCACTCTCTGACTAGCCACATCGAACGATCCCTACAATATAAGGAGTACACAATGGTTGCTTTCCTAGACATAGAGGGCGCCTTTAACAACGTCAACACATCCGCAATCACGACTGCGCTGTCAACTCTGCAGGTAGACGGCTCACTTGGGGAGCTGATTAATCTAATGCTAACAAGCAGGATAATCAACTCCAAACTGGGTGAGACTTCTGCTAAAAGATATGTCAGTAGGGGTACGCCGCAAGGCGGTGTCCTCTCCCCCCTTCTCTGGAACTTAGTGGTTAACGAACTACTGATATACCTGGAAGCGGGTGGTAGCAGAGTGGTTGCCTATGCGGATGACGTTGCCATAGCCGTCTCAGGAAAACATTTAAATACCATTAAAGAACTCCTCCAAGTAAATCTTAACAGATTAACCTGCTGGGCAGATCGCTGGGGATTGGGAATAAGCCCCCATAAAACTGATCTTGTCCTCTTTTCTAGGAAATATAAAATTCCAATCATAGACCCTCCTTCAATAAACGGTACCAGTTTAGCTTTCTCCGATACAGCAAAATATCTGGGTCTCATTTTTGACAGGAAACTAAACTGGAAACCTAACATTCAAGAAAGAGTCAATAAAGCTACAATAGCTTTATTCTCTTGCAAGAAAGCCATTGGGAACAAATGGGGCCTTCAACCTCGCATAACCCACTGGCTATACATCTCGGTCATAAGACCGATACTTACTTACGGGGTGGTTGTCTGGTGGATGGCCTTAGAAAATGCAGTCAACCGCATTAAATTAAGCAGAGTCCAAAGAACAGCATGTCTATGCACAAACGGAGCCTTGCGGTCTACCCCCTCTGCGGCATTAGATATTCTGCTTCACTTGACACCCCTCGACATTTTTAGCAAGCAAGTAGCTGCGACTGCAGCTATTCGCCTTAAAGCGACTAAACAGTGGACAAATAATTCATTTGGCCACGCCAACATTCTTAATACATTAGGAATCCTCACAGAGAACACCGATTACACCATACCTGAACTTTGGTTTGACAAAAACTTCCATGTAAGCTTCCCCTCTAGATCATTCTGGGAGGAGGATGCTTTCATGGAGAACAAGTCAATCCATCTCTACACAGATGGATCTAAAACCGACAGCGGAGTTGGTGGCGGTGTTTTCTCAGATAAGCTAAATCTAAGCCTCTCTTTCCGTCTTCCAAATCACTGTAGCGTGTTCCAGGCGGAAATTTTGGCGATTAAAGAAGCTCTGTCCTGGCTGAAGAAAAACGTGATATCTGCAAAGGATATCCGCATATTTTCGGATAGTCAGGCCGCAATCAAGTCCCTGGACTCGGTCTCATTGTGTTCTAAAACTGCCCTTGAATGCCGATCATCTCTCATGGAGATGGCAGAGCAGTTCAGCATTCACCTCTGTTGGGTGCCGGGCCACAGAGACATTCCAGGGAACTGCAGAGCCGATGAACTCGCCAAAATTGGAACCACTCTACCTATCCTACCAGACAAAGGTAGTATAGGTATACCAATCGCTACGTGCAAACTAACACTAAAGCTAGATGCCAATAAAAGAACGGACTTTAGGTGGACTGCTGGACAAACATGTCTAGCGACCAAACAGATCTGGCCAAGGCTGGATCTGAGTCGATCTAAGTGTCTGATCCTTTTAGATAGGAAACATCTCAGCGCCATAATAGGTGTCATTACCGGACACTGCCTCATAGGCAAGCACGCAAGAAGGCTTGGCGCTTTTACTAACGATTTCTGTAGAAGCTGCATGGACGAGGAAGAGGAGGAGACAATCCCCCACTTACTCTGCACATGCCCAGCTCTCTCCCAGAGAAGAAAGCTTCATCTAGGAGACAACGATCTAGAAAAAATAGACGTTAACAGTCTCTCCTACGCTTTATTAAAAGCTCAAACTGGTTCCAGTAGTAAGAAGATCATAGATCCACGTGGCATCACAATGGGCCAATAGGCCTAAGTGGGTTGGTATTTCCAACAGCCACTCTTACCTAACCTAACCCTAAGGCACAAGTAATCTACTTAACTTTATCCAACAAGTATGCTAAGGAGATTACTGACTATTACAGACCATAGATACATCGAATTCAGAATCGGATGTGAGGTCTCGACCTTGTTGAAGAGGAGGAATCCGCATAAAACCAACTCGACACGATTTAAGGGGGATCTCGGCAAGGACAATAGTGCTCCCCTTTAGACAACAAAAGCTAGAGGAAGCTGTTCAGAACCTGAAGGGCACCATCACCAAGTTTTTCGAAATGGCATGTCCACCTAGTAACCAATCCTGCAGATCGCCCGTTTCTTGGTGGTGTTGCAGACCTGCAACGTCTTCGTAAAGAATCCAGAAAACTTCTAAACAGGTCACTTAAGACTAATTTAGACGAAGATTGGAATCTTTACAGATCGAAGCAAAAATATTTTAAGAGGCTTATTCGGATTTCGAGGATGGCTTCATATAAAGTTTTTTGCGAAAAAATTGAAACTATCGATGAAACCAATAGGCCGGTCAAAGTCCTCAAAATGAGAAGATCAACCAGGCTGAAAACCAGAAAATCTGACGGTACCTATACTGAGTCGTACGCAGAGACTCTCTGTCTCATGCTTGAGTCTCACTTCACAGGCAACCTAATCGGAATCAGCTCACAACTAGATCCTATCAAGGAAGCTCCTAGTGAGCTGAACAACACAACACGCCGTAGTTCGTATATCTTATCAGTTGTGTTGGCGGATGAGGCCATTAAAAATGTTGTTGTTGCCATCAAGGCTTCAAGTCGTCTGGCACCGATGGTGTATACCCAATTATGTTACAAAAAGGTATAAGTGTAGACCAGCTGCTGGCAATCCTGAAGAGAATTTTCACTGCTACGTGGCATTGGCATATCTACCATACCAAATCCCTGGCGAAAAGTGAGAGTGGCCTTTATACCGAAAATTGGAAAGGAGGACCAAGAGGCCAAGAGCTTCAGACCTATAAGTCATCCTCCATGCTGAAAAACATCGAGAGAATGGTCTATATCCATGTGCGCAAAACCAACCGCGCTGCAAATGCATTATCTGTTGGCATTTTTTCCCAAGTATCATAAAATCTATGGGTTTTTGTCCAAACTTGATGATGATTTTTTTTTTATTATTACGAGTATCACTTTCATAAGAAAAAAATAGTAAAACGAGGAAGTGACCTCAAGTCAAAAATTAGCATGGGCAATGAAAATGAAGCAGACTTAGAAATTGGATATATAAAGACTCAAACATCTTTCTTTCTCTCTCTGTCCCATTTTCCTAAAAACTTAACACGTGCTCAGGCATTTTAAGTGTATTAATACCCACTTGAGTGTTAAGGGCTAGTATTTCTTCTAAAAATAAAGTCCGATAAAAAGTTTCTACCATTAGCAGTAACAGAGCAATTTCCATTAACATGGGTGAGGGTACACCAGAGCCTTTTCTTAAATCCTCGATAAATGATGTCAACATTGGAGATGGACTCTTACTGTAGAACGATTTTTTTCATAGGTTATACCCAGGAATCATTTCCCAAATTATCGTTGAAGAATTAGGGAACACCCCTAATACAAATAATACCCCGTATAACAAGTATTTCACATTAAGATAACAATCTCATTGGTTGTGAAGACTCAAAGAAATTCATGAGAGGTTACAATAATTATAATACATTTAGTGACAAGTACAATAGTATAATAAATTGGAGTTAAGAGTGTGCAATTAGATAATTTAATAAAGATCGTATTTTCAATACATTGTCTCAAAAGTTCATTCCTATTTTCATTTTATTCTTATTTATCTAGTACTTAATTTTATATATCGCTGGCCAAGTATTTAATTAAATGATTTTTAAAAGGTTTTATGTTTCTGATTCTCTGAATTATCATAAGTAGTGAGTTCCATAAATGAATGGCATGGACAAAAAAGTGCGCTGCGATTGTATGCAATCAAATCAAGTTTGAATAAGAACTTCGGTTCATTGCGAGCTTCCGAAAGTCAGTGTGTTGTACTAGTAGTCAGGCTGCTGAGACTGTATAATATGATGTAGCTGTGTTAATGACCAGTATTTGATGGTGTTATCAAAAGTCAGACTCGTAATCTGTTTCGAATAGGTAGATATATGATGGAAATATTTTTCACTGAAGATATATCTTGCAAGATTGTTATAAACAACATTTCATTTTCGATTTGTATTGGATCGTACAGTGCAGAAGACGTCACTGCCTTACATCAGAATAGGCAATAAAAGTGCCTTGATTAGTAACATTTAAGTTTTAAAATAAATAAAATAATACAGGCGCAGAACACTGTATAGCTTATCTATCGTTGCAGCTGCATGGTCAGTCCGACTTAATGTCTCATTAAAGATTAGACTCAGATTTCTAGTAGAACGGGTGTCATCAATAACTGACCTGTGTACTTTGATTGGTTTGAAACTAAATGTATCTAACTTATGATGCATAAGTTTTGAACTTGTTCGTATTCAGTGATAAATTATGCTTTAGCTTCCAGTGCTGAATGGTAGGAAGACCTATTTTTATCTGGTCAATGGGATTTCTTATACATTCTAACTTATAATCTAAGTATAATTGGACATCATCAGCAAACACGTGAATGCTGCAGAATTTGACAAGCCGAGGAAGCTCATTAACATACAGCGTAAATAACAAGAGCCCAAGGATGTATCCTAGAGCACACTGGCAGGAACTGGAAGAAAAGAGGACATGTGAGTTCTCACAGACACACATTGCTGACGTTTTACTAAATAGAAGTTTAGTTGCGAAAAAAGAAAATCCGAAATCATTCCTCAGTTTGTTTATGAGAACCAAATGTTCAACACTAGTGTCTGATTTTTAACGTAAACCACCTGTCATGTAGACTTATGTTTACAGGATGCCCATACATCCATGGGGGCAAGGATACGCCTTGCCATCGCTCTGCTGCCTTCCTGAGATACCAAATCGGAACTGTGTTGCTGGCACAAGTTCCACCCATGGTATGAGTCGAGGCCGATCTAAAACCTCTTACTGCTCTTAGGGTCGCAGCAGCCAGTACTTATTGCAACTCTAAATTGGGTCAACTAAAGGAAGACCTTTCCCGCGAGTTTGGGTTTAAACCACAGCCACCATGACGCTCCCACAAGGGCGCCTACCTCTTCAAGTCAGGCCCGGACCGTGATCCGGGGGGCACCTGACTCCCATGGTACCGTGATTTAAGTACTGGTAGGGACTGCCGGTGGTGCAGCCGCCAACAAGACTTATGACCGGCAACTTGTGACCATAGATAAACTAAACTAGATGTCAAACTCTACTAATACTTTTGCAAACCCTTAACTTTCGCACAGACACACTGTAAGTGAATTCCAACTCTTTTGCATCTCTATAACTTTGTCAAAATTTGCTAGAATGAGAGCGATTTGCACGAGTGTGTGTAATGTGGATGACGTTTTTTTGGTTCAAATGGGCGTGGTTTGTATAAAAAAGGAGATAAATTGCCATTGATCACAATTCACACGTATTCACGGACAGAGTCTCACGGATAGTGACGATCAGTAGAAAACCGGTTTTGATTTTCCAATATCTGGAAAGTTTGATATCTAGGTATAGTTAGTCTATGCTTGTGACTGATCAAATCGTAGCAACCTTCGGTAGCGTCATCTGAAGATGTTTACGATAAGATCTGCACTTTGCTCTGCCCCCGTTTATTATTAGACAACGTCATTGATTCGCGAAGCCTTGATAATTGGGCGGGAGCCCACCAAATGTTCAAGAGTGTCGAACGCTTTTGTGGATTTCACTGCACTTGCGTGTTGATGTTTTTATTTTTTGATTTCTTGTTTATTTTTTTTTTCCGCCGGCACAAGTGAATTTTTTTTTGATCTGTTTTTTTTTTGTTGTGAACTCACGCGCGGTTTGTTTGTTTGTTTTTTTTCCTCCACGCAAGGAGCGAATTTCACAGTGCACTTGTCGATGGTCAGTTCGGTTGGATTACTTCATCCATACCAGTCGCATCCGATTTGACTGACAGCACTGCTTCAACTACTTATCTGTAAACCGCGTAAAGCTAAAATGTTGCCGACCATTGGTGACGGTTTTTTCTTTTATAAGATGGCACAAGGGGTCAGAGTGACCAATATGCGCGCCTTTTGGTATGGGGACTGAGACCGATACGAACTTAGAATTAAGAATGTTGGAGTTGGATGCCTCCAACCGTTGTTTTCCATTTCCCAGTTTACATTTCCGAAGATCTTTTCCGGAATTACGAGTATTAATGGGATCTAATAAATTCTCACAAAAGCGTATTTTTTCAATGTTTATACGCGGCGTAGTGCTGCAAGTTACGTAAGTTACGAAGTAGAGTATATTCAGTTTATATCGCTTGTGAATTACATCAAGAATATACATCTCAAACTAAGGCGGATAACTGTTTTTGACGATTTTACGTGTAAATTTAGCAGAACATGGAGGCCAAAAGAGCTTTCAAATTTTCCTGCTTGAACGCTAGCTGCTGGTTTACGGAAGGCATAAAAAAACTGTTCCATTGAATAATAATGACGTCGCGCCTTAGATTGTCGCATTGAATATTATGAAAATCACTGTAACTTATAACAGATTCCACAGAATCAATTTCGATATCGTAGGTTAGAAATATCAAATCATGTTGCGAAAATCTCGTCGCTGTAGGCTGAGTATAATGCGCCGTTGATGAAAAAAAAAAACGTCGAGTAAAGCAGGAATTAATTTTTTGGGAAAATGAGTTGCCATTAAAACATTAATGGGTTGAAGGTCCAAACTCATGAGGTTATTCAGAAGTGCCGCAGAGGTAGAAGTTTTTAGCAGATTGCAATTTATATCGCCACAAACGATAATGTTTGGCGCAATGCGGAAATTTTTTTTCCAAAATGCTCCAAACTGCTGAAAAATCACTCCGAGTAGTAAATTTTCTGGACCGCACATTATCCTCAGAAACAAATAATAATCGCACCCAAAACTAACGGATGATCAATTTTGTTACAACCTATACCATTACGTAAATAAATAGCCACATTCCCACCTTCTCGATCAATCCTATCGCCACATCATATACCTGATTAGGAAATTCAGGGGAAAACCAAGTCTCGGGTATGCAGACAATGTCAACCTTCGATTTAATAGATAACCACCGAAATTCGTCTAATTTCAGACTAAGGCCGTTTTCGAAAACGTCATCTGCATCAAATTGCATTTGCAAAATGTTCTTAAACGCAAAGTCATTTGTTCGAAAACAACATCATAAATTACACTACATTTGCAGCATGTTCGATAATGCAGTGTTTGCAGGGTAGATGTTCATAAACGTCAACTGTGCTGCAAAAAAGCAGTCACAAATCTGCGCCGTGCATTAAAAAAGTTGGAAAAAAAAATTAGTGAATCCGAATATTCAGGGGAATCTCAGTCTCGTGAACAGCATAGATAAACTACCTAGATGGCAAACTTTCCAGATATTGGAAAATCAAAACCGTTTTTCTACTGATCTCCCTTAACCGTATGACTCTGTCTGTGAATACGTGTTAATTGTGATCAATGGCAATTTCCCTCCTTTTTTATACAAACCACGCCCATTTTAACCAAAAAACGTTACACACACTCGTGCAAATCGCTCTCATTCTAGCGATTTTACTTGTAAATTGCTCTTATTCTAGCAAATTTTGACAAAGTTATAGAGATGCAAAAGTGTTGGAATTCACTTACAGTGGGTCTGTGCGAAATTTAAGAGTTTGGCATCTAGGTTAGTTTATCTATGGTGAACAGTAAGTACATAAAATCGGCAAATTTTTTCAATTTCACAATAAATTTTGATAAGGGTTCCATTTTGCTCTGTTCGAAAACGTCAAATGCTCTTGCAAGAAAAAAATCATATAGATGACACAGATCAACGATACCAAATGGCGTTTGCAGTTTGATGTTCGCAACCCTTAAGTATTGCAAATGACGATCAATTTGACGATCAAAATGACGATCAAATGACGTTTTCGAAAACGGCCTAAGACTTTGAGTGCTAAGATGGCATACATATGTGCGAGCCTTTTAGCACTTATGTAAAATTGTTTCCATTTATAAAAAACAGAGTGAAACTATTATAAAATAAAATTTACAACTAGGTACAATAAAAATATGGAAAGGGAAGTAAACAAGAAAAGAACAAGAAAATCTCATGAAAAGAGAAATGTGTACATTAAGCAATATATTACGGTACATATGTTTTTCTCTCTGTTGACTTCTCCTTGCGGCAACATTTAAATCGTTGAGATATTCTACGGATTTTTTGTTTTAAATTTAAGTACTCTTAAAATGCTTGCACAGAGCGCGGGCGAAGGAAAATCAAGGAGGATGGAAAGAGCGGTACCGGTGAACATTGGTATTAATTTTTAAATGTTTGAAGGTTATAATGACTTGGAAATAAAGAGCTAGGCAGGGCATTCCATAAGCGATTTGTACCGCTTAGGAATGGATCCCGATATTTTAAAGTATGTCCGAAAGTGGGATTGAGGATATACTGATGAGCATTCATAGCGAGACGGGTGTTACGGTTAAAAATCTGAAGGGGCGGAATGCTACTGGCGATTTCAATGGAGGAGTGGTGGTGGAAATAGCGATAAAATAGAGTGAGACACGAGACATTACGTCGGTGTTCGAGGGTGTCCATTGTTTGTGTGATATTAGTATCACCTATGAGTTTTATCGAATGGTTTTGAATCCTATCTAGCCGGTGCACAGATGTTTTAGGCACACCCGACCAAATGTGGGCATTGTACTCCAATTTCGGGCGGTTAAATGCATTATATATAGAAGCCTGATCAGTGGGGGTGAAGTATTTCTTAAATGGCTTTAGGAAACCTAGACATTTCGCAGTATTTTTGACAACATCGAATATGTGGTCATTCCAACGTAAATTGTCATTGACACACATACCGAGAATGGAAAGTTTATCGGTTTCGACGATGCAAGTGCCATTCATGGATAATAGCTGGCTGTTTAAATTTCGCTTTAACGATAGCAGACAGCATTGTGCTATTTTTGAAGCTTTTTTTGATATGAATGTCAATAACTCTTTCCATTGTTTTCGATGGACGGTATGATTTATGTAGTTTGCTCGTGTTGTTGCCTAGTTTGGAGATAAAACTACGTTGACCTCACTCTGAGTACGAAGTATGTAGTCCCACTTGAAGCTGAAGCTAAATAAGGCTACCAGGCTAGGTACAAGGAAGTCTAAAACTTTTTGTAATAGGACTGGAAAACTTCCGTCTATATCTAGTGCTTTTATTGTTTAAATGATTTGATACCCCACTTAATCTTATCTGGACTGTTTTCCGGATAAGCCGTTGATTCTGCTGAGGTTTCTTGAAAGTAAAACCTCCGTTGACAGTCCATAACGCCAGGAGGCGTTCTTTGATCTTCGCAACTCTTGGCTTTTTAATAAAAGGTTAAAAGGGATTCATATTGTTTTCAAGTTCCGATGCATTTGACTTTGTTAAAAAGTTTTTTCACTCTTTTCTGAATGGTTTCTAGGTTTTCATTCCATCATGGTATGCATCGTTTTACCCACACTTCGCTTTACCTTACAGCTGTTTTTAAGAGAGGAGCGAATGATGTCGTTTAGCTGGGATTGCGCTTCGTCTGCATCCACTGTTATTAATGGTGCTGATGACAGCAGGTCAGGAGATGAGAGAGTGAGTTCTAAGACTTTCTTTCTAATTATTGGAGTTTCTAAATGTGGGTTTGCTTTCCTTATTTAGTATAGGTTTTTGCTATAAAGAAATTCAGATTATGTTCATTGGCGTCGCAACCGATGATAAGGCGTACTTGCTTGTCTTCACAGTACTGGACAAGTTCCTATACTGGTATGGGAGGCACTTCACTGAGTGTCTCCAGCAAAGTACCTATGTACGTATACAGCTCCCGGGTATCTTTGCGTTCAATTTGTACCGCCACCAGCTCCCTAGTTATGAAGCCTGGAATGAGAAAGAATTTTATATCCTTTGCAATAAAAAGGGCTGCCTTCAGTCTAAAAGAGCCTTTGGAAAAAACTATCTCACTGGTTTTACTTTTTAAACAAACAAAAAATCTTACCGCTATTTGTCCATGGCTGTTGGATATGTCCAATAGTCATTCAGCACATTGCTGGCTAAAGGTGTCCGAGGCATCCATAGTTCGGTGTAGGTTTGCCTGCAGTACGTTCAGAAGAGATGTCATTTCTTGCGTGCAAAATCAGGCTTTCGTACTCTATAGAGTTTGTTGTCACGTCTCGTCTATCTCTCGAATTTTGTTGTGCTGTTCCTTAGTTGTCCGACCTCCTAGTCGACCCGCCGCCAGATTTGGCCTGAATCGGTTCTGGTTCGTAGGATTTCTGGTTTTGGCCATGGTGCCGTGCTGTACTGTGGTTTTTGCAGTTGCAGGTGCCGCTTCTCGGCTTTCCGGTATTACATCGTTTGCGGTAGCGCTGACGCTAGCCCTAGGTGGGATATCGCTCATGCTTCTGGCAGCTCCCTCTGACGTCGTACTCGTCGCTTTGGGTTGCTGATTTAGAGCTCTGGTTGGCTGTCTTGTGCGAGATTTTGTGGATGAGCTTGGTCTGACCAAATCGGTACGAGACCAGACCCTTCAACTCTACGAGCCGCTTCATAGCGCTTTCGTTTATTGCAAAGACCAGATGGACGATATCCCTATCGTTCGATCTTTGCAGAACTCTCCACGTAATTGTGTTGAGTTCTTTGGTTTGACCATCAAGAATTGCCAGTATTTTTTCGATAGCTAACCCTGTACTTTCTGGGAAGAACCCTCTGATGATATTTGGTTTCAGAAGGTTTTCCTTCTCGACAAGCATCACCTCTAACCCATATTTCTCTTTAAGCTTAGCAAAGTTGTCCTCGGATCGCATGCGCTTCACCTCGAGACCCTTCTTATCTATGTTGTTCTGTTGGCGTGAAAATTACGTACTTGGACTCAGTCTGTGCAAATTTGCCACAGGTCTTGTGTGTGTCTGCCTTATCGGGCTGTATTTCGTCCGATTGAAGACTCTTGCATAAAGAGCTGGTTTCTGATACAGAATGACTAACTAGAGAAAAGCTCTATTCAATGTCCTCCATCTCCGAGCCATAGTTTGATGACTCTGCCCGATTGGCAGATATTATGTCGGCATCGACAGAGTGTTCTAAAACATCCCTACTTGATGATGCGATTGTAGAGGCATCATTCTCTGTTATTTTGGGAATTAATTTATTAATTGTAATTCCCACAAATCAACAGGATAAACTGTCGCTCGCGGTCCACCCGTATAACCACATCAAGGCTATCTTTATTTTATCTTATTAACGACTAAATTTATTTTTATTTATTTGGCTCGGGGCCGCCATTTATTTCGCTTAATACAAGCTTAAGCTAACTGAAAAACTAGGACTGAACAACTAACAACAATTAAGGATTAGGCAGTAAGGGAATGGTGGAGGAGATAAAGTTTAAGACGAGAAGTGCTCAGATTAAAATCAAAAACTGGGAGATTTGATTTGACCTCACGGAGCATGCAGGAGATTGGTTCTTTGGAACTATAAGAGAGGTGGTGGGTTGGAACATATTGTAGAAGAGATGAGGACAGCATAAATTACTAGGGTTAGCGTTGCAGGAAATAGAATTGTAAAGAGATTTATAATCCACAGAACCCGAGAGTAGCCGATGAGTGAAGACAATGTTAGCTACGTCCTTGCGTTTTTCGAGGGTATTCAGGTTAAGAAGTTGGAGGCGGTCACGATAGGGAGGTAAGATAAGGCAAATCGAAGGAAACGACGTTGAATATTCTCGATTCGGAATATATGAACTCGCTGAAAGGGGGACCACACATGGCTGGCATACTCGAGAAGGGGCCCGACAAGGGTAATGTAAAGTGACCTTGTTACATAGGGGTTGCAGAATTCTTTAGACCATCATTTGATAAAACCAAGTCATGCGTTAGCTTTAAGGATTATCTCATCAATATGCGAATGGAAATTTAACTCTCTATTGTATAAAATTCGAAGGTCGCGAAGGAATTAAACCAGGGGTTGGAGATCGATTGGACTTACGTGACAAAGTCATAGATTGACATTTGGAGACATTAAGCTCTAAGAAATTTTTTAGACACCAAATGAAAAACCTATCAAGGCTTCTTGAAGGCGAATAGGGTCTTGGGGTGAAGAAATGGTTTGGGAGAACTTAGTGTCGTCGGCGTAAATGGATAGAGGGTAGTGTTTAATAATCCTCTCAAGATCGTTTATAGTTAAAATGAAAAAGAAGGGACCTAGATGGCTGTCTTGTGAATACCACAAGTGGCTAAAAACGGGGTTGAGAAGGCTAAAATGAACGCTGTAACAACTGTTCTCCAGATAAAAAGATATCCATTTTAATAATATGGGGTTAAAACTGAGGGAAGACAAATTGGAAAAGGATCAATTGATGCGATATTTTATCGAAGGCCTTAGCACAATCTGTAGCAATAACATCGATTTCGTTGCCATTTTTTATTGGTGAAAGCTCAAAGGTTACGAATTCAACTAAATCCATGCTGACTGGGTGATATATGTAAGTGACTTGCATTGAAAGCTTAGAACTTCATATAAAAAGCTTTCGAACATTTTAGATATGTGAGAAAGCTTAGCAATGGGGCGGTAGTTGGTTAATTCATTTTTTGATCCCTTTTTGTGAACCGGGGTTTAGAAAGAGGTCTTCCAAACTTGTGGGAATTCCCCTTGTGTGAGGGACAGATGATATAGGGAGGAAAGTGGGTGCGAAAAATTGGAGACACACTTTTTGAGAAATATTGCTGGGAGCCCATCTGGACCGGGTAAAAATTCACCATTGAGATTTTGTAACTTTTCTTCGATAAGGGTGGGATCAAAAGATTGAGAGAGAGAGAGGAGCCAATGGATAAATTGGGAAGTACTTGAAATATATGAGGTCGGGTACGAAGAAGTTGGCCATAATTTGTTTTTTTTGTTTCGTAAAGAGCGAAGTTTTCTGTTATACCAGGGAAGGGAAGTAGATGATGTTTTATGCCGAGAAAAGGGGTCGTAAAGAGAAATGGAATTAAATATTTCGTGACAACATCAGATAAAGATAGGAATGTAAAATCAAAAGAAGATTTTCTAAGATAGATATTGATTTTGCGAAAATTAGCTTTATGGAAGTTGTAAGAAGAATGAGAGGAAAAATGAGAGAAGAAGGGGGAGGTGAAAGTTGCCGATAGTTGATAGGGGTAAGGGACAAAACGTTACTGTGGATTTAATGGGATCGCTAGTGAAAATAGGGTCTAGTTGCCAACCGGTGGAGTTAGGGACGCCACTTACCTAGTAGGGTCTTGAGTCTGTTATACTATCAGTGAATATACATTCATTGGATGACCTTGACGCAGTAAAAAGAATTTATCATCCGATGGAATCTACGAGTACTTCAGCAGAGGCAGATTAAAGTCACCGAAGATATGGCCAATAAGTTGTTCAATCGCTTTAATAACAAGGAAGTAGGATTCGATAGGTTGAGCTGAGAGAATGTACTAACACATAACTTACAGCGACCTATTGGGAAGTGTTATTTTAATTGATACAAAGACAAGTTTGACAAAAGAAGAGATGGCGATGAGAGAGGATACCTCGGCATGGAGAATCAACTATAGGGAAGGCAGGATCATTAACCATAGGGAGAGAGTGATCGTCACCTCGGAAAACATTATATGAAGATGGGAATAGCTCTTGGCTCTTTATATCGGGGATCAGATTGGTTTGTTTAAGAGCAAAAACGTCGAAAGAGAGGCAATGCGATTTAGACAAATCAGCACGAGTTTTAGAACGCAAGCCTCTCCCGTTTTGGTAGTAAAATGTAAGAGGGAGTTTGTTGCGTGGAGGACTAGGTGGGTGTAGATGACAGGCAGACAAAGTAGGCAAATTAGGAATGAACAAATTTATAATGGTCAGCTCGGCTACGTTAAAGGTGAGAAATGCTTTTAGACTTTACGTAGGCCAACTATCTGCACAAATCAGCACGGCTTCATGAAAGGTAAATCAACGACCACTAACCTAACAGAGTTCGTCTCTAGGACTCTTCATGCTTTAGAAGACGGTGATGAAGTCGATTCAATTTCCACAGATTTCAGCAAGGCATTCGATAAAATTTCTCACCAACTTATCATCTTTAAACTAAAAAAACTTGGCTTTTCCCCTCATTTTGTGGCATGGACCAAATCCTATTTAGAAGACCGAGAATACAGGGTCATCTTCAGATCTTCAATATCCGAACCCATTAAAGCAACATCTGGTGTCCCTCAGGGTAGTCACCTTGGTCCAATCATCTTTATCCTCACAATTAATGATATAAATTTAATTTTAACTAACTCTAATCTTTCGCTGATGACATGAGAATTTCCAAAGTCATCTCATTGCCTTCTGACTCCCATTGCCTGCAAGATGACTTGAATAAGTTTTCGGTATGGTGCAAGCAAAACTTTTTGGAGTTTAATGTCAGCAAATGCCAAGCGATAACCTATTCACGTAAACGTCTACCTCCCCCTCCAAGAAACTACTTCATCTGCGATGAGCCTATTCCTTCCACTACCCAAGTACGGGATCTAGGTATAATTTGTGATAGAGAATTGAATTTCGACTCACATATTGACAGCATTATAAATAAAGCTAACTCTTCACTCGGCTTTATCAAACGCTGGTCAAAAGAATTTTCCAACCCTTACGTTACAAAGTCCCTGTACATTACTTTTGTAAGGCCTCTTCTCGAATATTGCAGCCAACTCACCGCACCAACTACGGTCACTTTGAACCCATATCCAGAATGTTGCGTATAACGAACAACTACGCCGAAGTCTTTGACCTAAATAGCAGCAAACAAGAAATAAAAACAGCGCTGCTCAATATGCCACTCCCTTAACATCTCCCCGTCCACCATTTCTCCTCGCCCCATTAGGTTAAGTATATCTTTGTTAGTTTTTAAGTCTAGTTTTAAGTTTGGCTTGTTAATAAGCTTAATAAAGTTGTCCGGGGTAGAACCGGGCCAATAATAATAATAATAGTAACTGCGGAAAGTAGCGAAGTCATCCGCAACCTTTTGTGGAGGTGTGTTGAAAATTTCTTGGTACCTGTCGCAAACTTTCCTAAGACTAGTTATATCAGTAGGAAGAACTTCCTGTTGGATTAATTGAATTTTTCAAATCATTCAACACTGTTCTCTTCATAGTGAGTGCATCATTAAGCTCATTGATTTTATCGAATATAACGTTAAGCATATACTCGTAATGCTTTGAGAATGGATGATTGTATGTTGTGGATTGGAGATGGAGATTGGATGTGGGTGACTGGAGATGAATATCTATGTCTTCCCGGAGAGAGGTGATGGAACTACACATGTTTTTGTTGGAAACCATTCTGGATCTTGCAGTTTCTAATTAAATTAAACGCGCATCTTACATTGTGTTCGAAGATTGATAGTTTGTCCGTTATCAGTCTGACGAGTCAGTTATGATTGGATTCGTTAAAGTCACTGAGGCACCTGATTTCAAGGAGCACATATGAGGGAGAGATACTGATACACTCGTCACAGAAGAACAGCAGAATTTCCGAAAACTCTTTAACGAAGACCGTGTTTCTTTTATCTAGGCCGACACAAATAGTGTGGAATATTTTGCCGCAGATCCCCTTACATACAACAAAGTCAGTATTATTGTCGTTAATGGAGCAGTTAGTTAATCCGCATGACGAGGGCTAATAAATGAAAAATGCACTAAACGCATTGTAGTGAAATTAACAGACTGGTTGGTCGACAATAAAAAGGGCGCGTCAGCGATAACAATTTTTGGGTGAGAAATTAGGTTATAGGATTGGTTGAACTGGAAGAACTGGAATAAGTAAAGTAAGAGGGCGACTGAATACAGCGGAGGTTTAAACTGAACTAAAAATCCGCTTAGCCATGCATTCATTGGCCTTTGCTGTTCCACCACTGGATTAGGAATTTTTTGCCGAGATTTACACTTTCTGTCCCCACTCAATAAATGCGGAGGAAGGGAACACCCCTTCTCCTTTACCCGGACTTGGGACCGGCAAGTTACTTGAGTGCCAATTGCATACTAGCGTCCAGGCGGAGTTCATTGAGGCATAACACTTTGTTATAATAATGTCTCCATTTGGTATAATAAACTCTTTCACCATTTTCACCATGGTGTTGCCAATACACTAAGCTTCCGAAGAATTACTTCCTAAGAACATGAATTTACGAGGTGTTATAACATTCACTAGTCTTCATATGAATCTACCAAATATCATGATGTCGGTTAGAGACGCTTGACTTGCCATTTTGTTCGGCTTTCACACGGCTTTGGAAATCTTGTTAGCAAGGAAACACAGCTTACTTACACGATTCTCACACCTTTGCTCTATTAAAGTATTGAATGTTTACTAACTACTCGATCAAATATTATACAATGCGTGTCGCCCATTGAATGTTCAGTAGCTACTCGATCAAATATAATACAATGCGTGTCGCCTCATATGTTTGGTCATCTAATAATTTATATTAACGGCGGCAGCACCATGTCGTTTGGTTCAGAAATTTTACAACTTTTTTTCTCTAAAATTATGAATTGTTTACTTTTACTCTATCTCAAAGAATGTGATACAGAAAAGAAGCAATATGACTTCCTTAATCATAACTGTAATCAATAAAAGTATATGTTATTGAACTCAAATCTACAGGTCATGTAACAGATATGCCATAGGTAAACACAAAGATATCATGATGTTAGTTTTTCATGAAGAATAGTGAAAAAATAGAATCCAATAGAACGTTGCCATCTGGAAAGCCTTACTCAGTTAAGGGTTTTAAAGAACACGTATCGAATTTCACCCTGCAATACAAACGAACTCGTACTTAAAAACACGGTTAGCTGTGACATAGCCCATGGAAACTATATAAAAAAGGTAGTAAAGGTAAAATTGAACAAAGTTATCACATTTTAGTTTAAGTCTTAAAAAAAATGATACAAATTTAAACCAAAGAAGTGCCTAGAAGTTAAAATTGGTGCGATGATTATGATAGTGTATTGCTTTCTATGAATGTAGAGCTGAATTTTGTCTTTAGCAAATGCTTCACTCTAGTCAGGCTTTTTTTGTGGAGCCTTATGTATAACAGTAATCTGTCAAATCCATTAAGTTTATAAAAGTAAATATGACTTTGCTCTCGTCAACCTCGAGATAGGAGATTTATTTTTCTAGTACAGTCTGAACATCAGGAAATTGTTCTGGATGTGGTTGGTTTTATATATGACAGAAAAGAGAAGGCAGAAATAGTGCAAATCAAACCCTATAAAAGGGCAGCACATTTTTACTTAATTTATTTGAAAATTCCTTTTTCTTTCCCCTTTGAAAATGTGCATCACTCTGTATGAACTGGTATTCACAAGTTGTGGTTAACTAGAGTTCTTCCAACTTCTGTCGACTTAGTATTCCCTTTGTAGTGACATTAACTTGTTGTTTACGAGTCTCTATTGCCATGACTTAATTTAATTTAAATTTAAATATAATAATAATAAAAAAAGCTAAAAAAAAACAATGTTTAAAAAACGAAATATTCGACCGTCAGTGGCTCAACATAATGATCAGCTTCCGTTTCTCGCACAAAAACGCTTCAGTGCATTGCCTCGTTTTAGGGCAGTCGACAAAGTTGAGGCTAGACTTAGTTTATTTGTTGTTGTGTTATATATCATCGATTTGTTTGGTGTAATTCCGTTTGTAACATTACCCGGTGTTCTGATTCCATTGGGCTTGTTTTCAATACCTTTGGTGATTGTTGTGATAGGATTGCAAATATACACATCGTTTTTACTAGGAAAATGTTGGATAATTGCTGAATCTTTGGATCCTACAATATCTCAAAAAAGCAGGTGAGACTTACCTATGGTAATTGGATTTAATTTGTCTATATTCAGTCATGTTTATATTGAAGTTGAAGTAGGTAAATATTTTGTTTGAGATTTAACAATTTTTTAAGTTAATATGATATACCTACATACATACATGTACGAGTATGTGTTACGAAAAGAAGCAAACAACTCTATTTTTAAAAATTTTATCTGTTTGTTTGGCCGGGTTGTTTTCGGGAAGGGTTGAACCGATTTCGATGGGACGTTTAATTGAAGCAGAGTATTTTACCGTACATAACATAAACTATGGTCACGTGCCATTCCATCCATACCAGACAGGTTCTTTTATAATTAGTGGGACACGAGATATTACGTCGCTGTTTGAGGGTGTCCATTGTCTGAGTGATACTAGTATCACTTATGAGTTCTATCGCACGGTTTTGATGCCTATCTAGCAGGTGCAGAAATGTTTTGGGAGCACCCGACCAGATGTGGCCATTGTACATCAATTTTGGGCGGATAAAGTCGTATATATTGAGGCCAGATCAGAGGAGTAAAGTATTTCTTATTTAGCTTGAGGAAACCTAGACATTTCGCAGCATTTTTGACGACACCGAATATGTGTTCATTACAACGTAGGTTGTCATTGACACACATCACACCTTCCATGGTGATTTGCCATACACTACTGAACAATACACAACAAATTTGTCAGATTTTGCTTTAACAACATGGCCGCTATAACTTAATAAATTTCAAGCGTACCTATTGTACTTGTAAAGGCTTCTTTCTTTCTTTTGTCTGAACCGGGCACTTAGCCTAAGAATTAGTCCTTTGCACTTTTTGTACGTTCCTTTTACTAAAATGTCTCGTCTTTCGAAGAAAGATGAATAAGGGCTTTAGTGATAAAGTGCCTACAGTACCAGCACCCATCACATCAGCTCCGAGTACCTGCAGCTCACAGAGTTGGTGCTCCGCGGTGGCATCATCACTTTCACAACAAGCTTCTCATCTCAGTATGTTGTGTCGCTTATGCCTTTCACGCTTGGTTGTTTTGCAAGGGCGTAGTGCCCATCACGAAGCCAGTAAACACGTAAGCAGTAATCTTCCTTACTGAAGGACAATAGGACCATCGCAGACTTTAGGCCCATTTGCTAATACCACTTTTAAATCTAATTCATACCTAAGTTGAACTTACATTTTAATTGCAACTGCAGCTGTTTTTTATCGTTCGTAAATAATTAAGTGAAACTTAGCTAAAAAGTAACCAAGCTTACTTCGGTGTCAAATGTAATTTTTGTTCGTAACACCAATGACAAAACTTCAAACCGTTGGCCTTTGAAATAAATTATTCCATTTTTTTCTTAATTGTTGCGAAATGGCAGATAAGAAAGAATAAGGAATCCAAATTTTTCACAATATGTGAGTTCGATACTTTTGGAATGTATTTTACACGAAAAAGGGATTGTGGAAAAAAAAATTGGGGTAACGTGGAAGCAGAGGGAAGACACCTGGTGTCGAAATGCGGCTCATTTCAATCAGTCAGAAATCAGTTACTACAAGAGTCGTAAAGTTCTAAAAAAAAAACGTTATACCTGTTATAACAAGGTAAGCTGTACAAGGTTAATGGAGCCCCCGCCCAATTATCAAGGCGTCGTCCATCAATGACGTTGTCTAATAATGAACGGGGGCAGAGCAAAGTACTGGTCTTATCGTAAACATCTTCATATGACGCTACCGAAAGTTGTTTGATCAGTCACAAGTTGCCGGTTATAGGTCTTGTTGGCGGCTGGACCACCTGTAGTCCCTACCAGGACTCAAATCACGGTACCATGGGAGTCAGGAACCCCCCGGATTTCTGTCCGGGCCTGACTTGAAAACCCCCTTGTGGGAGCGTCATGGTGGCTGTGGTTTACACCCAAAGTCGCGGGAAGGGTCTTCCCAATGTAGAGTTGCAATAAGTACTGGGTGTTGCGACTCTAAGGGCAGTAAGACGTTGTAGGTCAGCCTCGACTCATACCAAGGGTGGAACTTGTGCCGGCAACATAGTTCGGAATTGGTATCAATGGAATGAAGGAGAGCGATGGCAAGGCATATCCTTGCCGCCTTGGATGTATGGGCATCCCGTAAACATAATTCTAAACGATAGGTGGTTTACGTTAAAAATCAGACACTATGTACAAGGTTAATGATCCAAATTTTGATCTCGTCGTATCAACTATGAATACGAAAACGGTATATGGTTTGTCGAATGCATTAGACAGTGATTTTGTGAAGGAGACATTTCTCAATACACAAAGTAATGATGAAGAAAATGTAAGAATTAATATTTTTTCAGAAAGAATTAAACTCAAAGGAAACAACGGAAAAACAGATTGGCCAGCATATAATCCAGCCCAACTAAAGATGCCTTTGCATTCTAAATTCAAATTATTGTTAAACCATATTATACTCGTATTGATGACAAAGAAACGTATAACAAAGCATCTGAAAATCAAATCAAATCGAGATTCATGCCAAAAGGATTCAGAAAGTATTACTACATTAATCATTTGAAAGAATCAAGCGAAGCAGATAATTGACTAACTTGGTCTGGCAGACGTAGGACAGTGGCTTCAACATAACTGAGTAGCAAAATCACTGACTAGGGGTGGCCGTGGTGTAGTGGTAGTAGCAAACGCTTCTCACTCGGAGGGTCCAGGTTCGAATCCTGCCCATGGCAAAAATCAGTTTTTCATTGTATAATTGGAACTCAGACAAAAAAATTCTGCGTGTGAAGGCATAACACTGACACGTAGATTTGGCTGTTATAAGAGTTTCAAGCAATGGAAAAAATACTGGGAATTATATCTCGAATCACTCTGAGTGAAGAAAAACTCTCCGTCCTATTCGGACTCCCACCCCTGGAGAGCAAACATAGAAACCAAACACACCTGAGTTTCAAACCACTACAAAAACAATTTTCCTTTCTCCTCCTTCTATCTTTCCGCCCGCGCCCTGGCAACAGTAAAAGGGTATCAACCCCTTAGGCGCGCGTAAATTATAAAAAAAAAAAAAAAAAAAAAACTGAGGAGTATACAAATTTGCCAAACATAAAAATTGAATTGGCTAATCTTGAATATGAAACACTGAAGGAAGGGGCGATTCAAAGGAAATACACGATGTCAATCGAACTTGAACTAAGAAAGAGGTCATTGGAATTGATATATTGTATTAAAATTAAAGCTGAGCTTTTGAGAAGAATTAGATCTGATTCGTGAAAAGTAGACGACACGTGCCGTTTTTTAGGCCTCAAAAGTATAAACAATCTCTAGCTTTGGTTTTTTTTTACTCGTTTTTTTTTTTTCATAATTACTTACTTATTTAAGGTGACGCTAGAATCCGGGGTAGACCTGGGCCTCAGACAACAAGAGTTTCGAACTCAATCTTTTGCTATCTACCTGCAGTTTTGCACGCTAAGTTGTCTGAAGTCCCCTTCCACTTGCATGCGCCACCTGAGTCGCGGTCTTTCCCTACTGTGCTCTCCCTCAAGTACGGAACCGAAAACTTTTCGGACCGGAGCATTGCTGTCCGGCCGCTCTATATAATCATTGTAGACCTTCACTCTTCTGGCTAAGTTAATGTCGCTCTACAGCCCGTAGAATTTGTCATTGTATCTCATCACCCACTCAACATCTATGCAGATGGGACTGAAAATCACCCGAAAAGTTTTCCTTCCAAAGCAGCCAGAGCATCCTCATCCATTGCCTCTGCGCCATAGAGTAGGACTGGGACTATTAAGTTCTTATACACTCCCAATCAATAGGATAGATGGACACTTAATTTCCTCCTAATTTGAAAAGTATAAATTGTATCAAGTGTCCACACTGACGCACTTGTTAGTTTTAGTGACACGCCCAAACAGTAGAAGAGGAATGATTTGGGTAAATTTTTTTGTAAAAGTGGTGTAAAAAAATCAATCATTAGGATAGATCTAGTAGGTAAAATATAAAAAATAAGTGCACAAAAGAAGAATTTTATTTAAAGAGAATTGCTGGTAATACATATGCGTAATGCATTGAGGCAGCTTAAATTAACGTTTTTCCAGACATCCTTAATCGCAATTAATAGCTTGTTCGTGTTATTAAATCCGCCTACACCGCTGTGAACTTTTATTGATATCCATCCTTAAACATTTTCTATAATGTTTAGATCAGGAGAGAACGGTGACCATTCCATAACCTCATTTGATTGCCCCCGAAATCAATCTTTCACTATTTTTGCATTATTAATGGGAGAATTATCTTGTTGGAAAATTATATGAAGGGTGTTGAAAATATTTTTAATCTTGGACATTATATGATGCAGAACATCTTTATCATTCTGCACGCCTTTCATTTCCATGAGCTCAAAGTTGCTATGCCAGGATATTGCACCCCATACCATAATGAAGGGGGTGACAAAATCTTTTCTTTTGTCCGCGAATCATGGAAATAATAATTATATGCATTAGGACCATCCAAGTTAAATTTCTTTCAACGCTAAATACCACTTATTTCCATTTATTAGTCCAATTCATATGATGTCTAGCATCAAGCGAATGACGTTATGATGTTCTATAAGTACAGGCTTGCGCTTCATTTTTTTCCGTTGAAGTTTAGGTGAAGCCTTCAAAATTCGCCGTACAATTGAAATGCTAGTTGAAGCACCGGCTGTTGGGTGCCGGATCTCCAGAATTGGAAGCGATCCGAAGAATTCTTCGCATATAAATAGCTTTCGTTTCACGAGAAGTGCGCGATTTTAACATCAGCAAGAAAAGAATTAAACTTTGTCACTTCGACGAATTCGCATTGCAATACTGCGATTTGAATAGCCTTCTTCCTTCAAGGTTTATATTTTTATGGTGTCCTCTTTTGAAAGACATTTTTCACTTCTTATTTCTTGAAATAAACATATAATCAGATCGAAAACCTTACTAACTTTCTAACGATCCATAAACTGAAATGAACAGTGTTGCCATATTTTAAAATTGTATGCTTATCAAGTTTGAGCAAAATTTTGCTGTAGATCTATCCAATTGATTGGTTGTCTTTGTAGTCAGAGGGTCTAGTTTTAAGGATCGGATAAACAATGTTGATTTTCCATTCATCGAGCATAGGTTAGGGTTAGGTTAAACAGGGGTGTGATGGATATGCCATCACACAGACACCAGGCACCAAAACGGGCCCATCGCGATCCCTGTGGAACCAGTTGAATTTGTCATCAAGGGGCAAAAATCTAAACAATTGCCCTGGTGAAACACCCAATTATCCTGCAAAAGTCAAGACGGCCTTTGAAGTTCGTGCCGTCTATTTCCTCTAGGTTTTCGAAAAAGTATTTCCCTAAAAATTTTCTTCGACTCCGCTATATTGCCTGTGTGAAGCAACAGCTTGCAGATTACCGCAGAATCTGCAGATATCCGTATCTGACAATTTGAGGCTCTTTGTGTGTTGCCGCAGGAATCCTGTCAGGATTCCTATAACTGTCCTAAGCTTACCCCTGTTTAATTTTATTAACTTCCTATATCATTTGCGGTCGAAAAGCGGCCAAAGAGCCTTGGATACCCTGTGTAATTCAAGACTTGACCGCCTTAGGTTGGCAGTATTTGTGATTTTATCCTCGATAGTGACCTTCACAAAGGGGTGGTTTTATGTTGGCAACCTCACTATTGTCGAGTAGCCCTCCTTTTCTTACAAACTAGTCCGCTTGTTCATTTTTTTTTAATAAAGCAGTGTCCTGGCACCCGTCACAGTCCTACCCAGTTCTGACTACATAGTGCCTGACTGTATCAGAGTTGACGTTGGTTGATTCCATTGCCTTGAGTGCGACCTGGATATCGATGTAGATAGCGATATCGCTTTCGGATACCGTTCTCATCTACATTAGCTCAGCCGCCCTAAGGACAGCCAGGACCTCTGATTGGAAGACACTGCTTGCGTCCGGTAGTCATATAGCCACTCTTAGCTCTGGGTCTTCTGAGAAGATACCAGAAACTGTTCCTTCCTCTGTGTTTGAGCCATCTCTCATAGGGAATACTTTGGTCCGACCATATTTTACAGATGAGTTGGTGTATGCTCCTTACCAAGTCGTGGCCTGCCGCTTTGAAGAGCTCGACAGTCAGGTCGTCCGGTCCAGCAGCTTTGTTAGACTTAAGCCTATACATGGTCGCTTGGGCGGAATTGTTGGTCTACATCGTCCAGGTTGAAGTTTCATTATGGCTTACAACGGTACTCGGTTCGTCATATCCGTTATACAGTCAACAGAAATGTTCTTTCCAAATCCTCAGCATCGACTGCGACTCTGCTACTATGCTCCCTTGTTCGTATGTACAGGCTTCAGTTCGGAGTTTGTGTTCGTTTGGTAAAATTTCCGAATCTTATTCCTATAGCAGAATTTCTTCGAGGCGTGCTTCTCAAGGTCCTCTTTTTCCTCCTGAGAAATCGGTGTTCGTCTCTCCTCTTCTGCGCCTAGAGTTTGTGGGCAGCTCTAGTCCTTCTATCCAGCGCCTCTTTGTATGCATCTTGCTTAGATGCTCGTCGTCAAACCAGGGGTTTCGTTGTGGTGGCCGAGTGACTCCCAGCGGCAAGAGGGGCAATGTTGCCACTGGTCTTCGATACTTGATTTTTCTTTCATTTTATTTATTTATTTATTTTTTTTGTGGGTAGGTGAGAGATCTTAATAGACACTGTAAGCCCGGTGCTTGTGAGAATCTATAACTTGTCTAAGTTCCCTAAGTGTAGCGTTTTCTATTGGAAGGTTCGTCGTCACGTCTAGCGTATTGACATTCTCTGGAAGCACTTCCCCGTCGAATGGTTTGAACGTTTCTGCAAGATGGTCGGCGAAAACGTTAAATTTTTCTTTATCTTCTTTCGCCCAGTCATCCTGGTTTCTTCTTACTGGCGCCACGTGTATTTGGCGCTTTCGAAGACTTTTAACGGCTCTTGATATGTAGTAATTGGTATCTTTTGTCGCTGTGAGGCTTTCTAGGTAGTTATTAATACCTTGGTTATGGAAGTCCTTGATCGATTTTCTCAACAAGTTGCGGAGCCTATTAAAGGACGTTTTATCTTGTTGAGCCCGAGTTTCATGCTACTTTTTCCGTGCTCTTCCTTACTTACTTCTCATTTCAATGATTTCCGGAGGGTATCTTATGCCGATAAGAGTAATTTTTATTTTTTTTTTGCGCACCGTCGTCATTTGCAATTTGTCAAGTTCAATTTATGTTTTCAGAGAGTGTTCAATGCTGTCTTTTATAAATAGGGATCACCCGCCTCTTGCGTTTCCCGATGGATGATGAAGGTGGTAGTCGTCAGGTGAGTTTCAGAAATTAAACATATATCAACTGCTTTTTCCTGAATACAAATACTTAGTTCATCAAGTCTTTTCTGCAGGCCGTTGGCATTCTACGCAAGAATGTTGAGCTTCTTTGTTATAATTAGTTACACAGATCTGCTTCGAAGTTGAGAAGCCGTTCGACTATTATCTTATTTGTTTTAGTCAGTTCTTCTAGTCTCTCGAGAATTACTGAGAAAACATTTGAGGCGTGATCAGGTGATTCACAGTTTGTCGTATTTGCTCGCGCCGCTATTTGTAAGCAAGTTTATCCACTTTTCACTTGCGCATTGTTATTTTTGACGTTGTTGTTATTGGTGATTTTAGAGGCCATCACGCATTTCACACAGCGAGGCTCCTTCTGGCAGTCGTCTGAGTATGGCTGAATCCCTGACAACGGGTACATTTGGAAATCAACCTCGAGTTTTTTCGCGGAGGTTCAATTTTGACAACAAGTCCCAAAATTGAATTTATAGAATAAATCCTTTCTAGGCTTTCGATTTTCTCGAAATCGCGTCTTGAGGTCGTCCTCTCGCCTTCAACACTGCAGTGTTTTTGCGCAAGTATATTGACGGCGTCGATTATTTCTAAGCCTTTATTTTGAAGGTCAAACAAAATGTTTTCTTTAGGGCAAGAGGCGTGCAAGCCTCTAGCTACCACGCGTATGGTATGGTAATTGTCTGGATTAAGGACATTGACAGTCTATGTATCGTTATTGCGGGATCTTACTCTGTAGTCGGTTGAACACAACGATTTCAAGATTGTGTGCAACTTGTCATAGTCTGAGATTCCAAATACTTTTATTGGCGGCGGCGGTCTATATTTGTGTTGTTTTTTCCTTTATTGACCTCAACAATATTAGAGCTGGCTGGCGTCTCTTTTTGTACATTTTGAGGCGAGGAATCAGATTTCCGTTTCTCGGACTAGCTCTTCTTCGTCCGTGTGAAAATTTGAGTCTTCCGGGCGGTTAAGTCGCGAGTCAGACTCGGTTTTAGATTGTGTCTTAATGGCATCTAATTCCTATTTAAGTTCGGCGCAGAGCAATTCCATATTTTGGAGTCTGGCGCGGAGATCAAAATTTTCGTATTCGAGATTTTCTGGCTTATTCGGTGTAATACTATCGTCAAAAGCTACCGACTATTGCTCCCGCACGGTTTTTCCAACGATCCGCGTGTTGGAGATCTCGTAACCCTTGAGCTTTTTTAAAGGGGTCCTGGTTTGTATTTGTATTGTGTTTGTAGAACTCTTTTTAGTTCCCACGAGTAGCAGAGAAAGGGTAGTCCGTCTGTCCAGAGATTCTCCGGCTGATTCGGAGGTCGCCAAGTTTCCGGATGTTCCGTTAGAGATTGTGCTATTTTTTATACTGGGCCCTCAACCTGGTCGATTCTGACACGGATCACTTAACACCTTAATCCGGTCCAGTGGACTTTAGTCGTCTCTTACACCAGGCATGCCTACCTCGGGTATATTCTAGCCCCTAACCAGAAGGGTTATGCTGGCCACACGAGGTTAATGGAGACTCGATCGAAAAAGGATTTAGCGATCTCCGTCCAACGTCAGACTTCCTCACAGTATTAATTTGCCTTGCCGATATTCGGGATATCCGTAGCTGTAGCTTGGCTACAACGACGTAATTGTCCGAGTCGATGTTGACCCCTCGGATCGTTCGGACATCCATAATAGGGGAGGAGTGCCTTGCGTCGATTGCAATGTAGTCAATCTGGTTGATTGATCAAGAGACCATCAAGTTCCCTTATGAATATCGAGATGCCGGAACCGCGAGCTAGCTACGATAATATTTCTCCCCGCCGCAAAATCGAATAGTCGTGCAGGCTACTCTTTCTAACAGTACATACTACCAAAATGCCCTCTGGCTCCAGTACTTGTTGTACAAAAGGCCGCTTCTCTTTAAACTGAAGATGACTTTGAGAGTGCAGCACATGATATGAATATCAAGGGGTAGGTATAGAAGTGAGCATCTAACACTTACACCGCAGCATAAAAATCTGCAGTTAAAGTGAGTGTATGTGAGCCAGACAAGGTCAATGTTTTAGTAAGTCAACCTCTGTGCTTTGGCCTGCAAGCTTATCGTCCATTTCATTCCTGGCCATTCCTTTGCTACCCAGAGCTTAGATCAAATTTCTCCATTGTTTTAAGACAACATTTGATTTTGATGGCTCGAATTAGATCGAATGCTTCTAAAAGATTGATCAAGCATGTTAGAGCGAAGTGCACCCTTCATTTCATATACCTATTTTTCCCCATATATTTATCTTATGAGTACTTCATTTGCGTTTTTCTCCGTTTAGATGCATGTGTGGTTTGTTTGTGCCACACCTATGCTCTGCCCAAAGCTTGTACTGTACATATTGGAAATTCAAAAGCCCAAGTGGGGCTGTGACCCGTATGCTTAACATCTATAAACACAGTTGACGCTAAAAGTTTCGAATTACTTTGAGAGGCAGCACATGATATGTTTATCACAGTCATGTGTAATGGATATGCATCAGCATATCTATAGCAAAGCCAAATACGCCAGCGAATTCATTTATGCATGGAAGGCAAATATTTCCTTAATCAAAACAGCAGTAACGTACTTAATTGAAACCTTAATAACCAACCAATTGAATAGAACGCGTAGCTCCAGTTTATGGAGTAGTTTTCATTGTGATATGCTTAGTTCGAAAAAGTGAGCTATATAATTTATTTAGATAGCATTTAGATACCTGGATTTGGCTGACAATCGAGTGCCCCTACCACATACACTGCAATGAAAATCACGCACACTTTTGCAAAAGAACGTCCTTCACGAAGGGCAACTTAACTATTAATGCATGACCGTAAGACACGTATTTCCAGACAGGTGACAACAAACTATGAGTTTCAATATTGTGAACGCCTTGTAATACTTACCACATATGTATGATACAATGGCATTTTTGATAGCAATGTCGCTACTATTCCTACGTATTTGATGGTGGTGTTGTGAAATTATGAGAGAAATAGAGAAAAAGCGGTAAGCAAGAGTTTAGGCGTTAGTTTGCGACTGTCCGACTTCAAAACTTCTCATAGTAGAAGTTCATCCAAGAAGAGGTGTCGTTTTAAATTTCACGCCATTGTCAACTGTGGAAATATCGGGGAAACGTTTCATAAAGTTCATACTGCATTTGGTCAACATAAAATGCTTCCTCGCACAGCTATAGGGAATTTAATCGATAAATTTGAACGCCTCGTACAGATTAGCGATTTGAAGACTGCAATGGTGCCGTGATAAGTCCAAAATCACTTTCACAAAGCGACATAAGGCAAAATTATTTTGAGACAAAATTGTGATAAGAATAAAACTGTTATGTGCGAAGTGGGCGAAGTGAGCCACCCACCCCACAGACTCGCTTATAGGCGCCTGCCTGACAGTTGTTGACATACCCTTAGCAGAGCGACGAAGTCGCATGAGCGCCTAAAACCTGCGGAGAAAAGGGTGAAATCCTGTTAGCAAGCGAAGCGAGTCACCCACCTCAAACAGTGGAAAGTGACATAAGGCCAAATGCTGAAATTTCGAAAATTTCAAAATTTGGCCCTCTTTCGCTTGGAGTTACATATGTCAGGGCACCGACTGCAACTTGTGTTCGTCCGACAAGGTCAACTGAGAATATCGACGCCTTAGCTGAAAAATGACTTAAAACCCAGGTGTGTCCATTTTGAGACAATCACAGGAATTGGGCCTATCGGCAAGCATTTTGCATAAAGATCTTTTCCTATATGTTTATAGGATCCACCTGACACAAGAATAGAAGCCAGTAGACTACGCACAACGCCGTACTTTCGCTGATTGTGTGCTGGAAATGAATGGACAAAATCATGATTTCTTACACAAAATTATTCTGAGTGATGATGCTCATTTCCATTTGTCTGGGTACGTAAACAAACAAAATTGTCGTATCCGTGGTTTAGAAAACCCAAGAGAAACAGTGGAATAACCTCTTCATCCAGAAAGATCGAGAGTTTGCTTTTATTATCAGGAGGACGGCGCCACATGCCACACAGCTGTTGAAATAATGGCTTTATTGCGCGATAAATTTCCTGGATTTCACAAATGTTTCCTACGCTTAGTCAATCTGTTATGACATCCTTTTTAAACTTACCGTAAATTATGTACGAGTATGTACCTTGTCATCAGTATAGTGGTCTTAGCTATTATATACTTCGATTTGGGACTGAATTCTATTAAATATTTTTCGTACAGAATTTCTGCTACTAGGTATGTCAAACATGGTATACGGAGGATAGGACGAGTGTTCATTTCTTTTTGGTAACAAATACCTCAGAGAGCGTGGAAAAATAGTTTATTGAAGAAAACATTGGACCATACATGATAACGAATGGAATAGGCTTTTTGCGGGTAATTCCAACTGTGGTTAACGTTTACAATGCTGGCAGTACTGGCCATCCACATTTATAAAGTTAGACTTGGAAGCATACATTCCTTGATAAAAACTTCGTAAAAGTTTCCTTCTTAATGCTTTCTGCTTGTCTATTCTTAGAAGTTTGCAGCCGCTTGTATGACCAACGTCCTTTTGCTGAGATGCCCGTCCCATCGCTTTTGCTGCTCTTTCTGCGCCCACCCTTTCTGTGATTTTGCCGTTTCTGGTAGTTTTCTTATAGGATGGTCAGGGCTTTAAAATATTTGGCTATAGCCTACCGTAACTGCTTGATTGGTCTTCTCTCTTGGTCTCTTAAATTTGGTGGTACGAGTACAACAGGTATTTAATGTGGTGGACAAATTGCTGGCATTGATATCATGGTATATCAATACTGTATTGTATACCACATATCTGTTACTACAATACCATGCTAAAAGCGAGTATACCACGAAACATACTTGGTATTGAGGTTCGCAATGTTTTGGTGGTATGCCACCTTCTTACTAATTGCAGCGCCACTTTCTCTCTGTTTTTCGATTCTTCGTAGATTCTTTAACAATTCAAAACATTAAAAAAGTATAGCATTGGTTTTGTACAGTGGATTCGAAGAGAACTATTTTATCCAAATGAGAAACAACACAAACGTCAAAGTATATTACTTAATGCGAAAGTCAGCATGTAGTCGTACTACGAAATGCTGTCTGTCACTTGTTGTGGTATTCGCTATACTGTACCATATTTATACTAGCAGTCTATCCCAAACTTAATATAGAGGCTTAGGGTGTCCCCTAATTCGTCAAAGATAATTTGGGAAATGATATTATTTATCGAGGATTTAAGAAAAGTCTTACTTTGGTGTACCCATACTAATGGTACAAACTTCACTTTAGGACTTTATTTTTTGAAGATATACTAGTCTTTGTAACTGCATTCAAATAAAGTAGATATTCTATTTAATAAAGTAGATATTTATTTCAGATATTCAATTTCTTACCCTGTTGCATTTTTCTTGCCCATGCTAATTTTTGACCTTGAGGTCACTTTTCTTCAGGTAATGCGTTTTAGATAATTACTATTTTATATGTGTACTAAAACAGTTATAGCAGGTGCTCAAAGTGTCCTCCCTTATACGCATATTAGAGCCCGTTTTTCGATTGTTGCGAATATTTATTGATGCTGACTCACTTTTGACGACGCTTCCAGAATACGCTCTTCCAATTCACTTAAAGTTTCTATTTCGGTTGAATAAACAAGTTCTTTCGTTCTTCATCATACAAGAAAATCCTATACTGTAAGATCGGATATCTTGCAGGCTAGTGAACTCGTCCATCTACCCAATTCTTAACGTCACGACTATAGTGGGCTGGAGCAGCATCTGGTTGGAAATATAATAAAGCTAGTTGAATCAGTGGAATGTCCTCCAATAGTTCTGGTAAATCATTTCGCAAAAACTTCAGATAGTCTGTAGAATTCAGCCTATGTGGTAGTTTGAAGGAGCCAATTAACTTGTTTCCAATTACTCCTGCCTCATATTTTCCGGAATTACCGGAAAACTGATTGGCCAAAATACAGAGGAATACTGTCAAAAACGTTGTCCTCTGAACTATCAAATCCCCCGCGTGACACCAATGAGCTTGACATGAAAGTCAGGGAATTTACTCCGGCTCTCAATCAGGTAGAATCTCAACACTACTAGAAGTGTTAGAAAATATTATGAGGAGCTGTGTAGACCTTATCCGCATTCTACTGTTATGGAGAGAAGTCAATGTAGTATTCATTCCCAAAGCTGGAAAATGTTCTCATGTAGTCCCAAAGGACCTCAGACCTATAAGTCTATGATCATTCCTTCTGAAAACTTTAGAACGACTGATTGATATCCATATTCGAGCTAAAGTTGATCCAAGACTTCTGTCTACGGCCAACATGCCTACTGTAAAGGAAAGTCGGTGGAAACGGCTTTGCACTCTCTGACTAACCACATCGAATGATCCCTACAATATAAGGAGTACACAATGGTTGATTTTCTAGACATAGAGGGCGCCTTTAACAACGTCAACACATCCGCAATCACGGCTGCGCTGTCAACTCTGCAAGTAGACGACTCACTTGGGGAGTTGATCGGTCTAATGCTAAAAAGCAGGATAATCAACTGCAAACTGGGTGAGACTTCTGCTAAAAGATATGTCAGCAGAGGTACGCCGCAAGGCGGTGTCCTCTCTCCCCTTCTCTGGAACTTAGTAGTTAACGAACTACTGACATACCTGGAAGCGGGTGGTAGCAGAGTGATTGCCTATGCGGATGACGTTGCCATAGCCGTCTCAGGGAAACATCTCAATACCATTAAAGAACTCCTCCAAGTAAATCTCAATAGATTAACCCGCTGGGCAGATCGCTGTGGATTGGGAATAAACCCCCATAAAACTGATCTTGTCCTCTTTTCTGGGAAATATAAAATTCCAATCATAGACCCTCCTTCAATAAACGGTACCAGTTTAGTTTCCTCCGATATGCAGTTAACCGCATTAAACTAAGCAGAGTCAGAAGAACAGCATGTCTATGCACAAGCGGAGCCTAGCGGTCTACCCCCGCTGCGGCATTAGATATTCTGCTTCACTTGACACCCCTCGACTTTTTTAGCAGGCAAGTAGCTGCGACTGCAGCTATTCGCCTTAAAGCGACTAAACAGTGGACAAATAATTCATTTGCCCACGCCAGCATTCTTAATACATTAGGAATCCTAACAGAGAACAACGATGACACCATACCTGAAAATTGGTTTTACAAAAACTTCCATGTAAACTTCCGCTCTAGATCATTCTGGGATTAAGATGCTTTCATGGAGGACAAGTCAATCCATCTCTACACAGATGGATCTAAAACCGATAGCTCAGTTGGTCGCGGTGTTTTCTCAGACAAGCTAAATCTAAGCCTCTCTTCCCGTCTTCCAAATCACTGTAGCATGTCCCAGGCGGAAATTTTGGCGATTAAAGAAGCTCTGTCCTGGCTGAAGAAAAACGTGATATCTGCAAAGGATATCCGCATATTTTCGGATAGTCAGGCCGTCATCAAGTCCCTGGACTCGGTCTCATTATATTCTAAAACCGCCCTTGAATGCCGATCATCTCTTATGGAGTTGGCAGAGCAGTTCAACATTCACCTTTGTTGGTTGCCGGGCCACAGAGACATCCCAGGGAACTGCAGAGCCGATGAACTCGCCAAAATTGGAACCACTTTACCTATTCTACCGGAAAAAAGTAGTATAGGTATACCTATCGCTACGTGCAAACTAACACTAAAGCTAGATGCCAATAAAAGAACAGACCTTAGGTGGGCTGCTGGGCAACCATGTCTAGCGACCAAACAGATCTGGCCAAGGCCGGATCTGAGTCGCTCTAAGTGTCTGATCCTTTTAGATAGGAAACATCTCAGCGCCATAATAGGTGTCATTACTGGACACTGCCTCATAGGCAAGCACGCAAGAAGGCTTGGCGCTTTTACTAATGACTTCTGTAGAAGCTGCATAGACGAGGAAGAGGAGGAGACAATTCTCCACCTACTCTGCACATGTCCAGCTCTCTCCCAGAGAAGAAAGCTAGGAGCTTTCTTCTACAACGACTTAAACGATCTAGAAAAATTAGACGTTAACAGTCTCCTACGCTTTATTATAAGCTCAAACTGGTTCCAGTAGTAAGAGGATTATAGATCCACGTGGCATCACAATGGGCCAATAGGCCTAAGTGAGTTGGTATTTCCAACAGCCACTCTTACCTAACCTAACCTATATGCTAGGCTCTTTGCGAGACGTACATATTCTAAATAAGATAGACTGCTGGAGAATTTTCCAAATAGAAGTTCGCTTTGTTAACATCTAAAGATCGATTTTTTACTCCAATTTAGGGAACGAAGATGTCTCTTTTAAGACAGTTGGAGTACCTACATGAAGATCCGAAAGGTTTAATTCTATTTAACGACAAATAAATCAACGTATTGTAGATGACGATCAATAGGAATTACGTCCACTTGACCAGGAATAGGTTTGGATAGCGATATCCAAACATAATATAAATAATTTTGGATGCTGTTAAAGGGTGAAAAATACACAGCAACTTGTGTTTCAAATGTCATCAAAGTATTCTCAAATAATGAAACATTAAAATAGTTAGTTCAATTCTCAATACGGAAGACCCGAAATCTGTGGAAACTACAGGGGTATAAGTCTACTTAATAAAAAGAAAGGTCGAAACGTTTTCTCTGATAACAAATCGAGAAATACCGTATTCCTATTTTGGAATTCCAGTTATTATGAGGGAAATGCACAAAATCAGACTGCTTTTGCAAAGAGGCTTAGTGCCCGTAAGAAGAAGGTTTGGAGTCAGAATTAGTCTTATAAATCTTAGATATACGGTTGAAAGATTTCTCAATGAATCTGTATTTGCTGAAGTTAATAACGAACTTATTTCTGAAAAGACTGCAGTAGATACGAGGGAAACCACCATACTGATGTGTGTTAAGTGTGATAACAAAATTATCGGTAAGGAGTCCTTACCACGTCAAAATGTTTACAAGTTTGGGAGAGTGGTAATTTGGGTAATTTGGAATTTGAGGAAGAAAGAAAGTCCCAAGTGAAATTTTAAAATGTCACATAAGGATTTGCTTTAAGTAATGCGCTTTTTTATGGACTAAGCTTTAGATGGTGCACTCAATCAGAGAGTGACTCCAACTCTAGAAGCGGTTAAGGCTAGATCGTGTTAAATGGAGAGATCTATTATTGTTGAGTCTATGCACAGTTTTCACTGTGGCGCCAACTAAGGGAAAGACAAATAACGAAGCTAAAGAATGAAGCCTTAATTCAGATTTTTTTTTGGTTTAACCTTCTTTTATTGTACTTTCTCCTTGTTACCAAAGTAGTATTTTTCAGTTGACGAACCAAATATCATACTTCAGCTTTAAATTGGAGCACTGAAGTCCAGTGAACTGCATACGATTCTTACGATTAAATAAATGAAACAAAAAGAATCCAATGAAAGCTGTGTGAATGATGCGTTCTCTTTAAATAGTTTAACCGTAAAAGGGTTCTGCCAAACATTTATCACAGTCACTTACAAGTAACTACCAACCATTTGGTTTCAGATTTGACAAATATATTGTTGTACTACATCAAGAAAATATATCACGTCAACAAATTGCATATAAATCAGGTGCAATCGCCTGGCTATTAAACGCCTCGACTTGCACCTGCTGTGCCGCACGTTTTAAAATGGAAAATACTCGTACTCGTCAAATGTAATGAATAAAAATCACAACCTTTTTTTATTTGTAATTTTTTTTTCTGCAACATTTCTGTGTGTGCTGTTATGAATTTTATTTTCAATTTTCAGATATCCTTATGCTGCAATCAGTGACATGGCATATGGCAGGCATATCAGTTTAATGGTGACAATTTTGCTGGATTTGAGCATTTTCGCAACCGGAATTCCAAGTTTGGTGGTGGCTTCACAGAATCTGCAATTGATCGGGAATCGCTTGAGTGACGGGCATTTTTACTTCTCCTTCTGCTACTGGCTAATCATCATTGGCATCTTAATTTGTCCACTTATGTGGCTCGGAAGTCCTAAGAATATGAGGTATGGATGTCTGGCCAAAATGGATGTGTCACGACTAAAATGATTCACTTGCTGGTTTTTCCGTATTTATTTTGAAGAGGATTAGCCATATTCTCGGTGATGGTGGTCGCAAGCGTTGTGGTTCTACTTGGTTATTGTCTAATTAAAGCAGAGGGATTGAGAAACCCGTTCCAGGGAATGACAAACGGTGAGTGATTCTTTCTTTTAACTTGCCTATACACATAGTCTCTTTGTTTGAGCTATCTTTATAGGGTGCTATAATTAAGTTGAATTTATGACCTTGGAATAAAATTTGATATTGCTCGTATACCTGCATTAACATTTTATATTTCTTTTAAATAGCAACATGCAATTTCTTAGACGTGACAGAGCATTTTGAATTAAAAAAAATCTTTCAGCATAGGTCTAATTATCTTTATTCTAGGAGGTATAAATAATAAAGTGGAAACATTGTTTATCGACACGTGTAGGCTTTTAGCTGGCGCTGAAAGGCGAGCAATGGCACATTTCATTTTGCTTCTAATATAATCTTATAACGGAATATACTGTGAGTGTAATGACAAGATAAATCGGATTAAAAGTGCACTCGTTGCTAAAAGTAAAAAAAGGGCCTAGAAAGTCTCCAAAAATCTTCCGTTAAAATCCTCAAGCATGTAGGTATTCGTATCTTATAAATCCAACTGGCTACTGAATACTAGTAGAAAATTGACTGACTACTTACTAAACACACACTTCGCTCGTTGCCCCGCTGTTTCGAAATAAAAACTGAGAATACATCTCCTGAATTTACCCGATTACAGAAAAGGTTTTTTCTTCAAGTCCACATGGCTTGACAGTATCATACCTGAAAAAATTCTGCATTCTAAAGTCGTATGGTTTTTTGATTTACAGCAATCATATTAGGTTGTAAATTTTGTAGTGAGATTAAAGTAATTTAAGGATAATTTAAAGAACTATAATTGTGTAATATAATTTCTGGTTCGATTACCCTCCAATACATTTGCTACAATACATTTTGCTTGAGGTAATCTTTATACTTTTCCCACTTTCTGATATCATGGTACATTTTTGCATCGGATACCCTACAGATTGTATTGGTTTCTTAACCTCTGTCACTTCCGGTGAACTACTATACTTAAGGTGCGATCAGACGGTCATCCGAACTTGTCATCCGGATGACATCCTGACGTCACTATGACGTAGAATTTGTCCCAAAGTGGTCATCCCGTGTAATCGCCTGTCATCCGGCATGTCATTGAACGTGTCAACCGGATGACATACCAGATGACACGATTTCTAAGTCATCCAGATGACTGATTTGAATGACCGTGTGATCGCTTGTCATCGCTATTGGGACTGGATGACCAAATCTTTTTGACAGCGTGTCATCCGAATGACAAGTTCCCATGGATGACATTACTTGATTTTTCACATTGTCATCTAACATCGGATGACACTTTTGAATCGTTGAAAAAGTTAAACGTTAATTTTCGTTTTGTTTCTGTGATATAAAAGGAGTGAAAACGACGGTGAAACCGATATTGAAGCCAAAAATAAAACACCCATGGTTTCAGGAAAAAAAGGAGCAGAAAAATATAATTTTCCTGGGACTATCAAACAGAGTCTGCTTTAATTGCAGCTGGTCGGGTAGATCCTGTCCTTTGAGATAGTGGGCGGACTGCAAACAACAAATAACAAATAACAAATTTTCATCAGTGTCATTAGTATCATCCGTGCCATTAGTGTCATCTCGTGTGATTGCCTGTCATCCGGCTATGTCATCCAGACATGTCAACCGGATGACAAAGCAAGTGTGTCATCCATTTTGGGACAAAATGACACTCGGAAGACCGAAGGGATGGCTCTGTGTGATCGGGTGTGATCTATCGAATGACCCGCTCGCAGATGACAATCGAATTACAAAAGTTCTCTGACGTCAGCATGTCATCCGGATGACAAGTTTGAATGACTGTCTTATCGTACCTTTATCTTTGGTTCCGTGGCATAAACTTACTAACTTAGAAAGCTTTCGACAGCAGCATTCCATCTTCTGTTCTCTTGATTACATTTTTTATCACGTTTGTACTTGGAGCTGTTGCAGCATTAAAATGCTGGCGGTATTTTCATTGCTTAGTAACAATAGAATAGATAAACATTCGTGCACTGGGTACATTATGATTTTTAAAAAAATTACGTATAGTTAGTCAAAGTTGGCGAACCCTATAGCTTCTGCGTCTTATAGCAACAAGGCATATACATTATACATAAAGGGTTTTCCAATAGGGACTTGACAACTTTGAATTTAATTTGTGAACGCACTCTTTCACTAATCATCAAACTGTCACTGTCAATTTATTCAGTAAACTCAATATTTTCATCATGGTAAAGTACACGAACGAGCAACGTCTGCAAATTATAAAAATTTTCTACCGAAATTCGGAGTCAGTGACTGCAACTTTAAGAGCGTTAACTCCAATTTTCGGTCGTAATTCTCGCCCTAGTAGACAGGCAATAACAAGTTTAGTGCAAATATTTGAGTCTACATATTCGTTGTGTGACGTTGCCGTGTCAGTGAGACAACGGGTTGGTCGAAGTGTCGAAAGTATCCTTGCCGTTCAGGCGTCCGTAGCAAACGATCCAAATCAGTCAATTCTACGGCGTTCTCAAGAATTGGGCATCGCTCAGACCACATTATGGCGTATTATGTGTAAGGATCTTGGTTTACACCCATACAATGTCAAGCTGAGTCAAGAATTGAAGCCGATGGACCATTTGAAGTGACGTACGTTCTCCGATTGGAATCTGGAGAAGATGCTCCAAGATGATGAATTTCATCGCAAAATCATTTTCAGTGACGAAGCTCATTTTTGGCTCAATGGGTTCGTCAATAAGCAAAATATGCGTTATTGATCGGCTGAGAATCCACATGTGCTGCATGAATCAATACTTCATCCACAAAAAATAACTGTTTGGTGCGGTTTGCATGCCGGCGGCGTTATTGGGCCATATTTTTTCGTCGACGATAACGATCGTCACGTTTCTGTGAATGGTCAGCGTCATCGCGCCATGATCACCGATTATTTTTGGCCCGAATTGGAAGATATGGACTAGGACGATATGTGGTTTCAAAAGGATGGTGCCACAAGCCACAGAGCATACGCTACAATCAATTTATTGAAGAGTAAGTATGGTGAGCGTGTTATCTCAAGAAATGGGTCAGTCGATTGGCTGCCTCGTTCGTGCGATTTAACGCCGCTTGACTATTTTGTGTGGGGCTACGTTAAGTTATTGGTTTATGCCCACACGCCGACGACGTTGGAAGAGCTCAGAGCCAACGTTGAACGCGAAATAGCGGCCGTGTCGGCCGAAATGTGTGACCGTGTCGTTGAAAATTGGGTCCAACGAATCGACCGCTGCAAACGTACCCGCGGTGGCCATATGAACGAAGTCGAGTTCCATTCATAAATGTTTTGATCGTACTTCAAGCCGATAATAAAGTTTCCGAAATATCTCAAATGCTTTGCGTTTTATTTAAAAAAAAAGTTGTCAAGTCCTTATTGGAAAACCCTATAGTATCTCTAGGCTAGGTCTATATCCGGAAAAGTGGATGATATGCTCAAGAACTCGGTGGTAAACATAAGCATGTACAGTATATAATATACTTAAATTAAGACATGTATGAGTACGAGTTGTTACGAATAATAATTGATGGACACCGTACTTGAAGTGTTTTACGTGGACCCCGAAGTGCTTTAAATTTTCCAGACTGTCACTGACTGAAGTGATTATTAAGGTCGCTAGTTTTGTTGAAAATCCCAGTTTTCTATGTACAATATATTAAATTTACAAAAATACCGAGTGTATATACCACTTAAGCTGCAAAAAAAAAACTTAGACTTGGTAGAGTACCAATATCCAGTTAATTGTTGCTGAGCTTTTAAAACTTGTACTTCTTCATTTATTTCAAAGACACAGTACCTATTTAAGAAAAGTTTTTTTCAGAATTGCCTACTTTTGCAAACCTCTTAAGCGGATACAATGTTTTAGCTTTTCAATATGACATTCATTCGATGATTCTGACAATTCAAATCGACATGCAGGATAAGGAGCAGATTAAATGGGCGACCTTAGCTGGAATTTTGAGTAAAATTATGAACAAAATTAATTATACAATAAGTACACATATAATCCTTTTTTTTATTTTACAGGTTCATGCAGCTTTGCAATAATTGGTACCATTATTGCTGCCTATAAATTTGGATCGATGGTTACTTTAAATATTTTGGAAATGCTTCCACGAAGTGTTCCACTTTATGGTGCCATAATATTAATCTCACTGCAGTTGTGTCTATCAGTAGTCATCGGAAGCTCTGCTCTATTTCTTCATATTGAGAATATTTTTCGAGTTCCTGAAGGTATTATTTTTCACTCTATTCTGTTAAATTATATTTAAAAAAAAGTATATTGTTCATAGAATTTTCAATTAAAAGAGCTGCGATTCGGTCTACATTAATAGGACTTGAAGTGTTGCTAGGTGAATTCGTTCCAAAGTTTGACGTTCTCGTTGGTATAGTTGGCGGAACTATTACCGGGCCGCTTATGTTTATTCTCCCACCGCTGTTGTATCGAAAAATAAGGGAGAAGGAACAAATGAGAAGGCGCATTCTCACTCAGGCAGCTTACGGGAGCCTTCCAATTGACTTAAACTACGAACGATTAGACATAACAAATGAAACCTTAGAATCATCTTTTTGGATAACAACTTGCAATCGTTTAAGAAAATTGTATAAATATTCTCCATTTGAAATATCCTTTATATCAATTGTTATTGCATTTGGTGTCCTAGCTTTAGTTTCTTCCACATATTTAAATCTCTTAAGGATCGCAGATCTTTTTCAGAATAATTCGCCATGCTTTAGTAATATTTCGGAATCATATAAAACACTTTAAATTTAGATTTTATATAATAAATATTATTGTGATTTATTCAATTTATTTTTATATTTAACATTCAATTTGATTTTTATTTTATTTAAAATGTATGGGAGTTATTTCATTTTATGCTCCTCAAGCATAAACCTTCTATGGTAATTTGCCAGTGTATTCGAGGTTCATTTAGGAATTTAAAGCCAGACGGGTGTTGTAATATGTTCTACGGAACTACGTAAATAACCCCAAAACACTGCGTGGAGGACCAGATGGAAAGTCTGAAATCCTCTGTGTAGGGTCATCCGGTTCGTGAGAGCTAGATCCAACTCTGGTTGGAGGCTTTTAATGAAAGAAAAAAAAGGAATTGTAAGATCGTGTGATACACATACGAGTATCTATGATAGTAATTCTTCGCCTCCTACTTTAAGTTAAGAACAAAGTTTTCTGGGAGATGGTTCAAAAATAGTTGTGGGGTGTAGAACAATCGGAAGGATATTCCACCTCCACTTTTTTCAAACGCTATTGCATGCCACTTTGATTTCGTCCATAAATTCTCTATGTTGCCACTGAAGTACTACTGGCTTACATTGAAATTGTTCTTTTTTTTGTTAATTATTTTAACAATCCGTAACATCCTCAACATCATAAATCTGGCACACAGTCAGAATGTATAATAGTGTGTGTTTCGCTGAATTTTCTAATTCACCAGCATTGTTATTTGATCAAAGGATATTGATTTCTTCCATGGTTTGATACTGGTGCTTTTGATTTCTATGCCTTCAGAAAGCTATTGAAAGCATTAACGAATCGATGAGTGCGGTAGGTATTGCCATGTTCTGAATCTATTATATGTTGTTATCTCTGATATTCACGGTCAAATGCACAGTATACACATTTTATGCTAGAATATTTGGTTGCTTAGGGGCGAAAATATCTGTAGAAAATAAATAATTATATCGAAAATGAGGAGAAAATATATTTCTCCGACAAAACGTGGCTAAACGAGGATCATACCCAGCAAAAGATGTGGACATACTAAGCGATCGTAACACCGCTACAAGTTTTTCATTCATGTTTATCAACTGAACTCCGATCACCAAACGGAAAAGCAAAGAGTCTTATAATAATCCATGTTGGAAGTTGGAAAGGATTCGTTCAGGAAGAAATGCTCAGCTTTGTTTGAAGCTTACCTCGCTGCTACCTTGAGGATATGAATGCCATAGTGTAGTGGTCTGAGAAAAATCTTTAGCTCAACTCCGACATACTCATAGCAATGGATAACGCTACATCGCTTTTGAGGAAGGCTGAATTACTGGATATCACTATACACCACAAAGACAAAAGCATACGCAGCACACAAACAGGGCCGAAAACAGAACTTCTTAAAAGAAAGGCCCTTAACCATTATTATAAGAAGAGCTTGAGAAGGTGGACAATTAAAAAAATAGCTCAATTGTGTATAAAACGTTGAAATAAACGTTGAGTCTAAGATGTAGTAACTGCATGTTTTCGCCTAGAGAGCAACAGAAATGATCGTTATTCCTTTAGCTGATAACAACTACAGAAACAATGATACCATACCTGAACCTTGGTTTGACAAAAACTTCCATGTAAGCTTCCCCTCTAGATCATTCTGGGAGGAGGATGCTTTCATGGAGTACAAGTCAATCCATCTCTACATAGATGGATCTAAAACCGATAACGGAGTTGGTGGCGGTGTTTACTCAGATAAGCTAAATCTAAGCCTCTCTTTCCGTCTTCCAAATCACTGTAGCGTGTTCCAGTCGGAAATTTTGGCGATTAAAGAAGCTCTGTCCTGGCTGAAGAAAAACGTGATATCTGCAAAGGATATCCGCATATTTTCGGATAGTCAGGCCACCATCAAGTCCCTGGACTCGGTCTCATTATATTCTAAAACCGCCCCTGAATGGCGATCATCTCTCATGGAGATGGCAGAGCAGTTCAACATTCACCTTTGTTGGGTGCCGGGCCACAGAGCCGATGAACTCGCCAAAATTGGAACCACTCTACCTATCCTACCGGACAAAGGTAGTATAGGTATACCAATCGCTACGTGCAAACTAACACTAAAGCTGGATGCCAATAAAAGAACAGAGCTTGGGTGGACTGCTGGGCAAACATGTCTAGCGACCAAACAGATCTGGCCAAGGCTGGTTCTGAGTCGCTCTAAGTGTCTGATCCTTTTAGATAGGAAACATCTCAGCGCCATAATAGGTGTCATTACTGGACACTGCCTCATAGGCAAGCACGCAAAAAGGCTTGGCGCTTTTACAAATGATTTCTGTAGAAGCTGCATGGACGAGGAAGAGGAGGAGACAATCCTCCACCTACTCTGCACATGCCCAGCTCTCTCCCAGAGAAGAAAGCTTCATCTACAACGATCTAGAAAACTTAGACGTTAACAGTCTCCTACGCTTTATTATAAGCTCAAACTGGTTCCAGTAGTAAGAGGATTATAGATCCACGTGGCATCACAATGGGCCAATAGGCCTAAGTGGGTTGGTATTTCCAACAGCCACTCTTACCTTACCTAGCCTATACATTTTATGGTAATCAGAGTGAAGTGCAAATATCCCTGTACTGCAGATTTGTATTGTATGGACTATAATTTCCCTACTTTTCGTGCAAGTTGATTATCTCTTTTGCTGTATTATGTAAATATACAATAATAACAATTAAAGAAAAATATATGAACATGTCTTTGACTACGTTGCGTATTGGAATTATCAGAATCTTTTAAATTAATTTTATTGAATTAATTTAATTAAGATTTTCAAGATAAATTTAAGGAAAATAGAATTCGAAGTAGAAGATAACTTCTTTGCTCCTACAGCGGATAGCCCAGAAAAGCTCATAGAACGGTTTTCGAAATTGCTAGCTTTAAGTATAATACTTTGGTTTGTTTAAGCTCATAGAGATCCTCTTATTTTACAAAAACCAGTGATGTTTGTTACTTCCCTTTTGTGAAGCATCAAACGAGCTGGGGGTGACAATTATTGATGTAATAACTTTATTATCTTTGAGTACCGAGTCGACCACCGTCGAGTGCACAACTCAACCAGTGCACTCGCAATATTATTGTGTGCTGTCCAAAAAAAAAAAAAAAAAAACACGCGGGCGTGTGCAAAAAAAAAATACAAAAAAAAAAACAAAAAGTGCAGTGCAGTGAGAAACAAAAATACAGTGCGGGTATCCCACCTCTCCTGCTCCTAGTCGAAGTACTGTTGCTTGCACTCAATCACTGCCGTTACTGTATTTACCATACGGTACGGCCAGTGCCTGAGTGTTTGTAACAACTGATGGATAGCGGGTTGTGAGTGAAAATTTTGTTGGTGCATTGTTTCATATTGTTGTAAGGGCATAACACCTACAACAATTTGATCTGGTAAATCAATGTCAAAATTTTTACTTCGCAGCCTTGCTTAGTATCGTCGGTGTTTGTGTTTTCTGAAACACAGAAAACAAACAGTCGGTGATTATAACTAGGGAATTCAGGGTAGATGTAGCCAATATACGCGGGCTAAAAAGTAATCACTTTTCTGCGTACGTTCACGTCTGTAAGAACAGACCAGCTGTTTTGGCACTTAGTGAAACACAGGTAGATCCCCGCCCACACCTCTCAGATCATTCTGATCTGATGCTACCTGGCTACTAGTGCCATTATTCTACTCCCACCGCGGTCTCGCCATTTATGTGCGTAGTGATGTAGCTTACCAAACTCCACCACAATATGATCCATGTTCCAATCCGGAATTCAACTTCATGTGGCTAAAATTCCATCTCCGTAAGCAAATTATCCACTATTGCTTTATTTAAAGAAGCCCCAAACTGGACAGTAATTCAACTTTTAACGAGTTTGATGCGCTGTCTGACTCCAAAGAATTGTATCCCTATATCCTCATACTGAAATCGTTATTACGGCGATTTCAATATACACAATTCTGGGTGGCTTCGACATTCTGAACAGACAACACCCGAAGGACGGTGTGTTGAGATCTTCGCTGCGGAAAACAACCTAACACAGCTTGTAAATGAGCCCACGCGAATACCAGACGTTGATAGTCATACCGCCAACACCCTGGACTTGTTTTTAACTTCTCACCCTGATAAGTACACCATTGATGTGCTCTCCCCTCTAGGCTCGTCGGACCATTGTGTCATATCAGCTAATTTCTCGAAAAAAATGCCTAAAAGAACCGTATGGCAATACGAGAAAGCCAACTGGAGCGGTCTTAACAGCTTCTTTAGGAATTTTAACTGGTCGTTATGCTTCCTCGATAACGACGTGGATGCCGCTGATGATATGATTACAGGCACCATTCTCTTTGGAATGAGATCCTTTATTCCTCATCGGATGAAGAGTATCAAACCAAAAGAAAAGGCATGGTACGACTCGAGCTGTAAAAACCCGTCAGGGTTAGAGAAATGTTTTTTCGGTCATACAAGACCAACCGGACAGAGGAAAACCGAAAAAAGTTCAAACGAGCCAGAAATGACTGCAACGCCCTTCTTAAGCGTGTGAATTTCCAATACAACCAACAACTGAGGCAAAAAATACTGCAATGTCCCAAGGGCAGTACAAATTTTTGGTCATTCGTCAAAAAAATTAGAAATTCCGCCTCATCCTCCATCCAAGCGCTCATTTACAATGACATTCCAGCTGTCAGCTCTTTGGATAAGGCCAATCTGCTTGCTGCACACTTTGCGGCCAGCTCAACACTCCCAGATTGTGCTTTGTCTCCGCCTACACTTGAGTGCTTCGAATCTTCAATGGGACGAATCTACTTTCGCACTCGTGTAGTAGCAGGAGTACTTAAAGATCTCAACATACATAAATCCGCTGGTCCAGATGGTATATCTCTACTTCTTCTGAAGAGGTGTTCTTCCTCGCTTGCAAAACCACTGCGTAAGCTTTTCATCAATCCTACTCTTTAGGACTCTTCCCGAGCAGATGGAAAACAGCATTTATCCAGCCCGTACCTAAAAAAGGCGAATCATCTTCTCTCTCCTCCTACAGACCCATTGCACTTACGTCCCTTCTTTCCAAGGTCATGGAAACACTGATAAATCGTCAGCTCATGAAATATCGCGAAACACGAAAACTTTTCAATGACCGGCAATATGGTTTTCGTAGCAATAGGTCCGCTGGTGATTTGATGGCATGTCTCACCGAAAAGTGGAACCAAAGCGTACATCAATCTGGCGAAAGCAAAATAGTTGCACTTGATATTTCTAAGGCATTTGACAGAGTTTGGCATCAGGCTCTTTTGTCGAAAATGCGTGCATTTGGGATCGACGCCTCTCTTCGTCAATGGATTAGAAATTACCTTTCGGAACGTTCAATTCAAGTTGTCTTGGACGGCTTCAAGTCTGATATTCACAAAATAAATGCTGGTGTGCTCCAGGGCTCTGTTCTGTCTCCGACACTCTTTTTAATTTTCATTAATGATCTCTTGTCTGCTACTTCTAATCCAATATATTCCTCAGCTGATGACAGTACTCTCTGCTTTTCATATTCGTTTCCGGATTCACGGCACTGCTCTTCGGCTGTAGAACGAGAACGGCAGGGTATGCTAAGCTCATTAAATTCCGATATCAACAGCATAACCAATTGGGGAACTATCAACAGAGTGGAATTTAATGCATCCAAAACACAATGCTGTCTGCTGTCTTTAAAGCGAAATTTAAACACCCAGCCATTATCTATGAATGGCACTTGCATCGTCGAAACCGAAAAACTTTCCATTCTCGGTATGTTTGTCAATGACAATTTACGTTGGAATGACCACATATTTGATGTCGCCAAAAATGCTGCGAAATGTCTAGGTTTCCTCAAGCGATGTAAGAAATATTTTACCCCCTCTGATCTGGCCTCAATATATAAGGCATTCATCCGCCCAAAATTGGAGTACAATGCCCACATCTGGTCAGGTGCTCCTAAAACATCTCTGCACCTGCTAGATAGGATTCAAAATCATGCGATAAAGCTCATTGATGATACTAATATCAGTCAGTCAATTGATACCCTCGAACACCGACGTAATGTCTCCTGTCTCACTTTGTTTTATCGCTATTTCCACCACCAGTGCTCCACTGAAATCGCCAGTAGCATTCCGCCCATTCAAACTTTCAACCGTAACACCCGTCTCGTTATGAATGCTCATCAGTATATCCTCAAGCCCATTTTCGGACGTACTCTAAAATATCGTGATTCGTTCCTAAGCCGTACAACTCGCTTATGGAATGCCCTGCCGATCTCTGTATTTCCTGGTCGTTATAACTTACAAATATTTAAAAGCAATGTACATCGGTACCTCTCTTTTCTTCCTCCCTAAATTTCCTTTGCCCGCGCTGTGAACAATCACCTTAAGGGTATACAAACCCCTTGAGCGCGCGCTCATTATATAAAAAAAAAATAATACAAATTTTAGAATGTGTCCATTCTAATGAAGTTTGTTTAATGAATTACAGATATCTGAAAATGGTACTTTTAATAAATAAGTTTCCCAGAATATATAATTTAAGCACAGTTTTCGATTCCAAGCTTTTCAACGATTGTCAATCTAGTATTTACAAATAAGAAGTCGTATCTTGAAAACTACTGATTTGAGATGAAATGATCTGATTTGATGGTTTTTTGGTTTGTAATTATTATATACACGTTTCTAGTTGCAAAAAATGGGGTCAATAAGATATATTTCCAAAAAGAACGATAACGAAAATATTAATATAAATTTTAAAAAAGTTTAAGTTTAAAAAAAAAATCACCTTGATTTTCAATAACTTTTGGTATATTAATTTTAGGGCAACATTTACTTTGAAAAAATTAAAGTACTCATAATTTAATTACGATTTCAAAGATACCCCATAATATAGTAAGTTTTGGGATATGACAATACCGGTGTAGATACATCAAATCTGATATCAGGATCGTGAAGTTTGACGTTTTGTCATACGAGTGCTATTTGCGTTTTGTACAGCCGAAAAATGGAATTAAATCGTGAACATTGTCGTTGGATCACATTTTATGATTTTCAATGTGGATTAAGTCAAAAGCAGTGTGCCGATAAAATCGTTTCGACTTTTGATGATGATACACCCTCCCGAGCCACCGTGTCTCGGTGGTTTTCCGAATTTAATCGTGGACGTTGTTCGCTCCAGGACAAATTTCGTGAAGGTCGTCCAAAATCAGTTGTTGTGTCCGAAAACATCGATACTATTTGCGTATCGTCATGTGGTATGCTTGGGCATTAGTTCCACTCGTATGCGTTTAATATTGTGTCGTGTCGATTGGTACAAAGAAATGTTGAAAAAATTCGATTGCGTTGCTTCAAAAGACTCTATAAGATCGTGACAGACCATGAATCACGGATCTATGCATATTAGTCCGAAACTAAACCGCAGTCAACTGTTTGGTTCTTTCAAGACGATCCAATTCCAACAAAAGTTGTGCGTGCAATTTATAATTTTTAAATAAATAAAAAAGAATAAGGAAAATTAGAAAAACACATAGAGCAATTTCTTTTGAACACTTTATTTTTGACGACCGCAAACATACTGTTTTTCTTTCATTACAGTAAATGTATTTTCTTTTTCCGTTGATCATAGCTGCCTTATCAGTTTACTCCTCCAAAAGTTACAAATACACCACTGCAACTCAGACGGAATTCGCAGAAGCACGAATGTACCATTGGAGAGTTGCTGAACTTTGCAAAGTGCAATTGCAACTTAAGTATTCTCATTATTCATAACTCGTACGAAGCACTTCAAAGCAAATGGTCACCTCTTTTTTGTGCCATTCGAGCAACATAGAATGGTGAATTCGGAAACATTTGTTTGTCAGACCATGCGAGCTCTCACAGGTTGGCTCACAAATTAATTTTTGAGCACTCTAAATACCGAATTGATGCGTCACCCGCGGTACAACCCTGATTTGGCATCCAATGGCTTCTTTTTATTCCCGCACATCAAAAGTAAATTGCGAGGTCAACGTTGTTCGATGACTCAAGAAGCGGTAGATGTGTTTAAAAAGCATGTTTTGGAGTTACCTTATTCGGAGTGGAAAAAGTGTTTCGAAAATTAGTTGAAATGCATGAAAAAGTGTATTGATCTTCATGGAGAGCAATATGAAAAATAATAAAACCATTTTCGATGATAGATAATTATTTTTACTTTTTTTTTTCAAAACTTAACCTACGTACGAGTATATATTTGGTATGTAATGCCGAAGGGTAATTAAAACATAAAATTGTCTTGTTGAGGCAAAGGACGAGGCTGACAGGGACTATTCTTGACTGGTTGAAGAATGGCCACTCTCATAGATTTTTCCCCACTATTATGGAGTTGATAAACGGTCTTATATAAAGGCTCCTTAGTGTTTTTTTTTGCAAAGCTTTATTACTTAATTGTCATTTTAGGTAAAAGAAAAAGCGGATGGAAAATACCATATACATTTTCTGTTCTATTACTTGCAAACCTACGTGTGACATTTTCTGATTTCTGCTAATGTTATTAATGTTGTTGCATAGGCTTTGGAAAATTGGAAAATGGTGCCTTTGGTGTTTGCTTTCGAATTTTGCACAGATTTCTCAACTATGATGTTAAAGAAACTCATAACAGCATGTCGCCATGTTTAAATCCTTTTTTGTAATCAATGTTTTTGGTGAGATTGTTTCCGATCTTTATTTAGCATTGCCATTGCCATTGAAATCGATAAAGAGGTGGTGTGTATTGATCTGAACTTCTGGGTTTTGTAGAGGATCTGAGAGAAATTGCGTTGATAGAGACCATTCAAAACGTTGAAAATTTGCTTCAGGCGTCTACATAATGCTGATGTCTGAAAAAATATTGCAAATGAGTTGGTGTATGCTGTCCATAGCTCGGCAGGTAGGTCGTCCGATCCGGTAGCCGTGTTATACTTGAATTTAGATATTCTTGTCTTCACTTTACCTATGTCGGATGGACGGAAATCTCGATTTTCATCGCCTCAGTAAAATTAATTTGGGTTGTCGCACCATTTACTACTAAGTTTTCGTGCTCTATTTTAAACGTTTCTGTTAGAGCCTAGTTAACTCACACTTTCATTTTATTTTTTAGAATAGGACCTTCTTTGATTGTTCGCCCTTTAGCTCTTTGTTTTTTGTTCGCAGTAGTCGACATTCTTTCCTTCACCTCTGCCCGTAGAACGCATAAGCCGCTCTCGTCCTTCTACACAGTGTCGCTTTGTAGATGAGTTGTTTTTCTATTTCTGCTTGCCTACATTCTTCACCAAAGCTTACGTTTAGGGGACTTAGGGGGTGTGGCGCATCAGTTGCAATAATTTTGACGGCTTCTTGGCATTGATGCCAATGATTTCCAAAATTTGATGCAGATTGTAAAGCAGAGGTTGAGGGATACGGATTTGATAAGAATTCTGGTGGTTTGTTGTGATGCAGTCGTTCAACGTTAAATCTCCTCACACTATTTCTGTATTGTTCCATATAAGATTTCGATTCGAGTCTATATTACCTCCTCGTCATGTTCAGATATCTTTAATACTGTAAGAAGTATCTTGGGTGGATCACAACATAATCAATTTGGTTTGCTGTTATGATCAGCTGACCCTCATGTTCCTTTGAGAATATTGAATTGAAGAAATCGTGTGGCAGCTATAGTGATTTCGCTTTAGTTTGTTCCAGACGTGATGTCGTGTAGGCTATGCTTTTCGATTGCACTTTGGCACCACTTTAAGACTACTTAACGCACCTAGAGCATATACTCGTACTTAGAGTATTACGCGTAGGTATTTTTCTGTGGGGTGTGAGTGCATGTAAGACTGAAGTGAGCACGCTTGGCCTTAACCCATTTATGCCCGAGTTAATTTATTTTCAATATTTTATTTAAATTCATTCAATTTATGTGGAAAAACACTTAACTTACGTATTTACGTATTTACATATTTACGTATTTACGTAATAAATTTTTAGCTTTTTAGAAATGTTGCGTTAACGCACAAACAGCATTAGCGAAATTTTTTTAAAAACTTTATTTTTAATTTTCAAATGTGTTTATACAATGCTAGGAATATCTATTTTATTGGATGGAATTGCACAAAACATTTATCGTGTAATGCAATGTTGCATTGACTACAAATTTTGTTTAGTCTGGGATTTACATAACCGGCAACGTTTTCGCTTAAGTCCTAGAAAAAAATTTCAATTTTATCACGCAAATTATTAAACGAATTTGTATTTAGTTACCTCCTGTGACGATTAGATGTTGTCCATTGACTCTTTCTTCTGGATCATGCATTTTTGATCTTCCACTTCGCACACGTGAATAACCGTATATTTTCAAAAGACCAATTTCCAAAGACCAATTGCTAGCTGCCTCCTGAACTCCAGTTGGTCTAAGCCTTTCCCACAATGTTTGTTTACGGACCTCGTATTAACAATGGCTAGATCAATCATCCACAGAACAATGGAGGTGTACCATTTCTTTCCTCGAAATCCATTTCGGTAGCACGAAATCTGCTCATCTAGCAATTCGACACCACCCATATGAGAGTTGTACTCATGATTGACACTTGGTTGAGGGATATCTATCCTCCTTTTCTCAGAAAATAAAAACCTTTTTACACTCTTAATTGGATAAGTACCGTAGATATTGGAAACCATAGTAACTACATTTTTGTCCTTCCAGCTTGTTACAATTTGGCCAGTTTCTTTATCATAGTACGTGGTAAAGTAACCCCATGACCATTGAAGTCAGTCTTTCTTCGTCCTTGATCTTTTTGATGACAGCTGTGGAAGTTGATCCCATTTATTTTTGCACGAACGTAATCATCCGCCTGATCGCTGGCATCTCAGAAGGCATGTTTTCCACATTTCAAATTGCGGCATGCCTACATTTGTTACAGATACAGATGATGCTGTCGAGAGTTTTATACGGCTCGCTGATCAAATATCACTCCCTTGTCTCTAGCCGTTTGTTCCAGAATTTCCTGGGCTGTCCTACAGTGGTTAAGGTTAATCTGTATTATCTTCATGGTTTGTTGAAGACCAGGCATTTGCTGCTAGAGGCTACATGCTAAATGCTTAACGTTCTCCGGGTTGTTCTTCTTGCAGAAGCAATAAAACCGGTCTTTGTGGCAGTATTTGGCTATATAGCCTTCTTCCCCTGACTGTCTACATTGCTTGAACATCTAAAATACGTAGTTTGTGTTTTTCGGTCCCGGACGCGACAGTTTACCATCAAATTTTGATTCTATCTGACTTTAGCATTTTGTATGCACTGCTTCCAGGCAAGCTAATCGTCGCAATTTGTGTTTTTCCATAGGCGTTTCTATGTATTTGAGCTGGTACTGCTGACTGTCTGATTCGCAGATCTTCTCCTTCGTCGTGGCCTCCTCGATGTCCTTTACTTCCAGAGTAATGCGGTGTGTCTGAGCCCCTGTGTCTACATTGTTGCCAAGGGCTTCACTAATTATCTTTTCAAATTGGTATATTTTTTCACCTGTTTAATTCAGGTCCTCTTTCTGGGTTCGTTTGATATGCATCGAGTTGAGTTTTCTCCTTGATAGGCCTTTGCTTCTTTTTTTTATGACATTTGTCCAAGTGTTGTTGTCGTCACCTGTGATCGGTGTTCCGTCACTTGAGGCCTCTTTGTCGGCCGTTAGCCGGCCGGTTTTTTTACCTTTCTCAAATTTTTCCTCTCTCTTATTTTCATTCTTTTTATTCCCATCAGCTGGAGAAGGTCTTTCCTTCCGCTTGGAATTTGGGATCTTCTCGTTTGGCTCCGATCTTCATTTTATGTCCGCTACCATTCTGTCTGTGATGCACTATTTTTCTTCTTTGGATCCGTCATCGTGCAACTCAATCACCTACAGTTCATAGAGCGCTTTGATCGATTCGATGGCATCTCTCATTGGTTGGTGCAAAGAACGCATCTTACCATTTTTCAACGTTCCCACATGTGTTTTTATCTGTTCTTCCAGTTTGTGGAAGACAGATGACTGTTTTTGCGTCGATGATTGCTGTTGCGCTGCCGCACGTTCTGGTGCTGTAGCATTTGCCTCACTACTTCTCTGGGGCGTTTGTATTTATACCTCTGCACCCTTGAATTCTCTTCGAAGGGGTTGACTCTGGATCGCGGCCTTTAGATTTTGACCAAAATCCGCCGATGTCTTTTAAAGTTATTAAAGAAAACATACACAAAGTACAAAATAGACAACTCTTTCGAAATGTTTGCATTATTAGTCGAAATCTAGCGCATTTTGCGAAAATTTGAAAAAAGTCCAGCAGTAGCAAACATTTTAAAACCTTCAGTACAGTACTAACTACGATTTCTTTAATACAGAAAGTCTTACATCTGACCAGTAGAACTTTTATGGGTAGTAGGTTTCCAAAATTTTAATAGAGCATGAAGTATCAAAAACCATTGGAGTTTATTATATTCGAATAATAAATTGTAAGAGTTCTAAAAATCAAGTAGAAAAACAATTCGTATGTATCATATTTGCATGTAGATATTATGTACTAAATTTTCGTTGAGAGTCACAACTGTTATATGTTTTTACATTGTATATGGTATAAATGTATGCATTATTAATAAAGATTTTGCTTAACAAGAACACTCGGCTTTTGTCATTCGAAAGGTGCACAGCTTTTAAATATACTGTTTAATCAAACGAAACTGCCTGGTTTGATATTTTTATTTTTTGAGTCTAATAGTATTATAAAATGTAATAACGTTTAATTACAAGTTTAATCTTCATTTGGGTGCTTTCTTTCTTGTACTGTTTGTCGTTTATTGATATAGTCCATCTCCTTTAGGTAGAATGATTCAGCAGTGTGAGCTTTGCACCAATTTATTGAAATTGCTGGTGCTGGCACGAGTGGTAAGTTATTGTCTGGTAGAATTACTCTGTAACGAACTCTGTTTATCGTAATGCTTAATCTTTAGTATTAAAAAAAAAAACGAAAACTATCCATAAATGAATTTATGAATATACCGAATAGTAATACATACGAAGTGGGTGTAACGTGCGTTCTTTCATGTATTATAAATCACGAGTGCCCTAAAATCATATTATAATCTCCCAAGAAGACGTCATGCTTGTATTAGTGGTCGCCTGTCATTTCTTCCTAGATGAGTGGTATTTTGCGCGACCCGGCTTGAAAGGTCAAATTTATTTCTGATAGAGAACGCTACTTTCAAGTGTAAGTCAAATCACCGTACCGAGATTTGTTCACACAGGCATACAAAAGATGTAAGGCTTTAGCCTGATCTATGTTAGTTACAGACAGCAATATTTTGTATCCATAAACGTATCTTAATATGATAATGTGTACATATGTATCTCTACAGGGTGTCCCAAAAATCAACGTCAAGCCGGAAACGGGTGATAGGTCAAGTGGTGTCGGTTATCACAAAATTATAAAAAAAAATCTAATGCTAGATTTCCACTTGTCGCTTTAACATTGACAAATGACGTATTTTTACATCAATTAGAAAATTGGCAAGTGGGAATAACGAAAAACCGCTTGTCAATGATTTGACTAACTGCGCTTGTCAATAACTGACAAAGAAATCACATGACAAGTGGAAATAGCTGAGTTGTCAAACAAAATGTCACTTTGTCTTCAATTGACAGTGAAAATTAATTGACATCATTTTCAATTGTTTGTCAATCAAAAGACATATGGTAAGAAAATTTGTCTTTTCTCTAACCGGAAAAATTTAATTTGTATATAAATAATTTCCATTTGTAAAATAGAAAAATGAATAATCCAAAACCAGAATTGAAAGAAGTTTCGGAAAAAGGCAATGGAGATGCAAAAAAAAGGATTAGAAAGGCATCTGTGGAATAGAGCATGTCGTCCTCAGTTGCTCTCATCCATCAAGTGGAGCAATTTGAAAACATTTGGGACTCTAAATCTAAATTTTATAAAAACATGGACATGAATAATAATTCATTGAAATCAATTGCAGAAACCCTGAGCATTCTAAAATCTGAAGTTATGTTGAGGTGGAATGCACTTCGTGGCAGGTACCAAGTACAATACTTAATTTTTCAAATGTTACATTTATTATTCAACAGAATTTTTTCTCCACATATACATTCATTTAAAAAAAAAACAATGAAACAAAGAGCGGTCAGGCTGCTATTAAATCCAAACGCTTGAATCCACTATTTGCTGAGGATGAAGGTCTTGGATCTAGTTATGACAAACAATTCAAAGCTACGTGAGTCAAATGCGGTATGTTTTTATTTTATTAATTTTTTTTAATGCATTTATGTAGGTTGTGTGCCACGCATAACTGCTCTATACTGCCATTCCAGTTCTCCTTCTGGCAATGAAAAATAATTTTTAAACATTTCTCTAACTTCGATTCCATTTTCACAGTTGCGAGTGCCATGATTTACAAATTTTGTAAAATTATTTTGCTCGCGAAGAACAGCGCGCCAATTTCCTTCCGATATTTCACCATAGCGACCTTCGATTTCTATTGCCGCCACTTTATTTCGTGTTATCAAAAAATTATGTAACACACAAATAGCAAGAACCATTTTTATAGCTCTGCCTACGGACACATCGTCGAAGAATTCGGAAGCGAGGGGCTGTAATTCCAAACACGTTTTCAATAATTCATCGAGCTCGTGATAATCTAAATGCATATGGCTTCATTATGTATAGCTTTAAAGGAAAAACATTGTCAGTCACTGCTACAAATGGACCTGGATGTTGTCCTTCTAAAAGTGGCTGAGGTGGTGGAATCTGATCTTTCCTGCAGTATCTCCGAAAAAGAGCATCTGAGAAAAATAAAATATTTACTTAATATTTAAATAGATCTATTAAATATAAAGAAACCAACTTCGAAAAAACACCGCCATCCGATCACGTTCGTATGCCCCCCACATCAACATAAGTGAACTTGTAGTCACCATCGGCCATTGCCATGACAACGATATTATTCGTTTTTTTATAGTTATAACCACAGTTTGGAGGTGCTTGGATATTGATGTGACGATCTTTCAAGTGATGTGGCTGCAAATCTTTACTTTTCTTCGATTTTCTTTTTGTCACGTAACCCTGAGTAATTCTTCTGTAAATTACGGTCCAAAATTGAAACATAACTACTATATCGGTTTTAACTAAAATATTCCTTTTTTGGCCATCCATGTATCTGAAAATCATTAATCATCCAAGTTGAACTGAGTCTTAGTTTCGTAAATAGTATCCATCCTACTCATTTTGCACCCAACAAAACGCCCTCTTTAATTGATATTACATTAGTGTCTGAAGAAAATTTCGTGCTTCGGTACGATTAACTTCGTGTTCCAGCATTTTCGCATCACGACATGATTCTGTTAACAGTAAACATACTTTCAGAAGTAACGAATAATGATTTCTTCGAGTCATTTGATTATACAAAACTTAACCCAGTAGTACTCTTTCATGACTGCCAGACAATAAATTGGCAGCCGATATATGCAACAAATGATACCAGCTTTCAAATCAAATATTTCAATGAGAACATTTTATACCTTTTTAAAAAGCATGTGCCAGTGGTAAAAAGAAGGTCCAAGAAATGCACATTACCTTGGCTTACTAAAGAAGTCTTTGATCTCATGAAAGCCCGGGATATGCTATACAGGAGATGGAGACGGTACAAATGTCCTGAAATACACACAGAGTTCAAAGTTGTTCGTAATGCGGTAACCTCATTAATCAGATCTAATAAAAGGTCATTTTATGCAAACAAGTTCAATGCAGTTAGCTCAAACACCGACTTTTGGAAGACTGTGCGCTCACTCGGTTTGACTTCTGAAAAGTCAGCCCTTCCAAGCCTCATCAACTTAGACGAACTCAATTCTAAATTTGTTTCTGCTTATGATATACATAACCCAACAAATATACGAGTATCTGAACCGCAGTGCAGTAGCGACGACACTTTCTCCCTACAATGTACCGACGAAATCAGTGTTGGTAAAACGATCCTTGATATTACATCTAACGCAGTCGGATGGGATAATATCGTTCCCAAGTTTATATTTAAAAATCCTGCTTCCAGTCATTCTCACTCATATAACCCATATTTTTAATTCAATACTCACAACTTCAATCTTCCCTGAAAGTTGGAAAATTGCTAAAGTGGTGCCAATTCCGAAATCTCCATCGCGCCCAGAAACTGAATATCGACCCATTGCCATACTTCCATTTCTGAGCAAAGTCTTTGAGACTCTCGTTAGTAAACAAGTCAAACATTATTTAAACGATAAACAGCTTATTACAAACTGTCAGTCGGGTTTCCGTGCTAAGCATAATTGCACCACAGCTTTACTTAAGGTTTGCGAAGATATGCGTGAGGGCTTAGACCACAAAATGTTAGCACTAATTGTGTTTTTAGACTTTTCTAAGGCATTTGATTTTGTTAATCATAAAATACTAGTCATGAAACTTCGGACCCAATTCTTGTTCGACCGGTCTCTATGTAATTTGGTGTCGTCATATCTAAGTAATCGGTCACAGTATGTGTGTCATGAGAAAAAGCGCTCATCTTGTCTTTTTGTTCCATCAGGTGTTCCCCAAGGATCCGTTTTAGGACCCCTACTCTTTATATGTTATATAAACGACTTAGCCGTGCGTCTTGTGAATTGTAAACGTCATATATATGCAGATGATGTGCAGATTTATTCTGTTTTTCCCAAATCCCAAATTAAGCAAGCGATAACTAATCTAAACGACCAATTAGCAACAATTTGTAAGTGGTCATTTGAAAATAAACTCAGTCTTAATCCAACAAAGACTAAAGCAATGATCATTAATGCTAACTGAGTCAAAGTAGACATTCCTCTTCTTTATATTAATCGAACTCCAATTGAATATGTTGAAACATTCAAAAATCTTGGGGTTTACATGAGCCAACAATTTACCTGGAGGACTCATATTACAAAAACTGCATCGAAAGTTTATGGAGCCCTTAGAGGACTTAGCCCAACCACCAACTATCTTCCCACCAAAGTTAAGTTAAAGCTTGTAAAATCATACATCCTGCCTATTCTATTATATGGGTGTGAAATATACTCCGACATGGATTATGAATCTCGGCGAAAGCTGAATGTTGCCTATAATAGCTGTGCGAGATACATATTCGGCATAGGAAGATATGAACATATCTCTTTCTACTCCCATCAGATTGTAGGCTTGTCAATCGACGAATTGATGAAATATCGAACTGTACTATCACTACACAAAATTTTAACAACAAAACAACCGGAATATTTATTTGAAAAAATTAATTTTCCGCAAAATGTTAGAATGTTGCAATTGATCATTCCAAGATGCAAATATGTTAATACATCTAGACAATTTTTTGTTAACTCGATTCGCCTTTGGAATAGTTTACCCGTAGATATAAAGCGTACGACGAACAGAACCGCCTTTAAAAAAAAATTGTTTCTTCATTATTCTAATAATTCCTAATAGAGTTGCCTACTTTCCTATATCTTCTTTCCTTATGTTTCTTTTTCTTAGTACTTTCTTTTCCTTATCTCTTTCTTTTATTTAAACTTAACTCCTTAAACTAAACTCAAATTAAAGTAATGTACAAAAGCTTGTTCTATTTTTTAAAAGATGTGTTTTGTACACAAGTCTTATGTGAACAATGAATTCAATATTAATAATAATAAACTAAAACTAAACTAAACTAAACTGACTGTACTGGAAAAAAAATGTACCATGCCATTTTGGCAAGTAACTTTAAAAGATGGCGTATTTAGTCTGGATTCCAAAATGGTATGACACTTGCTAGACTAACGCTTAATTGAGGACAAAAAACAATTTTTGTTAAAGAAACCCGATTCATAGTTAATTCTTTTTAGTAAGTTAAAATGAGCACCAAGTGTGTGCGAGACAGACAGTAATGCCGTGATTGAGACGGATAAAAACGCCATTTCGACTAGTGTGAGTGAAACAGATAGAGATGTCACCCTTGTCATTTCATTTAATTTTTTTTCCCATTATACAGGGTGAGTTAAAAAAAACTCGAGACATCCAAATTACTCGAAAAATACGCGATATCGCGAAAAATGTTTCAGACAAAAGTCATAAGGTTCTGAAGGGGACATAAGATGGTGACCACGAGTTTGACCTTGGGCCCCATTTTCAAGGTCAAACGAAGGTCACTTTGGATTTTTCAATGGGAACCCCTATTTTTTTTGACAGATTCGTAATCTGCGTGAAAAATTACAGTTCTTTTACATCAAACACTTTTGTCAAAAATGTGATCTTTTCCCGTCAGAGGGCGCCACAAAACTTAAGACATCAAAATTACTCGAAAAGCACGAAATATCTCGAAAAATGTTTCAGACAAAAGCCACAAGTTTTTGAAGGGGACATAAGATGGTGACCACGAGTTTGACCTTGAGATCCATTTTCAAGGTCAAACGAAGGTCACTTTTGATTTTTCAAATGATAATTCCTGATTTTCATTGCTCAGTCGTATTGCACGTAGGCTAGTCATTTGTTTTTACATACCTCGTTTAGCATAACCCAGAAACAATGACGTGGACGTAGCAGTATTTTGTTTCCTTCGGGGTGATTAATTAGAGTGGGCCCCCTTGCCTCCCACTGTTGAATCATTGAATTCTTCCCATTTCGACGTTTATTTCCCGAGACAAATGCTCGAAAATGTGACCATTCACTTCAATACACTTGTCTATCCGCGCTCTAAATGAACCAACAAAACTGAGAAGTATTTCTGGCGTAATCTTCCGGCAAGCTTCAGTTATTCGTCTTTTCATGTCCTCACGTTGTTGGCTTTTTTCTGTAAACCTCACTTTTTAAGTAGCCCCACAAAAAGAAATCAAGTGACGTAAGATCAGGTGATCTAGCAGGCCATTGCCTCAGACCCCCTCGTCCGATCCATCGTTGATTTGGGAATAATGGGCTGGACAACCATCATGTTGAAACCACATTGTTTGTCGCAACTCCAATGGCAGTTCTTCTAGTAATACTGGAGGATGGTCCCGCAAGAAGCTTGCATACTTTTCGCCATTCAATATGGACCTATTAATTTATCCCCAATAATTCCCGCCCAAACATTAACATTCCAAGGGTGCTGGCGTTCAACTTGTTGCAACCAAAAAAGGTTTTCGGTAGCCCAGTAATGCATATTATGTCGATTGACCGTACCGTGATTGGTGAAATTCGACTCATCAGAGAATAACACCTTGGCGAAGAAAAGGGGGTCTCGTTTAATTTGCTGAAGTGCCCATTGACAAAAGGAAACCCGGTTGCGAAAATCCTCACTAGAAAGTTTTTGATGCATTGAAACATGATAAGGATGGTATTTATGCCGATGTAATATCCTACAGACAGTCGTTTGAAAAATTCCTGATTCACGACTTATTTGGCGAGTGCTAATGTGAGGATCGGGTGCAACGGCAGCTAACACTGCTATTTCATTGTCCTCAACAGCCACCCTATCTGACCGATTCTTTTTCTTTGGTTGCTCACTTCCTTCACCAGTGAATTGTTGGATGACCCGATAAAAGGAAGCGTGCTATCGTATCTGGTCTGGGAAACGTTGGGCGTAAAGAGCAACAGCACCATCGATGTTCCTTCCATTTTCTCCATAAATCAATATCATTTTAATTTTCTCTTGAATTGAAATAGCCTGCATTATTAATCTGGAAAACGTTACTAATAATAATCAGTTCCTGAAAACAAATATCGAACTTCTAAATGAAGTACAGTTCCGTTCAAGTAGAAAAAAAGGGCAGATTACACATCATACACTCTCAGATAAGTTTAGGACAATTTGTCTCTATCTGAAATTTCTTTGAGTTTTAACTTCACTCGAGGCAATAATGATTTCCTCAAAACAAATCTCGACCTTCTAACACCCTAACAACGTTGGAAACCGATTAGTGATTTAGGCGTGCCAGTGCAGTGGTATCTAGCACTGAATGAATAAGAGCTTTGAGACAAAGTCGTGTGCCCCATTAAGGAATAAGACTGAGCAATGAAAATCAGGAATTATCATTTGAAAAATCAAAAGTGACCTTCGTTTGACCTTGAAATGGGGCTCAAGGTCAAACTCCTGGTCACCATCTTATGTCCCCTTCAGAACCTTGTGACTTTTGTCTGAAACATTTTTCGCGATATCGCGTATTTTTCGAGTAATTTGGATGTCTCAAGTTAAAAAACTCACCCAGTAGAGCACACAGAACACTACGTTCTCTTGGTGTATACTCTCAGGATCGCTTTATACAACTGTTGTTTGTTGCGCGACTAAACGCCATCTAACGATCTTGTATCTTACAACAAATGTTCAAACTGTTTTGCCTCCAGCGGCAATGCAAGCTCTACATCTTCTTGCAAAAGATCTAGTAATATGACGGGCACATCTTCTGGAGTTGATGTCTTCAACGTCTTCTGCAATTTTTTTGAGCAGCTCGTTTAAATTTTCTATCGGCTTAGAATAGATTTTTCTTTCTTCCAATAAATTTGGTAGGTGGTTCTCCATAAAATCTAAATAAACCTCCGCATTCAAATTTCGCGGCAGCTCGAATTCTACCATTGAAATTCCCGTCCACATGTTTACTTTAAAACAGTGCTGTGATCTATCTTCCCGCATCAAATGTGAATTTTCCACGTGCAACTCGTACAAATTGTGGAGGTTCATGTAACCGTCCCTTTTACGAGGGCGGGTCAATAAGTCCGTGATTTTTTGAATTTCTGACCTCTTTACTGAAACAGCAACACTGCTCCTGTCAACAGGCATCTATCAGTTGACTCCTGTCAAAATTTAAACTTGCTGCGTCAGTTAGTTTGTGTTTGACAGCTATTTTTATCAGACTACTCACTAATTTGAGGAGAAAATGGAAAAAAGTGAATTTCGTGTGCTTATTAAGCATTATTTCTTGCGAAAAAAAACCATTACCGAGACCAAGGCTAAGCTTGATAAATGCTATGGGGACTCTGCACCATCGATTTCAATGGTAAAAAAGTGGTTTACTGAATGTCGTTGTGGCCGTACAAGCACTGAAGATGCCGAACGTCCTGGACGCCATGTTGAGGTCTCTACACCCGAAACAATCGAAAAAATTCACGATATGGTGTTGGCCGACCGAAGATTGAAAGTGCGAGAGATTGTGGAAGCCGTAGGGATCTCGCATGGCTCAGTGGTTTCAATTTTGAATGATCACTTGGGCATGAGAAAGCTTTCCGCAAGATGGGTGCCGCATTTGCTCACAGTCGACCACAAACGCAATCGTGTAACAACTTCACAGGAAGGTTTGGCGTTGTTTAATCGCAATATGGAGGAGTTTTTGCGCCGTTTTGTAACCGTGGACGAAACATGGATCCATCACAACACACCAGAGAACAAACAGTGGGTTTCTAAGGGTGAATCGGCGCCAAAGAAGGCCAAGGTGGGTTTGTCAGCCAATAAAGTTATGGCGACTGTTTTTTGGGATGCACGCGGGATAATCCGCATTGACTACCTTCAAAAGGGAAGAACAATCAATGGGGAATATTATGCCAACTTATTGGACCGATTCAATGACGATTTGAAAAAAAACCGACCTCATTTGGCCAAGAAAAAAGTTCTTTTCCACCAAGACAATGCAAGGGTGCACACATGTGCAGTTGCCATGGCAAAAATCCATGAATTGGGCTATGAATTGCTCCCTCATCCACCCTATTCTCCAGATTTGGCTTCGAGCGACTACTTCTTGTTCCCAAACCTGAAGAAATGGCTTGGTGGAAAAAGATTTGACTCCAATGATGAAGTCATCTCGCTATTTTGAGGACCTCGACAAATCATTTTTTTTGGAAGGGATAAAAAAATTGGAGAAGCGTTGGACAAAGTGTATAGAGCTCAAGGGAGACTACGTTGAAAAATAAAATTATTTTTTTATCAAAAAATCTGTGTTTTATTCCAAAAGTCACGAACTTATTGACCCGCCCTAAAGTTGATTCGTCCGACCATAGAATTTTTTTGAAGAATCTCGGATCTTCTCTGAACCTCTGCACCATCTTTCTGGATAATCTCGGTGTAGCAGGCTTTGGACTCACTGTCCATGGTACGGATGGAACTGGTTTTTCCTTAGAATTCGGTGTGCTGTACTTTTGGGTACTCCTATGTTTTCTTCAATTGCACGTACTGAAGTACTAGGGTCTTGTGCGACTGCTTGTAAGACTTCGTCCTCGTAGGACATGACGGGTCTTCCCTCACTAACCATTAGACTTGGAAAGCGATTCTCTGAGAATGACCGGTGCACATTTACAAACACTCGATGATCCGGATGACGCTGAGCATTTGGGTATCTCTCATGATAAAGTCTGACTGCAGCACTAGCATTACATCTGCATTCTTCATAAATGACATGCATGTTAGCATATTCCTGAGCAGTGTATCGAGATGGCATGATGGCATTCGCAATACACAATCACGGGATCAACGATCAACACTAGTCCAGAAGAAATCCAGGTTCGACAGAAACGGTCAGATAGAAAATCAAAGTTGCAATGCAATGAAGTCCAATAAAGAAAGCCAAAGTTGTGAGCGAAGGAGCGTAACGTACGGCAGTATTGCACGATGTGCCTATGCCACACTGCCTGATAAGATTGGCATCTCTATCTGCTTCACTCACACTAGTCGAAATGGCGTGTTTATCCGTCTCAATCACGGCGTCACTGTCTATCTCGCTCACACTTAGTACTCATTTTAACTTATTACAAAGAATTAACTATGAATCGGGTTTCTTTAACAAAATATTTTTTTCTGTTCTCAACTAAGCATTTATCTAGCAAGTGTCATACCATTTTGGAATCCAGACTAAATACGCCATCTTTTAAGGTTACTTGCCAAAATGGCATGGTGCATTTTTTTGTGAGTACAGTCAGTTCAAGTTGGGTGATTAATGATTTGCAGATACATGGATGGACAAAAAAGGAATATTTTAGTTGAAACCGATATAGTTATGTTTCAATTTTGGACCGTAATTTTCAGAAGAGTTACTCGGCGTTACGTGGCAAAAAAAATCGAAGAAAAGTCAAGATTTGCGGTCACAGCACTTGAAAGATTGTCACAGGGTGTCAGATTTCTAAATTTTTTGTTTGAGTGCCAATAATTTTAAAAGTACATGACTTAGATTTTATTTTATAATTTTGTGATAAACGACACCACTTGACCTATAACCCGTTTCCGGCTTGACGTTGATTTTTGGGACACCCTGTATATGTTTTAGCGAAGATGTAATATTTGTTGGCCAAGATCCACCAGGAAGCAAGAAAGAATCGATGACAGAGCTCCGCACAGGTGTCCTATATTTATTCGGGAGGTGCACAAGAATCCAACCTTCATCGCTTGCCGATATGGTGTTGCATTACGTACAAACTCAAGTCTACCCATCAGTCTTCTTTAGCTTCAAGTGAGGGATGGAGTTAAGGTCTTACTCAGACAAGGTGGTCTCCAACCATAAATGGTTTTCAGTTCAAAGCATTACAACCGTGAAAAAATCTATTCACTTGTAAATGAAAACAACATACTCGAGCAAAAGCTTCGATCTGTTAGCATTGGCATACCGGGTTGTTATGTTGAACTCGTTTTCTGATGGCTCAACCCGTTTTCGGCTTGACGTTGATTTTTGGGACACCCTGTATATACAAATCCCGTGTCACACTGTCCGTTGGGAATGAACTCCGAAACTACTTAACCGATCTTAATAATATTTTGCACACTGTGTCTAATTGGTCAAACTTGCCAGATAGGATAGTTCTATCTCGATTTATGACCTTAATATTTTGTTATTCCAAATTAAATTAATTATGCGGTAAGTTTAACTACTTACCACTACATGGTGATGTAAATTAGTTATTTGGCATAACACTGCATTATGTTCTGTTATCTAGGTTGGGCTATCATCCAATAGACGGCGCCGTAATGTGTTTGAATATTCGGTTGTAAACTTCAAATACTTTTTGGAAAAAAAAAAACCTTACGAACACAAACTATCATTGAATTTATTTGGCTAGGATATATGGATTGACTGTTTTTACACTATGATTTGGACATTAAAGACGACTTACCGATATTGCTACGCTTCTTTCGTTCGACAAATTTTATTTGTATTTGAGTTCTTGGCTATTTATTGAGTTTACTGGTCATGATCGATGGTTCGTACCTCTTTCACTGATACATAGCAGTTAAAATGCCTAATAGCATTAGATCTATTACTCTACGGAGTCAGGGCTTCAGCCAGGCCGCATTTTAAGCTTCCCTATTTACGAAGATGGACAGCGAATGTACACATTTCAACCCTGAAAATGTTACAGATTGGTGAGAGGATCCCATTTAAACACTTTTGCTGGCATACTTTCGGCTTTTTGTTACTGATGATTTTACCAGAAATGTTTCCAAGCATGTTACTTCGTATACGTTGTATACGTTGTATACAAAACAGACACAATACTTCAACATTTGTTGTTATCTTGGTTGTATTAAAATTTCAAAGGTTTCCTTGATGCTTTAATTTCTTCTGCTCACACGTGAGTTACGACGTCCGTCCCGCCGAACACAGCACAGCACTTACAAGCAAGAACAACAATCGATTACAGTTCATTCAAAACGCAAGTTACAACGTTTGTCTCGACAAACCACTAGCATATCACTTTTTATCATCAAAAAAATTCAATTACAGTCCATTCAAAACGCAAGTTACGACGTCCGTCTCTCCAAATCACCCGCATATCAGTTCCTAGCAACAACAGCATTCGATTACAGTCCATCCAAAACGCAGATCGGCCATAGCAATAGCAACAGATGAAAGAATCCCAACATCGGGGAAAACCCCGGATAGCTTCCGGCAATAAATATAAGTACCTTAATAAAACTTCAAGCAGTAATATGCATGTTGTATTTAATTGCTTTATACTTTTGTAATTGCACACGCAAATAACCAGAACTTCCCTCTCTGTTGAAAACCGTCTTATCCTTTCGCGGAATATATAACCCCATATAAAGTTTTTTTCAGATTACGTGTGCAAACATAGGTTTCTCTTGAAACCAATCATAAGTTGTAACATCCATTCAATTCAACGACGAACACTTTAACTGCTATAATTAAAAAAAAATAATAAGGTTGTGTTAAAATCCTTTGGTTTTTTTTCCGAGACCTTGCTTTTTTAATTTTTCGTGCATTATTCGTACATCTTTTTTTAAGTGCTGATTAAGTGTTGGTATACCTTGATTATTACATTTAATAAGACGTGACAGTTAATTTAAAAACATGTAAGTATTACCTGTTTGCTTATCATTTTATTATTCCAATTTTATTTTAATAGTTTTAATTATTATTCTCAGTAAAATGCCACCAAAAAAATCTAACCTCAACAATGAGCGTAGCAATGAGGCAAGACGCAGACGTATTGAAAGAAGCCATCAATTGACAGAAAAAATTACGGCAAGAAATGCTGATAGAATCAGGAAAGCATAGAGAGGTGCACAAGAATCTCGAGAACAGCATGACGAACGTCTGCTACAAGTTTTACCGAGGAGGAGAGCGGCGCGTGAACAGCGCATAGCCACAATTAGAGCACGAGAACGAGAGAGACAGCAAATCAGCCGCGCATTAACATGTGCATCGTTTGTTCGTCTTGCGTTCGAATATACACCAGACATTAATTACTCTGCGCATTCTAAAATTGCCATCGGTGCAATGGACAGAGTATGCCAATATTGTCAGGCGTTAAAATTCCGCAATGAAGCACCCGGCATTTGTTGCGCATCAGGAAAAGTTGTACTGTTACCTCTTCCCACTCCGCCAGAATCTTTACAATCACTTCTTGCTGGCGAATCAGACTATTCGAAAATATTTTTGCGCAAGACACGAAAATTCAATTCTTACTTCCAAATGACGTCATTTGCGGCAACCAAAATTTGCGATCTCACATCCGATGGACGTAATTTTGAAACTACATTTAAAATACAAGACCAGGTGTACCATAGGATTGGGTCGTTGATGTCAATACGTGACAATGGGCAGTTGCGAAGAACGTGCGTCAACTCGGTGCCAGCATAATTTCATCGAACAACCGGAAGCGAGAGCAATTGTGATATTGTTAGAAAATTTTTTGGAAAATCGTTATTAACTTATTCAATTTTTTAAAAGAGTGACGCCGCAATTAAGAAATGACAAATATCAAATCGTCATCAAAGATGAAAAAGTACCATCAGGAGAACATGCTGGCAGGTTCAACGCGCCCACTGTAGATGAAGTTGTAGATTATGGTAGGTGACCCAGTTCACAGCATAGCCATCAAAATTACACGTCGAGACAGCACTGTGAGTACGATTTCGGACCTACACCGTTCGTACGACGAATTTCAATATCCAGTGATATTCTGGCACGGACAGGATGGATATCACATCAATATCAAACAGAGTGATCCAGTTACTGGTAAATTTGATAATTAACTATTTGATTTATTAATAATTTTCTTTATTTTTTTTACAATTTCATTTTGAATTTTTTCAGGTAATGAAACAAACAAGAAAGTTAGTTCAATGAAATACTACGCGCACCGATTGATGATTAGACATAATCAGGACAACTGTATCCTTCGATATCGTCAGCTGTACCATCAATACCTTATGTACGCTAAGATCGAAAGCGAACGTTTGCGATTTATTCGATACAACCAGGCTAAATTACGGTCGGAGGAGTACATTCACTTACGGGATTCTATTGTCGGAAACATCGATGGAAATTTAAACATCAATGACATCGGTAATGCATTTATTTTACCTTCCAGCTATATCGGAAGTCTACGGAACATGCAGGAATACATACGAGTACAAGATGCGATGACTTACGTGCGTCATTACGTTCACATATAATCCAAATTGGGAGGAAATACAAACTTTTCTATTACCAGGCCAACGATCAATACATCGCCATGATATCACTGCACGTGTGTTTAAACAAAAATTAAAATCATTGATTGATTTAATTGTAAAACATTCGGTTTTCGGCAACACACGATGTTGGCTGTATTCGACGGTTATCCATTGTATCGCCGCAGAAACTCTGAGAATGGTAGCCAAACATTCACAATGCGAATACCAAATTCTACAAATCTAATTGAAATTGACAATCATTGCTTTCAAAAAGGTATAAGGCTCATATTAATGCCGAACTTTGCAGTTCCGTAAAATCCATAAAGTACATTTGCAAGTATGTTAATAAAGGCAGTGATTTGACCGCATTTGAAGTACATGACCTCAATAAAAATGACGAAATAGCACGATACCAAATGGGTATATACATAAGCAGCAACGAAGCGATCCGGCATATTCTAAGCTTTTCCATACACAAAAGAGATTCTTCTGTCCAACAGCTAGCAGTACATCTTGAAAACGGTCAAAGTGTATATTTCACTGAAGAAAATGCTCTCCAAACAGCACTTGATCCACCAAAAACTACACTGACTGAATTTTTCACATTGTGCCAAAAACCTGATGTTTTCGGCCAATTTGTAAAAACATTATTATATACCGATGTTCTACGCTATTTTACATGGAACAAATCAGGTAAAACATGGCAGCGACGCAAATAAGGAGAACCACATCCTTCAATCGTAGGTAAATATATTCAAAGCCAAAACATTGGGACAACTTTACGCAGAACATTCAAAACAACGTGAATGCTTTTGTTTGCGTTTGTTGTTAGTGAATGTTCCCGGACCAACGGCACATTCAATACATATCAAGATGTAGGTCGCGAGTTGCAATTGTTGGAAGACGACAATCACTAGGCGCTGATGCAGCGTTGACTTCCACGCCGAATAACATTCGTTAACTATTTGCAATTATTTTGACGACATGTTATTCAACACAATCGTCCACTTTGTGGGAAAAATACAAGAATCATATGACTGAAGACATATTGCGCCGAGTTAGACAAATGTCCAAATATAGATTACACGCCAGAGATGTATAATGAAGCTTTAGTGCTGATCGAGGATTTATGCATTTTAATTTCAAATTTACCACTCACTCATTATGGTATGCCATTACCTGATCGCCCGGCCACCGACTTAGTTAACAGTAATTTGCAACGAGAACAGTATAAGGACGTTGACTTAGCTACCGTTATTACGAATAATGAGCCATTACTGACAGCTGAACATACAAATATTTATAATCGGATTATGCTGACTGTTGATGCCGAACAAGGCGGCTTTTTTTTCTTGCACGCACCAGGTGAAACTGGAAAGACATTTTTAATATCGTTGATCCTTGCAAAGATACGGTCGCAACAAAAAATTGCATTGCCAATAGCGTCGTCAGGCGTTGCTGCTACTTTGCTAGATGGTGGGCGAACGGCCTATTCAGGATTCAAGCTGCCATTACACATTAAAAAAAAAGCGGAATAGCTGCAGTGTTGCAAAGGGGTTCCATCATAATTTGGGATGAGTGTACTATGGCTCATAAACATTCACTCGAAGCATTACATAGAACTATGCAAGATTTGAACGGCAACGATAAACTTTTTGGTGGTACTGTCCTACTAATATCTGGTGATTTCCGACAGACATTGCCAGTCATTCCTCGCTCTACTTTTGCCGATGATTGCAATTGATTTAGTATTTTCTGAACAATTACTGGCTATTGGAAACGGTGCAATATAACTGCATCCAAATACGCAACGCATCAAATTGCCAGACGATTTCTGCACTGTAGTTCAGACAAAAAATGAACTAATTGAGAGTGTCTTCCCGGATATACTCAATAAATACTTGGATCATAATTGGCTCAGTAATCGTGATATTTTGGCAGCAAAAAATGTCGATGTTGACTAAATTAATTTCCAGATACAACAGTTGCTGCCAGGTGGTCTGATGTCTTTTGAATCAATCGACGCCATTGTTGATGAAAACGAGTCCGTAAATTATCCAACTGAATTTTTAAAATCTCTGGATATACCAGGAATGCCACCACACAATCTTCGGTTGAAGATTGGTTCACCGATTATTCTTCTGCGTAATTTGAATGCACCTATTGGGCTGGAAAGTTTAAAGGAGAAATTATCCTGTTGTTCTTCTACCGCTAGCATCGAACTTGTCGAGGTGTAGAGGCTGAGAAAGGTCAGTGAATCTCGAGAAGAAATTCTCCAGACGAGTCTGAAACCAAAGGATGCTCCACCCCCGTCCCCAACTCCCAAAGCACTCCCTTCTTCCCTGGGCTGGATCAAGGTGTCATACAACCCGTGCTAAAGATCAATCTGGCTGAGGGCCCAGTATCTCCAAAAATAGCTCAGTCGGTAACGGAGTATCCGGATACCTGGCGACCTCCGGATTAGCTAGCCTTATCTGCATACAGCTGATCTCTGTACAGATGGACACCCCTTTCTCCGCTACTCGTGGGACCATTTATGGATAATACCTTAAAAACAAAAACCGAGGCCGGTACTCCTTGAATACCGGGCGGTAGAACGGTGACTACACCGACTACCGGCAAGGCTCCTGCATTGTCGAGAGGAGGCAAAACTGTGGCAGGCCATGGTTCGCCATCCTCTAAATGCAAACGCAACGAGCCTAAAAATAAAAATTCAGGAAGTGTTAAGACTGTGGCAAGCCATGGTCCTATCACTTCCTCAACCCCTAGCAGAAGCAAGTTTGTGGCAGGAACGATATCGACGGTTCCATTACACCGGAACGGTGGCAGCTGGTCAAGCTGAAGGTTTCGAGCAACTTCTTGGCCATCATGCGGGAAAACCCCGGACCACCTCCTATCACAAGCGACGCTGGCTGGCACCAAGGCCATGTCAAGCTCATCGCATGTTCCAACCAGAGATCTCTTGATCTCTTCACCAAGGCCATCGATGGTTTAGGACAGATTTGGCCAGGTGCAAAACTCGAGGTCTAGGGAACACATTCTTAGCAGACCTCGAACTCGTACCTGGATCCCAGCCGAACCCTCCTCTCCAGAAAGTATTCTGGAAATCATGCGGCTCAGTAACCCGACTCTTCCGACTCATCACTGGAAAGCCGCGAAACTGGAGGAACTAAGGGGTTCCTATAGATGCGCATTAATTGTGATCAATAAGGAATCCCTTAATCCTCTGACGCAGACGAAAGGCATGATTCGGTTCGGATTCGAGTCCATACATTTAAGGGTGTACAAAAAGGATGAGCTGGATGCTGATAAGCAACCTCCTCCTCCTTTAATATCTGATATCACAACCTCGGATCTTGGAGCGTCGATATCCTTTCCAGAATTGGATAGCGACGACTCCAATCTGTCCGAGGTGACTATCAAGCCGTCGGTCTCCTCTTCTGATACACTGTCGGAAATGGAAACCGATGACGAAGCAATTAGAGGTCCTACACGATCAGAGATAGAAGATGAGCTCTTGGGCGCATCTTCAGAATCGAAGGACCTCAATAACGCCGTGGTGGAGGCGACTCTGGAAAACTGTTGCAACGATACAGTTTCTCCAGATTAATCTCCACCACCCAAAAAAGGATTCGGGCGCACTCATTCTGCGTCTTTCTAAAGCCGCAGAAGACATAATCCTAATCCACGAACCATGGATTGTAGAAGGCGTGGTTCGTGGACTTAGGACACCCACATACGCTCCGCTCTATACAAGAGACAAAGGTAAGATTAGAACTTGTATATTAGTGAAATTTCCCAACCTCAGTGACCCCGACTTAACCGTTGCCAGACTAGAGACTGCCAAAGGCTCCTACTGGCTGGCATCGGCTTGCCTTGGCCACGACCAAGTGGGCCCTCTCCCTGGTGATAACCTAGAAACTGGCCTCATCATCGGATGCGACGCTAACGCTTATCACACGGTATGGGGCAGTACCGACATCAATGATAGAGGTGAGTCACTTTTAGATTATATTTTAAGTACTAACCTCTTAATTTGCAATATTGGCAATGAGCCCACTTTTATAAGCAGAAACCGACAAGAAGTGTTAGATATTACTCTTGTCTCCGGCAGCATCACCCAAAGGCTAACAAACTGGGTGGTATCGTCTGAACACTCCTTTTCAGACCACAGATACATCCAATTCAGTCTGAGTGATGCTCCCCCAGCAAACCAGCTTTGCGGAATTACCGGAAAACTGATTGGCCAAAATACAGAGGAATACTGTCAAAAACGTTATCCTCTGAACTATCAAGTCCCCCGCGTGACACAAATGAGCTTGACATGAAAGTCAGGGAATTTACTCTGGCTCTTATTCAACCAAGAGGCAAGAAAAAGCCACATTGGTCAACATCGGCACTGGGTCTGCTCAGAAACGCCTGTAGAAAACTTTTCAACGCAGCAAAAAGCACAAGAAAAGTGACTGACTGGGACTCATATAAAGAATCCCTCAAATTATACAAAAAAGAACTGAAGAAGGCAAAGCGACAATCCTAGAGATAATTCTGTGACAAAATCATAGAAACCTCTGAGTGATCGCGGCTAAGAAAAATCCTCTCTACAAATCCTATGATGCCTAGCTGTTTGAAAAAAACCGATTTCTCTTGGACAACCTCAAGTGATGAATCACTCAACCTGCTTCTGGACACCCACTTTCCAGGTAGCTCCCAACTCGCGGCCAGTAGCAGCCCAAACAGGCCTACTGCAACCGTGACCAAAATTCATGGTCTGATTGCGAGAGACAAACTGCTCTGGGCGCTGCATGGCTTCAAACCATACAAGTCTGCTGGTCCGGACGGTATAATACGAGTACCTGCCGAGCTACAGAGGTCCTCAGATATTATTCTACCAGTGTTAGAAAATATTATGAGGAGCTGTGTAGAACTTATCCACATTCCACTGTTATGGAGAGAAGTCAATGTAGTATTCATTCCCAAAGCTGGAAAATGTTCTCATGTAGTCCCAAAGAACCTCAGACCTATAAGTTTATGATCATTCCTTCTGAAAACTTTAGAACGACTGATTGATATCCATATTCGAGCTAAAGTTGATCCAAGACTTCTGTCTACGGCCAACATGCCTACTGTAAAGGAAAGTCGGTGGAAACGGCTTTGCACTCTCTGACTAACCACATCGAATGATCCCTACAATATAAGGAGTACACAATGGTTGCTTTTCTAGACATAGAGGGCGCCTTTAACAACGTCAACACATCCGCAATCACGGCTGCGCTGTCAACTCTGCAAGTAGACGACTCACTTGGGCAGTTGATCGGTCTAATGCTAAAAAGCAGGATAATCAACTCCAAACTGGGTGAGACTTCTGCTAAAAGATATGTCAGCAGAGGTACGCCGCAAGGCGGTGTCCTCTCTCCCCTTCTCTGGAACTTAGTAGTTAACGAACTATTGACATACCTGGAAGCGGGTGGTAGCAGAGTGATTGCCTATGCGGATGACGTTGCCATAGCCGTCTCAGGAAAACATCTCAATACCATTAAAGAACTCCTCCAAGTAAATCTCAATAGATTAACCCGCTGGGCAGATCGCTGTGGATTGGGAATAAATCCCCATAAAACTGATCTTGTGCTCTTTTCCAGGAAATATAAAATTCCAATCATAGACCCTCCTTCAATAAACGGTTTAAACCAGTTTAGTTTTTTCCGATATAGCAAAATATCTGGGTCTCATTTCTGACAGGAAACTAAACTGAAAACCTAACATTCAAGAAAGAGTCAGTAAAGCTACAATAGCTTTATTCTCTTGCAAGAAAGCCATTGGGAACAAATGGGGCCTTGAACCTCGCATAACCCACTGGCTATACATCTCTTATGACCGATACTTATGGACTTACGCGGTGGTTGTCTGGTGGGCGGCCTTGGAAAATGCAGTCAATCGGATTAAACTAAGCAGAGTCCAAAGAACAGCATGTCTATGCACAAGCGGAGCCTTGCGGTCTACCTCCTCTGCGGCATTAAATATTCTGCTTCACTTGACACCCCTCGACATTTTTAGCAGGCAAGTAGCGGCGACTGCACCTATTCGCTTGACAAATAATTCATTTGGCCACGCCAATATTCTTAATACATTAGGAATCCTCACAGAGAACATCGATTACACCATACCTGAACTTTGGTTTGACAAAAACTTCCATGTAAACTTCAACTCTAGATCATTCTGGGAGGAGGATGCTTTCATGGAGGACAAGTCAATCCATCTCCACACAGATGGATCTAAAACCGATAACGGAGTTGGTATCGGTGTTTTCTCAGGTAAGCTAAATCTAAGCCTCTCTTTCCGTCTTCCAAATCACTGTAGCGTGTTCCAGGCGGAACGCCATCAAGTCCCTGGACTCAGTCTCATTATATTCTAAAACTGCCCTTGAATGCCGATTATCTCTCATGGAGATGGCAGAGCAGTTCAACATTCAACTTTGTTGGGTGCCGGGCCACAGAGACATTCCAGGGAACTGCAGAGCCGATGAACTCGCCAAAATTGAAACCACTCTACCTATCCTACTGAACAAAGGTAGTATAGGTATACCAATTGCTATGTGCGAACTAACACTAAAGCTGGATGCCAATAAAAGAACAGACCTTAGGTGGACTGCTGGGCAAACATGTCTAACGACGAAACAGATCTGGCCAAGGCTGGATCTGAGTCGCTCTAAGTGTCTGATCCTTTTAGATAGGAAACATCTCAGCGCCATAATAGGTGTCATTACTGGACACTGCCTCATAGGCAAGCACGCAAGAAGTCTTGGCGCTTTTACTAATGATTTCTGCAGAAGCTGCATGGACGAGGAAGAGGATGAGACAATCCTCCACCTACTCTGCACATGCCCAGCTCTCTCTCTTCTACAACGATCTAGAAAACTTAGACGTTAACAGTCTCCTACGCTTTATTATAAGCTCAAACTGGTTCCAGTAGTAAGAGGATTATCGATCCACGTGGCATCACAATGGGCCAATAGGCCTAAGTGGGTTGGTATTTCCAACAGCCACTCTTACCTAACCTAACCTAATCGTCCTGTTGCCACGTATACCAATGATACCGTTAGAATCTCCAATACCATTCATAAGGCTTCCATTCCCTATTCGTTTGGCTTTCGCGATGACTATAAACAAATCTCAAGGCAAAACAATGTCCATTTGCGGATTGGACTTGGAAAATCCGTGTTTTTCCAATGGGCAACGACATATATGTTACATGCTCACGTGTGGGAAAACCATCGAATTTATTTGTGCTAGCAAAAAACAAGTTAACCAAAAATATTGTGCACCGATTAGCGCTTAATTAAATTCAAATTATAAATTGTTATAAATCAACCTACATACACGTATTACCATTATATCTACCTCATTTATAAAGAAAATTAAATTTTTATATGTTATCAAGTAAGAACTTTGTAAATTACTTATTTATAACAAACTGTACTTGAATATGAGATGAATAAAATGTAACATTAAAAAAGAAAGAAATCGCTGCCAGGTTGTTTATTATAATAGCTTGATTTATATTTTTTGCAGGTACCGATACAATTTGAATTTGAAATAATATGTCTCCATCGAAATACGAGTAATATGCCATACCTTTATGCACATAATAGCTTATGCACAGTCAAATCTTACAATATACAATGACTAAACTATTTGATCACATGCATAGCAAATAATTTGACTTTTGATTACAAATTTTTTATTTAAAAATATAATTTAACGAAATTTTTGACATCATTATAAAATAATATCATAATTCATTAAAAAACAATAGAGATAGAATTCTTAACTTATTTTAATTTAACAAAACCTAAAATGGGGCACTTGATCACTTAGTTAACTAATTTTGTTCAGTATTTCGTATGGCCTCCTTTTGCTTTGAGAACTGCTTGTATTCTTCTTAGCATGGATTATATTAATGTTTTGCATCGATTTGGATTAATATTTTGCCAAGCAGTTTGAGTGCGGTGCCATAATGTTAGTAAATTTGCACAATCTCCTGGTAAATCTGTAATTGCACGTTTGACTTCAACCCAAAGATGCTCAATCGGATTGAGGTCTGGCGATTGTGGTGGCCAATCAAATACTTCGAAATTATTACTTTACCGCCACGATTTGGTAATTCTGGTTGTGTGCTTCGGATCATTATCTTGCTGGAAGATAATGTCCGACAAATGTTTGATCCAGTTTCCAAGACTTGTTAAAAGCCCGCCTTCCAAAATGGTGATGTATTGAGGGGCATTCATACAACCCATTACCCTAATACATTGACCAACCGGTTAATTTTTTGTTTCTTCCGACCAAATCACCTTTGCTAAGTCACTAACACTGTAGTTTTTATACTTTCTGACGAATTCCAGCGGTTTTTATGGCGGTCAGTTAGAAGGGGCTTCTTTTGTGCAAAATTTTCCTAACAACCTCAGTTGTTACAGTAATTTTATCGTTTTGTAACAAATCCTTATTGATCTGGGCTGCATTGTCATGTACGCCATACTTTATCTGTCGCACAATAATCCGTTAGAATTCAAAATTGGCTTCCTTCCAGCGCCATTGTTTTTGGATTTCAGTGCCCAAATTCTTGCGTATTTTAGATATGGATCCCAATGACACTCCAAGTTTTCGAAAAAAATTTTCTATGGCTCATTTCGAAACAATTAATCTTTACACTTCCTTTTCTTTAGCTTTACCAAGTTTTATTTTATATTATTATGTTCTATCAAATTCAAGACAGTTAAAAATGCTTTCTTAAACTGAAATTTAAACTTCTCTTATGTTGGATTCCAATATTAATTTTTTTTAATAATCAAATTTGTTTATTTTCGAGAGAAAACACTTTAAAAAGAACCAAGCTTTGCCACCCTTTGTGCTCAAAATACGTTGCTTCGTAATATACTGCGCCCGGCTCAACAAATTAATCACATGCATTGCCTAAGAACTTTTAAAAGTACTCACGAAATAACGGTGCATTTCCGTTCGCTTTTGCTGATGCTGATTCTTAATCACTCCATTTGTTTTGAGTGAAAATTTAGTTATACTAACAGTAAAATTGGAGAAGTTACAGCAAAAAGTTGTACTTTCTTCTAATCATGTGATCAAAAAGTTGAGTCACTGTATATTTTCCAGGAATTGAAATATCTTATATTTTATATAAATGTTTTTTTTTTTCTTATTTTTTTAAGTATTTCAACCTTTCAACGCATCTTCAATAATCTTGTGGCATTCGAGGTGATGCACAAGGTCTGAAGGATTCATTCACCAACAATGGTCCATTGAATCTCAACCGCAACCTTGTAGTGCATCAATTTCTTAGAATCACGTAAACTTTTTTTCTCTTTTTTCCACCTTCCGAAGCTATCATGATGAATGAAGGTCAATGGAAATGGAAAAAAAGCCATTGGCCTCTCATAAAAAAATGTTATTCTGTCTGACCGTTGACAAGGGAGAATTACGTTTCAGTCATAAAAGTCAGCAATCAATATACGAGTAGAGGAAAGAATTACGATTCGCGAGTGAATTTTGGTAAAAGTATCGGGCACATATCGGATTCATATAAAGCAATGAAGGCATTCTTTTTGTACTTTGGTACACGATTGATTTACTCACCTTTATTATGGTGTGTATATGGAATTCAATAGATTTCGCCTCTCATTTGTGATTCTCATTCACATTCAATACGATATTAGAGTAAGAGTGTCCAGCAAGCCTACCATAAGAAGGCACATAGTCCCGTTAAGACTCGCCAACGGTCTGTGGTCGTTATCGTTGAATGACAGCCGAAATGTAGTTGTATTTTTATTGGCGAGGGAAAGCATTCGTTTGGTGTGTCTGCATACTCAAAGTTCCCCTCTGAGCCTTGCTTAGCTAGTTCATCGGCGATTCATATTTTAGACATGCTACGAGTATTTTAACTTTAAACAGAGTTCTGTGAAATCATCCATCCGACTGAGCTCATATAATCCTCGTATTCCCAAACTATTGTAGTTTAAAATCTGTAAGAGATGTGAACAATATCTTAACATTCCATCAGATACTTCGCACCTTCCACCTATTATTTGCTATACTCGTATACTTGTAATTACAATAATTGAAATAAGGATTGTGTATTTCACTTCTTAGAAGAGAGATGCATGTTTTTCAGCTGAGAAGTAAAGTCTTAAGTTGTCGTCCTGCTCGAAGACGCCAGCGTTTAGGTACTCTGGCTAAAGTCAGTGAACGGGAAATTCGGCTTCAAAGCCAAAGTAAAGGCATTATTGCGTTAGGCCAGAGAACATGTTGGTCATGACTGACATGACTGACTGACTTAACGAGTTGGAGAGCTGCCCCTTGCCACCTACTATGTGTAGCGCGAGCACGAATTAGGGCTTCAATTAAGACTTAAGTCAATTACAATTAAGTTACAAGGTTTGTATTAGATGTGGGTCAAAAGCCTCCACTAAAACTTGTAGAGTTGTAGAGGCTGAATAAGGTCAATGACACTCGAGAAGTCCTCCAGTTGAGTCTTGAAACTAAAAAATGCTCGTCTCCATCCCCATTCCCCTCTCCCTTCTCCACTTTCTTCCCTCTTCTTTCTCACCAGGGCTGGAGAAAGATGTCGTACGACCCGTACCGGGAATCAGGGCCTGCGGGCTCAGTATTTTAAAAATAAGTCAGTTTTGAAGGGAGAATCTGTCCTACCGCTGCATATAGATGATCTCTGTACAGATGGACCTCCCTTTCTCCACCAATCGTGGATCTACTCGTAGCATGAATCCATGCTTGAAACTCGAGACTACTAATACTAGACGGCAATACGGTGACTACCTTCAAGACTCCTGCAATTCCGAGCAAAGGTAAAACTGTTGTAGGCCATGGTGCACCTTCAACAGGCAAGCGCAACGTGCCAAGCCCCTAAAAACTTTCCAAGAGCGGCGGGACTGTGACAAACCATGGTCCTACCATGTTCGCAACTCCTAGTAGTAGCATGTTTATGGAACGCCATGGGCTTCCTACTGCAACTAAAACTCCACACTCGAAAGAGAAATCTTTGGGGTGTTTTAGCGAAGTCCTAAAGACGCAATAACGATCGCGGTGATCGATAAAAGCGATGCCGATGGTGCAATTTCACCAGAATGGTGGTATTTAGTCAAGCAAAAGCTTTCGGACAATTTCTTGTCGATCATGCAGGAAAAGCCATTGATGCTGGCTGGTGCCAAGACCACGTCAAGCTTATCGCTTGTGACGATAAAAAAATCTCTCGATCTTTACAAAAAAGCCATCAATTGATCTCTCTTAGTCAGGCCGTGTAGAAAGTTCGAGTTTGTGGCTAAGTAGGATATTTTTAGCACAGATAGAACCCGCACCTGGATACTCTTAATTGATATAGAAATTACGGACTCAGATCCTGGAGAGGCCTTTTCTTTTTCAAAAATGGAGAGCGACTACTCCAATCATTTTGAGGTGACAACCAAGTCGATGGCCCCCACTTCTGAGACCCAGTCGGAAATGGACCCCGACGACGAATCACAAAGAGTTCCTTTACGATCAGAGGATGATGATGAGCTTTTGGATACATTTTTAGAATCGGAAAACTCGAACGACACCTCCAAAAAGGCCTCGGCCGCACTCATTCTGGGTTTATTCAAAGATGCAGAAGACATTATCTTTATCCAGGAATCATAGGTTGTAGAAGGCTTGGTTCGTGGACTTGGGACAGCATCACAAAGGTGAGATCAGGACTTGCATATTAGTGAAACGTAACCTTAATGTACACTTAATTCATAATCTCAGTGACTCCGACATAACCGTTGCTAAACTGGTTGGCATCGGCATATCGTGACCATAAATACATGGGCCTTTGGTGACACCTTAGAAAGGGAGTTCGTGGAAGCTGGAAGGCAGAAAACAAGCCTCATCATCGGCTGCGATGCCAATGCACATCACACCGTATGGGGCAGCACTGACATTAACTATAGAGGTGAGTGAATTTTTAATAACATTATAAGTACTAGGTTCATTGTTTGTAATATTGACAATGAGCTTATCTTTATAACTAAAAACTGACTCTTGTTTCCGACAACATCACTCAAATGATTACGAACTGGATGGTACTGAAATGATGCTCCTCCCCACCAACTAGCATTTTGCAACTATCGGAAAATTGATTGGCCAAAATACAAAGGAACATCTCCCCTGAACTTTTAAGTCCCATATGTAACACCAATAAGCTCGAGATGAAAGTATTTTACCCAGGTTCTGTATCAGACAATGACTGTTTCCTGCCCTGTTATTCAACCTAGAGGCAAGAAAAAGCAGCACTGCCGGACATTAGCATTGGGGTCGCTTAGAAAGCCATGCAGAAAACTTTTCAGCCAAGCTCATAAAGCACAACAAAAGTAACAGACTAGGACTCATATATGGAATCCCTCAAAATATACAAAAAAAAATTTGAGGAAGGCAAAGCGACAATCTTGGAGCTCATTCTGTTGCAAAATAATAGAAACCGCCGAGGCATCGCGGCTATGAAAAATTCTTTCTCCAATCCTACGATGCGTAGCTATTTGAAGAAAACCGATGGCTCTTAGACGACCATAGGTGCTGAATCACTCAACCTGCTACTGGACGTCCTCGTAGCTCCCTATTCACGGCCAGAAATAATCAGACTAAAATTCACGATCTGATTACATGAGACAAGCTGCTCGGAGAGCAAGTTTAATATCTGCCGAGCTACAAATGCCCTTAGATATCATAATCTCAACGCTAGAGTATATCATAAGGAGCTGCGTAGAAATGGTCAACATTCCCTTGTCATGGAAAGAAGTTACTTTATTTTTCATTCCCCAGTCCGGAAAATGTTCTTATGTTGCCCCAAAAAACCTGAAACCTATAAGTTACCATCTTTCCTTCTGAAAACTCTAGAACGACTGATTGATATCCATATACGATCTGGAATTTATAGTCTAACTACATCGGACAATCCCTAAATTATAGAGAGTACACAATTGTCGCATTTCTGGACATAGAATTTGCCTTTAACAAGTCAACACATCCGCAATCACAACTGCACTGTAAACTATGAAGCTAGATGACTTACTTGGGAAGCTGGTCAGTCGTATGCTATTGTAAATAGAAGGAATATCAACTCCAAACTGGATGGAGCTTCTGTTAAAAGATGTGTCAGCAGAGGCACGTGCCCTTTCACCCCTTCTCTGGAACTTAGTGGTTAATGACCTGCTGATATACTTGGAAGCGGTTGGAATCAAGGCGGCTGCAAACAACTGCAGCAAACTGAGCAAAGCGACAGCATGTCTATGCATAGGCGGAGCCTTACGTATTATTCTCTCCATGGCACTCTCTTCCACATGACATGCTTCAATATTTTCAGCAGGCAAGTGTCTACTAACGCAGCTATACGTTTTAAAGTGACTACAAATAAATTATTTGGTCACGCTAATGTTCTCAACAAACTAGAAATACATACTTCCAGAGAACATTGACTACATTATGCCCCAACACTGGTTTGACAAAAACGTTCATGCAAGTATCCCCATCTAGATCTTACTGGGAGGACGATGCGTTCGTGGGCGACAAAACAAAGTCAAATCACTATAGCGTGTTTCAGACGGAAATTTTGGCGATTAAACATTTTCTATGCTGGCTAAAGGAAAACGTGATATCTGCAAAGGATATCCGCATCTTTTCGGATAGTCGGGCCCTGGATTCAGTCTCATTGACTGCCGATCATCTCTCAGGGAGATGGTAGACCAGTTTAGCATCCACCTATGTTGGGTGGCAGGCCACAGAGATATTCCAGGGAATTGTAATGCTGACAAACTCGCCAAAATTGAAACCACTCTACCTGTCCTACCTGAAAAAGGTATATATACCAAAAAATTGATCTACGTAAAAGAGTTTGGTTTTTCTAAATAGGAAGCATTTTCACACAATCATAGGTGTCACTGGATACTGCCTTATACGCATGATTGTAAAAAGCCTTGGCGTTTTTACAAACGACTACTGCAGAAGCTGTATGGACGAGCAGGAGGAGGAGGAGACAAGACTTTACAGACTCTGTACATGTCCAGATCTTTTCCAAAGAACAAAACTCCACATGGGAGTTTTCCTCTACAATGGCTTAAGCGATTTAAATAATATAGATGTTAACAGACTTCTACGCTTCGTAAGTTCAAGTTCAAATTGATTCCAAGGGTAGGATGATCATAGATCTATGTAGCATCACAATGAGCCAATAGGCTTAAGTGGGTTAGTTTTTTCAACAGCACCTAGCCTAAATGTGTTTTTTATCAAAATATGATTTATGACATGATTCAAATTCACTATACGAAACCACTTGCGTGTGTGAATGTGGTGGACCCAATATTCCATGGCTTTTTTTTACATAATTCGGCCGATAATCCAGCATAGATAGTAGAGTGTTCGCCTCCAAGTCATCTAAAGTATTCTGGCTTTTTGGCCAGAGACTAAATGTAGCCCCAAAGAAAAGAGTCGAAATGTGTTCAATCGCGAGTTGGGCTGCCAATTGTCAAAGCTATTTCTGGCGTTAAGACGATCACCGAATTTCGGTTTCAAAAAGACTGTTGTGGCATGAGTCGTGTATTCGTAGAAAGTGCCACAGCTCTGTTGCAACCACGTATCTTCCAAGAGATCCAGTTCAATTTTGTTCCAACCAAAATTTATAAGCATGGAGCGATAGCAGTCAGTAACCGACTAGTCGGCATCTTTTCCGAAGAGGTACGGATCAGTGATACTTTCGCCATGAAACCCCCATTAAACAATCAACTGTTTTTTTTGTATAAAATGGCTGCTATTGGAACACCACTGGTTCGCTTAACCTGTTTTGCTTAATAACAAACCCATTTAACCAAAAATGTGCTTCGTCACTGAGGAGAGAATCTGAATTTTGATCCGTCTTCAATAGAGCCCAATCAGCAAAAGGTCGACGTGTACAATGTTAATCTACCTATAGTTTTAGTTCTTGGGTTAATAGGATATGATACGGACGTGCGCATTCAGCCAAGCCTTTTCGAAAAATATGCTACAGGAACAGGCCTATTTAGAGAGATGACCAGCTCTTGAGAAGACCACGTAAACTCTCAATTGTTATCTTATCGGGACGATTATAACGTAGAATATAAATGCGGCAGAAAGCTAAATTTCTTTATAAATAACTGGGGTATTAGAAAAATTCCACATACCAATTTACCCTAAGTTAAGCCCAGCAATGATTTCCATTTATTATAATATTTTGCGGAAAATATGAGTGCAATTCAGCTAAATTGCTACTCAAAGAAATTAATCAAAAGGCCAATGAATCTAAAGATCATTGACCATTTAGATATAATGCAATTAAAAAACATTCATTCTTGAACTCTCATACGAGCAACGTATTTAACCGTACTCGAGACGTTTTTGTGGTGTCAGGTTATTAAGAACTTCGTTCCAAATTATTTGTGTTTATCTTGCGAATGAATCAACAATATGAAAAGGGATATTCCGCCATAAGTGTGCACTCATCTCTCTGTATAATTAAAAAAGCTAGTTTCTTATTGCCAACAGAAGGCCCAGGGCATTTTGTATCCAATACTTTCTAAACTCCTTGAGGTAGTCCCGTAAAGCTATTTCTCCATATAGCAGTGTCTTTTTTTTTTGTTTTTTATTAAGAAGCAAAAAATAGGAAATGGAACACTATGTTACAAAAGCCATATTATCATACAAAGCGGCTACCCCACGTGCGCTTTACCTGACCGGTTCCGAATGCCGGGTTCCATTCAAGTAGTCAAGTGGCTGATGAGCTACCTCTAAAATTGTTACCGTGTAAATATTTACCAATTCATAGAGCCTGTTGATGATTTCTAAGTGTGGAATAAGGAGTTATTTAGAAGCAATGCCGTTACAAGTTCAAATGCCGCGATCAGTCATCGAAATCGGCGGGAACAGCAACAAAAAAATGCAAATGTTTACGAGCATGACCTTTAAATTTATGCAAATAATACGTATTATGAGAAGGACACTTGAAAGAGACACTTTAAGCTGTGAGATATCATGCGGCCATCAACCTTAGTGTTTGTACAACTGCGGACTTTGAACATTTGTGACAAATTCTCATGAGAATTTGTAGAGGAGTTTCCAATAACTGATTAAGCTTGATGGTCACTTAAAACATCTAATTTTTCTGTTATATCACAGAAGATCCTCGAAGCATTTGTTTTAAAATTTACATAAGCTATAATTGAGATTTTAACTATTTTGTTTGTTTGAAAAATTATGGGATTTTAACTTTCATCAGAGAATGAACAGTCTTTCCTTCTTATGGTCAAATAAGTCATATGGTTGTAGTTGTATTACATCTAGGAGCTTCACTATCTACCGCTGAAAAAACCAATAATCTGAATTGTTAAGGAAAAATAAATTATTGTACTTAAATGGATAGTTATAGAATTCACATTTATATTGCATATACATAAGTACATATGCTATGTAACGGGTCCGAGTTTTATGATTAAAAGAAAAGTTGTACCGGGACTGAAATATTGAACTGTTATAAATGTATTAGTTAGTTAGTTACGAGTAGTTAGTTGACTTTTGTTTTCAATAAATGTTTTACAATGTAACGATTAACCTAAGTCTTTAATGGTTTGGTCTGTGGCCGTCTACCAGGTTGACAAAATACATACTTAAGTTTTACATTAAAAATCTCCATCTATGATACGCTTTCTATAACAAAGTGCTGCTACTGAGTAATCATATAAGACTTTCCATCCTTTTCTCCATTTAAAATGCTCATTACTTCATCTTCGTCTAAATCATGTTTTCCGAACATTGATAGACGAAATTCTTTTAAAATCGGACAAACACCAAGAAAATGTAAGATGTCTTCTCTCTTCTTCATGTTGCAGAGGTCACAAATTATTGATAAATCTGGTCTATGGGGTATAAAGTTTAGTTGAACGAGTTCCCCTCTCAGTTTGAAAATGGCTCCAATCCGGCGAATCTCCGGTCGATAAGTCTCCTTCCGAATATCAGTAAGGTTTTTGAAAAAGTAATCAATAGAGCTCTGTCTAGGTGGGTTGATCACAAACATATAGTTCCGGATAATCAATTCGGTTTTAAGGCGGGACATGATATCTCACATGCCTGGTGTCCGATATCCAATGGAATAAAGGCAAAAAACAGTGTACTGGTGCCTGCCTTGTTGACTTGGAGAAGGCCTTCGACACCGTATGGTTAGAGGGTCTTTTCTATAAGCTGACTAGGCTGGGGATCAGTAAACCACTCTTGTACATTTTTTATACTCGTAATATGCTAACTAACAGACAGTTCATCGTGAAGAATGGTGATGTGACTTCTATTGGAATATTTCAAATTAAAAATGGTCTTCAGCAAGGCGCGGTCAATTCGCCGATCCCATTCAACATTTTTACAAGCGACTAGATAGGTTCACTTCCCCATACTATTGCGTAGGCAGACGATTTGATAGCGTGCAGAACAGGTAAAAAAAATCGAGGTCATTAATACTCTCTTGCAGAGTGACTTCGATAAGATAAGACTATTTTGCGATGACTGGAAGTTGAAAATCAACTTTCAAAAGTCGGAAACCATTCCCTTTAGGACGCCGTTGTCTGGAGCCTCTAGGGATACCAGAAAAAAATGGCGAAAGTTCTCTATCATTGGACAACACGGACAGCCTCTTGCCTGTCGAAATGTAGTCAGATACCTTGGAATCTGGCTAGATCAGTTTCTGTATTTTGGCGGTCTCGCCATTTATGTGCGTAGTGATGTAGCGTGGATGCCGCTGATGATATGATTACAGGCACCGGAATGAGATCCTTTATTCCTCATCGGATGAAGAGTATCAAACCAAAAGAAAAGGCATGGTACGACTCGAGCTGTAAAGAGGCCGTCAGGGTTAGAGAAATGTTTTTTCGGTCCTACAAGACCAACCCGACAGAGGAAAACCGATAAAAGTTCAAACGAGCCAGAAATGACTGCAACACCTTTCTTAAGCGTGTGAAATTCCTATACGACCAAAAACTGGGGCAAAAAATACTGCATTGTCCCAAAGGCAATAACAATTTTTGGTCGTTCGTCAAAAACATTAGAAATTCCGCCTCATCCTCCATCCCAACGTTCATTTACAATGACATTCCAGCTGTCAGCTCTTTGGATAAGGCCAATCTGCTTGCTGCACACTTTGCGGCCAGCTCAACACTCCCAGATTGTGCTTTGTCTCCGCCTACACTTGAGTGCGTCGAATCTTCAATGGGACGAATCTGCTTTCGCACTCGTGTAGTAGCAAGAGTACTTAAAGATCTCAACATACATAAATCCGCTGGTCCAGATGGTATATCTCCCCTTCTTCTGAAGAGGTGTTCTTCCTCGTTGGCAAAACCACTGCGTAAGCTTTTTCATCAATCCTACACTTTAGGACTCTTCCCGAGCAGATGGAAAACAGCATTTGTCCAGCCCGTCCCTAAAAAAGGCGAATCATCTTCTCTCTCCTCCTACAGACCCATTGCACTTACGTCCCTTCTTTCCAAGGTCATGGAAACACTGATAAATCGTCAGCTCATGAAATATCTCGAAACACGAAAACTTCTCAATGACCGGCAGTACGGTTTTCGTAGCAACAGGTCCACTGGTGATTTGATGGCATGTCTCACCGAAAAGTGGAACCAAAGCGTACATCAATCTGGCGAAAGCAAGATAGTTGCACTTGATATTTCTAAGGCATTTGACAGAGTTTGGCATCAGGCTCTTTTGTCGAAAATGCGTGCATTTGGGATCGACGACTCTCTTTTTCAATGGATTAGAAATTACCTTTCGGAACGTTCAATTCAAGTTGTCTTGGACGGTTTCAAGTCTGATATTCACAAAATAAATGCTGGTGTGCCCCAGGGCTCTGTTCTGTCACCGACACTCTTTTTAATTTTCATTAACGATCTCTTGTCTGCTACTTCTAATCCAATATATTCCTTTGCTGATGACAGTACTCTCTGCTTTTCATATTCGTTCCCGGACTCACGGCCCTGCTCTTCGGCTGTAGTACGAGAACGGCAGCGTATGCTAAGCTCATTAAATTCCGATATCAACAGCATAACCAATTGGGGAACTATCAATAATGCTTCCAAAACACAATGCTGTCTGCTGTCTTTAAAGCGAAATTTAAACACCCAGCCATTATCTATGAATGGCACTTGCATCGTCGAAACCGAAAAACTTTCCATTCTCGGTATGTGTGTCAATGACAACTTACGTTGGAATGACCACATATTTGATGTCGCCAAAAATGCTGCGAAATGTCTAGGTTTCCTCAAGCGATGTAAGAAATATACCCCCTCTGATCAATATATAAGGCATTCATCCGCCCAAAATTGGAGTACAACTCCCACATCTGGTCAGGTGCTCCTAAAACATCTCTGAACCTGCTAGATATGAATCAAAACCGTGCGATAAAACTTATTGACGATACTAATATCAGTCAATCAATGGACACCCTCGAACACCGACGAAATGTCTCGTGTCTCACTTTGTTTTATCGCTATTTCCACCACCAGTGCTCCACTGAAATCGCCAGTAGCATTCCGCCCATTCAAACTTTCAACCGTAACACCCGTCTCGCTATGAATGCTCATCAGTATACCCTCAAGCCCATTTTCGGACGTACTCTAAAATATCGTGATTCGTTCCTAAGCCGTACAACTCGCTTATGGAATGCCCTGGTCGTTATAACTTGCAAACATTTAAAAACAATGTACATCGGTACCTCTCTTTTCTTCCTCCCTAAATTTCCTTTGCCCACGCTGTGTACAATCACCTTAAGGGTACTCAAACCACTTGAGCGCGCGCACATTATAAAAAAAAAAAAAAAAATTACGGACCAGCCTCACTATTCTATTTGCTCAGTAAATAGCGATGGCCAACTTTCATAGGTTTAGATTAGCATTTAAGAAATACATACAAATATATACATAAAAAGGTATATACTAATATATGCATATTATTGTGCATAATGGCTTGGTGTCTGTATGTATGTATTGTGTATATAGATTAAGTAGTCTAAGGTTTATTTTAAGTTAGATATTAAGTTTTTATAAAAAATAAAAAATTACATCCATAGCTAAGTTTTTTGTTAACAATTTTTTCTTAGCCCTTAGTATGTAAAATAAACATTTCCAAATAAAATGTAAATGAAGTCGAAAGACATATTTATAAGAATTTAGAGTAGCTTAGAGTGCCTGTGTGGGGCCAGTAAGTTAGTATAAGATTGTTAAGTAATTATAAGCTAGCATTTAAGCATTTTTTGTTAGTATGTAAGAGTTAGTGATTAAGAAAATAAAATGCATTGAAAACTAAAAAAAAAACTGAAACAGTTTGAAAATGGTACTTATTTTGTCAACTGCGTGACTATCTAGGAAGTATGTTTTTTCATTTAGAAAATGGTTTAGTTTGCTGTAATAGTTCCTAAACAATGACGATTCAGCTTCTTCGACATATTGGTCATATGTATGTCTGCCAAAATTCTCCAAAACCAAGTTAAATTTTACTCTTAAAAGATGAGGATGCTCGCACACTTGAACGCACACTTTTCTTCCATTCCTCGCAAATGCCTCCATTTGCTCTAATTATGCTTCTTAAAACTACGTTTGGTATTCTGCATTCATTCATTTCTAGTATTTTTAAGATATAGTTGAAGTGCATTTTGAGCGTGTACAAGAGCAAAGGATTAGTTTCCGTTTCAAGATGTAGCATATAGTTCATGGTATTTTTTGGTAACCGAAAAATCTTCTTCAAAAGGTAGCGAAGAAATTTTTCCACAGCAACGTAGCCTTTGTAACCCCATACCTGAGCTCCGTAAAGCACTATCGAAGCTGCGGTTGAGTGGAACTAAATTTGTTTTGCACTTTGCGATACATATTTATTTTTGAAGCAACGTTCCCAAATCGAACAGATAGCTCTTTTAGCATCAGCTAATTTTTCCTCAAAATGTGGTTTGAAATTTAAGGAGGACGATATTAGGGTACCTACGAGTAGGTATCTGTATCTGGAAGCTACCTCAACCTCTTCCCCGTCTAACTTCCACTTTTCCAAATGTGAGATGCATGCATTTCTGAATATCATCATTTTTGATTTATCAAGATTTACAGTGAGATTCCAACTTTACAGAAAGCATTATCTGCATACCTTGGGTTGTGTCACACAGAAAGACGATATCATCAGCATACATCAGCGCAGGAATTGATACACCGTTGAATCTTATTCCACCTTTGACATCATCTATTATATCATTGATGTATAATATAAAAAGCAGAGCACTTAAAATACAGCCTTGTTTAACACCCATTGAAGTTTCGAGCTCTTCAGAAATTAAGTCTCCATCCCATACATATGCAATATTATTCTCATACAAGGCTCTCAGGATTCGAATAATTTTACTTGATACACCGAAAGCTTGTAAAAGAGTGCTTCACGTGGTATTGAATCGAACGCTGCTCGAAAATCTACAAAGAAGGCGTACAACTTTTTTTTCTTGCTCATACATGTTTCAGCAATGTTTGTTACGCAGAATATCTGGTCGATTGTAGAATAACCTTTCCTAAATCCAGCTTTTAATTCTTTAAGGATGTTATGTTCTTGTACCCATTCATACAATCTTTTGTAAATTAATGAAGCAAACAATTTGGCTGAAGTGTTTAAAAATGTGATTCCTCTGTAGTTCTTCGGCTCCCTGTAATCGCCTTTTTTGTGTAGGAGAAAAATTATTGCTTTTCTGAATACGTCGGAGATGTTAGCAGAGTCGAATATTCGATTAAATTAAATTGTGAGAGAATTCATAAACTCATATGTGCAATTTTTATAGAACTCAAACGGGATGCGATTAATACCAGGTGCTTTATTTGATTCCGATTTACATATTACTTCATTGACTTCTTCCAGGGTAAATGCAGAGTCTAATTTTCGTCTAAGAGCAGAGGGGCTTAATGGGGCATTAAGAAGTTTATCGAAGTGAGTCCTGAGTTGCGGGGCTTTAAGAGTTACAGAGATGTTAGACGTGTGTCCGTTTAGGTATTTGACAGCTTTCAAGGACTGAGCAGAAGATTTTGAATTATTTATAATCGCAATGTTTTGTTGTTCAAAGGCTACTTTTTTGATGTAACAGATGTGTTTGTATTTCTTGCTGGCATCTTGATAGAGTGCTTTAAAGATATTGGAGTTATTCGACCTTAGAAGTTTGAGAAATTTAAAAGATTTGGTTCTAGCTTCCATGCAATCAGAATCATACTATTTTTGTTTATATATTTTATGAGTTTTTAAATCTTTCTGTTGCGGAATGGATTTCTTTATTATTTCTGTTAGAGCTTCAATATTGGCTGTATAACTCTGTGTGCGTAATTCCATAAGATTCACATTCATGTTTCGCTGATACGATTCCATTATTCAGTCATTCCAGACAAATTTCGGCAGAAGGCTTAATGGTTTTGTGCAAGTATAGTGGCCGCTAGCAGTGGAATTAAGGGTTACTTCCAAGGGCATGTGGTCCGGAATGATCTCGGTTCCTACTTTAAAAATGTCTAGAAGCTTGAGCGAATTTCCCGAAACAAAATAGTAATCTATTATTGAGCATGATGTTCCTCTGATAAAGGTCAATTCGCCATCTGGATCTCCTTCGCAACTACCATTCAACAAGCACATGTCATACTCATCAGCAAGTTCAATTATTTTTGCTCCTTTGTTATCACAAATTAGGTCTTTAGATTTGCGACATGGTTCCAGCAGAGTACTGTTGTATCCCGATGCGAAATTATTTTCTGTGAGTCCTACACGACCATTAAAATCCCCAATAAGCATTATATCCGTACAGTCCAAGGAGTGCAGTGAGTCGCAGAGTTTATCGAAATCACGCTGTTAATGATTACAGGTTAAGTAGACTGGTACCAAAACTACATACAATGTATTCAGTTTTAAGTTAATAACGTCATTTTTGCCAGCTTTTACAAAGACACTCGTATACAGTCCTTCGAGGTCGTCACGAAAGCCGAATAGTGTTCCACCACATCCTCTCCCAAAAAGTGAAGTTTTTATAGCAGGAGACCAGATTAATTCATAGTTTGAGAAAATATTCTTAAATGTAATTCCTTCATTATCTAATAGATGTGTTTCAAATAATACAAAAATGTCAAAACTTTTTACATAATTAAAAAATGTTACAAAATTCGTTTTGTTTTTTAAACCTGACACATTATAGCTTAAAATTTTTATTTTCTTGATAACTATGTTTTTTTCAGCATCATTCTGGTAGACATGGGCACATCATGCGTCACGTACATCCGCCTTAGAGCTTGTGGATGGACCCAAAGGTTTTTCACATATTGGTGTTTTGCTAAGTTTGGCATCACTGCTGCGATTGACATTGGCCGTCAAATTTGAAGTTTTGTGAAAAGTGTTCTCTTTCGTAGCTGTTTTGTTTGTACTTCTGATTTCATTAATAAAAAGATTTTTATTTAACGAAATGTCACCAAAAATAGATTGTATTATTTCAATGCCACTTTTTCCACCACACCTCAATCCAAGCGCGGAAGCCAAGTATAGACATTCTTGGCAATGTGGATCTTGTCATCCCGTAGAGAAATCTTAATTGATTTGTCTTTTTGACGAAGCTCCTTCATGATTGGAATCATTTCTGCCCGACGTTGTCTAACGTATTATATTGTACAAAGACGGATCGATAAGTACACATGATAGGAATGAAAATGCAAGTTTTTTACAATTTGTTTTTATTTTTTAAAGGAATCTCCTTTTTCACTTTTTCCAACGTTTTTGCCATTTTTTTTTTAAACCATCCACAAAATATGATTTGCCAAACTCTTCAAATAAGGCTTCTGACTTCACTGATCAAGCCACGGGGAGCAAAAAAAAAAATTAGGCCATAGCAATTCCGAATGAGTGAGCGGTGGAACAGCATTTTTTTTTCTTTGCCAGATGGGGCCACATCATTACTTATTCACTGTACTACTGGCCCATGATCGTGCTACCTTCTTTATAAAATCCATGACAATCTTAAAAAACTGTAGACCAGATCTTTTCCGCCGCTGTTGCCTTCTACGGACCAGATTCGCTGGAAAATCCATTGAGGTGAAGTCGCTTGGTCTCTGGTATAGAGTAATGGATACACGTTTCATCAATGGTGACGACTCAATGCAGAAACTCCTGCAGATTTAGTTTAAAGAACTCCAAATAAATCTTTGAAGTTGACAGCCGTATTCGCTTGTCATCCACTGTGAGCAACCGCGGACTCTATCAGCCCGAAAGCTTTTTCATACTTATCTCGTCATCATCTACTACTGCAGACTTTCGTTCGGCGATCAGCAAAAAACATGTCACAGACCTTTTCAACGAGTTTCTCAGTAACCACGCTTGACTGTTCCTCATCAAAAATAGATGTTCGCCCACATTTAAATCCGATGAACCAATATCTCATGGTTTTCATAGACGTTGAAACAACATACAGCTTCGCTTTTATTTCTTCGTACGTTTTTCTATCAAAATTTAAAAATCATATTACAGATTGATATCGCCCTTTTGCACCAAACACTTTCAATATAAATGGTTTTCACATCTGAACTGACCGATGAATCAATCTGAAATGGCATCGTACACGATAGTAATTCCAACTTTCCTTAACAACTCCACCTGTTTTTGAGAACAGATGCTTATTGATCCACCCTGATTAATTTAATGCCATGACAGATGAAACTAAAGTCGGCCAAATGAACAACTCCAATAGTTGGGCAAACGCCTCCACTATTAAAAACGTTCTACAGCATGTCATCTATCATAGAATATCTGCAATTATTGTACGCAATCAATGTCTCAATGTTGTTAGATTGGTGCCTTACACAGAGGCACGTAGATTTTCCGCTCTGCATTTCTGGCTATTCTGTTTGTTTACAATTCCTCTTTAGTCAAAATGTGCCTCGTCACTCATAATAAATTTTTGAACCAATTCAGGATCATATCTGTTCAAATGGTAAATTCCTGCACTCCAGTCCCCTTGTCATTGGTGGTATTTTTTTTTTTAAGTTCTTGAGTTGCTTGATTTTTTACGGAAAGAAATGCAGGCTGATATCAAATATTTCCCGCATAGATGTCGCACAAATCCTAATTTGTTAAGCATGACGACGAATCACAATTTTTGGACCTTCTCGCACACCTTTCCCCCTGCGTAAATGTTTTATTGTGTACGCAATGTACGAATAGCAGCCTATTTTCAATTTTATTCAAAAAAATGTGCATATTATTATGTACTTTTGGATGGTTCATAGTCTTCTGTTGTCATCCCATGAACAGTCATAGGAGTGAATCTCTCTGTATCAGTACATTTTATCTATCAGCTAGTCGTATTACAGGCTTCATACTCTTTTAGATCATATCTTTTGGGTACATACCTGTTACATCAGCTAAGGTTCACAGTACTTTGACCTTAAGTCCTTTTAACCTATAGTACGCGCATTTTAAAGATGAGCCAGTTTTCTATATGACCAATCTATGAATAAGTTCCAATGTATTAAAATTTCCAACACAATGTCTGATTATTTTGTTTGGTTTGCAGATTTATAATAACGCAAGGCAAATTTTACATACCTATAATATTTAGAGATTACTGTGCCAATGAATGAATGATGATGAACAAATCTCTTCTCAAAAAAATTTAACTTAAGCACAATCTACGTAATAAATGTTGCAAACACCCTCGTAACCTTGTTTTGAAAAGACGTTATTATCACATGTGCCAAAAAATTAATAACGAAATTAAAGTCTACCGTGATAGTTACTATCAAAGTAGAATAAGAAATTCACAAGGAAATCTTAAAAAAGAATGGGAGGTTATAAATAGCATTATTAATCGCAAAGCTAAAAACCATAGTAAATCAATTGTTCTAAAAAATGAGAATGTTGAAATCACCGATCCCACAGCAGTTGCTAACGAGTTTAATGACTACTTTGCTTCAGTGGGACAAACATCTTTCCCATCAGACCTTCCAAGCGCCTGCAGCTGTTACTCTGCATCTGGCCTTGGGGACCACACACCTGTAAAAAACAGCTTCTTCTTTGAACCCATTACAGGGTTTGAGCTGTCATAAACTGTCTTAAAAATTCAAATTTTTGTGGTAACGATGGTATTTCTAGCATTGTAATGAAACAAATTGCTCTTAATATTGTTGATATTTTGGCTCATATTTTTAATTTGGGTATCTTTTCTGGAAATTTTACAGATTTGTTACAATATGCCATTATAATTTATATTTATAAAAAGGGCAACAGACAAGAGAAAAGCAACTATAGACCCATTTCCTTACTCCCTGCAATATCGAAGATATTTGAGAAAATCGTTAAAAGCAGAGTTCTGAAGTATCTTAATGATATAAAATTCCTCAGCGAAAGGCAGTTTGAGTTTAGAGAAAGCCTCTCTACGGAAGATGCTCTCCTATACTTTTGTGCAGTTGATTACAAAGGACTTGATATTAAAAAATGTTGCGCCGGACTCTTTGTAGATATTACAAAATCCTTCAACATGGTAGACCTCACCATTCTCTTGGAAAAATTGCATTCTGCGGAGTTTCGCGGTTTTATATTAGATTGGTTAGCATCTTATTTAAAAAAACAGAACGCAAAAGGTAAAAATCGGGAATAATTTAAGTAATTCAAAAATAATCAATGCAGGTGTACCCCAAGGATCCGTTCTTGGACCTATTTTGTTCCTAATATATGTCAACTCTATTTTTGCAATCCCATTTATTGGTAATGAAAGGGCTTTTGACGACGATTTTGCATTTGCCTTTGGATCAACCAACCTTTTGAATCTAGTTACTGACATAAACCACGACGTTCACTTGCTAAGACTCTGGTTCACCAAACACAAGTGCAATAAGACTAAATTGATGTATTTCAGTTTAAAAGTAAAAGATTCCCCAGACTTTGACATTGTATTTCATACATCTAACTGTTGTAGACATAGCGTGCTAAACTGTGTTTGTGATGTGCAAAATTCCAATGTCCAATGTATATGACGAAAATATTAGCTGCAGCTCGAATTGCTTCAAAATAGAATTAGTTGAGTACTATAAATATCTAGGTGTTATTATTGACCGAAATTTGAGTTGGAGCGAACACATCTCAAGATTGAAAAAGTATCTGCAATCTTCTCTACGCATCTTTTACCATCTTAGGAATTACTGCTCTACACAGACCCTAAAAACAATTTACTTTGGGATTTTTCACTCCAGACTTCAGTATGGAATAAGCGCATGGGGAGGTACATACCTCAATAAGCTACAGCAGCTGAATGTCCTACAAAAGTCCGCAATAAGAAAAGTATGCAAATCAGCTCGCCTAACCCACTCCATAGAATTACTTAGAAGAATGCCTGTATGACATTTATATTTTTTTAAAGTCCTCAAAATATTCTTCATAAGAGGTGGCTATATGCAGAGCCCTATATCTGACACCCATAATCTACGAAGCAATACTGGTACCGTCTTACATATTCCACCTTTTCACACATCAAGTTTTAGGAACTTTTTCTCAATTGTTTTCTGCAAGCTATTTAATAGTCTACCCGAGATATACGAATTATTAGAACTGCGTCTGTATTTCCAAAAAAAACTAAAATCGTGGCTTCTTGCGATTAATCACAATGAAATCGAAGTTTGAGTTCTTTCTTAATTTTTAACTTTTAATTTTATGAATTTATGTTAGCTCTTATTGATATATGGTATATATTTCTTTGTATATATATGTTGGTTCCCAACAAAACAACACAAATCATAAAAACTCAATTACACTCATATCTTGCATTCGAAAATGTACCTATTGTAAGGCCGCGCACATTTGACACTTGAGGCGATGAAAAGATGAAAGGGTTTCCTGCGCGTTGGACTGGTCGTCGAGATATAACTAGAACGCTGGTTGCAAATGCAACTTTGATATCTTCGACGACTAGTTTTGACGAACATGAAAACACAAATTGTAAGCGCGTAGATAAAAGCACAACCAAAATAATAGAAAATAACTAACAAAAACACCTGAACTGTCAAATGTGCAAGGCCAGATTGTTAAGATGCATGCTTTCTCTCTCTAGCATCGTCCAAAACCAATATGACACATCTAGTGTCGCTAGTCATGCTAGGTCAAAAAACCTTATATTAATGGCCGACTTAAAAAGAGAGAAAGCATACACCTATAGCTCCATAAGGTTAATAGTCACAGCTCTAACTTCATAATTTATATATGGGGCATTATAAATTTTAATTGGTATAAACATAATGTACAAACGCATAAGTGTCATTATATATTATATGAATATTTAAGAGTTCATTGACACATGTATATAAAAGAAAAGCATAACAGCAGTTAGACACCGAGGTTTCTTCATCTCATGAGACAAGTTTCTTCGACACTAATCGCCAGTCATTTGAATCGGAAGAATAATAAAATTGTCTTTATCTCTTGCGTTTCATTTTAAATCCAAAATTATATTTTATACTTCATCTAAGTATAAAACAATATATACGAGGGCGGGTCAATAATTCCGTGACTTTTGGAATAAAACACAGATTTTTTGATAAAAAAATAATTTTATTTTTCAACGTAGTCTCTTTTGAGCTCTATACACTTTGTCCAACGCTTCTCCAATTTTTTTATCCCTTCCAAAAAAAATGATTTGTCGAGGTCCTCAAAATAGGCCTTTGTTTGCGAGATGACTTCATCATTGGAGTCAAATCTTTTTCCACCGAGCCATTTCTTCAGGTTTGGGAACAAGAAGTAGTCGCTCGGAGCCAAATCTGGAGAATAGGGTGGATGAGGGAGCAATTCATAGCCCAATTCATGGATTTTTGCCATGGCAACTGCACATGTGTGCACCCTTGCATTGTCTTGGTGGAAAAGAACTTTTTTCTTGGCCAAATGAGGTCGGTTTTTTTTTCAAATCGTCATTGAATCGGTCCAATAAGTTGGCATAATATTCCCCATTGATTGTTCTTCCCTTTTGAAGGTAGTCAATGTGGATTATCCCGCGTGCATCCCAAAAAACAGTCGCCATAACTTTATTGGCTGACAAACCCACCTTGGCCTTCTTTGGCGCCGATTCACCCTTAGAAACCCACTGTTTTGACTGTTGTTTGTTCTCTGGTGTGTTGTGATGGATCCATGTTTCGTCCACGTTTACAAAACGGCGCAAAAACTCCTCCATATTGCGATTAAACAACGCCAAACCTTCCTGTGAAGTGAAGCACACGAAATTCACTTTTTTCCATTTTCTCCTCAAATTAGTGAGTAGTCTGATAAAAATAGCTGTCAAACACAAACTAACTGACGCAGCAAGTTTAAATTTTGACAGGAGTCAACTGACAGATGCCTGTTGACATGAGCAGTGTTGCTGTTTCAGTAAAGAGGTCAGAAATTCAAAAAGTCACGGACTTATTGACCCGCCTTCGTATATATACAGTATATGTACACAGAAATGCTTGTCCACCCCACAGTGTAAACTTTGAAGTGGCATTTCTCTCTATTTATCTTCACTAAATAAAAATTTTACTAACTATTCTCCAAATTAGGTAAACTTAAAATAGTTTACCGAATTGAGAATAAAGAATTAAAAAAAAAAAAAAAAAAAACACACTGCTACTATAACTTAGTCCATATGCGATCCCATTTTGTACCCAAATTAGCCAAATTGTACCCAAATAGCTGAAACTAGCTTGTTATTGATTTTAGTTCGGTGCGGTTTAAAATATTTATAAAATATGAGTCAAGAGGAACGCCGTAAAAAGATCATCGACAAATGGCTCGAAAATACTTCGCGTCCAAACCATTTCATCGCAAAAAATTTAAACATAGCACGCAGTACAGTGGATTATGTTATTAAACGATATTTGGAGACGTTGACAGTTAAGCGAAAACAGAAAAGTGGAGCGCATGATACAAATTTGGACAGGAAAATAGTGGGTACCATCGTAAAAAACCGGACTATGTCACCCAGAGATGTTGCTCGGAAATGTAATACTAACCAAACAATGGTACAAAAATCTAAAAAACCTAACTGTCTAAAAACATGAAAAAACAAAAAATACCAAAAGTTACTGAAAAGCAAAAAGAAAGTCATAAAAACACGAGCCCGAAAGCTGTACGAGTTGATCGGCAACAAGAAAGAGTGATTGGTTTTGGATGACGAAACTTATGTCAAAGCCGACTTTACTACTCTTCCAGGTGCGTAGTTTTACAACTCGTTTGAAGCAGAGATTCATCCCCAATCAACAACATCGATTGGGATGGAAAAATTCGGGTCAAAATATCTCGTTTGGCAGGCCATTTGCCAATGTGGATACAGAAGCTCATCGTTTATTTTGACAATACCAGCGGGCTCAGATTTGCACCTTCTTAAAAAATTATTTCGAATTTGTTTCTGCTAGTATTCCCATCTCAAAGCGACATTTTTAGGATTGCTGTTGTTACATTCGTCTGGTGAATCATCCTGTAGTTCCCAGTGAGCTGTAAATGCGTTTGTCTCACTATTTAATAACGTCAACCCTGGAGACCTCATAGTTATGTTGGGTGATTTTCCACTACCTAAGCAAAACGGACTCAAAACTCAGTCTTTTGAACACGCCTATAACTTTAATTTTCGAAGAGCAGAGACTAAACAACTTATTAAGTACGACCAATTTCAACGCTTTCTATGATAATCCTTGCCCTTCTATGGATAATGCTCATGCTACTTTTTATTCAATTGTTTTTAACAATGTGTATAATTCTTGCCCCAAAAAAACTCCCTATCTTCTCCATCCTGATGTAACAAAGATTTATACACAATCAGTAGGAAGAAAAATAAACTATGACACAATTATCACAATTACTACCTTGTACAGTAGAGGGTAATTCTCTAACCTTTGTGAATCACTATATTTAAATTATTTAAAACCTAACCAAAACAAAGTAAGGATAACAATATCTAAGTTTAATCCAACAAAGCTGCTGGAAATGATTTTGTGGAGAGCATGAAACAACTCAATTCTCAGATCTGGTGAGAAAAGTGTGTGGATAATAAATAGAATCTCAGCATCGTTTACCGATCTTATACGAGTAAGTCTCCTTAAAATTGCAGACAAGATCTTATCTGCCACATTGTGTGCAAATCCTCAATCTACCAAATCTTCACACTCCGGCGGATCTTGGAAAAAAATCAAGAAGTCCAAGTCCATTGATTTTAAGACAGTATATATACAGATGAGGCGTATATATAGAGCCACGTCTAGTTTAGGCATCCCTGTGGAAAATGGCAATGGAAAACTCTTGCTGCTCTATCAAGGTCGGTAACGACTTAGATTTTACACGCGCTGTCCGTTAACTTCTTTAACATCATACTTTGAAACAATTGTGGGGAACTTACAAGCGAACACTGGAGGCCCAATCTTTCAAAAGTCTGTGGGACTATTACCGTACGCCGATCATATTGACATAATTGACATTACTCAGAGGGCTGCAGAATGGGTTAGGCGGTAAATGAGTGCAAAATATGGTGTCAACAAGATGAGACACACAACACCGACGAATTGCACAGAACGTCACAGTCGACAGCTATAGACGTACAAAACCTCCTTATATCGTAAAATGAAGAATCACTCTTGCTAATTGATGTTATTTTAGGCTAAGAAGGCTCCTGAGTAGTTAGGCCCTATTCCGAACAACTGAGGAGACTTTATATATGTGAAACCCCGATTATTCCAGTCCTATTTTATGGTGATGAGGCATGGACTTTATCGAAAGCGGATGAAGATATCCCAGGCCGTTTCGAGAGAAATATTCTTCGTACAATACCCGGTCTTGTTTACGTTAGCAGACTTTGGAGGAGAAGATTAAACGACAAACTATATGAGCTATCAGGAAACTGCGCATCAGCCCCCTGAGATGGTTCGGGAATGTAGGGCGAATGGATATCAATGCTCCGACCCGATAGGACTTCGAATGTACATAATCCAGAGGGACAACGCTGTAGAGCAAGACTTCACCTTAGGCGGCACGCACAAGTAGAAGGGGACCTCAACTGACTTGGTGTGCGCAATAGGATACAGTTGGTTGAGGATCGGGCTAATTGGAGGAGGATCGGGCTAATAGTTGAGGCCCTCGTCCACCCAAACTGTAGCTCCATCTAAGTAAGTAAATAAGCCTTTTTCCTGAACCCAAACGATTTTTTCAATTCATTAATATTAAGAAAAAACTCGCCGATATATCATCTAAGGATCCTGAAATAATCGCGGAGCTATTTGATCGGTTTTTTAGCCAGTCATTTGCTAATCATTCTGAAGACCTGATCAGCTCTACTTCTGCTACACAATCATCATTGATATCGGTGGATATTACTCCAGAATTAGTGAAAGAAAAGATTAAAAAAAATTAAGGATGAATACTCTGCTGGTCCAGACGCTCTGCCCGTCATCATTTTAAACAAATGGTGCGAAGTACTTGGCATAACCTCTTAAGGTTTTTTTGAGCACCAAATTTAATGGAGTATTTTTCCTAATTCCTGGAAAAATGCATACATGAATCACCTTCATATAAAAGGCCAAAGTAAGGAAATCTTAAATTACAGGCCCATCGTGAAACTGTCCTCTAGTCCAAAGGTCTTTGAGATCATTATATATGACTATGGTTTTTCATTGCAAGTTCATCCTTTCGAATATCCAACACGGATTCTTAAAGGGTAGATCAAGAACCACAAACCGACAAAAATTCGTATTCAGTACTCTCTACCCTCTACCGATTTCTCATAAATAATTTCGCATAAAGTAATCCTTCTCAAAATAAAGGTTCTTGGCTTTCAATTTAATTTCATTATGTGGATTACTTCCTATTTAAGAGAATATGTGTAGTGTCTGCAGTTTAATGTTTAGGTAAATTAAAACCTATAAAAGCCCCTTCCGGCGTATCCCAAGGAAGCTATCTCGGTTCTCTGTTATTCATCCTGACAATTAACAATGTTAACCGTATGTAATGCAAATTCATTTATATCAATACACGTTTACAGATTGCATAAAAATCTCTCGGCACCTTTGACAATTTTTCCTCTGTGAGACGACTTAAACAGGTTTTCCACTAGTTGCATATTGAAAGCCATCATAAGGAAAATAAACTTCATTCTCCGTGTCATTAGGCACTAGTCTGTGGAATTTCCAGACCCATTTGTCGCTAAATTCTTTTATATGTATAGGGTTTTCCAATAAGGACTTGACAACTTTTTTTTAAATAAAATGCAAACCATTTGAGATATTTCAAAAACTTTATTATCGGCTTGAAGTACAATCAAAACATTTATGAATGGAACTCGACTTCGTTCATATGGCCACCGCCGGCATGTTTGCAGCGGTCGATTCGTCGGACCTAATTTTCAACGACCGGCCGCTATTTCGCGTTCAATGTTGGCTCTAAGCTCTTCCAACGTCGTCGGCGTGTTGGCATAAACCAATGACTTAACGTAGCCCCACAGAAAATAGTCAACCGGCGTTAAATCGCACGAACGAGGGGGCCAATTGACTGGCCCATTTCTTCAGATAACACGCTCACCATACTTACTCTTCAATAAATCGATTGTAGCGTGTGCTGTGTGGCTTGTGGCATAATCCTGTTGAAACCACATGTCGTCCAAGTTCATATCTTCCAAATCGGGCCAAAAATAATCAGTGATCATGGCGCGATAACGCTGACCATTCACAGTAACGTGACGATCGTTATCGTCGACGGAAAAATATGTCCCAATAACGCCGCCGGCATGCAAACCGCACCAAACAGTTATTTTTTGTGGATGAAGTGGTGATTCATGAAGCACATGTGGATTTTCACCCGACCAATATCGCATATTTTGCTTATTGACGAACCCATTGAGCCAAAAATGAGCTTCGTCACTGAAGATGATTTTTCGATGAAATTCATCATCTTGGCGCATCGTCTTCAGATCCCAATCGGAGAACGTACGTCGCTTCAAATAGTCCATCGGCTTCAATTCTTGAGTCAGCTTGATCTTGTATGGGTGTAAACCAAGATCCTTACGCAAAATACGCCATAATGTATTCTGAGCGATGCCCAGTTCTTGAGAACGCCGTGGAATTGACTGATTTGGATCATTTGCTACGGATGCCTGAACGGCAGCGATATTTTCGACACTTCGTCCAACCCGTTGTCTCACTGACACGGCAACATCACACAACGAATATATAGACTCAAATTTGTGCACTAAACTTGTTATTGCCTGTCTACTAGGGCGAGAATTACGACCGAAAATTGGAGTTAACGCTCTTAAAGTTGCAGTCATCGACTCCGAAATTCGGTAGAAAAGTTTTATAATTTCCAGACGTTGCTTGTTCGTGTACTTTACCATGAGGAAAATGTTGAGTTTACTGAATAAATTGACAGGGACAGTTTGATGATTAGTGAAAGAGTGCGTTCACAAATTAAATTCAAAATTGTCAAGTACCTATTGGAAAACCCTTTATAAGCTTTGTTCGATCTCTTCGACACCCATATATATATTGCGCATAGATTCTATACAGCGAATGTTTATCCGTTTCGCGTTACGGGGCTCCCTTTAATTGACAGTTTCAATCTTCTGCCCTATCTCCATCGCCTGAAACTGATAAACTAACAACACGTCGTAAAGTTAGTGGTATACTCTTGGTTACACATTGATTCTCGTGCTCGCTTGCAACTCATAATTTAAATGTTAGCCCATGAAACTTTAGATCAGTTACTCTCCTCTGTACTAATCCTTACCGAACAAATTATGGATACCAGAATGTCCAGAATGCTATGCGAAGTCAACTCTATTCAACATATCTTTGACGTCCACCTAAGTAAACTCTCTCTCAAGACAGCCCTGTACTCTTCCTATGCCTCAGGACCATGGGTCGGAGTCCTCATACCACTTAGCAAAATTGTTAGTTTCTTAGTTTAGAGTTTAAGTTTTTGCTTGTATTAAGCACAATAAAGCTATCCGGGATCTAAGTAAAAAAAAAACAAAAAGGTCGGATTGTCTCATATTTTGTCTCCATTCATTGTTTCGCCATGCTGTATTCTGGGGGTATAAGATCGGTTAGAAGCAAATAAATAATTATTATATTGTAAAAGATATTATGTTTAATAAATATATTCACTATTGAAGGTTAAAGGCTTAAGTTAAGAGCGTTTGATTAAGTGATTGTCTGCAAATCCACTTCCGTGAATGGTTCGCCGAATATAACCGTCCATAATTAGCCAACTTATGACCTAAGCCAACTAGCTTGTGTGCTTACTTAACAATTACCCAAGAAGTATCTACACAATCCACCTGGTACTAAATAAAAAAAACGAAAATATATTTATTCGGTGAAATTGATTAATTTGACGTATGCTTTTTTATAGTAATGGCTAGAGATATTTTACTGTACCTGTATGTCTTCAAGCCCGGCTAGACTTGATGACTTGTTTTGGCATTACTACTAGCATACAACAATTGTGTTGACTTTTGCGTATAATCTCTCAAATTAAAACCTAAACTTCGAGCCGAAGATATTACTTTTTTGTTTTGTTTTCTGTTTTTTTTTTACATTTCAAGTGGAGAACACCTCACATTACGTCGAATATGACCTCACAATTATTTTTACAATTTTTTATCTTCATTTCCGTCTAAATCATCTTTTATCCGTGATGATTCAAGCTCGTTTGTTCTTGATACAAACGAAAAAGAAAAAATAACAACAAATACAAATAGAAAAACAAAATAAAACTTTAAACAAATACCGACGTACTGGATAAGAAATGTGATAAGTTAACCTAAGTATGTTAACATAAGTGTTTTTTCAGAGTTAAACTGTTTAGAACTGGTGACAATATCTTTTCAGCCTTCGGTTGTACTAAAAAATCGCCTTTCGGTTTCATCGCACTTGTAGTTCTAAGGAACAGATTAGGACCTGAAGTTGTAACAAAAAATCGTTTTCCATATTGAACTGATAGCAAGCGTAATAGATATCAGTACCGAAATCATTTATGTACATATATATATATACCCGTATACAATATATGATAAATCAATCGATCTACTGGGATGTGCCAAAAACAAGCGTGATATTGACTGACTGGCGAATGAATTTACGTTATTGAATCAACGATAAAGTCAACAGTCAGCATGTCAAATACCTTGTACGATGCTACTGGAGCTGAGACCAATAAGCATTTTCAAAGCTAGTGGATAAGCCCTTAATGGGTCAATCGAAGGTTTCATATGTTCTCAAAAGTTAGTGTGTCAGCAATATCAACGCTCTCTCGGCAAATAGGGTCTGACACTGAAAATTACAGATTGTGCGTGGTGTTGACTACTCGCAAACTCCAAAAGCATGCTGTTTAAGGGAATCGAGTAAGGACGGAGTTACTCTTGACGAGCTTTCAAAATTAAGATAGAATAATGACGTGCGGATCTGCACATGAATATTCAGATAATGCAAATATCCTTCGATATGTGAGCAAACGTCTTATAACAATTCGCATCAAGGTTAACCCTTTCCTGACGGTATTAATTCGTACCGCCTACTTTTCCGCCAAATATTTCAAACACCTACCGCATAACGAACAATTATCATTTTCGATCCTTAAAAGTACCGTTTGGCAAGCCAATGACAGCACGTTGTTTGAATTCTGGCGAAAAATAAACAATCTGTGAAGCTTGCAAATTGAGATTTGAACAAACGGCGGAGTAAGTGAAGTGTGAAAATCTCAAAAATATATTAAAAATATAAAATTGCAACTTAAGTTTAATTTTCTTTTAGAATTAGTTAGTTAGCCATATTTCCAGTTATTTCTATTTAAGGACTATGAAAATCTGCTGGGAACTGCAAGGTACCGCCAGGGACTTTATTTTTATTTTATTTGAAATAATGAATGGTACATACTCTAATTTGCTAAGTAATTATAGTGTTGTTTCAGGTCATTTACGATGCGCGATAGAAGACCTTCCAGGATGTAACGCAGGATCTGATGTAGAAGTGTCCGATGACGAGAATCAAGGGGACCTTCAACCACAACCCTTGAGGAAGTTCGATGAAATTCTCGGAGAAGCATTGGAAAGAAAGCTCAACCAGCTGTCGATCTTGGAAGAAGAAAGACAGCAAATACTGAACCCTCAGCAGGTAACAGCCACATCAAGCCCTGATACTGAATTTGAAGAAAGAAGAGTCGATTGCCTTCATAGGTATAAACTTTTATATGGGCTACAATTCTAGACCAGCCATTTCTCTTCGTTGCCTGGTTTAAACAACGCTCTTATATGCAAAACAATAACCAGGGACAGATTTGCGGCAATACTGTCATACTGAACTGTAAAGATAAGTTGTGCAAGATAAGACTAATGCTGGAAGAGCTGAACCGAAAATTTCAAGAATGTTATCATGGAGCCGGAGAAATGAGTGTTGATGAGTCGATTGTAAAATTCAAGGACAGATTGGCTCTGAAACAATATCTTCCGATGAAACCTATACAAAGGGGATACAAACGATGGTGCCTTGGAGATCAAAGAGGTTTTATTAAGAAGTTTATGATTTATCAAAGCAAAAGATGAACAAATGACGGCGAAGTTTGCTGATTATTCACTTGGAGAAAGAGTTGCATTGGAACTGACGGAAAATAAATGGCGCAAAACCAAAGTCATATATTTTGACAATTTTTTCTGATCTGTTCCCTTACTGGAGAAATTGAAAACTAAAGGGACCTTTGGCTGTAGAACAATCAGAAGTAACCGAAATGGACTGCCTTACAACATGCAAGCTGATAAAAAATTTAACAGAGGAGATTATGACTACAAGTTTTCGAATCTAGACATTGGGTTTTGGAAGTGAAAAGGAAATAAGGTTGTGCATTTTGTGTCAAAATGAGGAAACCACTGTTTCGCGAAAAGAAAAAGATGGGACGAGATGTTCAATTTCCTGTCCCACGGTTGTGAAAGATTATAACCAATTCATGGGAGGGGTGGATACCGCAGATCGTTTGAGAGCCTTGGACTGTGAATATAGAAAGTCTCCAAAGTGGTGGCACTGATTATTCTGGGACATGCTAGATATAGTATTTGTAAATGCCTATATTGTTCATGGACTAAGAATGGAGAAAATGCCCCTAAAAGAGTTTAGAAAGTCAGTAACACAAGGCCTTATGTCGAAGAAAGACCTACCAATTTCTAAAAAAAAAAAGATTGTCAGAATTCAATGTCCCAAGTCCAAGTGTGTCGAAGCGACGTAAATCGGGGTTCTGTACCCTGAAAGATGTAAAGATGGAAGATGTGAAGTCTACAGCATGAAAAACATACAGTCAAATCCTCATACAAAATGTTCGCATTGTAATGTTTTTGTTTGTGATTAAATGACAAAAAGAACTGTTTTTCAGAATACCACGGCTTCGATTAGTTAGTAGATAAGTGTTGATAAGAAGTCTGTAAAATACAGACTTTTTGATACACAAAGTTCCTGGCGGTACCATAAAGTCTAGGTTTTGGAAAGTGTACTTAGAACCCCAATAAACATCGAAAAAATATACATATATGTTTTTCTTTTTATATCATTTTAAAAGATTTTATTGCAAAAATTTATATTTCCTCATTATTTCTAGGAGCCGTTAGGAAAAGTTTAAATATGTCTGATATCTGCAACAGATGAAAAAGGTTATACCATCAAAGACTGGTTCTACAAACTCCTCAACAAATCATATGAAAAATTACGGATAACAGCGGTTAATCGGATAGAACATCAAAATGGACAGCTATAACTGGATTTTTTATATCTCGGTTCGGGACAGCTATTTGCATTAACATTAACATTAACAAAGTCACCTCATCGGCAATTAAACGCTAAATTTCCAAAAGTTGTTAAGACTTGACATAGGCTCTGTAAAAAACCTACATCACTCCACCCATGTTTTATAACGCAGGAGCATGGGATACTGGCTGCTGGAGTTCATCCTGCATCAATGGAACACTAGGTAACACGGGACTAAGGGTCACCACCTCAAGGCGAAGCGATATCACCTCTAGACTAGAGTCCAGTTGTTAATCAAATATTTCTGAATTTAAAAAGGAGAGGAATGAAAGCCACTACAAGTACATACGACTACATACGCGGATGATGTGGTTCTTATGGCCACCAGCAAAGTTCCTCCCACGTTCAGTGAAATTCTACGCCTTTTTTTTTTTTTTTTTTTTTATAATTTACGCGCGCCTAAGGGGTTGATACCCTTTTACTGTTGCCAGGGCGCGGGCGGAAAGATAGAAGGAGGAGAAAGGAAAATTGTTTTTGTAGTGGTTTGAAACTCAGGTGTGTTTGGTTTCTATGTTTGCTCTCCAGGGGTGGGAGTCCGAATAGGACGGAGAGTTTTTCTTCACTCAGAGTGATTCGAGATATAATTCCCAGTATTTTTTTTCATTGCTTGAAACTCTTATAACAGCCAAATCTACGTGTCAGTGTTATGCCTTCACACGCAGAATTTTTTTGTCTGAGTTCCAATTATACAATGAAAAACTGATTTTGCCATGGGCAGGATTCGAACCTGGACCCTCCGAGTGAGAAGCGTTTGCTACTACCACTACACCACGGCCACCCTAGGATGTTGGTGCAACAGTTCTTAATAGCTGGTATCGTAGTACAATAGATAGTAAACTGAGTTGAAAGCTCAATATCGTTGAATATCAATATCGAACGTATAAAGAAAGCAACGATCGCCTTCTATGTTTGCAGTCGTCAGATATAAGACCCACGGTATCTTAGTATGCTGGCAGTTCACAAATAAACTAGCAATCTTAGGTTAATGGCAGAAATACAGAGGATTGCATATATAAGCACGACTCATGCCATGAGAACAACGCCAACGGCAGGACTAGAAAATATACTTGACCTTTTCTTCCTAGATCTATACTCGTACATGTAAAAATCTGCAGCGAAAAGCGCTTTAAGGTTGAGTTAGCTTAATGGGTGAGAAAAAAAGCCGAAAAATCACGCCTAAATCCTTACAAATGAACTGGGTTTATGCTCCAATACGGACCACGTAGTACCCCATAATGACTTTAAAGCATGAAGCAAGTAGATAGGAATAGGACAGGAACCGGCGCCGAGATCTTACGATGTTCACGACTCCTGCCGGACTATAGCAGTGTCTTCCAGGCTGAGATATAGACTGTAGCAGAATCAGCCAAACTTGCGGCAATAAAGGCAATATCCCAATGAGGACATTACTATATTTATTGATAGCCAGGCAGCCATTAAGGATATCGGAGCAGTCAAAATCGAATCGAGGCTTGTGAAGCGTGCATTCATCATAAAGTTACTCGAAAAGAACCCTCCCTAGAAAGGGAATTGTATCGGATCAATGTATAAAACCTCCACTCTGCAATCGAAGAATACAAGTGGAGCAAATGACACTAATAAAAGCCAGTGAAAGGTTGAAAACCTTCCAACTTGCAAGATCTCAAGGCAATTATGGTCGGAATTCAGCAAATGAAGAACAAGTCAGATTCTATCGAAAAGCAGAGCTGAACTATCCATGCTTGTTGTATAACTCACAAGACATAATCTTCTGAGAGCCCACGCAATAAAACTGCGTCTTACCGACAATGACCTGAATATAGGGAGGATACCTTCCACTTTTTATGGTACTGTCCCACCTTAGTAATTTGATACAAAGAACTTTGCGGATGTAACAAGATGGTTTAGACTCGCTTAGTGACCTAACTACAACCAACGTGAGGCGGAACACGGAAACTAGAGCGCGGAACCACAATCAAATCCCCATCCCCTTCCAATTTCTCCACCAGGGCATCACAATGGCTCTACACAGGCCTAAAGGTGATGAGATATAGAATGGACTCAGGTCCAGATATGTATGTACCTCATCAACCCGCTAATCTAACCTAACCAAACCTAACCTACATAAGTGAGAAGGAAGACGTTTGACGATATATACCCAGGATAAAGTTCTGAGACTTTGAAACGGCGGGTTATAATGTTTATGGGCCAATTATAGTTAGAGTTTAAAGCAAAGAACAAGGAGTTTGTTCCTCTTACTGGAATTATTCAGTATTTCATTGAACTATGAGTAAATACTTCAACGATAAAATGACTAAATTACCCACAGCATCAGTACTAAGCGCTCGCATGCGAAGTTCTCGAGATGTCATCATCACACTCACAGAAAATGTCGTAGCCACTTATGCCTAGCATATTTGGATGCTTAACAAAAGCACTTTATCTTTTATGATTTCGTAGCAAAACAAGTTCAGCTATCATTGGAACATTGGAATGGCATGGCATTGTTTACAATCACCACAGACGATAGTATGAAGTCCAGGAGATAATAGCCTACCGCGTTGCATTTGCTATTGCCCCAAAAGCATTAGCATTACAGCAAATGATAAGTCCCATCTTTGTAAAATCAAAGTATTCATTGATTTCGAGTTCATAGGGAAAGTGTGGTGAAATCGAGAGCATTCCTAAGCACCCAACGTCATAGATGCGTTGTTTCCACACTCATGGTACCTGTATGGATATTAGGTGAGTTTTTTTCTTTTAAAAGCAGAACGTCTTCTACATATTTATTTTATTTTTTTTAGAGTATGGATTTACATACTACATTTAACAATGCTTACATTTACATATATAATCACTTTAACTAATTTGAAGCTACCATTTAGTATTCACGATAACATAAAATATAAAATAAATAAAATTAAATCACAATATCTAGGTTTTGTAGTCAGTCTATCACAGGTAGGTTATTATTAGTGTCTGGGAGAATTAACACTTCTCCAGTGGAATAGCTAATATGCGCAACCCGAAGGGTCGACATTGTGGGTTCAGGATGGTAATATTACATGCTGTTCGAGTACTTTGTACAAGTTTTTAAGAACGTAAAGTCCCTGTACCTCGGTAAAGTTCCGGTGCGTCGATAGGTTTATCGGGCTTGAGAATAGTTATAACTTATGTTCATCTGAACGCTGTTGAGATAATGCCTGATTCAAGTGTGTTGCTGTGGAATTCGGTTAGCCATCGCCTTGTATTTGTTTCGCAATGTGCAAAAAAAATCCGGGTAGGTGCCATCAAAACCCATTGTCCTTCCTGTTTTTACTGCTAAAAGAGCGGTGCTCAGCTCTTCGGGACTGAAACTGCCCAAGAACTGTAGTGTATGTGGTTATTGGTATTGAGGCATCTCAAAGATAACGGCGGCAATTGAAACATCAATCAATGCAGGAGTTTGTGGTAATGGAGCTGCTGCTTCCTCCAAGTTTTTAAAGAAGGCTCTATTCTTTCCTGTTAGAGTGGGTGATGCTGATGCTATTGAAAGTTGATATCCATTTCTTTGTGCTATGCTCGTCAAGCGATATTAGTAGTTCTTTGCCTATTTCGGGGTCTCGAGATTCCTTGAAATTGTCGCATAGTCGTTCACTTTCTTCGGTCCATCCAGGAATATACTCTTTGCGAAAGCCGCTGCGAATACATATGTTTCTTGACAGATACCGCAACCATTCCTATAAATCTATCGTAGTTCGGGGTTCGCGGCGGAATAAACCTTAAACATGAGTCGAGAAGCTATTTCAATCGACCCTGGTGAAGTTGTAGCGTGGCATTTGTACGGAAGTAGCTAGAGGAATCCGGATTCCGACATCGATTAGGACTGGACGGTGTTGGCTATCGGGATCGTGAAAGATCGCTCTGTCCTTTGCGTTGAAGAATAGGTGTATGTGGTTTGAGTCTGCTCATTCCATTAGCATGTCACCGTTATTGTCGTTGTTTTCATACCTACACATGTTATGGTGGCTTCTAAGATTGCCAATGAAGGCTGTGGATTAATACGGAACTTACTGGAACTTACTGGTCATTAGGCGGCCACGGCACTTTGTATATATTTACAATGGAAATACCTCCAACATGGATCGTTATTGTTAAGATATTTTTGATGTGGTATACGCTAATCAGTTTTGCGTCCACTATGCAGTTTCTGATGTACGTTGCTGTCCCGTGTAATTGGTAGAAGCTGGCTCCGATCAACGATAGTTCCACTAGCCTTTTCAGCATCGTCCGATGGAATATGTTGTTAGTCAGTATGAGTTTAGATAAGTTGTCGATTTTGGAATTGCTTAGTTATTTGTTAAGTTGGCATATTCGAACTGAAGGTCCGCTTTGTCAGTTGGCCCTGAAGAGTGCCGGTTGTGTTGGCCATGGTGAAAATGGTAATATTAGGGTTGGTATTTCAATTACCGTGGTTTTGTTTGCAATTGGTTAGTTTGCAGCATGGCCAGGAGAGTTATCTTTTTGTCTACTTTCTTTAAGCAATACTGTACTATGAGGAGGCGATCTAGCATTACTCCCCGCCGCCTCCTCCATAGGTACGCGGTAGCAGACTTGGAATATTAAAGGTTAATCTAATTAAATATAAAATTGTGGATAATTACCTGAAAAGAATGGGGTCTCATTTGTGAATGAAGTAGATATTAAATAGTGACGTGTGTTAAACGTACTTTCCATGGTCCTGATGGAAACTTTACAAAATCACACAGCCAGAGAATAGCGTTCTTCGTTTTTCTGATTCTTGCTCTCCCTGTGAGAATAGACTTTTTAAGTCCAGGGTTCTGAGAATGCAGACTCTGATGCCACGGCCGAAACGCACATGAAGAAAGGAGTTTATTATTTCATCAGGTTACGAATTAATTTCATACCAAATGGTTTAGATCTTTTTTTCTTACTTAAATAGAAAAAAACATTTCACCAAAGATATTCTCCAAAAGAATGTAAAATATTTCGCCCAAAAACTATCTGTCTTCTTACACATTAGCTATAAAATCAACACCTTTCCGCTGCTGTCGTTTATAAGTCTTTAATAAATGTCTTACAAGTATTATCTAAACACGAAAATCACAAAGTTTCAACATCTGAATAAATTACGTTTCTATAGTACAATATATACCTAATTATAAAAGTAAAATCGTTACTACGAGTATATATACTCGTATATATCTAAAATTACAATTGCTATCGATCAGTGAAGCGTCGTTAAAGTCTTTAATTACACATGAAATAATAATTCAAGTTGGAAATATTGCTGAGTATATCTAAAAATATAAGTACCTATGGATGTACAAGCGTAACGGTCTAGCGCCTCTGTTGAATAAATTACCACTTAACATTGCTTAGTTGTTGTGGGTAAAAGCATTTAAACAAGGGTTAAACAAGTTTTCCGCTGTTTAAATGAATGCCGATTATAAATTAGTAGGTACAAAACAAATAAAAAATAATAATAATGTTGTGATGAAACCGTAAACTTATTGATCTACCTAAGCTGTGTTTCTAAAAGTACAAAATAAACTAATAATTGTATTAGTGATAATAGTTATGATTAAAGTTATAATATGTATGCCTTCCCATGATTGGAAATTCGAACCGGAGAACGATAGCTCACTTTAATTTAAAGATTAATCATAGTACGAGTAAACGTACATTTAGTTTGGATCGACGATCCATGGTCAATCTGGGTCTCAACTAGCGACCATCCACTTTTGTGCGAGCCACCTGTAGGATTTGGTAAAAATGCGTTCCTTCCTTAGCTCAGGTCTTCCGTCATTGACCTCATTGTCGAAGTCACTCCGCGTCAGACGAGTGATATTTATTTGTTTAGGATGAATTCAGATGCATGAGTGTTTTCCAAATTCTGAGTATGAAGATGAAACCTTGATACCGAATATAACTTCAAGAAGGTTTTTTTCGAAACAACCAAAAAGTATTCATCGGCTTTTCTACTTCTGTACTATACAGTAAGACTGGGTTGTTTTGGGATCTTTTTGACAGCTTGGTCGTAAAAGAAGCTTATTTTTCAATTGGCTTTTTAATTTAAGGAAACCACGTTGAAAAGAGTGCTTGTTCATTATATTCAAACGGTGGTAGTTTATATTCTTTACTGCAGGGTTATAACTAGTGTTGAAACGGAATTCCACCTCCGCTTCCGTTACTGCGGAACTTCTGCAAAAAATCGAACCTCCGCCTCCGCATACACCTCCGAAAAATGTTTGAGGAGTCTTAACGGAGGTTTTTTTACATAGAAAATATGACAGGAATCAACTTGTCGAATCGCTCGATCGTGCGTAGTTGTAATTGAAGGTAGAAATACACTACTGTGCAGTGTTGTGTCGTGGCGCGTTGTGTCGTGATTACGGGTGTACATTGTGCAAACTAATGTGTCGTGTCGTGACGTATCAGAACCCTTCACGAGCTCTTTGCAGCTATCGGCTTAAATCGATCTACGACATGACACAAAGGGTTGCGACACAACACACTGTATCAATGTGTCTCTAACCAATACAAAGTGCATGCAATTGATATGCTTATGACGCGCTACGATACGACACAGTGTGTGTTTCTACCTTGAGCTGTGATTGTTTTAGATGATTTAGCGCATAATTAATAGTTATTCTTTTTTAAGTCGCGTGATGAAGCCGAAAACGAGTGAGATATGGCAGTTTTTTTTTAGAAATAGATGAAAATTTCGCAAAATGTAAAAGTTGCGGGAAAAATTATTCAAGAAAAGGCCGAACTACAACATTACTGAAAGGGCATTTGAAATCCATGCATAAAGAACAATTTTAAGAACTTTGTATACTAGAAGAACAACGAGAAAAGGACAAATTAAAACAGACAACGTCCGTTACACCATTACAACAAGCAAAAAGGCAGCTCTCCATAGAAGAATCCTCAAAAAAAAAATTAAAAGTGGGATACATCACATCCTAGAGCAAAGAAAATGGACGATGTGATCGGAGAAATGATTGCTCTACAAAATCTTCCATTCCATTTTGTCGAAGGCATAGGTTTTCGCCGGGTTATGCAAACGGCTTTACCAAATTACCATGGTATTACTGAAGATTTTACCCGTATGGAAATTGTTTTAAAATGTTACTCACTTCATGGCCGACATACCGGTGATATAATATGTACAATTTCAAAATGATGCTGCAAGATTGGAACATTCAGAATGAGCAGTTGCACTGTTTTATTGGAGATGGTGGATCAAATATGGTCAAAGCAGTGCTTCTGGCTGATATATCTGACGTAAGTTGCACAGTTCATCAACCACAACTGTGTGTCCGCTCTGCGCTCGAATCCCCTGAGGTAAAGAACTTAGTCGCTAAATGCAAGAAGATTATAGGGCATTTTAATCATTCACAAATAGCTCAAGATGAGCTGACTAAAATTCAAACAGAGAACTTAATCAACCTGCACTTCGCGTGGTTCAGGACTGTGTTACCAGGTGATTTAATGAAATATACGAGGGGCGTTCAACATATTCTCGGTATCGGGGTGAAGCTATGGTTGTATATATAAATTGACTTATTTATCAAGTAATACTAATATTTTAGTGCATTCATGTAAAATTTCATATAAATGTGATTATTAATTCGCCGTTTATCTCTAGTGAAACAGAATCATAATGGCAACTGAGACGATGATGGTGAAAATTGAGCATCGCGCTGTAATTAAATTTCTCACTAAGCAAGGAAAAAGTCAAAAAACTATTTATGAAGAGATGGTGGCTGTTTACCAGGGTTCCGCACCTTCATTATCAACTGTGCAAAAGTGGTCAAGTGAGTTCAAGAGAGGCAGAGAGAGCATTGAAGACGACCCCCGCTCCGGCGCCCCGGCTACTGCTTGTACGGGAGAAAGCATCAAAGAAGTCGAAAAACTTGTTCTTGAGGATGCCCGAATAAAGGTGAAAATGATGGCAGAGATCACCAAGCTTTCAACTGGTACCATTCACACCATTCTTCATGACCATCTTAACCTTTCAAATGTCAGTGCAAGGTGGGTGCCACGAATGCTCACAGCGCCTCAGAAAAAAGTGAGAATCGCATGCTGTAGAGAGCTTTTGGAGCTGTGTAGTGAGAACGCGGACGGTGTTATGGATCGAATTATTACTGGGAACGAAACATGGGTCCACCACTATGACCCTGAAAGCAAACAAGAGTCCATGCAGTGGCATAAAAAAGGAACAGACCCCCCGAAGAAGTTCAAACTCACTCCGTCTGCCGGGAAGCTCATGGCCACAGTTTTTTGGGACTCAAAGGGAATCTTGCTCATTGAGTACAAAAAAAAAGGTGAAACCATCAACGCTACATCCTACACTTCCACTTTGCATAATTTGCGGGAGGAAATTAAAAAGAAAAGACGGGGTAAACTCGCAGCGGGTGTGTTGCTTCTTCATGACAACGCTCCTGTTCACACGGCGCGAGTTTCCAAGGCTGCTGCGCGAGATTGTGGTTTCGAAGAAATCCAACACCCACCCTATAGTCCAGACCTTGCCCCTAGTGATTATTTCCTGTTTCCGGATTTGAAAAAATGTCTTCGTGGGAAAATATTTTCGGATGATGAAGAACTCAAGTCGGCAATAAATGGGTATTTTGCAGAGAAAGAGGAAATTTATTTTTTTTGAGGGTTTAAAAAGCTTATCTCAAGATGTAACAAATGCATTGATGTTAGGGGAGATTATATTGAAAAATAAAAACAATTTCAATTGAATTCGCATGTTCCTTCATATCGATACCGAGAATATATTGAACGCCCCTCGTACATCGTTATGTTTTTCATATAACAAAATACACAAGAATAAAAGCGATTTATTTTCTAGTGATTTTAATAAAACGCCATTATTCTTATTTCATTTCAGTCACTGTCTAGCTCTCGCAGCGTTCACTTCGTGTTGACTTCTCTTCTCAGTGACAGTATTTTCGTGCGATATACATATATCCATCTCACTCCCTCTTAGAAGCCAAATCAATTAATTTGTTTTCGCCTTTGTGTACCGCGTGTTTCTTTCTGCGTGCAGTTAATACTATTTGAGGTTAAGATGGGAATAAGAAAGAAAAAAACCCAGGAATAGGTTCGACATCCTTGGGGAGTCCCTACCGGATTTCGAACCAAGATCAAAGAAAAATAAACTTTCCTCCTCTGTAGAATTCCCCAACCTTCCCAACATCTCAAACATTAAAAACCCGAGATTTGTACTTATTGCACCTGCAAGTGAAAAACAGCCACCTGTCTTCCGTAAGCATTTTTGTACTTAAAAAAGCAATAGATTCTATAAGTACGGAGTATGAACATATCTCGCAACTTAGAGATGGTAATATTTTCATCCTCACCAAATCTCAAAAAGTTGCAGATAAATTCTTGCGTGTTACTAACCTCGCAAATCAATGTCCGTTAACGATCAAACTACATGCCAATCTTAACTCTTCGAAAGGCATTATTTATGCTCCCTGCTTAATTAATATTAAGGAAGAAGAAATAGTTAAAGAGTTCAAATCACAAGGTGTAACCGAGGTGTATAAATTTAAAAAAAACATTTGAAAACATTCAGCGTCTAACAGGTTTGGTACTCTTAACGTTTGACCGATATCAGTTGCCTTCCACCATTGAAATAGCAAGGTATACAACTAAAGTCCAGGAGTACATTCCCAATCCGATGAGATCCAGGAACAGCCAATTCCTCGGACACACGACTAAAAGGTGCACGAAAAATAAAATGTGTGAAAACTGCAATCTACCGCCACACGACCCCAATAACTGTACCCGCACTATGTGCGCTAACTGTTCAGACCAACATCCTTCTTCATCAAAATCATGGCCCAAATACTTGCAAAATAAAACAATTCTGACAATAAAAACAAGAAACAAGTGTAGTATAGCCGACGCCAAACGCACTTATAATCTCATAACCCCAACTCATCCAACTTCCAATGTTATTACATACTCCGAAAAGGCCAAAGAAACTACACAAGTACCCATCAACAAAAACAGTTCTCTAAATTCCATCAACTTCAACTCAAATAAATCAACACCATACAATCAAAATGTCAATAACCCATCCCCAAGCATAAATAAAATTAAACCATCAACATCTTCAATCTCAAAGCCTACTGCCAAGTCACTTATTTCAACTCTCCCTCAATTTCTAACTAAGCAAACCTGTATAAGCATACCATCAGCAGTTAATCGCCCACTTCCCTCACCTCCAACAACTACTAACTCAACAAATACAGACCAAACTAATTCGAAAAATGCAGATGCACTGCCCAACACTCCCTTTACTTCAATTAAAAATAATCTTATTTGTAACAATACATATTACGAGTATATGAACACACCTGATTCAGATGACAATGCACAGTAATAATAAAATTTCGACTATCACCAGGTCGCCAACATCACTGGCGGGGTCGAGAGGGGGGTCAACTCGTTTGAGTTCACCCTACTCCCACTTTGGCCACAGATGTCCGCAACCTACAACTGACCAACAAAATCTATATGATAATAAGATAAACATTATACAATGGAATGTCAAAGGATTTATAAATAACTACGATGAACTAAACATCCTTATAAAACAATAATCCCCTTCGATTATATCAATTCAAGAAACTCATTGCGTGTTTAATTTTACACCAATCGTACCTAGATCATTTACCCCGTATTTAAAAAACTTTCCAATAAACATAACTTCAAAACAATGTATTGGCATTATAATTAAAAAAAAACATTCCACATAAAATAATTCCTATAGTTTCCAACATATTGACATTAGCTTTTGAAATACATCTATCTTTTAAATTCACATTAGTCTCGGTTTATATTTTACCTGGACAGAAGTTTACAAGAGACGACCTTACTAATATCATTGTCCAAATAAAAACTCTTATTCTTTTTACAGGCGACGTTAACTCATGGAGTACACTTTGGGGCTCCTCAATCACTAATCGCAGAGGTGCGATAGTTGAAAACTTCTTGTCTAACTCTAATCTAATGATCTTAAATGATGGTTCCCCAACACACTTCTCTACTCATAACACCCTGACACATGTCGACATAACCTGCTGCTCCCCCGAACTGTATGGTAAGGCCTCTTGGCAAATTTTAGATGATCTCCATAACAGCGATCATGTCCCAATAAATTGTACTCTTGTTATTTGTTCAACTTACGCTCAAACTTTAATAAACCAAAAGTTTAAAACTGATCTTGCTGACTGGGTTTGCTTTCGCAAACACATATCAGAATACTTGTCAGTAAATAAGGCTTCAGCCAATATCAACAAAGAGGCTGCTCTGCTACTTAAAGCAATACGAATTGCCGCCAACAAGTCGATTCCTCAAAGCACAACAAAACCTTCTAAACGTACTGTTGCTTAGTGGAACCCAGAGCTTAATTGTCTACGTAATGAAAAAGTCAAAGCATGGAGAGTTTTTAAAAATTACTCTAATCAGATAAACTTAATTTGGTATAAAAAAAAATGCTCAATTCCGCAAAAAAAAGCAAATAGCCCCAAATTCATCTCCCAGCAAGATCTGGCATAATATCCGGTGATTGACTGGTGAACATACACAACAAACAATAAAAGTCATTGAAACTTCCACAGGTCCTCTTTCAGATCCAACCGTAATTAGTAACCACTTTGCACTCACTTGGTCCAACTTCTCGAAAGACGAAAATTTTAACTCAAACTACGTCTCACAAAAACAACTCTCTCTTCTTTCTACTATAGATGGAAATCTTATTTCGGCTCCCGCAGCAGAGACAGAATATCATACCCTATGTTAAAAAACCTTCCCCCCTGCGCAGGCTTACGCAAATTTACAATAATATTTTTGACACCGGTATTATTCCACAAAATTGGAAGCAAGCAACATTATTCCCATTACCCAAACCAAAGAAAAACATGAGCAGTGTAAATGGTTTCAGGCCGATATCCCTTATACCCTGCATGGCCAAAATTCTTGAAAAAATCGTAGCCAAAAGAATACTTTGGTTTATGGAATCTAGGAAGCTGATAAAACCCAACCAAGTGGCTTTCCAATCAAATAAAGGTTGAGCCGATGCCTTACTCCATCTAGATTTTCAGATATCCAATGCCTTATCTGCACCCAACCATGTTACAATTCTCCCCTTAGATTTCGAAAAAGCTTTCGACAGGATAGGAATTCATATAATACTCAATAAGCTGAAAGCGTGGGAATAGGTCCAAAAATATTCAAATATGTTAAGGCTTTCCTTACCAACAGGAAAATCGGAGTCAAAATAAACAATTGTTTCTCTCGTTTTTATCCATTGGCAAATGGGATTCCACAAGGTTCTCCACTATCTGTGGTATTGTTTATTATGTTTATTATAGCCTTTGACGATCTAGCCACAATCATATCAAATCATAAACAACTTCATCACACGTCTTATGCCGACGACTTTTACATTTTATGTAAGCACAATGACACATCAACTATAAATTTGTTACTGACAAACCTCCTTAATGATATACTTGCTTGGTCTTCTTGCTCTGGAGCTAAGTTATCTTTAGATAAATGTAAGACTCTTCATATTTGCCGTAAGAAATTCTGTACTACAATTCCACTTTCTTTAAAGAATGTTAATATTATTAGGTTTAATATTTAACAGTAAATATAACTGGAAAACTCATTGTTTGGAGTTAAAACAAAACTTAGCTAAAAGAACAAATATTATCAATTATTTGGCAAGTAACAAATGTAATGTTCATGTAAATACACTATGTAATATAACGAAATCACTAATTTTAAGTAAGATTGACTACGGGCTAATTATATATGGCAATTCACCAAAATCAACATTAAACATCATCAAACCACCCTACCACCAATGTGCACGTAGAAGCCTGAATGCGTTTCCAACAAGCACTATAAAAAACATGCTGGTTGAAGCCGGTCTACCCACCTTGGAAGAAAGAGTTGCGTCAACAAAAGCCAAACTCTTTATCAAACTAGCTTTTTCAAATGGTTCTATACTGGTAAAGGACGTTGTTCGTGCAATGAAGTATAAAACTATAAAACGAATACCATCAGCTATATCCACTTCAATAACTTCAGCTAAAGAATCGGGCTTTCGCACGAAGATAATCGCCAAGTACACTCCACGAATCTGGCAAACTTTAACAAAACCAGCACTACCAGCCAAATCTTTTGCCAAGTTTTCCTAAGCATTTCTACGGAACTAAAAAAAGAAGGAAGGAAATTTTTATTTTCAGATGGTTCTAAAACTACACAAAACACATCTTTTTTGCATCTGTTACTGAAAACGGCTCACTGATTTGTGTAGGACTTCTAGATAACAAAGTATCTATATTCACTGCTGAAGCTTTTGCTACTCTGAAGACCATAAACACCTACGCTACGCATGCAGGCAAATTCGTTATAGCTACAGACAGCCTTTCAGTGATAAAAGCAGTCCAAAACCCTGGTCACAATACTGAAACTATATGTAAAATCCGTGATTTTCTTATCAGCAAGCCCAACAAATTGAAGCTGATGTGGGTACCAAGCCACATGGGTATAAAGGGTAATGAACTCGCTGACATAACTGCTGTGCAAGCCCATAATACACCGATCTACAATTTTGAAGTTGACACCATACTTGATCTGCTGCTCGATATCAATCAAAAAATCAAATCGAAATTTCTGTCGGACTCACTACTCGACAATTAACCCCAACAAAGTGCACCCAATCTTCCCTACTACCACAACAAAATCTATGAATACCACCTTCATTAGATTGCGGCTTGGTCATACAACCACAACTCACCAACACCTTCTCCGTAAGGAAAGTCCGCCCACATGTCCAACCTGCAGAGCTTGCGTCGACATTAACTTACACAATTGTCCAGCCAGAACTACTCACCAATTAAACTCAACACCCAACTTGCCCATTTACGAAGCCTTAAAAAACACTAGTCATGATAATATAAATAAAATTCACTCTTTTGTTAAAAAAAAATAGCATAAGTATTTAACCTTAGTTAAGTTAATATTAATTTTTACATTAAGCTACCTCAGAGCCGAAAGCCCCAGTAGCTTGTGCTCGTTTTTTTCCTTGTGCATTGTAATTTAAATTACATGGTAATAAATTATAATAATAATAATAATATTTCATTTCAATAACAATAATATGTGCAAAAAAAGACAATTTAAATATTATTTAATTTTAAAAAAAATGTGAAACGAACTCTGTCTATATCATAAATGTCTATTCGTTATATTTAATGTTATTTATTTTAGATGGAACAGCACATTCCATATGATCGAACGGCTGTTGAAGATCAAAGATTCTATTTGCCTATACGCCAGCAAACATAGTATTCCACAAATCTCTCCAGAAGAGTGGTTGTATCTTAATAAATTAGTGGCTATACTCACTTCCCTTGAAGAAATAACGAGAAATCTGAGCGATACGAAAACTTGCATATCGTCTGTAATCCCATTGATACATGTACTGAAACATACATTGCTAGTCGAAAAGGACAAATCAGACACCAATCAAAATTTCCACAATATCATTCAAAAACTAATTGAAGACATCAATTCCAGATTTTGTTACCATCCAAGCATTACACTGTATTCTCTTGCTACATATTTGGACAAAGATACAAATTAAAGGTTTTTAATGACATAATTAAGGAACAAGTTCAATCCGCACTAATACGTTTTCTAACCCTATACAACGCGAATGTTTCAAGTCGAATTGTTGATGACGAGCCTTCTACTGCTTCCGTTGCCAAGAAAGCTAGAGTAGAATCAGATCCAATGAATGTTGAACCAAGCACAAGTTTTCAGATGTTACCACCAACACAAAGTGTGTATTCCAACCTGGCCAACATGTTGAAAAATAGCAATGACGACGAAGAGGAAACGGAAAATTATAGCACGGTTACCAACAACAACCACATGATATGGAAATCGCTTATTACTGAATATAATAAAGAAAAACGACTCCAACTAGACGAACGTCCTTTATTGTGGTGGAGATATAACACTAAATATAAAGTTTTTGCTCCCATAGTTCGCACTTATTTATCGGCACCGGCAGGTTCAGTGCCAAGTGAACAATTATTTAGCACAGCCAGTTTAATATATGAACCGTTAAGAAATCGACTAGAGGGGGACAAAGCTGCAAAGCTATTATTTATTAAATATAATTTGCCTCTATTTAATTTCGTTTATTAGTAGTTTATATAAGATATTGTACTATGTTTGTACGTACATACGTATCTGGAATAAACATTATTGGCTTTGTATTACTTTATTAAATAATGAATTTATATTTTTTCCACTTCAAACTTCAACTCCGCCTCCGATAACCTCCGCATCCACGGAGGTGAACCACTTCTCCTCCGGATCCGTCTCCGTCTACGCTAAGAAGGCCTTCGTTAGAACTCTGGTTATAACTGCCTTATGTGGCATATTGTCTATTATTTTTTTCAACAGGATATACATACTTTGCATATATCTTAATAGTGCCCTATTTGCATGTATCTGACGAGTACCTTATTGTTCCCATGAAGACAGTGTCGTCAACGTACGGGAGAAGTTGAATACACTGGAGGAAAGTTTATTTGCGAGAATAGCACAATCCCTTGAAACATGATATTGAAGAATCTACATAGCCTTGTGTAACCTTTTTGAAATCATTTTTTAATATCAAAAGTATCACTGGTGTCATTTTCGATCTTTATGGCGAATCAAGAGTGTTTTATTGTTATCACTTTTAATTTAACGAGTTTAGCAGCGATGACGAAAGGAGACGTGCATATTTACACATATTTTCATACGAGCATTTGGTTTTGAAATTAATGAACAGGGAGTTGGTATATATTTGGAGTTCCTGGGAGTTTTTTTCATTACCGACGACGAGTTTCAGGCCCTTTCACAATACGGCAGAAACGGACTTAAGCTTATGTCTCTGTAGTAGACACGATTTATATAACCTGTGTCCTTGATGACTTGGTAAGCGATTCAAAGATTTCATTTATCACTCCATAGGGCAATATTTCAGATATGAGAAGGTTTATGTCACTTTTAATGCCACACTCAAATGAAAATTATGTTTGAAATTGTAGCTTCATGGAACTAAATTTATGAATATAATTATTCTACCTTCAGAAATTGAGAGTTTCCGGTGGCGAACAATATGTTGCACAGAAAAGTCGGCACAATCTAGAGGGGCCCTAGGCTTCAAACAACAGATTTTTGAATTCAGCTTCCATGACTAGGTCGAAGTCGCTGTATAGCTTGTGTAGTTCGTTGTTGAATTTTCTCCTCTAAAGCCCGTCAACGCAAACGGGTGCGAGCAAAGCATTTTTCCCTCGAAAAAACTGAGACCATCTTCATCCTCTTTCAATAGAGGCCAGGCTTCAGCGCCATAGAGTAGGACTAGGTTGATCAATATCTTATATAGAGTCTCCCTAGTTTTTGGGGATATGGCTTTACTACTCAATTGTCTTCTTAGCCCAAAGAAACAGGGATTGGAAGGAGTGGTTGCTCGTTTTATTTCTGCTGAAGTGTTGTTGGCAGAATTTATAGCAGAGCCAAAATAGACAAAGTGCTTTACTATCTGTGCAGGTCTGTCCAATTTGTCGATGTTGTGTAACGCTTCTTGTTGACAGCATATACTTGGCTTTCCCTCATTTACCGCTAAACCCATTTTGGGAGTTTCCGTTTCAATACTAGCGAACGCACCGGTGATAGTCCGCTGAGTTCTCCTAATTATGTCGATATCATCGATGTACGCTAGTAGTTGCATAGACTTTTGAAAGATTGTGGCTCGAGTGTTCACTTATGAGTTCCGCATGAACTGTTAAGAAGTCACATGACATCGTGTCACTTTGTGTAAAACACTTTTCGACATCAAAGGTCTCGGTTAAATCGGTACAGATTTTGACGTAGCAGCGAGGGTTCTCCATCGTCATTCTGACACAGACGAATGAGCTTAGCAGGGATGCCACAACCAGACATGCCTCTATATAGCTCGTTCCTATAAATGGTGTCGTATCCGGCCTTAAAATCGATGGAAAGATGGTGGGTATATTCTCAGCACCAACTACTTCAAGGTTTCCGTCTTCATCGCAGCTTTCTCTCTGGACGGGTTTTTTTACATTGACACGTTCTCTTTACCTGTTGTTAAAACTTCCGTACGTGCAATTTCTCAATATCTTCGAACGTCCCAGCACATTAATTGCGGTATTACAGATGGCACGTTGGCAGCGTTGCCACTAGTCTTCGGTACTTTATGTTGGTGGTATGGGAGTTGTTGAGAAATTTCAGAATACGGGTTCGGCAAAGATTCCGATGGTCCCTTGCGATTGTGGTTTTTCTACGTTATATCTTCCAAACTCCACCACAATGTAGTCGCTGTTCCAATCCGGAATTCAATTTCCTGTGGTTAAAGTTTCATCTCCGTAAGCAAATTATCCACTACTACTTTACAGAAGCACCAAACAGACAGTCACTGTCTGACTCCATTCAAAGAATTTTATCCCTGTATCCTCATATTGAAATCGTTATTATGGGCGATTTGAATATACACAATTCTGGGTGGCTTCGACATTCTGCACAGACAACACCCGAACTACGGTGTATTGAGATCTTCGCTGCGGAAAACAACTTAACGCAGCTTGTAAATGAGCCCACTCGAATACCAGACGTTGATAGTCATACCGTCAACACCCTGGAGTTTTTTTTAACTCTTCACTGAGGCAAAAAATACTACAATGCCCCAAAGGTAGTAACAATTTCTGCCTCAGCTTCCATCCCAATGCTCATTTACAATGACATTCCAGCTGTCAGCTCTTTGGACAAGGCCAATCTGCTAGCTGCACACTTTGCGGCCAGCTCAACACTCCCATATTGTGCTTTGTCTCCGCCTACAATTGAGTGCCTCGAATCTTCAATGGGACGAATCCATTTTCGCACTCGTGTAGTAGCAAGACTACTTACAGATCTCAACATACCTAAATCCGCTGGTCCAGACGGTATATCTCCCTTCTTCTGAAGAGGTGTTCTTCCGCACTGGCAAAACCATTGCGTAAGCTTTTTCATCAATCCTACTCTTTAGGACTCTTTCCGAGCAGATGGAAAACAGCATTTGTCCAGCACGTCCCTAAAAAAGGCGAATCTTCTTCTCTCCCCTCCTACAGACCCATTGCACTTACGTCACTTCTTTCCAAGGTCATGGAAACACTGATAAATCGTCAGCTCATGAAATATCTTAAAACACGGAAACTTCTCAATGATCGGCAATACGGTTTTCGTAGCAAGGGGTCCAATGGTGATTTGATGGCATGTCTCACCGAAAAGTGGAATCGAAGCGGACATCAATATGGCGGAAGCAAAATAGTTGCACTTGATATTTCTAAGGTATTTGACAGAGTGTGACTTTTTTTGCTCTTTTGTCGATGCGTGCTTTTTGGACCGATGACTCTCTTCTTCAATGGATTAGAAAGTACCTTTAAGAACATTTAATTCAAGTTGTCTTGGATGCTTTCAAGTCTGATATTCACAAAATAAATGCTGGTGTGCCCCAGGGCTCTGTTCTGTCACCGACACTCTTTTTAATTTCCATTAACGATCTCTTGTCTGCTACTTCTAATCCAATACGAGTATATTCCTTTGCTGCCGACAGTATATTGTCCTCTCGACAAACAATAAGAAAAACGTCGGCGCCTCTTTTACAAATTAAAATTTTATTTGTACTTAAAAGAATAAATACTGAACAAACTTTTTACTTTTACTTTTTACAACTTAATACTTTTAGGTTGGGGCGCAAACCAGGCACCAGCACACGTTTCGAGAGTTAACGAAGGAATGAAATATAAGTGTCAACGATCGGATCTTGGGTGCGTTCAGTTATTCGAGGGAACGTTCAGAAACAGAGGAATTGTAAAGGCGCGTGTAAAGATGCGTGTTATGTTCGATTGATCACGTTCGCGTAAACAATTATTTTCTAACAAGTTTTATTACTGAGTTGATCTTTAATCCACCACATCACCCTCCTCCAATCGCATCCCCCCTCTTCGAGATTTCAGACCCTAAAATTCTGGCTCATTCAAAATGAAACACTAGATACAATGTGCTGGCTTGAGCCGATCAATGGAAATCGATACACCTTTGTCTTTTATTTGAACTACGAAATGCTTTCTCAGACGTCGAATAACATCGTATGGTCCTTCGTATGAAGGCATAAGACCTGTTTTCACCTTGTCGATTCTGACGAAAACTTGTTTACACTCGTTTAAATGTTTTGGTATGAAAATCTCTTGCTTTGCTTGCCTAGTTTCTGTTGGTATGAGGTTTTTCATTGTGTTGCGGAGTTTTTCGATCAGGACTTCTGGGGAGATTTGCTTATTATCGTTGCCGACAAAGATTTCTCCAGGAAGCCTCAGATTTTGCCCATAGACCATTTCTGCCGCAGAAGAGTTTAAGTCTTCTTTGACTGCGCAGCGAATTCCCAACAGGATGATCGGAAGTTCTGAGCTCCAATTGACTGTATTACATCTAGCTTTTAACGAACCTTTTAGCTGTCTATGGAAACGCTCAACCATGCCATTAGCTTGTGGGTGATATGGGGTTGTGTGCGTCTTGTGTATACCTAACAGTCTAGACAGTTCGGTGAAAAGCTTTGACTCGAATTGACTTCCTTGGTCTGTGGTGATTTTTAACGGAGTACCGAAACGAGCAATGAAATTTTCGACAAAGGCTTTTGCGACCGAGCTAGCTGTTATGTCCACTAGAGGATAAGCTTCTGGCCAACGTGTGAATCTATCTACGGCCGTGAGGATATAAGAAAAACCGTTTGATGGAGGAAGAGGTCCTACCAAATCTAGGTGTATGTGATCGAATCGACCCGTTGGTATTTCGAATCTACCGTATTCTGATTTGGTATGCCTCTGAACCTTGGATTTTTGACATCCTATGCACGATCTGGCCCAAGTGTTTATATTCTTGTTCATATTTGGCCAGAAGTATCGATCTGAAATGAGTTTTCGTGTTGCGCGTATGCTTGGATGGGAGATTCCATGAAGGATGGTGAAAACATTGAATCGTAAAGCAGAAGGAAGGTAAGGCCGATTTTTGTTTGTTGAAGTCTCGCAGAAGATTTTTACATTGGGAAATCGAAACTCAGTCAGTAAGAAAGATGGCTTCTTCGACTTTTCATTTTTGAGGAGTTCTTGTAGCTCTTCGTCAGCGGATTGTAGCTTGGCAATCGTTTCTAAGTCAAGTTCGAGATTCTTGTTAGCGGCGATTTCGCCAATGCGAGAAAGGGCATCAGCGACGACATTGTCTTTGCCCTTGATGTGCTGGATATCAGAAGTGAACTGAGAAATGAAGTCTAGATGGCGTATCTGCCGTGGACTTCGTTCTGTTTTGCTCGTTGACGCAAACGAAAGTGGTTATGGTTCCCGCCCTTCGACGAAAAAACGAAAATGTTTGATTGCTAAATATACAGCTAACAATTCGCGGTCGAAAGTTGAGTATTTTTTTTCTGAATCCTTGAGTTTTTTTGAAAAGAATGCTAAAGGCTGCCAAGATTGCGAAATTAGTTGTTGAAGGACTGCACCAATGGCTATGTCGGATGCGTCAGTGGCGATGCTGAAAGTGCCGTCGTGTATGGGATGAGCTAGGAGAGTTACTTTGGAAAGAGCATCTTTTGCGTTGTTGAAAACGCAGTCGAGGCTTTCCGGCCATGAAAAAGCTTTTTTTATTTTGTTATTTTTTGTTAGCAAGGTTAAGTGTTCGTGAAGAGGAGCGATTATTTGAGCTAGCTTAGGAATAAAGCGATGGTAATAGTTTATCATTCCTATAAAACGCTGAATTTGCTTGACAGACGAAGGTTTTGGAAAATTTAAGATTGCTTCGATGCGGTCTTTTGAAGGGAAAATCCCTTCAGCATTGATTGTGTGACTTAAAAACTCCAAGGTGGAGACACCAAAAACGCATTTTGAAAGGTTAATGTTTACCCCGTACTCTTCCAGCCTTTTGAAAAGAAGCTCGAGGTGCTCTCTATGTTGTTCTTCCGTTTCACTGGCTATAAGAAGATCGTCAATGTACGCGAAAACGAAATCAAGTCCCAAGCAAACCTCGTTCATAAAACGTTGAAACGTTTGAGCAGCGTTTCGAAGTCCGAAAGGCATTCGGAGCCATTCAAAAAGACCAAAAGGTGTTGTTATGGCGGTTTTATAAATGTCTTCGGGTGCAACTGGGATTAGATGATATGCTCTCACGATGTCAATCTTCGAAAAAATCTTGCGGCCATGAATGTTCATGGCAAAATCTTGAATGTGGTGGATCGGATGGCAATCCGGTACCGTGGCAGCGTTTAATCTGCGGTAATCGCCACACGGTCTCCAGTCTTGATTGTTCTTCTTTTTTACTAAATGCAAAGGGGAACATGTGCTCGACGATGAAGGTTGACAAATACCTAGTTGCACCATATGCTGAAATTCAGTTTTAGCCGCTTTGTGCCTAGAAGCGTCAAGCCGTCTAGGCCTCGAAACTGGGAGTTGACCTTTTGTGACAATGTGATGAACTGTTGTGTGTTTGAGTGGTGCAAAATAGTCTGGCTCTTCTGTTAAACTTGGAAACTTTTTAAGTATTTTATTGTAATCGCTTGAAATCTGAAAATGCTTAGGGGTTGGATCGTCAGTTCTTATGGTTGTTGCGTACGAATGGAGCTTAGTGAGAGGGTCAATTAATCGTTTGTTTTTTGTATCTACTAGTATATTGAACTTTGCCAAAAAATCGGCTCCTAATATTGGTCTGTTTACCGAGGCTAACATGAAGGAGTGAACAAAATTACGCCTAAGACCAATATCGAGGTTCAATAATTTTGAACCGAATGTTGGAATCGAAGTTCCATTAGCAGCTGATAGTAAAAACAAAGGATTTCTGGATGTTGGTTCCCTTTTAGAGCTATACGGAAGAACCGACAGATCCGCACCCGTGTCGACGAGAAAAGTGAAATTAGAATTTTTATCCCTAATAAATAAGCGGCGACTTAAAGAGCACTGCTTGTTTGCCGCTGCAACAGCAGGTTTATTTAGTTTGGGTTATTCGTGCGATTTTGTGATTTATCTGCGTCGAAGTTGCAAGGCTTGTCGCACTTCTTTGCATCTTTTTTGTAACGCCTGTGATACCAGCAAATGCCTGTTCCTGAGCTCGAATTTGCACGACTGTGTGACCGCCTTCTTCTATGTTTATTGTTTCGAAAAGATCTGTTTTCATTGCGTGAACGTGAATCGAAAGAGAATGCTTCAATCATTGACTCAATTCTAGCGAGCCTTCGTTCGACTTCGTTGTTATTATTGGCTATTTTGTTGAGCCGTGGAAACGCTGTAAATATTTGCGCCCTGAGATGCCTCGTATATTCTATCAGCAAGAGTAGCTAATTCTTCGAGAGGTTTTTGACCGACCGATAACAATGCTATGTTAATTGGCTGTGGCAGCGTCGATTGCCACAAATTTTTAATGATGTCGTCATTAAAAGAAGTACTGGCTAGCGTCTTCATCGATCGTAAAACCTCCGATGGCTTTTGATCGCCAATGTCCGCTTTATCAATAAGCGTTTCCAAGCGTTTTATTTCGGAAATCGAATGTCGTTCTACAAGAGCTGTTTTTAAAGCGAGATACTTGTCAGTGTTTGGTGGATTTGAAAGGATATCTATCACTGAGTCACAGGTGTCTGGTTGAAGAGAAGCAACCGTGAGACAGTATTTTGTCTCAGGACTAGTTATTCTGTGCACTGTAAATTGTGCTTCTGCCTGAATGAACCATGTGACCGGGTTGGAATTCCAAAATGTTGGAAGCCGAACTCTAATTGAATCTACTTCTACTCGAGGTGGACTCGATTGGAGGTGGCTATCGTTCTCGCTGGTTGAATTATTCCCATTCATACATACTGGGCTCGTCATTTCGGTTTTAGTTTCAGGCATTAATTGAAAACCCGAAATTAAAACCAAATTCCAAAATAATTTTCGAACCCCAAATCGCGAAAGAAGAGAAAAAAAATCGCAAAAATTTTGTGGAAAAGATTCTTCCCGAAACGAGAAAGAGAGAAAAGAAAAAAGAGAAAAAAACGCGGTAAAACTTGTTCGCAATAACGGTCCCAATCGAACTATAGCTGTAAAAATGAACGCGTGACGAAAATTTTCGTTTGTATGAAAAAATTTTGATTAAAAAAAAAAAACTGAACGCGAATAGCTGAACTCAAGATATTTCTATTTAATTGAAATGTATAATGTTGGAAAATGGTATTCTAATATTGAAAATAATAAATATAATGTGTGCTGTTGCTATGATATGCACTCACCTGCACAGTTTTATAATTTTATATATTTATGGTGTTTTTTTGATGTTGATCTTTTGGCGGTGTTTGCTTTTTGGTGCAAATGGTGTACTGTTGTATGCTGAAGCTGATGAGTATGCGAAAACGGCTGATGATGGTGATGGCGCTTCGGAAATCGTTGGGCTACGCCGTGGCCGGTTGCTGCGGTGATGTGTTGTGGTGGTATGCTCTTCAAATTTTTGGTCGCCGTGGCGATGATGATGCCGGTGGTAGCACTCCGGATTTTTTATGAACGGCGGCGATGGTGGTTGATGTTCCCAAGTACGAGTATTTATCACAATTCGATTATGGTAGCGGTGTATATAGTGGTCTTGACGATGCTGCACAATGGTGCCATTTACCGAAGCGTGTGTGCTGGTGGTACGGGACTCGTGGTTTACCGTTTTTTTAGCGGCAATGGCGTAGTGATAAATTTTTCGAAAGAAAAAAAATTGCCGCAAATGGCGTTATCACGTCGGGGTCACCAATTTTATTGTCCTCTCGACAAACAATAAGAAAAACGTCGGCGCCTCTTTTACAAATTAAAATTTTATTTGTACTTAAAAGAATAAATACTGAACAAACTTTTTACTTTTACTTTTTACAACTTAATACTTTTAGGTTGGGGCGCAAACCAGGCACCAGCACACGTTTCGAGAGTTAACGAAGGAATGAAATATAAGTGTCAACGATCGGATCTTGGGTGCGTTCAGTTATTCGGGGGAACGTTCAGAAACAGAGGAATTGTAAAGGCGCGTGTAAAGATGCGTGTTATGTTCGATTGATCACGTTCGCGTAAACAATTATTTTCTAACAAGTTTTATTACTGAGTTGATCTTTAATCCACCACAAGTACTCTCTGTTTCATATTCATTCCCCCTACACGTCCCTGCTCTTCGGCTGTATAACGGGAACGCCAGCGTATGTTAATTTCATTAAATTCTGATATTAACAGCATAACTAATTGGGGAACCGCGGTAAGTACCTAGATGGGGGACCACATGGGAACTCGGTACACCGGGTGCTGTTGACTAGCGCCACATGGGCATAGTACCCCGGCGTGAAAATCCCTCGAAATAATAATAATAATAATAATAATTGGGGAACCACTAACAGGGTAGAATTTAATGCTTCCCAAATACAATGCTGTCTTCTGTCGTTAAAGCGAAATTTAAACACCCAGCCATTATCCATGAATGGCACTTGCATCGTCAAATTGATGCGAAATATCTAGGTTTCCTCAAGCGATGTAAGAAAAACTTCACTCCATCTGATCGGGCCTCAATATATAAGGCATTTATCTGCCCGTTTTGGGAGTACAATGCCCACAACTTGTTGGGTGCTCCCAAAACATCTCTGCAATTGCTAGATAGGATTCAAACCTATGCGATAAAACTCATAGGTGATACTAACACACTCAAACAATGGACACCCACGAACGCCGACGTAATGTCTTGTGTCACACTCTGTTCTATACTTATTTCCACTACCAGTGCTTCATAGAAATCGCCAGTAGCATTCCTCCCCTTCAATCTTGTAACCGTAATATCCGTCTCGCTGTGAATGCTCATCAGTATATTCTCAAGCCCACTTTTGGACGTACTCTAAAATATCGTGATTCGTTCCTAAGCCGTACAATTTGCTTATCGAATACCCTGCTTAGCTCTTCATTGATGTACCATCTGGACCAGCGGATTTATGTATGTTGAGATCTTTAAGTACTCTTGCTACTACACGAGTGCGAAAGTAGATTCGTCCCATTGAAGATTCGACGCACTCAAGTGTAGGCGGAGACAAAGCACAATCTGAGAGTGTTGAGCTGATCGCAAAGTGTGCAGCAAGCAGATTGGCCTTATCCAAAGAGTTGGAATGTCATTGTAAATGAGCGTTGGGATCTGACTAGATCAATATCTATATTTTAACAAACATATAGATGTTGCTCTAGCCAGATCCAAAGGTACTTTTGCCTTTAGAAATAACTGTTTTGTAGCAGGCAACCCGAGTCTGAGTACATACAATTCTATCCTATTGAGGTCTTGAACAGTAGGGCGAATTTAATAAGAGTGGACAATTTCGTCATTAAGTTCATTCGAATGCACATTACAAGAGCAATAACCTTTTCGAACATCATGATCTTTGTGTTTTCTACCCCAATTATATGTATCATAAGAGAGTACGCTTTAACGGCCTTATTCCTCCAGAAACATTCCTCTACCTCGATAAGAAAGGTCTGGTCCAAGACAGATACCGCTACTTCACTACGTTTGCTCGAATAGCTACAAACAGGCGACTCCACAACGACAAAGACGTCGCACACGGTCGGTAGGGAGTCGCGACATAAGGGATTTTGCTCAGCAACACCAACAATTTTGATGGCTTGTTGAGGAGGAGTAAGCTGCCTCGTTGAAATCCTCTAATACAGGGTAGTTTCAGTAGGGAGCAAAGTTGGTCTGCCCAGTTTTTTGACATGGCCGGGTTACATAGTTTTAGGTAGGATTAGGGTAGTTTTAAGAAAAATTAAAACCAAAAAAATTAAAAAGGTGTACTCATACATACATATGTAGCTAAGTAGTTTAAGTAGGTAAACGTTTATTTTCAGCTAGTTTATATTATTAAGTTTTATAATATTGTATAATAAAAAAAGTCCACATACTAAAGTTTTTCCTAATAAAAATAATTTTCTTAGTTTTAAATCTATAGCAAAAAAGGCAAATGTTTACTGTAACGCCGATAGACATAGTTTTAGTATTATTTTTAACTTAGAGTGGCCACATATAAGTATGTAGGAATAAGATAGTAAGTTAGAATAAAATAATTTTAAGTTAATTAAGCTAATTCTTAAACATGTTTTTTTTTTAGCATATAAGCGTTAATGAATTAGTTTAAATTAAATTAGTTTTAATAAAAAAAAAAAAAAATTAAAATTAATATGAAAACGAAGAGAAGCAATATGATAGAGGAGCCACATAAGCGTGTGGATAAGGCAGTTCTCCAGACTGAATAACTATGATGGAAAAATAAATCAATATTTTGCTAAAACATATCCATGTGGTCTCAAATTTTGGGTCGATTTGATTAAAAGCCAACGAAGTTACAATTTGCTAACAAACTTTAGGGAACTTTAAAGTGAATATGTTATTCGTTTTTAAGATTATGTATTTAGGCACATCGCAGTAAAGTAAAACCTGGTTTAAAGCCACACAGACGATCAGAAATAGAGCTTTCCCCAGAAATACTTATTTGGTAATATAAAATAGACCTTTAAGTGAAACACTGGCTTAAACAATACACATAAGTTTTGAACTCTTCTTTGTTAATAAAAGATTACTCATCTATTTTTAATAAATATTAAATAATTATATACAATAAAAAGGGGAAAACTTTAGGATTACATCCATAACTAAAATATTCCATTGCGTATCTTAAGTCTGGTTTTTCAGAATTAATGTGCCTCTCTGCAAAACAACTTCAAGTCTGCAAAAATTATACGCATGAAGCACTTCCGCGAAATGTGTTTAATTAAGTAAACATTAGCACGCTAATGGAATAGTAAGATAGCAAAACCATGCCCCTAAGCACTCAATCTATTCATAACAATTACAGAAATAAAGACCAAAATTGGTAATTAGGTTTAGGGGCGGTAAAAACCCAGAAACCCAGGTTTAATTGCACTATAGGTGAACTCGGACGAATACATTCCAACCAGTGCGAGTAAACGTCACGCAATATAAATGTTTTACACCTTAAATTTAAATAATTATAGGATCTTGCGTGAAGCGTTTATGTGTATCATCTCTTTGAGTAATCTGATTCCTAGCCTGCAATTGTGTCTTCATTATGTTACATTCAACATACCTCTAACTAGGTGTCTCTTCTTAGAGATACAAATCGTAATCGTATATTTTATTTTACGAATAACATTTCAAATTCTAGGAAGCCTTTCCACTAAAACCGAGTAAATTTTGGAATTTAATGTGAACTTTCTATTTTTTTTTATTAAGTCTTGCGAAAAGGTCGTTACTCGCGGAAATTCTCACAAGCTGATGTAAGAGTTAGTAGTCAAGATGTATAAGACGCGTCAGTCAATAACCCTTTAAAATATAATTAATAGCCATTGAATCTATTATAAAAGTAAAATTCTTCTTAAAAATCAAATTTAAGACTTAAACTCGAAGTAATAAACATTAATGAAGGCATAAAGTCAATACGGTAATGGTTTAATTTTCCATATAAGAGAGATAATCGTGGGAAGTTCTGCAACTTCTAGTGCTTAAGCTTAATCTTTTAAAATTTCACTGAAATCCACCCACCTGATGTCTGGTATGCGTGTTATAGTATATTCTATTCAAAAGTCGCGGAGAGGAAAAAAGTCGATGTAAACACAATGCTGTACCTTTCATAAATGTCATGCTATGGTGCTAAAATATAGTGGGAATACCAAGGATAGTTGCATCATTATAACAAAAAAAAAAAATTCACATCGATCAAACTAGAGCGCCACACGCTGGGTATTCCGGGAATACCCAAAGTAGCAGAAAAATGAATCTGAACCAAAAAGGGCTTTATTGATTTAAATAAATGTAAGAAAAACGAGAAAAACAGGGACTTGCGTGGCGATTGCTCGAAAACCTTCTAAGTGCCCTATACTTTGGATTGGGCCAACAGAGCAACAGTCAAGTTGTTAGTGAAGTGCATGCCTTACCTCCGTGTGGTAGTTCCTCATCTCAATATACACAAGGAAATATTTCTGTCTCCGGATTATCAAACGCTAAATCAAATTGATCATTTTGCGGTAGACATAAGGCATGCCTCTAGTATTCTAGACATCCAAACGTACCGCGCAGCCAACACTGAATCAGATCACAACCTAGTTGCCTGCAAGCAGAATAAATCATTCAGCTTAGGCGATGATAGCCAAAACTTCCGTCTAACTTAGCTAAAATACAAAAAATCAGTTGGACCTGACGACTTACCGGCCGAGATATTCAAAGCTGCTGGAAATGACTTTGTGGAGAGCATGCACCAACTCATCTCTCAGATCTGGCCAGAAGATTGTATGCCGGACTAATGGAATCTCAGAACCGTGAGCTCGATTCACAAAACGGAGACCCCCTCAACTGCGCCAACTATAAAGGTATAAGTCTCCTCAACATCGGATACAAGATCTTATTTGCCATATTGTGTGAACGTCTGAAACCCTGCGACAACAACCTGATTGGTACCTATTAGAAAGGTTTCGGACCAAATTTTCACACTCCGGCAGATCCTGGGAAAAAACTTTCATCGATTTTAAGGTATTTATGACAGCATTTATAGAGGCGACCTATTTAGAGCCATCTCTTATTTTGGCATCCCTGTCAAACTCGTCCGTCTATGCAGAAAGGCGACTTAGAGCGCTCGCTGCTCCGTCAAATTTGGTAACGACTTAACTGAGACTTTAGATGTCAAAAAAGGTTTTAGACAAGGTGACGAGCTGTCGTGTGATTTGTTTAACATCATACTTGAAGGAATTGTGTGGAACTTACAAATGAACATTATAGGCACACTCAAAAGTCTGTGCAACTACTAGCTTACGCCAATAATATCGACATATCATAATTGGGAGAACTCAGCGACTGAAACGAAAGCTTCCAAAATTGATTTAGCGGAAAATGAAGTCAAAACTAAGTATACATGCCTTCAACAAGAAAGGAAACACAACATCGACGAATTGAACAGAACGTCACAGTCACGACAGCTGTAATTTCGTGGTAGGATTCTATCTACCTTGGCTCAGTTATTAATTTTTCCAACAACACCTCAGCAGAAATAAGACGAAGAAGAAGGCAATTGATTAGTAAGGCTGTATCCCGAAAAACTAGGAGACTTATGGGAGGCGTTGATTATCCCAGTCCTACTTTATGGCGATGAAGATATCCTCAGTTGTTTTGAGAGAAAAGTTCTTCGTAAAATATTCAGTTTTATTCGCTATGGACGAGACGAACTATAAGAGTTGTACAGCGACATCAATCTCATCAGAGAACTGCGCATCAGTCGCCTAAGGTGGCTAGGATATGTAGAGCGAATGCACACCAATACTCCGGGCCGCAAAGCCTTCGAAACTTACCCGTAGGGACAACGCAGTAGAGGAAGACCTCACTTTAGGTGGCGCGCACAAGCAGAAGAGAACCTCAAGAAACTTGAAGTGCGAAACTGGAGGCAATTTGATAAAGATCGGACTAACTGGAGAGACTTGTTAGTTGAGGTCCAGGTTCACCCTGAACTGTAGCTCCAACATAGTAAGTACGTAAGCATGAAAAACGAGAATCACTCGTAATTCCTCTGTTCGGCGTAATCCTACTGATCGGTTGCAAGGAGTTTCTTCACTCGACTATGTGGGGCGTTGCCAGATCTATGCTGCTAAGAGAATTTTAATATCAAGCCACAGTTGTCCAGTCTATAGGTAGCGCAGTCTATAGGTAGCACCTCCGGATCTGTACATGGCGACCTATACGGACGAGGTTGTATGTCGTGGGAGTAGTAGATTAATTGGTGTGGATACGAGCGGTTGACCATCGTCGTCTCTCTTGGGCTCCAAATAAACTGGCTTCAAGCTGTTTATCGAAATTTTGTAGGGCTTCTTTCGAATGTTTAGGGTGAAAGAGGAATGTAAAAGCGATGAATCAATGTGGGCTTTTCAGTGTACCATGTTGTTTGTTGGGCTCTTGTCCGATACATCCTTGTCATTGGTTGAAAGTCTTTGATTGTTTTGTTTTGAATTTCTAGAAATCCATTAGAAGACTGAGAGTTGCGCGAAAACTGAGTTGTATGAAGTGGAGGCATTCTACCATTTTACGGGTATAATTTGCGGGGGTAGCCGGATAGAGCAATCCCAACGATTATAAGGTATCCTCAAGCAGTTGAAAGCTGTCTTTCAATATTTTCTGTTTAAGGTTTTAAATAGGTAAGGAACTCCAAGTCACAAACAACTCAGAATGCAAACACGGCTCTGTGAGGTGGACAAAAACAAAGAATGATTGCATCAATGCGGATGTGATATACTATACTTTTTTTTTATAATTTACGCGCGCCTAAGGGGTTAGATACCATTTTACTGTTGCCTTGGCGCGGACGGATAGGTAGAAGGAGGAGAAAGGAAAATTGTTTTTGTAGTAGTTTGAAACTCAGGTATATCTGGTTTCGATATTAGCTCTCCAGGGGTGGGAGTCCGAATAGGACGGAGAGTTTTTTCTTCACTCAGAGTGATTCGATGGTTATAATTCACACTTGTTTTTTGTGCTTAAAACTCTACAACAGCCAAATCTACGTGTCAGTGTTATGCCTTCACACGCAGAATTTTTCTGACTGAGTGCCAATTACACAAATGGAAAACTTGAAAAACTTGTCATTGGTAGGATTCGAACCTTGACCCTCCGAGTGAGAAGCGATTGCTAGTACCACTACACCACGGCCACCCATACAATATAATACAAATTTTAAGGAAAAGTGAGAGACATAATGACTTGGCAAAATTTGTCTCCTTACTCCGCAATAGTAACCAAAAGTTTTGAGGTTCTTGTCTCTTTGTCAAAACACATATAAGAGTCTAATTCAAATATCAAACATTTTTCAGATTGAAACACTCGATAAAACCAAACACTTGGTTATGCGGCTCATAAAGGGCAAATCATACCGACTAGAAAAGTTTTGAAAGTTTTGCTATGTTGTATGTATAGTTTAGTTTTAGTTTTAAATGCATTTTATTTTCTTAACACTAACTCTTACATTCTAACAAAAAATGCTTAAATGCTAGCTTACAATTACTTAACAAACTTATACTAACTTACTGGCCCCACACAGGCACTCTAAGCTACTCTGAATACTTATAACTATGTCTTTCGACTTTATTTACATTTTGCTTAGAACTATTTATATTGAATACTTAAGGCTAAGAAAAAATATTTGTTAAGAAAAACTTAGCATATGGACATAATTTTTTATTTTTTATAAAAACTTAGTATCTAACTTAAAATAAACCTTAGCCTACCTAACCTAAATGCACAATACACACATAAACACACTTAGACATTATACACAATAATATACATATGTTAGTATATACCTTTATATACACTAACGCATGTATATATTACTTGAATGCTAACCTAAACCTATGTAAGCTGGCCATCGCTATTTACTGAGGAAATAGATTGGTCAGCTCTGCCTCATTAGTGAGGCTGCTCCGTAATTGACGGAAACGATGACGAAACATCTTCTCCATCATTCAACCACCAGAAATGCTGGTGCTGCCGAACGACATCCCTCTTATCGCGATTCCCCACCGCCCTACTGAACCTGAGGCGATCCACACTGCCGTGTGCGACGTCTCTGTTGTAGTTGAGTCGCCTGTCCCCAGCTGTCCGAGCGACATGGAAGATTAACGGCACCGCTGATCTATCCTGGATCAACCCTATCTGATCTAGGTAGAGGAATGCTTCCGGTGGAACGAAGCCGTCAGAGCGCACACTCTCGTGGTAAAGGTAATTGGGGTAGTAAGCCCCAGATATCAGGTTATTCGTCGAAGTCATTGCTCTTGCAATGTGCCTTCGAGTCAGCTTAATTACGAAATTGTCCACTCGTATTAGGTTCGCCCTATTGTAAAGGACCTCATTAGGATAAAATTTCTTGTACTCCGACTCTGGTGTTCTGTACAAGCGAAGACAAGCCCTAAGACAAGCCCTCTCAAACACCCGAATCTTTTCCATTAAGCTTGTTCTTACATTGAACCACACAGGACAACCAAATACCAGCATGGGCCTAATAAGGGCCATGTAGCAGATTACCTTTACCCTCGCATCGAGTTGGCTGCTATAAAACAGTCTCTTTGTAAGGGCAAAAGCACCTCTAGCTCTGGCCAGAGCAGCATCTACACTTTTGCCAAAATACAGAAACTGATCAAGCCAGATTCCAAGGTATCTGACTACATTTCGACAGGCAAGAGGTTGTCCGCGTTGTCCAATGATAGAGAACTTTCGCCAATTTGTTCTGGTATCCCTAGAGGCTCCAGACAATGGCGTCCTAAAGAGAATGGTTTCCGACTTCTGAAAGTTGATTTTCAACTTCCAGTCATCGCAAAATCGTCTTATCATATCGAAGTCACTTTGCAAGAGAGTATTAATGACCTCGATTTTTTTACCTGTTCTGTACGCTATCAAATCGTCTGCGTACGCAATAGTATGGGGAAGTGAACCTATCAAGTCGCTTGTAAAAATGTTGAATAGGATTGGCGAATTGACCGCGCCTTGCTGAAGACCATTTCTAATTTGAAATATTCCAACAGAAGTCACATCGCCATTTTTCACGATGAACTGTCTGTTGGTTAGCATATTATAAAGAATGTACAAGAGAGGTTTACTGATGCCCAGCCTAGTCAGCTTATAGAAAAGACCCTCTAACCATACGGTGTCGAAGGCCTTCTCCAAGTCAACAAGGCAGGCACCAGTGCACTGTTTCTTGCCTTTGTTCCATTGGATATCGGACACCAGTTTAGACGCGGCATGTGAGATATCATGTCCCGCCTTAAAACCGAATTGATTATCCGGAACTATATGTTTGTCCTCAACCCACCTAGACAGAGCTCTATTGATTACTTTTTCAAAAACCTTACTGATATTCGGAAGGAGACTTATCGACCGGAGATTCGCCGGATTGGATATATCCTTCCCCTTTTTGGGGATAGGTTGAACCACCGCCGTTTTCCAATGCGCTGGATAATGTGCATTATTCATTGCATTATTAAACAGGGTGGTGTAAATGTCCACCGCTTCTAGAGGAAGATGTCGAAGCACGATGTTCGGAATACCATCGGTCCCTACTGATTTCTTAGCCCTGATTGTGTCGAAGATCTCATGGAGTTCTTCCCTCGAAATGAAAGGGGGTAGGTCACCCTCTCTGGTCGTGACATTATTTGCCATATTTTCGTCGCTAAACCGGGTGAAACCAGAGCCCTCGGATCGCCAGTTCCCTATTTCATTTCGAATGCAGAAATCGTGCCCCAAGACGCGACTGTCCAGGTCATAATTAGGGCCAATGATATCAATGGCCTTGTATACTTCCTGGAAAGTCGCCCCTATGGTCTCAACCTTCTCCTGTGGATCCTCGATCACAAAGAAGGCGTCATCATCAGCGGCCTCACTTGGATCAATACCTGCTATTGTCAGTAACCGTTCGTTGTCTGTTGTCCGGGCCATTTTAAGACACTGAAGGTCGTTTTGATTTTTTCTCCGAAATAGTTTATTTATTTGCGGAAACATGTTCGGGTTGCTGGTGTTTACAGCCCGAACCTTGTTGTTCCAATACAAACTTACAGAAGTTCTGTAATTCTCTTTTATTAGCGTTTGAATATTTTTAATCGACGACTTCAGTGTCCTAATCTCCGGGTCTTGTCTGTCAGTTAACTGTCTGTACAAGTTTTTAAGTCTTAATAGTAGGATTGCGGAACAGGTCTTCGTTAGTCGTACGTCGATACCGCGGTATTGTAGTGTCCATAGTTTGTTTAATTGCCTCGTCCATTTGTTTTAGGTAATTGTCGATCTCCTCGTTTGACAAATTCCTATTGGGCGGTGGTTGGAGCGTGTTCGAAGAGAGCGCTCTTGTCAAGGTTGCGGAGAAGCGTGTCCATCGAGTCTTACTGTAGTTGTAAGAATATCTTTGGACAAACTCCTCCAATTCCGCAATTTCGTTGGGAACTGTAATTTCGGTGCTAAAACCGCAATGGTCGCTGTCATACACGAATGTGCGCAGACAGTTTAGCGTTTGTATATTCGTACCTGTGAGTCGTATACGTTCATCGTACAGCAGTAGATCCAAATAAGACCCGCCTCTGGGAAATGACGGGTTATCCGTCGCTTTAAGACCGAGTCTGTACATGACATCGTGCTGACCCCACCAATCGAGTAGTAGGTTCCCTCTAGTATTTGGCAAATTATTTCCCCAATCTCTGTGTCTAGCGTTGAAATCCCCGCCGATTATAAAATAATTCTCCCCCGATTCCAGCCTCAGAAGTCGAAAAAGCGTGTCGAGCTCTGTAATGAATAGGGTGGATTGTGAAGTATCAGGTGCATAAACAGAGGCCAAGTACAGCCGCTTTCCACTGCGGAGCGGGATGTAAACAACGACTGCCTCCAACACCCGGAACCTGCGCAACACGCCCTTGTACACTCTGTGAAATTTTATACCTTCTTTAATGAAGATCGCGACACCGCCTCCACGTTTGGATCTGGGCCGGTTTCTTCTTCTAACGATATAATTATTGTACTCCAGTTTGTGCTCATCGGTTAGCTTAGTTTCGCTAGCGAAAAGCACATCAGGAGTTTGGTCTTGTAGCAATTTAAACATTGCGGCTCTTCGTTCAATCCTAATCAGTGAATTAACATTCACTGCAAGGACCTTCAAAGTTTGCTCCACCATGTGCGTACCCATTACGACATGTGTTGCGTTAGGCCCGGCAGCAGCGTGTAGATCTGGTCCACCCGCTTGGCCTGTTCTTGAACCTGCTTTTGCAGCTGAGCCATCTGCCCTTGGATTGCAAGTAAGATGGCCAGCATGTTAGGTGCAGCTTCCGTTGTTCTCGGCGTTGGCGCCGGAGAAGCAACAGTCGCTTGCTGTACCGTAGCCCCCCTACCAGACGCCATTTGGGCGTAGGAAATTTGGGACGTGACGGCTGGTGTTTGAAACCTGACAGGTGAACCTTTGACCCCCACCTTCTGCTGCCGAGCCAGTTTTGCTTTCTTAATGTCAGCGAACTTAGGACAACCCCGATAGTTTGCGGTGTGTCCCACGTTTCCACATAACACGCACGAGAGCTGCGACCTATCCGATGCTCCGTCAACACCCAGAGGACATTCTTCGGAACTGTGGTTCTTAGCGCACTTCACGCATCGAGGCTGCATTTGGCAGTTCGACGCGGCGTGCCCGAACCTCTGGCAGCGAACGCATTGTATAACGCCTTCGCTCCTTTTTAGTTTTTCCCAGTGAACCACCTGGCAGTCTAGGACATTGATACTCCTTAGACTATCCAGACGGCTTTCGGGACTGAGCTGCACCAGGAAGAACGGCAGACTCCGTTTCTCCCGCCTGGCTCTAGCTGTGGTAAATGGCTTTACCCCCACAAACTTGAGTCCCTCGCACTCCTTCTCTTTGAGCAGTGCCAGGATCTCCTCAGGATCAGAAGACGGTTCTAACCCCTTCAGCAGCATAGATTGCCGCTTTTCACACTTCCGTGTGAATGAGTAATGCTCCGTCGTCGTTTCCTTTAGGAGCTCTTTTACTTTCGCGTAGCCCTCCACTGTAGTGCAGTGGATGGCATGGCGATCGTTCCCCAATCTCTTTATGTTAAAACTATTACCAATGACCAGCTTACAAAGGTCTTTGGTTGCATTTACCTCTAAGTTATAGGTGTTGATAGGAGGCACCTTCTCCTTCTTCTTCTTCTGCTGCTGCTGTTGTTGTTGTTGCTGCTGTTGCTTTTGTTGTTGCTGCTGATGTTGCTGTTTTTGGTATCGTTTTTGCTGCTGCGGTTGTTGCTTTAGCTGCTGCGTTTTTTGCTGCTTTTGCACTTGATGTGTTTGCTGCTGTTTCTGCGCACTTTTCTCCTGCAGTGGCTGTTGCTGTTGGGATCTTGCCTTAGCTTCCTGATCCCTTTGCCTTCGGGCAATTTGCCTAGCTTTAATAGCAAGCATCTCTTTTTGAAGTTGCTGGATGCTGCTATTAATGGCATTCAGTTGTTCTTCTTCGTCTTCCGACTCAGAAGTTGCCAACGACGCAAAGCTATTATCGCCTTTGTGATGTGCCACTCTATAAGAGACGGATTCATCTTCCGAATCGTGACGTCTTTGGTTTTGCGCTGCTATTGCTGCCGCAGACGTTGACGCCCCCCCCCAATTCCCTACTTAGCAGCATTTCGTTAGACGTGCATAGAGAGGGGCGTTTTGCTGAATTTGATGTTTTCGTTATTTTTTTCCGTTTGACAGCTTTTTCACTCACTGCTGTTGGGCGGGCAGCTCCAATATTATTTGTTTTTGTGCCGTCCACTAATCCCACAGTGGGGATAACGGGACGGTCTTTGTCACTCATCAATTGTTTGTTTGTGACCACGTCACTAATTTATTCTTTATTTTCAATTAAATATTAGTTTAAGAAAAAAAAAAGAAAACAAATTTCGTCCTCGGGCAGGGAATGAACCCGCACAATTTGAAATATGTAATACTTCGCGTCCGCGCACTATCACACTACGCCAACCGTGTCTTTGAAAGTTTGTATATTAATTATATATATGTATAATAATTTACGAAATTCACTAATGAAAAGCCGAAACAGGTCTGTACACTACCGTGGTCCGTGAACGACTGATGTTGTATGTATAGTGTGGGTATCCGTGGCTCAAGTGGTAGGCTTCCCAATCGGACGGTTCGGGGTTCAATACCAGCCGTGGCCGAAAGACTTTTTTTCAGGTAATTAAAATCTTGTGAGAAGAATGGTTGCCTAAATACAATATCAAGTCAATTTAGTCTCCCCATTAAATGTTGGATGCCACCCATGGAGCGAAATAGCCACTGACATCCCAAACATCTTTCTCTGCCTTTCTATCCCATTTTCCGAAAAACTTAACACATGCTTTGGCGTCATAACACCCACTTGAGTGTTAAGTTCTTTAAAAAAAATTCTCATTATAATATACATACGTGAGTTTAATGACTTTGGTCGAAACGGAATAAGGCTCTATTGATTTTCTGGAAATATTGTACATACAAATTAAAATACATCATTTTGACATTTGTAAATTTAACTTTCACATAAAAATGTGCATTCAATCACCTGTTTCCTCAAAGAATTTTTTGGATGAAAATAACCTAAGTTGTCATCCTTTGTAAGGAAAATATACAAGACCTTATGAACACAGCCGGAAATTTGATTTTACTAAGACTTTTTTAATAGCTTCTTATCTAATTTCTTATGATCTATTAACTTTACACACTGTTGTTTACGTGACAATCAAGAATCAAAAAGGTCAGTGAACATATGCACCACTCATAATGGTCGTTCATCAATGATTCTGAGAAGAATGTGGTGATCCAAAAAACACGATCGCTGCCACTACCGCCGCTGTAGTGTTGTGTGAGCTAATACATTTTCACTTTTTATTTCCTATTGACCCACTTTTCGTGAGATTCAAAAGCTATTCTAGGATATTCTTTTAATCAGTATTGGCTCGGAAAGGTAAAGGTACTCTCTTCAAAGTCCGACCACAATGAATAACAAGAGATCTTTCAATTGATTTTCACTGGAAATCAATCTTGTCGGCTGCAGGGCACATTTCACATGTTGACCAATTATTGATCCAGCAATTCCCACTTACTCCGAATTTTTGTCTCCCTTTATATTCTCTCGATCGTAGGTAATTGATTTTCAGTAGATTAATGACCCGTCACTTGGAATTATTACTCTGCGTGGTACCATCGCACTATTGCAAAAAAATGAAAAAGAAACCAAATCCAGACACGCTGAGACCGCTTATGCCTCAGTATTTGCTCACAGGTATACTTGATTTTTTGGTTTTGCTGGATTGCCGGCTGGAGGTACTCGTATTGCTGAATAGCTGCGCTTTCCTAAGGTCAGATGGTGGATTGTGCCTCAAGGGAAATCCGAGGTAAACTCGGTTTCCGTTAGGAACGTCGCCTTCTCCGTTGTTTTTCTTTTTTAAATTTCTCAATTTATTTGCGGCGATTAATTGAAGTTAACTACCATGACATGAAGTGTGTGAATGAGGATACCTTCTCGTATGAGACAAAGAGATTAATTAGACTAGTGATTAGTTGGGATCACTTTTTTGGCTTCTTTAAGTGGAATTCGAGGATAAATATTTTCTATGCCAATTAGAATTGATGAATAAATGGGTAATTACAAAAAAAAAAAAAAAAAAAAAACGAGCAATGACGAATCAGAATCACGTTTAATTGGCACTTGAGAGAATCCCATTCTTGAGAGTGTGAGATTCGTTGTCAGGAAAAGTGCTAATATCTGAGAAATTAGAAATACTCGTAGTTATAGTAGTGGCTAATAATGTTATTAGGTAGTTTTTGTGGAGTTTAAATTAAATTAGCGGCATCGTAGTTTAGTTTAAATGTTTGGCATTTAATTGGGGAATGAAGATGACTTTTCAGTGTCTGGAGAAAAATTTCAACCTTAACTTTCTCTTTAAACTTGTTTACTATGTGTAGGTTTTTTTTCAATCCTGAGTGTCTACATTGGAGCGATATTGAAAGGCTTATTTGTTATCTGATACAAAAATAGTCAGAATGGGAGCAGAAATCTTCTTCTTTTTTAGACTCCTGTAATATTGAATGGGTATAATTGTATCTTATATTGTACTACATACTTACTTCTATAATACATAATACATACTGCCGACTTTAGGGTCGTTCTACATTTCGCTCTATAGGTATAGAGAGTATAGTGATGTTTTTGCTTTTGGTTATTTGATAATCAGCTTCATCACGTGTTTCGGACTTCATTTTCAGAAAACCTACTTTGACAATACTTTGGCAATATCAGCTGATAGCACAGCATAACATTTTCGCATTATCGGTTTCTTAACGCAACGTTTTCTGGAAATACGTTTACTCTTACTTGATCACTTCTCGTACAACGTCCGACACTGCGATGCTTATACTTGCGCAGGTCATATGACTGTCGTGTACAACAACACTTTAAATAGATGTCAATGTCTATTCAGAGGTTTCACGATTTTCGCTTTCGTCAGATAATGGTTCTAGATAACGTTAAAATCTCTCTGGAAACTCATCCTTGCTATTGTTTTCGAAAGTAAAATATTGGCGACTGTATTAAAGACTAAGTGGTGGAAAGTGTGATGTAAGAGATTTCAAAGTAAATAAAGTGAGGACTTGCGTTGGAGATGTTGCAAGTTGATGATTTTCAGGGTGTTATTATAATATGATCGTTCTATGAGGATAAAGAAGAAATGCATGCTCATGACTGATTATAGAATGTAGATGCTCCCTGATCCTGCTCTTTTAAGTTTCCACTTTTTTCCAGCAAGGTAATCATTCTCTTATTCCACTCTGACATTACATGCATTAAGTAAAGTAAGGCTTCTTGGAAAAGTTCATTGGTGATGCCATTTATGTCTGGCAAGTTGTTTATCTGAACTATTATGATGACTGTTAGAGTAAGTGCTGCAAATATGGCCCATGTGTGCAATATGGCCCACCACAATATTTCACAATAGGAAAAGCATACACATACCGCTATGCATTCATTTCATTCATTTTTGAACCGGTTGGTGGTCATTAAAACGTGTTCAGTCTGGCTCAACAGACGTGTGCAGTAAAGTACGTGGCAGATTTTTAATTATTGTATTATAATTTTTGGGTAAGTTTTGCTAAGTGTTTTTGTATAAAATTTTGTGAAAATAGTTTAATGTTTTTATAACATTGTGTAGTGCTCAAATTTAAATATCCTTATATGAAATCATAATTATTTAATAGTTTATGAAGTGTGTGGTAATTAAAAAAATAGTGAAAAAGCCTGATGTTGGTAATATGGCCCACCATATGTGTTCCTATTATGGCACAATGGGCCATATTTAACACACTATTATGCATAGCAATAACATGATTGTTTTATTTTTTTTAAAGAATTAATGGCTTCGAGAGCTACACAACCGCCAAAAAAACGACAGGCGTGGAACAAAGAGCATATGAAAGCAGCATTGGATGCCATTAAAGAGAAGAGTATGGGGTTCTTGAAGGCATCGTAACTATTTAAGGTGCCTAAAACTACCTTGAGGCGTTTGGCTGCACAGACACAAAAACCAGTGGAAGATTTGGTGTCTACTAAGTTGGGCAGAAATCCCATCTTCCCTTTAGAGCTCGAGGGCTCTTTAGTGGAATATACGCTATTGATGGAAGCAAAGTTGTTCGATCTAACAAGAAAAGACATACGATCATTAGCATTTCAATTAGCTATTAAAAACAATATTCCGAACCCTTTTTCATTGCAACAAGAAGCTGCAGGTAGAGTTTGGCTTCGGCTATTCCTTAAACGCCATCTATCACTGTCATTCCGTCAACCGACTGGTACGTCTATAGCTGGAGCAAAAGGATTTTCCAGGGAAAATGTCGCTATTTTCTTCGACCTTCTAGAAACAGAAATGAAAACGTACAACTTTTCTCCAAACAACATATATAACGTCGATGAAACGGGACTTTCGGTTGTCCCAGCAAAAATGCCAAAAGTATTAGCTATGAAAGGTCGAAAGCAGATAGGAGCACTCACTTCGGCTGAAAGAGGATCTTTAATAACTTCAATTTTATGTATGAGCGAGGATCGTTTGTGCCACCGATGTTTATCTTCCCTAGGAAGAGGGATAATCCTCTTCTTATGAAAGGTGCACCGCCTGGATCAATTCATGCCAATCATCCCTCTGGATGGGTTCAAACCAATTTGTTTACAAGATGGTTCAAGCACTTTCTTGCAATGGTGAAACCTTCTGAATCGTCTCCAGTATTGCTCATAATGGACGGACATGCCAGCCACACAAGGAATATCGAACTCATAGAATTGGCTAGAAATAATTATTCTCGTATTCTTTCCATTCCCCCGCACTCTAGTCATAAAATCCAACCTCTGGATAAAACATTCATGGGACCCTTAAAAAATATTTGACAGAGGAAATCAGGCGATGGGTCATAAACAATACGAGAGCCTTGACACATTTTGACATAATTGAGTTATTTGGAAGAGCATATTTAAAAACTCAGACTGGAGAAATAACAATTAAATGGTTTGCATCCACTGGAATTTGTCCTTTTGATAGGCATATCTTCAAGGACCACGATTTCCTTGCAGCAGAGGAAGTTAATGAAGCTCTAACAAAAGTAAGTGATCCACGTTCACTTAATACAATTATTGCGCCAACTGATGAGCTTATGATATTGCAACCAAATCCAGTTGAACCTCAATTGCGCCTCTCAGAAACTTACTCTTCTCCTGATATAATTTTAATTCCTGAGACAAACCAAATAGAAACAAACTCATATGAAACGGAAGCTCACATCTTAGAACCTTCTACTTCTACTGGTATAAGATCATCTTCATATACATTTCCTCATGAAATTTCTCCTGTTCCAATCCGAGTTAAAAAGATTTCAAATCGAGGAAGAAAACCAGGAAAGGCAGAACTTATTTGATCATCACCATACAAACAGGCTCTCGAAGAATCATTAAAAAATTAACACGAACAAGAATTGAAGAAGCAAACAACCGGACATGGAAAAGAAATCAGCAAAGCAGGAAAAAAGGTAGCTAAAAATTTTAGATAGGTTTTAAAATTTAAATACATTATAATTGATAATTATTCCATAAGGCACTCAAGAACTTAAATTTTGGGGACATAAAGCGAAGCAACATTCCCCACAGAAAGAAAAACCAACGTACAGAAGAATCTACTCCATCAGAAAGTGAAAACGATTTCATTCTGGACGATTTATCTGATGAAAGCCCTAATCGAACTAATAAAGAAGATGATAAATGCATTTATTGCTCTAGTCTGTTTTCTGAAGACAAGGCAGGTGAAAAATGGGTTCAATGTGTTGTCTGTACCATGTGCAGATTGTTCAGGCAACGAAGAAAAATATTTCATCGGCGAATTTTGCTCTGCATAGATAGCAATAGTAAGTTGTATTAAATATGGACCATCCTGGTTCATATTTAACACAAGGTGGTCCATATTAGCAGCACTTTATTTAAAAGTGTTAAAATAACTTTCTTTAGTGTTTTATTTATTTATTTTTGTAAAGCTGTGTTTTATGTTTTATGTATATGAAGACTGATAATGAAATAATTTCTTTAGCTATTAAAAACAAAAACAAAGTGAATTTACGTAACACTGGCTGTTTTATTTACAAAAAAGTTAAGGGTGGGCCATATTTGGGACACTTACTCTAATATAGCTTTGTGGCTTATAATGTCCTTATAAAATATTGTAAGTATTAGCTGACCACTGACAGCTGACCGCTCTACTTATTATACTTGGACTTGAGACTCAAGCAGTAAAACTTTCCAAATTTCTGTTACTAGCCAGCCGTCTACAGTTGTATAATGTCAGCTGGATGAGGACCTTTTCATTTAAGTGCATCATCTTAGATCTGTTATGCATTTTTTTCTGTTTTTAGGGTCAAACAAACGCTAAGGTTTTACTCTTCCGATCAGATTTTGCACACTCGATCCTCGAAATGTCTCCCAAAATTAGCTGGAATAACTTCAATATTAAATGGTCTTTTAAATGAAAATCGCATTTTTCAAATGTAATCGAAGATTTAATTTGTTATTTTTGTACTTCTCCTTGCTTTGTAGTAAACTAGTGCAAACACTTTTTTTTTCTGTCATTATTTCTTTCGCTTCAATCTTGGAACAATATGTAAAGGGTTTTCCAAAAGGGACTTGACAACTTTGAATTTAATTTGTGAACGCATTCTTTCACTAATCATTGAACTGTTACTGTCAATTTATTCAGTAAAGTCAACATTTTCATCGTAGTAAAGTACATACTCGTAAACGAGAAACGTCTGTAAATTATAAAAATTTTCTACCGAAATTCGGGGTCGGTGACTGCAACTTTAAGAGCATTAACTCCAATTTTCGGTCGTAATTCTCGCCCTAGTAGACAGGCAATAACAAGTTTAGTGCACAAATTTGAGTCCACATATTCTTTGTGTGATGTTGCCGTGTCAGTGAGATAACGGGTTGGTTCGATGTGTCGAAAATATCGCTGCCATTCAGGCGTCCGTAGCAAACCGTCCAAATCAGTCAATTCCACGGCGTTCTCAAGAATTGGGCATCGCTAGGACCATATTATGGCACATTTTGGGTAAGGATCTTGGTTTACACCCATACAAGATCAAGCTGACTCAAGAATTGGAGCCGATGGACCATTTGAAGCGACGTACGTTCTCCGATTGGGATCTGGAGAAGATGCTCCAAGATGATGAATTTCATCGCAAAATCATTTTTAGTGACGAAGCTGATTTTTGGCTCAATGGGTTCGTCAATAAGCAAAATATGCGTTATTGGTCGGGTGAAAATCCACATGTGCTTCTTGAATCACCACTTCATCCACAAAAAATAACTGTTTGGTGCGGTTTGCATGCCGGCGGCGTTATTGGGCCATATTTTTTCGTCGACGATAACGATCGTCACGTTTCTGTGAATGGTCAGCGTTATCGCGCCATGATCACCGATTATTTTTGGCCCGAATCGGAAGATATGGACTTGGACGACATGTGGTTTCAACAGAATGATGCCACAAGCCACACAGCACACGCTACAATCGATTTATTGAAGAGTAAGTATGGTGAGCGTGTTATCTGAAGAAATGGGGCAGTCAATTGGCCCCCTCGTTCGTGCGATTTAACCCCGTTTGACTATTTTCTGTGGGGCTACGTTAAGTCATTGGTTTATGCCAACACGCCGACGACGTTGGAAGAGCTCAGAGCCAACATTGAGTCGTTGAAAATTGGGTCCAACGAATTGACCGCCGCAAACGTGCCGCGGTGGCCATATGTACGAAGTAAGTTCCATTCATAAATGTTTTGATTGTACTTCAAGCCGATAATAAAGTTTTTGAAATATTTCAAATGTTTTGCGTTTTATTTAAAAAATTGTCAAGTCCCAATAAAAAAGGTCAACAAGCCTGAACTAGACCTTTTTTCTCATTCAAGTCGTAAGGCGTTTTAAAATACATTTTGGAGGTTCTAGCGAGATTCATATATATGTATGTATATACCATCGAAAATTCTAGTAAGATTTGTTTTTTTAACACCTCGTATTTTGAATTCACATTTTTTTTTTAATTCGAGGGCGGTTGCCACTTGTGTCCATCTTCCCTACAAATTTGTAGTTGGAATAACTTGTGGCGTTGTATACATTGGCATTGGTGAGGTTTTTTCTGCCAATTTAATTTATGGACGCATAGTTGGATCGCTTGGGTGAGTTGGTTTTGAAATTGGTGGGATTTGGAAACAGGTAGATTTTAGTAATTCTGAAAACTTCGGCACAGGTGCAATTACATTTTTCTTGAACATTCGACACTTGCAATAGAAAACTGGAGAAGAACCTCTTAATTGAGTTCATGATTCTTGAAGTCTCCGAAAAGCATTAGAATACGGATCAATATTGACACCCGGTAAAGTGCTTTCAGCTCCCCTTGGTGTCATTTTTTTTTTACCGACACGGCTAGACGGATTTTTTACAGCTCGTCGCCGGGAGCAAATTCATATGTAAAGTATAATTTCGGTGTGGAACAGAGTAAATAAATTTGTTAAAGAATTTATTTTTGTTTGATACGAATAAAGTTGAAATGTCGAGAAAAAGTACGAGAGTTTCGAAATAAGTACTTGTGAAGTGTTTAGATGGGATAGTTTAAATAGAATCGTGCTTTAAAAAATGTAAACAAAGCACTTGTGAAACACGAATAAATTATTGTGTTGTTATTTTCCATTAAATATTTAGTGAATACTGTGTAATATAGTGTCTTTTTGTTAAATATATTGTTAAACAAATCAATAAAGATAATGAAATGCTGCTGAAAATTCGCATAGTTGGAATACTACACATGTGTATGTACATGCATATACTCCTAGCAAAATATTTTGAAAGGACTATTTCGCTTGGTGGAAGTGAAAGAATACTGGGAGCTAGTTGCAATTACTCTCTTGCACTTCATTCTGCTCCAATTATAACTTAACAACCAAGCCAATTTCCACCAACTTTTCACTTTCAGCAACGGAAATATTTCCCTTGAAATACTATTGCTGTAACATTAATAGGATTCCATCTATGAAAATTTTAAGTTGCATTTCACTGTCTTTATTGACTTGTTTAACAATATATTAAATAAATACTTTATATTATTCACTACGAACTTAATATTAAATAGAGAAATAACAAGAAAAACAATTTCTTCGCGTTTAACCAATGCTTTGTTTTTTAAAGCACGATTCTATTTAAACTATCCCATCTAAACACTTCACAAGCACTTATTTCGAAACTCGCCTATCTTTTCTCGACATTTTAACCCAACACGTATTTGAAAACAAAAATTTCTTTAACAAATTTATTAATCTTGTTCCGTACCGAATTTTAACGTCCCATACGAATTTGTTCCAGCCAACGAATTGTTAGAAATTGATATAGGGGTTGAAGTACAAAAAATTTCCGGCAGAATTTTCGTTCCGAGTCTCAATACTTGAGATGAATGCAGTTTTAGATTGTGTGACAAAATTGAGGTCATAATTCTGAAAATTTCCGTAAAAAATTTTCGTACTTTGTTTGATTTCGTACAAAATCGGTAAGAGCAGTTCCAATACAATTAAATCAGGCATCGACAATAAATTGGGTTCAGCACGATCAGTTTGTTACATTTGCTTTAAAACTAAGTACAGAACAGCCAGACTACCTCTTGATTTTGTTACTTGATAGCAATTTTGGTGGGGGCGAACGCCCCCATTTATTCGGCTTAATACAAGCTATAGCTTACAAATTAAACTTAAACTAAAACTTAAAACTAAGGTTGGTTGGAGTGGTGAAGGAGAACGGATTTGAGGTAGGGAGTGGTGCGGTGGAAATCAAAGACGGTAGGGTTTGAGTTGATTTGACGTAGCATACGGGAGATTGATTCGTTCGCGCCATAGGAGGTGTGGTGGGTTGGTAGATAGAAGAGTCGGGGAGTACGTAGATTACGAGGGTTAGTGTTGAGGAAAATGGAGTTGTGAAGGGACGCGCAATCAACGTGACCTGAAAGGAGTCGATGAATGAAGAGAAAGTCTGCAGCATCTCTGCGATCTTCAAGGGTGTTTAAGTTGATAAGGTTGAGACGGTTTTGATAGGGGGGCAGATTAAAAGGATCGTCCCAGGTCATACCTCGGAGAGCAAATCGAAGAAAACGGCGCTGAATGCCTTCAATTCTCGAGATATGAACACGATGATATGGGGACCATACTTGACTGGCGTACTCTAGGAGGGGGCGAACAAAGGTAATATAGAGGGACCTGGTCACGTATGGGTTGTTGAATTCTTTGGACCACCGTTTTATAAAACCTAGTGCAGAGTTGGCTTTGAGGATTATCTCATTCATATGTAAACGGAAGTTGAGCTCGCTATCACACAAAATGCCGAGGTCACGAAGAGATTGTACGGAAGAGATAGGTTGGTTATGGAGAAGATAGAGTCGGGGAGGAGATTGGTTCCGCTTATGTGAGAAGGTGATGGATTGGCATTTGGCGATGTTAAGTTCCAATGAATTTTTGAGGCACCAGATCGAAAAACTATCAAGATCTTGTTGAAGGAGGAAAGAGTCATGGGGAGAGGAAATGGTTTTGAAAATTTTGGTATCGTCGGCGTAAAGGGAGACAGACGAGTGTTTGATGATCATATCGAGATCATTTATGGTTAATATAAAAGAAGGGGACCGAGATGGCTGCCTTGTGGAACTCCAGAGGTGGCCAAAAATGGAGCGGAGTGGGCTGACCTAAAACGAACACTGTAAAAACGGTTTTTGAGGTAAGAGGATATCCATTTCAACAATATGGGTTCAAAGCCGAGGCCAGACAATTTAAAGATGATTAACCGATGAGAGATTTTATCGAAGGCTTTGCTAAAATCGGTTGCAACTACATCGACTTCATTGCCATTTTCTATGGCAGAGAGGGCAAAGGATACGAATTCAACGAGATTTGTGGTGGTTGACCTACCCTTTAGGAAGCCATGTTGTCTAGGAGAAATAAGTGATTTGCATTGGAAGCTTAGAGCTTCATACAAAATACTTTCGAAGAGTTTGGGTATATGAGAGAGTTTAGCGATGGGACGATAGTTGGTTATTTCATTCTTTGATCCTTTCTTGTGGATCGGGGTTATGAAGGAGGATTTCCAAGCCTCAGGAAATTCTCCTTGTGAAAGGGATAGACGGAAGAGATTAGAAAGGGCAAGGGAAAGAGAGGAAGAACATTTTTTTAAGAAATATGGCAGGGAGGCCATCTGGGCCGGGTGTGAATTCGTCATTGAGTTGATGTAATTTATGTTCGATATAAGACGGATCACAAATATGAGAGAGAAGTGGGCCATTGGAGAAGTTCAGTAGGTAACTAAAATAGGATGGATCTGGTACAAAGGAGTCGTTGGTGAAGGATTGCTTAAAAAAGGTGGCAAATAGGTTGGCAATGGTGAGTGGGTCGGTTGATGACCTGTTGTTGAAAGAGAGGGAAGGAGGGTAACCATCGGACTTTCTTTTGTAGTTAACAAATTGGAAAAAGGACTTAGGATGGTTTATAAGGTTGACTTGCGCATTGTTAAGGTAGTCCTGGTAAAGGGAATCGTAAAGTTCGGTGAAATGAAGATAAGCACCAAGATAGTTGGAATAGTCGGTAAAGGATCTGGTACGCAGGAAAACAGCCCATAACTTATTTCTCTGATTTCGTAAGGAACGAAGCTTGCTTGCAAGACGTTATTTGGGTTCAGAAAATGGCGACGGCAGGTTTCAAAAGGCAACGTAGTGTGATCAAGGGTCAGGTGACAAACATGAAGGCATAGATAGCAACCCTTTCGAATTAGAAACTAAAGGTTCTTTAATCTTTAAAATTATTGTCAGAAAACTATGAAAAAGCAGTCGATCGATTGATGTCGCGCTTTTTCAACAAACGCTATATATTTCAGAATCACGTTAATGAAATTTTTCAACTACATAATACTGTAAGAGGTTTTGCAGAATTACTTCACGAGATTGCTAGTAGCGTAAACGCCCAAATGTTTTCACTTCCTTCAATCGCAAATAAGGAGCAAATCGTTGCTGGTACACATCCTATTCTCAAAAGTTGATAGCACCACTCAAGCCTCGTGGCAGGTAAAAAATGTCTCATCAGAATATGTCTCTACTGAGAGACCATGAGCAAAAGGTGGAATTTTTACTTGGCAGGATTCAGCCGATTTGCTTGAAGATCGTTGCCAAACATTGGAGCATCTGGATCTTTCAGTAAGACATCTCTATGTTACACATCATCGCAATCCATCAAAAGTCTTCACTAGTAGGAAGGCGTCCAAATCGTCACTGGTAGCTTCATCTGAATCATCATAAGTCACCTTGTGTTCTGGACATCACAATGTTTTAAAATCCAGTCTAGCGCTACAATGAAGCAGCATCGTCTACTTGCCTGCGACAAGGACATTTTGCTAAAGCTTGTCAAATATGCAAAAGAAAACATCAAGATTTGCTTTATTTTCCATCTCAATCAGTACACTCGTACGAGTATACATCATCATCAACCAATAGTTCTACATCGCCAGCTGAATCATTAGTAGTAACAGGAAATCAACCTTTCTACATTTACCACAACAAGAGTTACTAGAGACTTTCTTCTTGCTATAGCAATTATCAACGTTAAAAATGCATCTGGAGCTTAAATACCCTATGTGATGGTAGTTCCCAATTTAACTCTGTCACAAGAAGCCTTGTTTACCACCTTGGGCTTCCGTGGACACGGAATTTGGAGGAATTTGCAGCATCAATTCTCGTTCCAGTAAAAGACCAAGTGTTTCAATCCAATCAATTCACACTAAGTCATCATCGAACGTCGAAGCAATTTTAGTACCAACCATCAGATTTTACAACGGAGCGAAAACTCGACAAAGGTCCCATACTGAAAAGTGAATACTCGAAGCTTTTGGACAAATACCTATCTTTGGGACACATGGATCACCCTTATTCCGAGTGGCCTTTTACTAAAACGCCGATTGTCGTTTTTTAAGGCGTTTCGTTTTTAAAGAGTTATTCCAGAAATTGAACGCCACAAAACGCCCTCGTCGGTAAGTAGGTGTACACTCCACATACGATCCACTGTCATTGCAAGATCTGATTTACCTCCATGACAGATAAATTTCAAATTAATCAAAACAAAGTTTTCAAAAATATAAGTTGAATAAATAAATATGAATAGTGTTGCATTATTTTGGAGTAGTGATGAAGACGAGGATAAGAAGAAAATCTAATCCATTAGATTTGTCGGATGCAAAGTAAGTGGCAAGATAAATTTCACTTCAAAACCGATATATCGTGCCTAGTTTTTAGATTTAAAATATTTGCAACCTGATATATTAACACAAATTGTCAACGTATATAGAAGAAGATGCGAATGTTGTATATTCTTCAAACGATTCAAATTCAAATGTAATTGATATAAGCCCAAGCCCAACGATGACCAAGTAGCTGCAAATATAAGAAATAAATTGCTTAACGTTATTTAAAATTTTTTTTATAAAAACATACATAATTCAGTTCTGTTATTTATACGTATATAGAAAACTTAAAAAGTAAAATAGAACATAAATTAAAAAATATAAAGTAATCAGAAAAAAAACAAGTAATTTGTAATATTAATTTGTAATGTGTATTCCTTGGATTACTCAACATGTCTTCTCCGCTCTTCGATATCCAGTTGCTTTTTCCTTATTTCCAAGTCCATCATTTTGATTTTGTTGTCTTCGATTCTTTGTGTTTCTTCACGTTCTAGTTCCACCTTGTACAATTTGAGTCTTTCTTCTTCCAAATAGAACCGCTTTCTGTCGTACCTGCTACTTTCTTTTAAATAGTTTTCAATGCGGTTTAGGGACTCTTTCACTTCTTTGTATAAATTCTCCTGTACTTGCGTCTGCGTCTGTAGCAATTCTAACATCTTGTGCTTATCTGAGAACTTTGGTATTTTCTGATGGCTTATTTTTTCTGCTTCAGGTTGAACCTCTAGAATTGTTTGCATATTTGTTAGTTCTGCAAAGGCACTGGCGCTCTCGTTCGTATTTAGAATGATGGGAGAATCTGGAAAAAATTTATCTTGATTTAAAGTGGATGTTGTATTTGATATATCTTGCGATGAGGTAGACGGCTGTGGAATGGAACGATTCTCCGCGAAACCCAAAGTTTTTCCCTTCGGATTGATTATTTTCTCATAACAGAGAAGATTCGAGATCATTTGTTCCAAATCTGACAAATATTTTTGTCTGAATTCACCTCCTCCAGTGGCTTTACACTCTTTTTTGTTATATAAAATCTTCTTTTTTAATTTAAATTTTATATCAGACCAGACCTGTGAATACGAATATGCACATAGTTATAGAAAAATTTGCAAGTAATAAATTAAGGACATACTTTCTGCCATTCTTTCCCGTCTCTTGTCGGTGGTCCCAGGTTGTTAAGTGTTCTGGCTATGTTGTCATATTCGGCTTTAACATCAACGTTTACACATCCTCTTTTAAATCCGTTAGCTAAAGGTTTACTGACTTTCATTAGTTCCACCAGTCAAAGTGTTCAGACGCCTTCAGTCGTCAAACAATAGGTTCCACAAACCATTCAACGATAAATGGCGTTTAACGGTGTACTCGTAAGAACGTGTGGCGTTTTACTAACGAAACGCTTTTAAAACGCCTTTAAAACGCCACGCGGAATAAGGGTGAATATTTCTTCCACATCACCCTGTAGAGCAGATAACTCTACATATTTTCTTTATTGTATCGGTTTCGTCTTCATCGCTACGTACCTTGTGCTGATATCGTAAAAATATATCGGCAGGTTGGAATGAATAAAAACAATTCAATCTTGCAATACATTTTGTGGCGTGAAAACCATTTGAAATTTCAGCTTCAAACCCTGACCTATGGGACTGCTCCTGCCGCCTTTTTGGTAATTCGCGGTATGTATCAACTGAAGTAGGATTAAGGCTCTCGATTAAAGATTATTTTCAACGATTTTTACGTAGACGGTCTCATGAGAGGTGCTGATAATTTGGAAGAGCTATCAAAAATAAAACAGGAGGTGGAATTATTGCTAAATCTTGAAAAATTTCTCCTCCGAAAATAACGCTCTAATTTTGAAGGCATATTTAAAGATGTGGACGTTGCTCATAGGGCGACAATTCGTGAAATGCAAGAAAACAAAATACAGTAAAAGTTAGGAATGGCGTTAGGAATGTCATTTATTAATGACACAATTATCTTTTTATATCTAGGTGGAAATCACGAAACTTCGCTTATAAGCAAAGGAACAGCCTTTTCAGAAATTGAAAAATTGATCTACTTGGAATTCTGAATCCTGTTATAATGCCCGCAAAAATCTTTTTTCAACAACTCTGGAAAATAAAACATTACTGGGACTTGCCCCAAGACTTGTATATAACATGGAGAACTTTCATCGAAAATATGTCCTATATTAACAAAATTGAAGTACCTAGATACGTTTGCGAGATGACTTCATCATTGGAGTCAAATCTTTTTCCACCAAGCCATTTCTTCAGGTTTGGGAACAAGAAGTAGTCGCTCTGAGCCAAATCTGGAGAATAGGGTGGATGAGGGAGCAATTCATAGCCCAATTCATGGATTTTTGCCATGGCAACTGCACATGTGTGCACCCTTGCATTGTCTTGGTGGAAAAGAACCTTTTTCTTGGCCAAATGATGTCGGTTTTTTTTTCAAATCGTCATTGAATCGGTCCAATAAGTTGGCATAATATTCCCCATTGATTGTTTTTCTCTTTTGAAGGTAGTCAATGTGGATTATCCCGCGTGCATCCCAAAAAACAGTCGTCATAACTTTATTGGCTGACAAACACACCTTGGCCTTCTTTGGCGCCGATTCACCCGTAGAAACCCACTGTTTTGACTGTTGTTTGTTCTCCGGTGTGTTGTGATGGATCCATGTTTCGTCCACGGTTACAAAACGGCGCAAAAACTCCTCCATATTGCGATTAAACAACGCCAAACCTTCCTGTGAAGTGAAGCACACGAAATTCACTTTTTTCCATTTTCTCCTCAAATTAGTGAGTAGTCTGATAAAAATAGCTGTCAAACACAAACTAACTGACGCAGCAAGTTTAAATTTTGACAGGAGTCAACTGACAGATGCCTGTTGACAGGAGCAGTGTTGCTGTTTCAGTAAAGAGGTCAGAAATTCATAAAGTCACTGACTTATTGACCCGCCCTCGTATGTACTAAATACGTTTGCCTTTTATTCTTTGAGCGATACCTGTGAAAAGGCTTATGGGGCTGCAATATATATATCTCCGAACTACCGACAAAAGTGGACATGCTCACATCCGCTCAATCTGTGCCAAATATCGTGTAACAATAGTAAAAACTTTGACTATTCCACGTCTAGAACTGTGTGCTGCAGTCCTACTATCTGAATTATTATTATTTCACTCATTCAATTTTCATTTGATGCTGTTATTTTCTGGACCGACTGATAGTGGACGTTCTCCTGGATATACGAGTACTACCAATAGAAAACTTTTATCGCAAATAGGATCGCCAAATTGATGAACTTAGAGAATAATACAGCTGGAGGCATGTGCCTTTAAATGATAATCCGGCTGATTTAGTATCGCATGGCGCATCACCTATGGCCAAGTCAAGTCTAATCTGTAGTTCGTAGGGCAACAATTTCGAAAACAACATATCGATTTCTGGCCAGCTAAATTCATTCAAAATATAAACAACTATTTTCCAAAAAAGTTTGAGCTCAACAGATTTTATTCTTAAAAACAAATGCGCTAATTCATATTTTCGTCTGTTTCTAGTTTTTATTTATGTCCGCCGATTTGCCGATTTGCCGATTCGTTGAAGATCCGCATCAAAAATAAAAGAACAACCATCGACCCTCAAGAACTGGAACAGAACTCAAAGCCATCGTGAGAAATGTACAAATGGTGTACTTTTCCAAAGATCACTCAATGCTCTCGCTCTACAAGCAACTTAGATGCCTAGGGTATCATTCGAATACTGGATTTTCATGACAAACAATGGATACTTCTCTCACAAAGCCATACCTTCACTAAGTCTCTAATTTGGTGATACCAAATACCACTACGCTCCTTGTCAGACTCGCCTTAAAATTATTATTAGCCAGCGTTTTTGGAATTTGTCTTGGAAGCTTGTCATCAACTCAGTAATATTAGGATGCCTTTTATGCTTTCATTTTCGTCCAGTTCATCGGCACCAAGCTGATCGCTCAAAACCATCTCGACCATTTTTGATTTCTGGAGTGGATTATTGTGAACCATTTCATATTCGGTCTGTAATTCGCGGCAACAAAAGAGTTAAAATTTATGTGGCGATATTCATCTGCTTCGCTGTAAGAGCATGCCACCTTGAAATGAAAACGAAACTCACCATCGAATCCCTTCTGAAAACGCTCAAGCGTTTCATCGTTAGGCGAGGTAAATGCTGTAAAATTTGTAGGAGCAATAGCTGAGTTACAAGGCTTACGAAGATTGTTTTTGTCTAAAGATCATCGCTATAGACTTGAAGTTGATTACATTAAGGAAGGCATTGAATTTATCTTCTTTCTACCAAGGTCCCCCATATTGGAGGACTTTTTGAAGCAGTGGCCAAGGTTGCCAAACATCACATGTTCAAATTGCTGTCAAGTGCTTTGCTTGACTTTGAAGATATGACCACTATTCTATGTGAAAAAGGAGCCAGTATGAATTCGAGACCACTTTTTTAATTAGGGCACCTTTGACCAGCATTCCCGAACCAGCTCTATCGGATTTTTTTGACATTGTAATTGTTCTATAGCTTGTTGCATGTTAATATATCGTGATTGCACATCTCAGCGTGCTGTTTTTACTGCTGCCACAGGTTCTCCAGCTACCGCTATACTCACTCCGCGCATTGCTTTAGTCCTTTAATTGATATTGTGAGAGATGTTCCACTCACGCTTTCGTTTAGTTCTTCCATTTTTTTTTCTAAATGATTCTCCCGTTTTCGTTAATATTTCTCTGTGTATTTTTTTACAAAAGTAGTTTGCTCGAGATTAGTTTAGCATCTTTTAATCGTCCTGTCGTTTTATTTCAGCATAGAAGATATTCTATTGCATTTGGTTCGGTCTTTTGGTTTTTTTAAAAACATGTGAAAATCATTTCTTCACTTGATGCTCTATTTAAAATATCATCGAAAACGAGCAATAAGATAATAATCTGAAGGCCTTAGTGTGCTAAATCTGTTTTCTGCTTTCCATTTTTTGCTTTCATGTATATACTCGTATTTATACTAATTTCCCTTTCACAAACTGAAATAAAGTCAAACGTTAAAGTTTGGCCTTATTTCATTTTCACAAAGCGAAATATTGACAAATTTTTGCATTTGGCCTCATGCATCGAACATGAAATCGATTGTTACTTTTGTATGACTATGACTATAAGAATAAAATTACAAATTCAAACATTCCGTTTTGCACGAAGACCAGTTCCTTGAGGCAATGATGCTTTACATCCAGTGCCTCCTAACAGTAATGAAATGATGGATAACGTAAATGCTCTTTGTCAACAGAGTCATTCGAGCAACTGCTCTGTAAGTATTTCTTCATTTTTATATTCAATTCCATCAAAAGAACCTCATCTCCTGAGACAATCTGATTTGAATGATCTTGCTCGAGATTTAGGTCTTTCAGAATCGAAGGCTCAATTTTTGGGTTCGAGATTAAAACAATAGAATTTATTAGATAAAAATACGATAGTTTCGCACTGGATAATAAGGCTTTATGAGTTACTTTACCAAATACGGGGATTTGGTGTTTTGTAATAACACTGAAACATTTCTACGGGAATTGGATTTCCCTGAAAGATTTGAGGAAAGGTGACATTTCATTGATTTGTTGAAAGTCAGTTTAGAAGCTCTTTTGCTTCGCAATGGGAATAAATACCCTTAGGTACCTCTCGCATATCAGTCGTTCATAGATCTCGATAGAGAACAGATGTGTTTCGGCTTCATTTAAAGTGAAATAGTGAAAAATTAATAAAAGAACAATTAAAACATTTGGGTCAAGTGATTCGTTAGCGCAATAGTAGTGGTGTCGGCCGACAAACCAGGGGTCGTGGGTTTGATTTCCGAAAAATATTTCATCGAATTTTTATTTTAAAAAAAAAGTGTAAATTGATAGACAACGGCATAAAAAGAAATTGTGATCGAGCGTGTGATGAGTGGAAACAAGCGGTCCGCTATCCCAATAGCGGGGTCAGCAGATGGTATGATATCGTCTGATGATCAAACCGTTAAGCCAGTTCACTCAAAATCAACAACACAACAATAACAGACATCGTCACAAAGAGGAGAAGGACGCTGAAGCCGACTTCGACTCCGAATCTGGATAAGAGCGCCATATCAGCATCGTTGGAAATGCTGCATGGCAGAGTGAAGGAGAGGGCTGCGCTGATATCGACAAGCGCAGCAATAAAGCGAATGAGGCAAGAGTCAGACAACAACGACTGTACGCATGTACCTGACGGAGGGGAAGGCCAATACATGGCAGACAACTGCTTCGCTGCATCGGAGCCAGATGACGAAGAGGAAGAGGTCGAAGTCCTGTTCAGTAGCATCAATCAGCTACAACAAAAAGTGCTGGCCATAAGAGCTAAGCAAGTGGCAAGGAGGGAGATGGAGAAGCAGCAACAACTCCAGAGTCAGCAGCAAGAAAACATAAACGCGAAGCTTTCACAAAAACAACAACAGAAACAACCGATGGAAAAACAAAAACTACAGACACCTGTACAAGAACTAGGAAGAACAAGAGCACAAACTCAACAAAAACATAAACAACAAAAACAGCAACAACAAAAGCCACAACAGCAACAAAAGCCGCAACATCAAAAGCAACAACGGCAACAGCAACAACAACATCAGCAAAAGCAACAGCAGCAGAGACAACAACAACAGCAAGAGCAGAAATCCACCAAAGAGAAAGTGCCACCAATCAACACTTTCAAATTGGAGTTAAAGGACACAATCGAACTGTGTAAGTCGGCCATAGGCAACAACTTTTTTATAAAAAGATTATCAGTAGATAGGCACGCGATCCACTGTAACACAGCTCCGGAGGAGCTCCTTGCTGAAAGAGAAGAAGTGCGAAGGGCTCCAATTCGCGGGGGTCAAGCCATTCACCACAGCCAGAGCCAAAAGGGAGAAGAGGCAACTGCCGATTTTCCTGGTCCAGCTTAGTCCCACCAGAAATCTGGATGGTCTTAGGAGTATTAAAGTCCTAGACTACCAGGTTGTACATTGGGAGAAATGAAAGAGGAGCGAAAACATTTTACAATGTGTTCGCTGCCAAAGGTTCGGGCACTCCGCGTCAAACTGCGAAATGCAGCCCCGATGCGTGAAGTGCGGAAAGAACCACAAGTCCGAGGAATGCGCTCTGGGTAAGGACGGAGCGTCTGAAAAAAGCCAACTCTCTTGTGCTTTATGTAAGAACACGGGACACACAACAAATTATCGGGGTTGTCCCAAATTAAGGTACATCAAAAGAATAAATCTGGCCCGGCAGCAGAAAGTGGAAGTTAAACGTCTACCCGTTCATATAAAAACTCCAGCCGTTACTCCCAATTTTACCTACGCCCAAATGGCGGCAGGTAGGGGAAATACTGTACAGCAAGCGTAGGTTGCTTCTCAGGCCCCAGCGCCAAGCGCCCAGCGCCCAGAGCACCGGAACCAGTACCATACATGCTAGCTATCTTGCTCTCTATCCAGGGACAGATGGCTCAGCTCCAACGTCATTTAACTGAACAGACCGCGCGGGTGGATCACGTATACGCGCTGCTGCCTGGCCTAACGCACCTTTTGCCGTAATGGGTACGTACGTGGCGGAGCAAACCCTGAAGGTCCTTGCTGTGAATGTGAATTCACTGATTAGGCTCGAACGCAGAGCCGCACTATTTAAGTTGCTTAAAAACCAAGCCCCCGATGTGCTTTTGGTTAGCGAAACTAAGCTTACCAAGAGACACAAAATGAGGCACAGCGCGTAGGTTCCAGGTGCTGGAATCATGCATCGTGTATATCCCTCTCCGTAGTAGAAAGCGGCTGTATATGGTATCTGTCTATGCACCTAAGGCTACTCAATCCACCTTATTTATATCAGAGCTCGAGACACTTTTTCGATTTCTGAGGCTGGAATTGGAAGACAACTATTTTATTATCGGCGGAGATTTCAACGCCAAACATAGTGATTGGGGAAATAATACACCAAATACTAGAGGGAACCTACTATTCAATTGGTGGGGTCAACACAGTGTGATGTATCGACTCGGGCTTAAGGCGACAGATAGTCCGTCGTTTCCCAGATACGGGTCCTATTTGGATCTCCTTCTGTTCTACTCACGAATACAACTGACGTGCACTAACCAACAAACTACAAACTGTCTACGCACTTTCGTGTATGACAGTGACCATTGCGGTCTCAGCACCGAAATAACAGTTCCCAAAGAAATTTCGGAATTTGATGAGTTTGTTCAAAGGCATGCCTACAATTATAGTAGGGTGCGTTGGACACACTTCCCCAGAACACTGACTAGAGCACTCTCCTCGAATTCGCTCTACCCACCGTCCAACAGAAATCTGTCAAACGAGGAGATTGACAGTTATCTAAGACTAATGGACGAGACAATCAAACGAACAATGGACAAAACGATACCTCGGTACCAACACACTGACGAAGAAGACTTATTCCGCAACGCAACTATTGACGCACTGCACCGACAGAAAAGTAGACTGCTGTTAAGACTAAAGCCCTTGTACAGACAGTTTACTGACAGACCCGGAGATTATGACGCTAAAGTCGTGGATCAAAAAGCTTCAAACATTAATAAAGGAAAATTACAGAACATCTGTAAGTTTGTATTGGAACAATATTGGAATATGTTCCCTCAAATAAATAAAATATTTCGGAGAAAAGATCAAAACGACCTGTCTTGTCTTAAAATCGCCCGAACGACGAACAACGAACAAATATTGGTAACAGCGGGCATAGATCCAAATGAGGCTGTTGATGATGATAACTTCTTTGTGTTCGAGGATCCGCATGAGCAGTAGAAGCTATAGGAGCGACTTTCCAGGAAGTGTACAAGGCGAATGTTATGTACAATTTCTACCTTCGAAATGAAATAGGGAACTGGCGATCCGAGGGCTCTGGTTTCACCCGGTTTAGCGACGAAAATATGGCAAATAACGTCATTGCCAGAGAGGGTGACCTACCCAAGTTCATTTCGAAGGAAGAACTCCATGAGATCTTCTACACAATCAGGGCTAAGAAATCAGTGGGGACCGATGGTATTCCGAACTTCGTGCTTCGACATCTTCCTCTAGAAGCGGTGGACATTTATACCACCCTGTTTAATAATGCAATGAATAATGCACATTATCCAGCGTATTGGAAAACTGCGGTGGTATATACCATCCCCAAAAGGGATAAAGACACTTCCAATCCGCCGAATCTCCGCTCGATCAGTCTTCTTCCAAACATCAGTAAGGTTTTCGAGAACGTAATCAATAGGGTCCTGACTAAGTGGGTTGAGGACAAACATATAGTTACGGATAATCAATTCGGTTTCAAGGCGGGGAATGATATCATTCATGCTGCGTCTAAACTGGTTTCTGATATCCAATGGAACAAAGCCAAGAAACAGCGCGCTGGTGCCTGCCTGATTGACTTGGAGAAAGCCTTCGATACCGTATGGTTAGAGGGACTTTTTTTCAAGCTGGACAGTTTGGGCATTAGTAAACCACTGCTGAATTTCCTTTTTTTATGCTTCACAGTTCATCGTGAATAATGGCGATGTGACTTCTGCTGGAACTTTTCACATTAAAAACGGTCTGCAACAAGGTGCGGTAAATTCGCCGATCCTGTTCAACATTTACACAAGTGATCTGATTGGTTCACTTCACCATGCCATAGCGTACGCAGACGACTTAATCGCGTACAGATCGGGTCCAAAGATTGAGGTCATTAATATGCCTTTGCAGCGTGACTTCGACAATATTAAGCGATATTGCGATGACTGGAAGTTGAAAATCAACTTTCAGAAGTCGGAAACTATTCTGTTTAGGACGCCTTTGTCTGGGGCCTCTAGGGATACCAGAAAGAATTGGCGAAAGTTTTCTATCCTCGGACAACACGGACAGCCACTTTCTTGTCGAAATGTAGTCAGATACCTTGTGATCTGGCTAGATCAATATCTGTATTTTAACAAACATATAGATGTTGCTCTGGCCAGAGCCAAAGGTGCTTTTGCCCTTACAAGGAGACTGTTTTATAACAGCCAACTCGATGCGAGGGTGAAGGTACTCGTAATCTGCTACATGGCCCTTATCGGGCCTATGCTTGTATTTGGATGTCCCGTGTAGTTCAACGTGAGAGCAAGTTTCGGGTGTTTGAGAGGGCTTGTCTTAGGACTTGTCTTCGCTTATACAGAGCACCAGAGTCTGAGTACATAAAATTCTATCCTAATGACGTCTTATACAATAGGGCGAACCTAAGAGTGGACAACTTCGTCAATAAGTTAACTCAAAGGCACATTGCAAGAGCAAGACCTCATCGAACAACCTGATCTCCTGGGCTTTCTACGCCAATTATATGTATCACGAGAGAGTTCCCTTTGACGGCTTTATTCCTCCAGAAGTGTTCCTCTATCTAGATAGTAAAGGTCTGGACCAGGACAGATTGGCGGTTCCGCTAATCTTCCACGTCGCTCGAACAGCTGCGGACAGGCGACTCAACTACGACAGAGACGTCGCACACGGCAGTGCGGAGTGTCTCCGGTTCAGTAGGTCGGTAGGGAGTCGCGACATGAGGGATGTTGCTCGGCAGCACCAACAATTTTGGTGGTTGGTTGAAGGAGGGGAAGTTTCGTCGTCCAATTCCTCCAGTACTAGGTAGCTCCATAGGAAGCACAGTCGGTCGTCTGACTATTTTATTAGCTTTGGCTGGCTTACATAGTTTTAGGTAGGATTAAATTAAAAATTAAGAAAAAATATATATACTAGTGGCGTTCAATATATTCTCGGTATCGATATGAAGGAAAATACGAATTCAATTTAAATTGTTTTTATTTTTCAATATGATCTCCCCTAACATCAATGCATTTGTCACATCTTGAGATAAGCTTTTTTAAACCCTCAAAAAAATAAATTTACTCTTTCTCTGCAAAATACCCCCTTGAGTTCTTCATCATCCGAAAATCTTTTCCCACGAAGACATTTTTTCAAATCCGGAAACAGGAAATAATCACTAGGGGCAAGGTCTGGATTATAGGGTGTTGGATTTCTTCGAAACCACAATCTCGAGCAGCAGCCTTGGAAACTCGCGCCGTATGAACAGGAGCGTTGTCATGAAGAAGCAACACACTCGCTGCGAGTTTATCCCGTCTTTTCTTTTTAATTTCCTCCCGCAAATTATGCAAAGTGGAAGCGCAGGATGTGGCGTTGATGGTTTCGCCTTTTGTTTTGTACTCAATGAGCAAGATTCCCTTTGAGTCCCAAAAAACTGTGGCCATGAGCTTCCCGGCAGACGGAGTGACTTTGAACTTCTTCGGGGGGTCTGTTCCTTTTTATGCCACTGCATGGACTCTTGTTTGCTTTCAGGGTCATAGCGGTGGACCCATGTTTCGTCCCCAGTAACAATTCGATCCATAACACCGTCCGCGTTCTCACTACACATCTCCAAAAGCTCTCTACAGCATGCGATTCTCACTTTTTTCTGAGGCGCTGTGAGCATTCGTTGCATCCACCTTGCACTGACCTTTGAAAGGTTAAGATGGTCATGAAGAATGGTGTGAATGGTACCAATTGAAAGCTTGGTGATCTCTGCCATCATTTTCACCTTTATTCGGGCATCCTCAAGAACAAGTTTTTCGACTTCTTTGATGCTTTCTCCCGTACAAGCAGTAGCCGGGGCGTCGGAGCGGGGGTCGTCTTCAATGCTCTCTCTGCCTCTCTTGAACTCACTTGACCACTTTTGCACAGTTGATAATGAAGGTGCGGAACCCTGGTAAACAACCACCATCTCTTCATGAATAGTTTTTTGACTTTTTCCTTGCTTAGTGAGAAATTTAATTACAGCGCGATGCTCAATTTTCACCATCATCGTCCCAGTTGCCATTATGATTCTGTTTAACTAGAGATAAAACGCGAATTAATAATCACATTTATATGAAATTTTATATGAATGCACTAAAATAATAGTATTACTTTATAAATAAGTCAATTTATATATACAACCACAGCTTCACCCCGATACCGAGAATATGTTGAACGCCCTTCGTATATATGCTATGCATATATTTATATATTAAGTATATAGGTATTATGGATATATATATGTATATGTATGTATGTGTATGTATTAGAAGTAAATAGGTTAAGAAGATTAAGATTTATTTTTAGGTAGTCTATACGTTTTTAGTTTTAAGTTTTTATAATACAAAAAAACATCCCATTTACTAAGTTTTTACTTAAAATTTATTTTCTTAGTTCTAGTATTAAGTAATGTTAAAATGAATATAGAATTAGATTGTAAGGTTCGTCGAAAGACATGGTTTAAGTGTGAGGTTTAGCTTAGAGCGCCCGCATGGGGCCAGTAAGTTAGAATAAGTTTATTTGTAAGTTATTTAAGCTAATTTTTAAGCATTTTTTTGTCTAGCATGTAAGAGTAAATTAATTAGTTAAATAAAAATGCATTTAAACTGAACTGTCCCTCTCGCATATGTAACAAACATGAAAGAAAACTATGTAAATAAATATAAAGTTGTTACTAATATGTTGTTTTTTGTGCGAATGGGACAGTCGGCCAAGATATAAGCATTGTTCAGTGAGGAAAAACTAGAACAGAACAGATTTGTGAAAAACGTCAAATCAAATGAGAACAGAAAAGTACAGCACAGCTGATTTTGACATCTTTCACAATTATGTTCTGCTTCGAAAGTAGGTGAAAGATTTTCTGTTCCGAACAGATTGGAAAAGCCTCACTGAACACAGTGCAGAACAGATTCGGACAGAAATTTTTCTCACTGAACAGGAGAGCTTTACTATTCTGTTCGGAACAGCCTCACTGACACCAGACAATTATCCAAAATATACCTTCAGCTTATAAAGCTTTGCAATGCATCATGTCTCTTAAAGTTCACTTTTTGGATCCGCACTTAGATTTCTTACCCGAAAATCTTGGTGCAGTATCAGATGACCATGGTGAAAGGCTTCATCAAGACATACCATATTGCATATAGATAGACGATGCAAAGGAAAATGGTTAGAAGGAATGCTTTCAGATTTTTGTTCGTCGATTCGTCACGAAACTCCAATGAAAAATGAATGGAAAAAAATAAACTATAAAGTGAAATTTTGTAGCTATCATTAATGTTTGATTATAATTTCTAAGCAAAAACATCATTATTTTAAGTTTCATTCTGAATTACCAGTTTTATGAATATTAGTAATTTTGATATACTTGTGAGTCTACATAGTTGTGGTGATGACAGCAACTTCGTTCATATATTTTTTCGTTCTGTAATAATACTATACATTCTGTACGCTTTCAATTGGAAATTAAAGTAGCAGGTTTTGTTTCCGACATTGTGTCACTTGATTTCCTTGACGTATATTATATCGATTTTAAATTGCCGTAATACATTTTCTAATTCGAATCTTTTGCCCATCAGTATGCTGATGTTCGGGCTTGTCAGGGTTATTTTTGGTATTAAAGTACCTGGATATGAGTTTTTCCATTTCCATTTCCATATGAGTCTTTTGCGACAAGTAAGAGAACGAAATGCGGCAATATGAATTCTGAAAGCTGCTGCCGGACGGCATCAGAAAAAGAAGAAAAGATACAATACCATAAGGACGCCTGTAATTCTTTAGCAATTAGTTGGATCTGTGGATCTGGCTACACCTACTTTTTGTTGAATGTCTACATAGTTTGACATTTTTGGATTCTCCTTTTTCTTCTTCGCTTCATTTTTTTTATAAAATTTGTAACTCACTGCAACTGTAACTTCGAAATTATAAAGACCTAGAATTCTGATAAAAAAGAAATGAATTTATATACTCGTACATACATTGTATTGAATTACTCAACACATTCATTTTTTTGCATTGGCATCGATAACCGACGCAGATCCATTCTATCAAGAATTCAAAATTTGGTGCCTCCTGTGATCTGAATTGGTTATTTGGGATATCTTGAAGTCATCAGCGGAATACATGATAGGACCGAACTAACCTAATTTCTGTAACACGAGGTAAGTGCTCTGTTTTACTTGTTCTGATTCTTTAAATAAACGATGACTGAGGATAAGGACATATCTATAATGATATTGTTGCGGAGCAATTGGGAATACAAAGGGCACTACGCTTTAAGAAAGATTCTTCTACCCGTAAAACCGAAGCGTACCATAACGTCCGTCTGGATTCTTTGTTGTCATATCGAGAGGAGTTTCGATCAAATCATATGTGCAACAAATTCGAAGACATTTATATCGATGCTGTTACTACTATCCGGGAGTCTCTCGCTGGTGGTAGCAGCACCTAGGAATGACACTTCTGCGGAGTCTGATTGTTTGAACAATTATTTTGTAGCTACAGGGGTTCCTCAACCCAATGGAAATCATATCGAATGGCCAGCCTTCAAAGAAATATTTTTGGATCGAATTCATCGAAGTGAAAGATTAAGTAACTTACAACGATTTCATTATTTAAAATCAGCGTTAGTGGAGGATGCTGCGCAAGACATTCAACATATTAGCCTAGTCGGGGAAAGTTACATGGAAGCATGGAATATGTTGTGTAAACAGTACGAAAACGATCGCATTCTCTTTACCCATTACATGGACGTATTGGACCAGGAGGCAGATGTACTACGAGATGTACTTCACTCAAACGGTTTACCCAAACTTGTCGCTCTTGTATTAGTTCCATTCCATTAAGAAGCTGGATGTTGGTGGGGATGAACAAAATTCCGTACTGGTGTACTTTCTTGTTAAAAAATTACCCCACTCTATTCGGAGTGAGTGGGATCACTCTCTACGAAAGAAAACTAGTATTCCAACCTTTACTGAGCTTTGTACAATACTGGATGAACAATACCTCATGATGGTAACTTCTTCAAGGTTGCATAGTAAGCATTAAAACCAATCATTAAAGCCGATAAAAAAGTCTACGGGAAATTTATTATGCGGGAAGAGTGAACTTAAATCTATGCATACGGCAAAGAGAACGTCAACAATATCATGCCCCGTTTGAGCATATTAAGTAGTTAAATTTATAAATTGTCTATCTGGTAGACGGCCTTTGCCCAACCATATTAATCATAGTTATCTAATTATGTAAAATTATATTTTGATCAATAAAGTTTGCAACTACTACTATTTACTATTACTACACATTCAAACTTTGTTTTAATTGTCTAGGTTATAATCATCCATCGTCTAAATGTAGTAGCCGTCGAACTTGCGGTGAATGTGGAGGAAAGCATCATATACTTATCCACATTGATCGACTTCCCGCAACAACCGCTCAGAAAACTTCGTCTACGCATGTGGCGACTGAGGGAGGCATGGTACAAGAACAAGCTGGTGGCAAACAAGCGGGATTATACGACGTTCTTTTACCAACGGCTGTCGTTACTCTTAAGTCTGTTGCAAGGCAAAATTATCAATTTAGAGCACTGTTGGACCAGGAGTTACAGGCGTCATTTGAGTAGTTCAACTGTTGGGTATTCATAGGGATAAAGTTTGCATTAACGTTAATGGTAACGTATCTGTTGGTTCAAGGCTGGAGCCGCTAATAAGATATGAAGTTTTGGCATATGTATTGCCTAAGGTGAGTGGTGTTTTACCTGATAAAAGAGTTGTCATAACCAACTGTACGCATCTGCAACAATTAATCCTTGTAAGAATACCAAACGGCTACCTTCATGCAAAATATTGTCATCTTTGCATACCCAAATCGAAATGGATTTCCTTTTAAGGAAGTTCTGGGAATTCGAAAATATTGCCAATTCTCATATTCCGTTAGATGAGGATCAATGGTGTGAAGACTTTTGCAAAAATACTCATGAGTGTTCGGAAAACGGCAAATATCTGGTGAGACAGTCACTTAAGGTCGATATTAATTCATCTTGTTCTATCGGAAGGTCAAGGTTGATAACTTTAAAGGATAGCCAGTTAAAATGAGTTTATATCGAGTCTATCTATCAATGAGTATTTAAAAATGGGACAAATGAAGCCGGTTCAGACTAGTGTGAAGATCAACACTGCATCGTGGTTGCTACCTTTCCCATTATGCAGTTGTGAAGGAGTCATCTACGAGAACAAAGGTGCGAATTGTGTTCGAGCAATGTATTTTGTAACCTTGGCAGTCCAACTGCAAGCTTTATTTGTCCGATCACCAGCAATTCGTGATAAAATTCCGCACCTAATAATAAGTCTATGTTGCCAGGTCGGTTGAACTCGGGATCTGCGAGGCTGATATTTCCTGCGATTTTCCACGAGGAAACATTCAATGGCTGCGGAAACATTCAATGGCTCCTTCTTCGAAAATCTACGGCCCGTAGATCAGTGACGTCCGAAATTAGATATATATACTAACTATATACATACTAGTTAATATACTAACCGATTGTACAGGTTGTACCAGCCGGTATATCCTGAGGCAAGCTAATGGGAGCGAGTTTCAAATTGCCGGTAATTCTTCCCCATATAATGTATGCCAGAAGGATTAACAGCATAAGGATTACCGCATCCGAAGCCGTGGATATTCTGAGTTTATTTGATAGGTTGCGAACACGTTTTATATATTTCAGACTAAGGTCATGAACGTGTTGAAGGTCGATTTTATGTCCTTCGATTGTGTGTTCTCGTTGTTTAGGCATATAACAAAGGTTCCTATTAAAGCTTGCGTAGAATTCCTTGAAGCAGGATTACCATTGTAGTGTGTAAGAAAGATCGTATCCTTACCAATAAGCTCAATGACCTCGATATTGTTCGTACAATAAGTGCAGGCTGCGTGACCGCCTTTCAATAACAATGATTCTCCGGAATCTTCAGTAGCGCTCCTTCTTTGCACACCGTGGAGTTGGTTATACAGTTTTGTAGTACGCCATATGTGTCGTCCTGGTTGATTAGGAATCTACTAAATTCGATGTCGACTTGCTTCCCATTAACGATAGTAAGCCTCACTAGGAGTTGATTGTAGTCCTCCTTCCTAACCTATGGTATTGATAGGACGTATAATAGAATGGATTCGTTAGTGTAAATTGATAGTGATCCGAACTCGAGTGCTTTAATTTCAGTGGCACAGGGTAGAGTTTCTAACTCGGATATGAGAGTGTTGATCTCGTCATGATTCAGCAGGTTCGTGTTAATAATGCCACTTTTCGCCATTTGACAGGTTCGTATAATCTCGTCGATTTCATCTTTAATAAGCAGGATTTGATTAATAGCGTCTTGCTCGAATTTTGAATATCCGTCGTTTCTATATCGTTGTTAGATTTATCGTTGACCCAGTTAATCTTCCTCGTCATATCCTTAATGACGCCAAAAAGTTGTTCGTTGACCTTGTATTGGTGGTTGTTGTTCTCCACAATGTCTTGTTGATTTCCCAGGATTTTGTTCTAATCTGCTGCAGCTGGGTTCCCGCGATCCACATCCATGCCGAGCCGATCCAGTCAATGGACTTCTGTCTTCTCCGTGGTCTGTTCCTTAGAAGATTATCTGAGCCAGGTAGAAATTAATAAGGGCCTTCGTATCTTTGTCTTTGATGTGCCTTCCAATGGAGTCGGTGACCTTCCCAAGTTGATTTTCAAATTGGTTCAGATCTATGGCATGCACGAGGTTGAAGTTACAGTTCACTATTCTTTTTTTATTTCTGTAGAGATTTGATTCTCTCTGTTTTCTTTTTATTTCGTACTTTAATTCTCTATTAACTTTAGTACGGAAATCTATCATGTTTTGGTAATTAATTCATTGCGTGCGGACAAAAAAGATATCGTTTGGCTTTCGCTTTGTCATCGAATGAATTGAGTTATTATACCTATCGATCGCTATATAAAGCTGTTCCTTCAGTCCCAAGTTTCTGTTTTCTAATCTGAGGCATCGAAATATTTCAAGTATAGTTGAAAGAAACTTTTCAACTTGACCATTTACTTCAGATCGACGAACGGGTGTGTGGTAGACCTTTATTCCTACCATTTCTATAAAGTTAATTAGGATTGTGCTGAGGAGGCTACTCTCATTGTCGGTCACAAATATTTTCGGTGCTGTGAAGTAATGAATAATTTTTAGGATTTTTTCACGAAGATAAAGGACACTTCTGTTTTTTATATGAAAAAGTTTGCCAAATTTTGAGAATTTGTCAATACAGCTGATCAATTTTTCATTTTAGACTTCAATGATATCCAAGTGAAGGATTTCACAGATGGAGGAAGGAGCGGGAGTTGGTTGAAATTTGGTATGAACTGGATGTCTATGATATTTATTAGCATTGCAAACTTTACATGATTTGGTGTATCCTATTATCAGACTATTCATTCGCGGGATTTCGATGTGCCCTTCTATGTTCGTTCATAATTAAGTCGTATACTCGGTCCTGATTTTTCCCATCTTCCACAAATCTTTGCGTTATTTGGATCTTATAATTCGTAAAGTGCTCTAAAAGGACCTCATGTAACATTGCAATAAGAGACTCTGGAATTTTCATCCCATTTATGACATTCGGTCTAAGTTTGATGTTTAGTATTTTGGGCAGTTTGTGTGGTTCTTTATATATCTCCAATCCCCTTGCGGCCCTGATGATTATATGATTTCGGAAAACTTTTAGTGGTGCTAACCTGTTCGGCACTATGCACTGTCTGACTATCGGAGTCTGTCGACGTTTCAGGGTTTCGGAGGCTGAGTTGGTTATTGAGTCAGTGCCCAAGGCAGTTTCCGTTAAGGAATTTTGTTTGCTGGCTGTTGCTGTCGCAGAGCCATTTTCTGCTTTATTCGAACTATGTGCCGCCTCAGCTCGCGCTGAACCGGACGAGTGATTTACATGACTTTTGAGCCTGGAGAGAGTATCTGCTACAAAATTCGCTTTACAAGACTTGTAAATCAATTCACAGTTATACTCCTCTATGCGTGCCTTCCAACGCTTAAGTTTAGCATTATAGTTTCGATTCCCAAGTGCGAACGTGGTGGTGTGTGAACACTCTAATTTTCTTTGCGCCGTATAGATATGATCGTAAGTTATCTAAGGCCCAGACTATTACCAGCATTTCTTTTTCATTGATTACATAGTTTTCTTTTGTCTTGTTTAGTGATCGTGAAATGTGTGCAACTGGTCTGTCTTTGCCTATTTCACCCTGCGAAAGGACTGCTCCGATAGCTTAGTCTGAAGCATCGGTCGTGAGGTTAAAGGGTTTACCGAAGTCAGGGAAAGCTAGGACTTCTGATGATGTTAGAAAAGTTTTCAGTTCTCTAAAGGACTTCAAGTCTTCCTCGTCGAGACTCACTGGTATTTTCCTCGATTGATTTGCCCTTACCTGAGCATTTTTCCCTCTTGTGAGATTAGTTAGGGGTTTTAAATTTACTGGTGGCAATAGGTTTTGAATAGCGGCAAAATTTTTGGAGTCTGGTCGGATGATCGGGATTTGATGAAACCCTGAAGTCAGATCGAGAGTCGTGAAATACTTCGCTTTGCCAAGACTCGCTAGTGTGGAATTTATATCCGGAATTGGGAACGCATCGGATACGGTCACTTGATTAAGACGCTTGTAATCTATTACCATGAGGTACTGGTTTTCGTCTGATGGTTTTGGCTTCTTTGGCACGACCCAGATAGGAGAATTATATGGGCTTTTAGAAGGGCGGATAATTATTTCTCTTAAAAGCTCTTTTTTTTTTCTACTATCTCTCTCATGCAGGTCGAGTAAGGATAACCGTTGGGAATATATGTTCTTGGGCAGTAGTTCTTATCTCTGCCTGTATAGTGGTTTCTACAATTTCCCTTTAACTTATGGGCCCAACGAGGGTCTCATATTTTAGGATTAGGCGGTTCAATTCTGACTTGGCATTCTCTGAAAGGGCATCGCTAAACACGATGTTGACTTGCTTGGAAGGTTCTTCTTTGAGGGGGATGACAGCGTCAGGGTATAACGTTAGAATGTTCTGTTTTCTGTCTATGATAGCCCTAAGTTTTTTCAGCAATGACGCCGTCGAAAGATGTAAGGCCAGGCAGAACGTAGAACGTCAAAAGAGTTGTCTGAGAAGTTTCCTACCGTAACGTAAAGATAGCGGCACTCGTCAATAAAAGCTAGTAAATGATAGTTGAGCACCTTTTGATAGTTACTTACCGAAGTTTCAATCATTTTGGATGCGCAGTTTTTAGTTGACAGTCGTTTAAGTGAGTCGATGTTAGTGTTTTTTGTGACAATGGGAAAAATTGAGTATCAAGCTGTTATTAAATTCTTGTTTTTGAAAGGCAATACGGTTACGGAAATCAAAAATGAGTTGGACTCTGTGTGTTGGGACTCTGCACCATAATTTACCACAGTGAAATTTTGGGCAGCTGAATTTAAACGTGGCCGTAAGAGCTTGGGAGACGATGAACATTCGGGACGTCCAAGAACTACAACCACTGACGATAACATTGCTAAAGTTCATCAAATGGTGTTAGACGACCGCCGAATTAAAGTGAGAGAAATAGTAGAGGTTATAAAAATGTCCAAAGAACGTGTTTGTTACATATTAAATCAAGTTTTAGGCATGAGAAAACTGTCCGCGCGTTGGGTGCCGCGTATGCTTACGTTAGACCAAAAACGTGTTCGAATGAACATTTCCAACGCTCTGTTGGCGCAGTTTAGGTGCAATAAATCCGAGTTTTGGCGCCGATTAATTACTGTAGATGAAACTTGGATACACCATTATGCAAAGGGCGAGCCGGCTCAAAAAAAAAACAAAAACTGTTTTTTTGACTGGGAAAGTGATGGCGACTGTTTTTTGGGATAGTAAAGGAGTTATCTTAATCGATTATCTTCAAAAAGGAAAAACCATTACAGGAGCATACTACTTGCCAAGCTAAAGGCATAAATTGCGGAAAAACGGCCACATTTGCAGAAAAAGAAAATCTTGTTTCACCAAGACAACGCGCCGTCTCACACCTCAGCGATTGCCATGGCGAAAATCCATGAAATACGATTTGAACTGATTGACCATCCACCTTATACTAGCCCCAAGTGACTTCTTTTTCTTCCCTCATCTAAAAACTGCGCTCGGTGGACAGAGATTTTCGTCAAATGAGGAGGCAATCGCCTTCATGAACAATTATTTTGCAGAGAAAAACGCCAAGTACTATTTGGACGGGTTAGAGAGATGGGAGTATCACTGGGAGAAGTGTGTAGAGTTACAAGGCGACTATGTAGAAAAATAAAAAATAAATTGAGAGAAAATATCTTGTATCATTGCTCGGTCGGAAACTTTTCAGACAACCCTAAAATTTTCAATGAATTTTCCCTTCACATATTCTTTAATTTTAATCTTGCCGCCTGACAAATTAACTATAAAGGGTGATTTTACGCGGGTTGGTTTTTGTGATATTTATTTATTCTGAAATTTCAGAATAGTTCCGCTTCGGATGATGAATTCTATGTATGATACGCTGTATAGCCTCCCGACATAAAATTCTGTTCGTCGATGTGCTCCTCCGCGGATGCGACGTAGGCGTCAACATCCCTGGACACCTCTAGTTGACCCTCGCTATGAATCTCTGGTGTTTCTGCTGGTAGTTATCGGACTTAGCCTTCCACTTAGATGGGTTACTACCCTGTGGCCTGCTCATATAATTCACCTGCCGCGACTGAATGGACTGGTCGAAAACCATCTTCGCATGAGGTTTAGGTGCACTTGGTCGTGGAGGTGTCTCGTTTTCGCTTGGTTGCGGATGGTTATTGTGTTTAGGTTTATCAAACCTGTGCTGTGGGAATTTTTTCCGATAAGGCATAGTTTCTTGTCTGAAGGTTTGGTTTATGGGAGCTGTCACGGTGTTTGATACGCTCGCATTATGAATCGTATGACTCCGGTAGTTGAGGTTTTGTATTTCCAGGCAATCCGAACAAGTTAAGAGAGTTCGCGGTTTTTGGATAATTAACATCCTCGATATATCGCCGTTCAGACCTCGTACGAAAAGTCTAGAGCTCTGTTTCGGTAAGTGTCGAATAACGCCGTGACTGTTTCTTGCGAGAAAGTATTTGTCTTCATCTTGTTGATCATTAGAGATAGCTGATGATTTACCACTGCATAGAATTCATCGAGCTTAGAGCCCCTTTGAGATAGCTGATTAAGCTGGTGCTCTAATGTTCACATGTCTCTTTTATCTGCGTAATGCAGCGAGAGACATTGCTTAATTGTAGGCCAGCCATCTTCAAAAATGTTATATAAGATCAGCGCATTATTAGCGCTGCCCCGAACCTATTACGTTATGTGCTGCAAAATGGCACGATAAATCGGCTTGGATTTCACGATTTCGAAATCCTTCAATATAGCCTGTATGGTATGAACCCACGAAATGTATTATGTAGGGTTACCGTCGAAAGGCTGGAGTTCCTTAACACAGTCCGGCAGGCGACTTATGGCTTGCAAGTCGGATTCGGAATTAGGACCGCACAGCTCTACTGGATTCCATAGCGCCGCCTCTGGCACTTGCTTGTCTTCAAGTACCTTAAGGCTTCCTTCGATTCTAATAAGCTGGGCGAGGATATTATTAATCGCACCTTCCATTTAAAATGATCAAGTTTGTTTTAACAGGGGAAAGAAATATATATTCTATAACTTGGTGAACAAAGAAAAATAATACTTAGATCAAGCCGATATTTTTGACACAATATATTTCCTTTTCAGCAACGCTCAAACACTGATTTCCGCAGCATAATTTGCACTATTTAACTATTTGCTTTATAATTTGTATAACAAAATTTTCACTGCAAATATAATGCACGTATTTTACACCCTTTACACCTTAGGGTATTTTTATATTATATATTCTCTTAGTTTGATCACTCGTTATTATTCCTTTTTCACTCAGATTAATTTAAACATAGTGGGGAATTTTTTATCGTTGCTGTATTTTTTTTATCATCACTGTATTTTCTTGTTTATTTATATTATTCTGTAACTATTAGAATAGAAAAATTTGTTTTGGGTAAAAGTAAGAAAACGTCCTCTGGAATTGCTGCGTTGATCCCGTTTACTCGCAAGCGTTTATGATTGCAAGCAACCAACGTACAAATTTCCATTCGAATCCTTTTAATCACTTTTAATCAGTTTTTATGCATTTTTATTTTTTCAACTTAAATTACTCTTATATTCTAAACAAAAAACGCTTAAAGATTAGCTTAAATTACTTACAAGTAATCTTATTCTAACTTACTGGCCCCATGCGGGCACTCTAAGTTAAACTTAACACTTAAACTATGTCTTTCGACGAATCTTACAGTCTACTTTTATTTCTATTTTTACATTTATTACTTCTAAACCTAAGAAAATAAATTTTAAGCAAAAATTTAGTATATGGAACTTTTTTTAATTTTTTATAAAACTTAAAACTAACAGCCTACAAACTACCTAAAAATAAATCTTAATCTACTTAACCTACTTAGATGTAAGTAGCCATAGACATACATAAATATACATATACATAATATGTATATACATAATATATAAATATATGTACATATTTCTATATATTTTTTTTTCTTAAAACTAACTTAATCCTACCTAAAAATATGTAAGCCAGCCATGACTAAAAAAAAAAAATTAGGCTGACCCGCTTTGCCTCAGATGAAGCTATCTATTACTTTATTACTTTACGCATTCGACAGCGAAGCATCCTCTCCTTCAACTAGCCACCACTGCCATGTGCGACGTCTCTGTCGTAGTTGAGTCGCCTGTCCGCAGCTGTTCGAGCGACGTGGAAGATTAGCGGCACCGCCAATCTGTCCTGGATCAGACCTTTACTATCTAGATAGAGGAACGCTTCTGGAGGAATAAAGCCGTCAAAGCGAACTCTCTCGTGGTAAAGGTAATTGGGGTAGTAAGCCCCAGATAGCAGGTTGTGCGATGAGGTCATTGCTCTTGCAATGTGCCTTCGAGTCAACTTAATGACGAAATTGTCCACTCTTATTACGAGGGGCGTTCAATATATTCTCGGTATCGATATGAAGGAAAATGCGAATTCAATTTAAATTGTTTTTATTTTTCAATATAATCTCCCCTAACATCAATGCATTTGTTACATCTTGAGATAAGCTTTCTTAAACCCTCAAAAAAATAAATTTCCTCTTTCTCTGCAAAATACCCATTTATTGCCGACTTGAGTTCTTCATCATCCGAAAATCTTTTTCCACGAAGACATTTTTTCAAATCCGGAAACAGGAAATAATCACTAGGGGCAAGGTCTGGACTATAGGGTGGGTGTTGGATTTCTTCGAAACTACAATCTCGCGCAGCAGCCTTGGAAACTCGCGCCTACTTTTATGTCGGTGCAGTGTGTCAATAGTTGCGTTGCGGAATAAGTCTTCGTCGTCATTGTGTTGGTACCGAGGTATCGTTTTGTCCATTGTTCGTTTGATTGTCTCGTCCATTAGTCTTAGATACCTGTCAATCTCCTCGTTTGACAGATTTCTGTTGGACGGTGGGTAGAGCGAATTCGAGGAGAGTGCTCTAGTCAGTGTTCTGGTGAAGTGTGTCCAACGCACCCTATTATAATTGTAGGCATGCCTTTGAACAAACTCATCAAATTCCGAAATTTCGTTGGGAACAGTTATTTCGGTGCTGAGACCGGAATAGTCACTGTCATACACGAAAGTGCGTAGACAGTTTTTAGTTTGTTGGTTAGTGCACGTCAGTTGTATTCGTGAGTCGAACAGAAGGAGATTCAAAAAGGACCCGTATATGGGAAACGACGGACTATCTGTCGTCTTAAGCCCGAGTCGATACATCACACTGTGTTGACCCCACCAATTGAATATTAGGTTCCCTCTAGTATTTGGTGTATTATTTCCTCAATCACTATGTTTAGCGTTGAAATCTCCGCCGATAATATAATAGTTTTCTTCTAATTCCAGCCTCAGAAATCGAAAAAGTGTCTCGAGTTGTGAGATAAATAAGGTGGATTGAGGAGCCTTAGGTGCATAGACAGACACCATGTACAACCGCTTTCCACTACGGAGGGGGATATATATGATGCATGCTTCCAGCACCTGGAAGAGTATACGACTGTATACTCTTTCAAAATGAATACCTTTTCGTACGAAAATTGCAACGCCACCTCCTTGAATGGAGTTGGGTCGGTTTCTCCGTACTACTTTGTATCTTCTGTGCCTCATTTTGTGTTTCTTGGTAAGCTTAGTTTCGTTAACCAAAAGCACATCAGGGGCTTGGTCTTTGAGCAACTTAAATAGTGCGGCTCGTCGCTCGAACCTTATCAGTGAATTCACATTCACAGCGAGGACCTTCAGGGTTTGCTCCTCCACGTACGTACCCATTACGGCAAAAGGTGCGTTAGGCCAGGCAGCAGTGCGTATACTTGATCTACCCGCGCGGTCTGTTCAGTCAAATGACGCTGGAGCTGAGCCATCTGCCCCTGGATAAAGAGCAAGATAGCTAGCATGTCAGGTACTGGTGCCGGTGCTCTGAGCGCTGGGGCCTGAGAAGCAACCTTCGCTCACTGTACCGTATTTCCAGTACCTGCCGCCATTTGGGCGTAGGTAACATGGGGAGTTTGCAAATGCACGGGTGGACGTTTAACTTCCACTTTCTGCTGCCGGGCCAGATTTATTCTTTTGATGTACTGGTATTTGGGACAACCCCGATAATTTGCGGTGTGTCCCGTGTTCTTACATAAAGCACAAGAGAGTTGGCTTTTTTCAGACGCTCCGCCCTTACCCAGACCGCATTCCTCGGACTTGTGGTTCTTTCCGCACTTCACGCATCGAGGCTGCATTTCGCAGTTCGACGCGGCGTGCCCTAACCTTTGGCAGCGAACACATTGTAAAATGCCCCCGAAGACCGGGGACGTGAGTCCGGCATATTGGATTAGAAATAGAAGACAGTAGATCATTGATGAAAATTAAAAAGAATGTCGAAGACAGAATGGAGTCCTGGGCACACCAGCATTTATTTTGTGAGCATCAGACCTGAAACCATCTAATACAATAAAAAAGCCTGATGCCAAACTCTGTCAAATGCCTTAGAAATATCAAGTGCAACTATCTTGCTTTCGCGTTGGTTCCACTTTTCGGTGAGACATGCCATCAAATCACCAGCAGACCTCTTGCTGCGAAAACCATACTACCGGTCATTAAGAAGTTTTCGTGTTTCGTGGTATTTCATGAGCTGACAATTTATCATGATCTTGGAAAAAAGGGTCTGTGTGAGGAGAGAGAAAAATATTCGCCTTCGCCGCAAAGTGTGCAGCAAGCAGATTGGCCTTGTCCAAAGAATTGAGATCTGGAATGTCATTATAAATGAGCGTCGGGATGGAGGATGGAGCAGAATTTCTAATGTTTTTGAGGAATGGCCAACAATTTTTACTACCTTTAGGACATTGTAGTACTTCTTGCTTCAATTTTGTATTACATTGAAATTTCACATGCTTACGAAAGACGTTGCTGTCATTTCTGGCTCGTTTGAACAATTAAAATTCCGAAAGAAGTAGTCAAGTCCGCTCCAATTAACTGTCTCATATTGCCATACGGTTCTTTCAGGAATCTTCGCTTTGTCATATTTGTTTATTCAGTATTTTCCCTTTAGCTATTATTTACTCTTATACACATAAATATGTATCTATACATGCGTATGCATATTTAAAGAATTGGGATTTTATTTACAAATCAAATGTATTTGAATCCAAACGTTTTTCCATTCCAGACGATGGATGATGACAACCTTTTGTAAATACTATAAATAGATATGAACAGAAGAGTCTAAAAATTAGTATCTGATCTAATCAAGTTAATTTAGTGTCAAAAAAGACAATGGGAAATTCGGCGGTAAAATATCCGAATTGTACGATTGATGAATCATTCTAAGTTTAGAACAACTTTGTCAAATCCAGGTTTCTACAGTCGAAAGTGATTCCTACGAAGATTATTTGTTGTTTACTTAAATTGATAGTATCATAATTCGTATTTTGAATTTATATTTTCTCTGCTACGCACCGTAGCATTGAACAGTATGTCACATTTTTACCGAACTCTAAATTCTCTCATCAAACTACAGGCGACTCACGTATACTGATATACCGAGTGGGAATCTCCTGTTCCTCGATAAATGTCATTCAACTCTTATATATAAGATTAAGAATATGTATGCGGATTAAGTTGTGGTAATACTGCATACACATTGTAGCAGACTGTGTCTCTAGGGAATACTCGATGTAGAGTATTTGTGCTTCTAATTAGGAGTCCTAAGGATAAGTTGTTTGCTTTTGCAGATGATTTGATGATTTAAGTAATAGTCGTGAATTAAGAAGTGAAGTTGTTAGGTTGTAGAATGTTTTCTGAGTTCAATAATATAATACCAATGGCAAGAAATATTGGTCAGGCTAGAGTGAGTAAAACAGCACCATACACAAACGTACGACAAACAAGTGCCGAATCTGTACTCGTGGTTAGTACCGAATACCTTTGTTTAGGTAAGCACTTCCGGCCAGATTTAATTTATTTCATACGAAAAAGATTGGGTATTTCTTGCTTATCTTGCAACAAAGATAAGTTTATCAGAAGTAAAACATGTTGCATAGAATTCATCTCATGGAATCAATTATCCAATGGTGGAAAAATAACACCAGATGTAAGACGTTTGAAGATGAATACAAGAAGTATCGAAACACAATTACTAAAAACATTCAACTTATAAAAGCCAATTACTACAAACAAAAATTCTTAGATGCCAATAATGACCCGAGGAAAACGTGGAGTATTGTGAGTGAACTACTTGGAAGAAAGAAAAGATGAAACAATTAAAAGCAATTTTCCAAACGCTTCCAAAGGCTAAAAAGACATTGTTGAAGAATTTGCGGGTCGGTTTTCGAATCAAGCGGCAAACATTATCCATGTCTGTGACACAAAAATCCCAGACCACGAGCACCGTCAACTTCTACAAAGTATCTTCTTGGAGGAAGCAACAGAAATTGAAGTTTACAAAATATTGTGTCAACTAAGTACCAAAGAATATCCTGGAGCAGATAACATCAGACCAGTTGATCTCAAAATGAATGCCATGTGTCTCACTCCTATAATCACGAGGATTATAAATAGTAGTTTGTGTCAGTGTTATGTTCCAAAAGTAATGAAGAAAAAATGACACGGATAATTACAGACCGATTTCAATCCTGTCAGCGGTTGAAAAATGCCTAGCAGAAGTAGTTGTTAATAGTGTTAATTGTTTTATGTCGAGGCACAAAATGCTTCACCCTAACTAATTTGGCTTTCAAAAGTGCAAAGAGCACCCAATTGTTACTGGGAGAGTTTACTAATGTGGTGAATGCTGGACTGAATAAAAATCATCACGTACTTGTGCTTTTTATAGACTTCAGCAAAGCGTTCGATACCCTGAAAAGCATGAAAAGCTGGTGGAAAGTGTCAAGAAATTAGGACTGAGAGGAGTGCTGGCAAACTGGCTCAAAAGCTATTATTATTATTCTATTATTATTCATTCTATTCACCAATGAACGATATTGCAATCATCGTAAAACACAAAGACTTACACTTAGCCCTGAAGATATTACAAGATGAATTCAACGCTGTATCTGAATGGTGTGATGATAATGGTCTGGCGATAAATGCAAACAAAACAAAGGTGATGCACATTCGGACGCCATCAAAGCCAACAGAATATATTGAAATCTTTCATCGCAATGGTAGGTGTCCAGTACTAAGAAGCAGTACATAATAGAGGTAGTCAAAACCATTAAGTATGTTGGTGTTACCATCGACGAGCATTTTCTATGGCGTGAGCACATCAACGTCCTGAGCCTTCAACTTAAAAGCGCTATCTTTGCAATGGTGTATCTTAAGCGTTACTCACATATGGAGGTACAAAAGCAAGTGTACTACTCGTTGGCAGAGTCTCGCATTAGATACGGGATTCTGGCCTGGGGAAATGCAGGAAAGTCCCACCTAGAGAAAATATCTAACTTACAACATCGTCTTGTTTAAATAATTAGACCTATTAACTCAAGTTTTAAAGTTTTAGATGTCAAGGCAATCTTCCAGCTAACAGCACTTCTAAGCTATATGGACGACCACTTCAAAACTTTATTTACTTGTATCCAACCGCCTGCAGATAAGCATTCTGCTTTGCAGGTAAAACTTTGTAAATGAAAAAATTGTTTGTACAAATAATAATAATAATAATAAATAAATAAATAACTGTTTGAGATGAATGAATTGTACAAAATTTTGTGTGATCGTTCTAAGATCGTCGAACTAAGTTTTAGAACTCGAGCGAATATCTAAATACTTACGGGATTTGGGTGGTAGCCAATTGATTGAGATAAGAAGGGTAGCAGTTCTTAGTTACATAAGAACAGTGCCCAGGTTTCACGTGGATAGTAGTAATCTATTTTAGCGAAACGGTTTTTGTTAAAATATTTTTGTTAAGAAGTACGACTCCTTCTAAACGCGCAACCCGCCTAAGCCATACTATGACCAAATTCCAATCAGCCTAAAATCTGGTACAATACTTTTACAAATATCACTTCTCCGATCACTAGCAAAACTGATCAACTCAGACAAACAACAACTACGAACAACCTAAACTTACAAAATTTCATTTATGATATCTTAAATCACCAATATATCTGAATTCTCTTCTTTTCCATAATATCAGCCCAGATTCATCTTCACCGCCGACTTCCTAAAACAGGGATTGTTTTTTAGATCAATTCAAAGAAACCGATGTTGAAGCTCGATACATAATGTCCTGCCTGAGAAATCATAATACCACCTTGATCAAAAGAAACCCGGAATTTATTCAGAAAATTAAAAATACAAGTTTATTCATCTAAATCTATATTGTCCCCTTCAAAGTAATTCCTGTCGACTGCAACACACTTATGCCAGCGCTTGATCCAATCCTCGAAACATTTTTGATATTCGAAACGCGTTCCCCGTAGTGATTTTTTAACTCGATTGAACAGAAAGAAGTCACAGGGAGCCAAATCAAGTGAATTCGGTGGCTTTTGGATGGTATTTCTTGCAGTTTTCGTCAAAAAATTACGAATAATGATGGCACGACGGTGCGTTATCATGGTGCAAAATCCACGAGTTTTCTGCCCAAAATTCTGTTCTCTTTCGGTGAATTGCTTCACGCAAACGTCTCATAATGCCCAAGTAATACTCTTTGTTTACTGTCTAGCCTTCTGGCAAAAATTCATGATGCACTACACCGTTGTAATCCATGAAAACCGTGAGCATTGCCTTCTTTTTTGTCTGAAAACGACGTGGTGTTTTTGGTCTCGGCTAATTTAGTGAACGCCATTCACTTGCCTGATGTCTGGATTGCGTGTCGTACTCATAAACACATGTCTCAATGTCACAATGTGGGATCGGATTTAGCCTCGCAAATCATCTCTTTTGCGACGTCAACACGGTCTCTTTTTTGCATGAAATTGAGGTCTTTTGGCACCAACTTTGCTGCTACACGACGGAAACTCAAATCATTAACCAAAATGTCTTGGACGGATCCGTAGGCAATGTTCAAGTCCTCCGCTATCTCTCTGATGGTTAATTTGCGGTTATTGACCAACATTTCTTTTACTACATCAATGTTTTCGTCGGTTTTCGATGTCGATGATCTGCCATTGCCAACTTAATAAAACAAACAGAACTCAAATCGGAACATTTGGTCAAGGTGGTATACTCATATGTACGAGGGTTGTCTGAAAAGCTTCCGACCGCAACGTAAAGATAGCAGCACTCGTCAATAAAAGCTAGTGAATGCTAGTTGTGCATATTTTAACAGTTACTTACCGAAGTTTCAGTCATTTTGGACGCGCAGTTTTTAGTTGACAGTCGTTTGAGAGAGTCGATGTGAGTGTTTTTTGTGAAAATGGGAAAAATCGTGTATCGAACTGTTATTAAATTCTTGTTTTTGAAAGGCAATATGCTGATTGACGATAACATTGCTAAGGTTCACCAAATGGTCTTAGATGACCGGCGAATTAAAGTGAGAGAGATAGTAGAGGTTATGAAAATGTCCAAAGAACGTATTTTTTACATATTAAATCAAGTTTTAGGCATGAGAAAGCTGTCCGCGCGTTTGCTTACGTTAGACTAAAAACGTGTTCGAATGAACATATCCAACACTCTGTTGGCGCAGTTTAGGCACAATAAATCCGAGTTTTGGAGAAGTGTGTAGAGTTACAAGGAGACTATGTAGAAAAAAAAAATTTGAGAAAAAATGTCTTGTATCATTGTTCGGTCGGAAACTTTTCAGACAACCCTCGTATATTTATATGAATGCAGGACTTTATCTTGTATATTTGCATGACAAACCTGACTCGAATTGATTCATGACATAACCAAAACAAGCATTCTTGTCACAATCCACCAATAACGAATTAAAAGAAATCTTTAACAACCTCCAATGTTGCAAAAGATCTCTCTATGATTGAATTCCATGACAAACTCAAATGCGTCTTGCACCTTCAACAACGGACGTTTAATTCTAGAAACTACAGTCGATCATCTGTGTTCAAATTTAAAATAAAAAAATAATTGCTTTCGTAAGATTTTTAAATCTTTCATAATAACGGCCTTGATAATGTAGATAATTCTTCTGGCCACGGTGTACTCTTGACAATCCACATTAGTCCTGACCTTGAACCCATCAAGACCTCGCATTCCGTGAACTTAGAATTCGTTTACGCAAAAATAACAGGTTCTAGGGGTAAACCTAATTTTCTGTGCCTTAACATTGTGCCTTTCAACTAATCCGCAGTTAGTTGATGAGACTTATGAGGAAATCTTTTTTATCGACTGTCTCTCTTACTCCGCTCTGTATCAACTAAGCGGTATCGCCAATATCTTAGGCAAACATCTTGACCTAGCCCTCTCATCTCATGTTGATAGCTGTGGTGTCCCAGCGGCTAGTCAATACTTTAAATTCGCTTTTAAGAAAACAGAATAACATAGTCACAACACACAATTTCGATGGAATTATTAAAGTTAGCACGAGTAAGCAACCACCTATCTGACTGAAATACGATAAAGCTCAAGTATCCAGTCAGACGCACCGTATGCATTTTTCACCTGCATGAGCTTTCCCATGGGAACTAAGGCCATTAGAGTCAATTGTGCCGAGGTTAGATTTTGAGTATTTGACACATTGTTAGGCATTCTGATCGAGTAGCCGGTTGAATAAACAACTATTTATAACGTATTATAAAAATCGTGTTTTATTTTAAATCCAAGTTGCGCGGCTTGTTCGCGCGGGTTATATTTTCTTAGAAAACTCCTTCTAAAGGACTTTTAATTTAACAATGCTATTCCATTTGAGAATTTGAGACTATTGACAGTCAATTTGACAGTCAAATACCGTTCATTTCCTAGAATTGAAGATAGCCGGTAAATGGAACCTCTGCATTGTTTGTCAAATCGTCAAGAAAGGAGACCTTCTGAACTGCCCCAACTACAGGGGTATCAGCCTTTTAAACATTACCTACAAGATTCCCTCTGCCATATTTTTCAGTCGTCTCAGTGGATATTTTGCTCCATGGGTGGCATGGGGAGACTAAATTATTAGTGTAAATTGACTTGATGTTGTATTTTAGTTGCCTGAAAAAAAAAACTTTTCGAGCACGGCTGGTATTGAACCCCGAACCGTTCAATTGGGAAGCCAATATACTACCACTTGAGCCACGGCCTCCCACTATTATGTGAAAGTCTGAAGCCGTTTGTCGACAACATGATTGGTCCATATTAGAGTGGCTTGTGGAGAATGCGCGCTGCTTCATCAAGATGGAAAAGCGACCTTTGATGTCAATAAATGATTTACGAGTAGACAATGCGACATGCGATTTCGTTAAAATCATTTTTGAAAGAATAGTGCAAAACTAGGAAAAAAGCAGCATGATATCAGTGGCGATTTCGTGAGGCGGAAGCAGCGAAGATGGGTATAACGGTCAATGAGGGCAAAACTAAATATATGCTTTCAATAAGAAAGGACACACAACACCGACGTCTCGGACAAAACGACAGATATATCTTTGAGTTAGTTAAGGACATTGTCTATCTAGGCTCCCATATCAATTCAGACAACACCATGAGCGCTGAGATCAAACGAAGAATAACTCTTACCAATTGCTGCTTCTTTGCGTTAAGAAGGCAATTGACTAGCAAAGCCCCCCTCTCGAACAACAAAAGCGACCCTATATAAGGCCTTAATAATCTCAGTCGTGCTTTATGGGACAGAAGCATGGATTTCATCATCACCTTGGCTGCTTCGCGATGACAATTCTCCGGGTGGTTTTCGGTCGCAGGTACAGTGACTGAGATGGCTAAGTCATATATATCGGATGGACACCAATGCTCCGATCCGAAAAATCTTTGAAACCGCCACCGAGGGACGACGCTGTAGAGTATGACAGCGACTCAGGTGGCTCACGAAACTGAGCGTGTGAGGCTGGAGGTAGTTGGTTAAAGATCGAGCTGGCTGCAGACGCCTGTTGGTTGAGGCCCAGGTCCACCCCGGACTTTAGCGCCACCTTAAGTAAGTAAGTAATGAATAGTTTTTCAAGTTGGTGTTAAACAATTTTTTTCAAGATCGGCATTATTAAGACTAAAGCTACGCACTACTTATTCGCTAAAGCGAATGTCACTTAGTTACGCGACTTTCGTGTTGTATGCGACAAGAGTTGTTTCTGTGTTGGGGTTCACAAGCAAGTTTCAAGGAATTCTTAAGTACTTACGTCGCGAAACTCCTTTACCAGGAGTGATATACGCGTTGCGTGGATTGAAGTACTATAATTAAACAAACAGGTATACATATTCATGCGTATTGCAGTCCACTTTAGACAGATACTTAAAAATTTTCCCACGTGTGTTTGTAAATCGCATAAAACTAATAAACCCTCCAATTCTTTTGAAAAACAATTTGCTAACTATAATTATACTATATATATACTACTAAACTATACTCTGCCCCTGGTTATTGAACAAGGCAGGGTATTGTTTATCACCGACTTCGAGAAAACCTTCGGCAGCTTGAATCGAGATGCTGTATGATCTGTAGGAGAGGTACATTAGAAAAACTCATCGCTAAGCCTACCTATGGGGGTGGTAAACGTCACGCCCTACAAAACAGTAAGGTGTCAGATGAATTCGAGGTCCACAGGGGAGCGTAATAAGCTGTATGCTTTCCCTAATGCCGTTTTTTGTTGTAAATAGCGATGACCTCCGTGTAGCATTATCCGCAAAAAAATATGGGACTGTTGGGGATAATGACATCATTTCTGAAACATTTCGACTACGTCGATGATGTCTGCTTTCTTTCACGTAAGATAATGACTCTACACAATAAACAAGGCTAAAACTAAGGCCCTAAGCATTTGCGTCTATTACCTAGTTTATATGACAGCTTGAGTCAATGCGCATTGCTCAATACGCTCATATAAACACCACTTCAAACCGCATTGAAATAACATCAACGCTCAAATCAACATTGCAGTGCAACAATTCAATAAGGTAACCAATTTTCTTTATCTTGGAAGCACGGTCTCGGAAGATGGAGACACGGATCTGGACGTGGACAGCAGAATCAATAAAGCAAGAACTACGTTCGGTACGATGGCTAAAAACTAGAAAAGCAATGTTTTTGGGAATCTGCAAACCCTCATTAATAGATGTATACACAGCATCTGAAGGATCTTCTGGCCGAATCTTATAATATATCGTACGACCTACTTCATGCGATTATGGGCAAGGAACGTATATATAGGGTGGCCGTGGCTCAAGTGGTAGTGTATTGGCTTCCAAATCGGATAGTTCTTAGTTCAATAAAAGCCGCGCCCGAAAGACATTATTTTTTTCAGACAACTAAATTCACGTAAGATGAGTGGTTGCCTAGAATACAACAAAAAGTCCAATTATACTAATAATTTAGTCCCCCCATTAAACGTTGAATGCTACCCATGGAGCGAAATAACCACTGAACCCAAGAATCATTCTTTTTCTCTCTGTCACAGTTTGCTAAAAACTTAACACGCTGTGCAAACATTTTAAGGGTACATAAATCCCTTAAGCGCGAGCAAATAAAAAAAAAAAACGTGCTCAGGCATTTTAAGTGCAGAAATACCCACTTGAGTGTTAAGTTCTTTTTTTAAAAAAAATATATCCAAATTTGAAGGAGAAAATGACAGTGGATGCAGTGGATGGGTCACACCTCATGGTGCGAAGACACTTCCATCGCTAAATGTTCCATGCAGTGGAATTCACTTACCCAGAGGAGTGAGCTGCTCAAGGCAAACGTGGAGAAGAACAGTTGAGGGAATTTAAGTACATTGCAGAACTCAGAACCACCAGGGCTTCGATGAACTAAACTTAAACTTATATCTGCACTCCTGCACCATCTCAATTTTTACCCAGATTATGTATGTAAAAAACCTTTTACCAGAAGGCTATGCATAGGGAATTGCACGATTAATACGAGTAAGTTCAATCCTAACTTAATCTTCGAAACGCTTTTCTTATTCGAATCCTGTTCTACAGTTTTAAGTGTAGAACTTAAGTCACGCGCTTGTATTAAGTATAAAATAATTTGTCCGTGATTGAGGTTGCACAATATACGACATTTTTCTATTATCTATTTGGGGATTATCACTGTAGATCATATTGTGGCAGATAAGTACTTAACGCAAAAAGTCAAAAGATTTGTGCAGTCTACCTACATTGATATGTATAATTTTTCCGATTGTTCGCTTAGAAAGCCTGCAACAAATCGAAGTAAGAGCAAGTACCAAAGTGCAAAAAGTATTCGCATTCGTACAACAACGAACCAGTGCAACTTATGACATCTTAGTCAGAATATAAATAGAAGAAGCCAGTCTCTAGACATCGTCGTTAAGACACAAGATTGTATGAGGATCAGTTTCTAAGATCACATGACTTCAATACTATGGCAATTTACAAACCAGATTTTAATATTGGGTTGTACCACATGAAATGTTCGATTTTATACAATATATTGGATTACTTTCTGTATCTGTCAATGATTCTGAAACCGACAAACTCCCCCAAAGCTCTAACCGATGCAATAAACAAAGTGATGATCATGTAAGAAAAACATCTTTCAATTAGGAAACAATGCAAACAAACAAACATGCTACAGATTTCGAAAAAATGAACAAACGCAAGAGTTCGTACTAGGATCAATAACCTACACAATCTTATGAGTATGTGCAACTAAATGTATGATGATCGCTTTCGACAGCTCAGCCAAGGTCATTTGCTGTGTATTTTAACCGAAACGTAGTAGAGCATGAAAAGGAGTATGAGAAGATATGTCTGTAGGTAGTTGTATACATAAAAGCGAACAATTAACCAATCTGTCATCAGTAGATTTGACAGCATTTTATTGGATCCAATTACCGTCAAGTAGATAGTGAAATGAAGAGCGAAGATTGTCGTTATTATGCCGTTCGATTGTGTTGGCAAATAGATCGATGCATTGCATGCAACACTTTGTAGATAATGTGTCTTAAGGTTCCAAGAATAGTAACGAGCACCTTCGGCTTTAACCATTCTTCTCGTATCTGATTGGTATTTAACATGCAGCAATCATGTCAGCGATCAGTCGACGCATGCCTTAACTTATTTTGCGGTGATGATTCTGTGTGATTGTGCGTATGGACACATTTCTAAAAATAGTCAAGCCGGCTTAAGTGACAACAACAAAACAGTTGCATTCCTAATTTATTTCAATTTCATTAGTTTCCGTTGGCCGAATACTCTCCGACGAACATAAGATTTGCACGGAACACAATCAACTGGGCCGACCAACCGACTAGCCGATCAGTCGACCGGTCGTCATACGGATAGCGTCTCACGTCTCAATGATAGTGCTTTGGCACTTGAAATGCCCCATCAGATCGGGTACTATTTGTCTAGTCTGCGCTGAGAACTTAAATGCGTTTTATACCATTATTTTAGTTGCATCGACTGGGGCTGTCATTTAAAATAAATTAACGCAACGAAAAAGGGCAGTTTGGTTTCAGTCCTCTCTACTGGAACGCACGCAATGCAACATTAACAGCAACATCAATAGCAACTGCAAGAGCGTGTTTTTAATTTTATTGTGTTTCGTTTCAGTTGTTTTAGTGAATACAGAAATAATCTTTATTCGTCCATTCTGTCTTTGAATCAGATGGGAGTACACACCTACCTAAGCGACCTACCAGTGCCACAGCAGACAGATGTAGTTCCATTCCTGAGATAGATATTCGCAATAATTTTCGACTTGAGTGGAATTCTTTGTGAAGAAGTGGCGCCAAAGTTGCGATTTACGTTCATACTATTATTGAGCCAGTTAAAAATGCACTTAAATCTACTTTCTATGTGCAATTTAATGACTATCAAGCCTGAGAGAGAGACTGGCGATTCTTGGAACTGGGATTGAAACTTGAGCTGGAACCAGGACCTTGTCGTTTACGGGTATCTTTAGTGCGCCTTGATTATTGGCGTGTTTGCTTGTGTTTTATTATTGAAGCGTTTTATGATGTTTTTTGTTCGATTTTTGCAAAAGCCAAATTAGTTATTAGTATTAGAGCTTTAAGTAGCGCCGTAATCACACCTTATATGAACACAACACTGGGGAAACCGATCAGATGGTATTTTATGTCATTAAACTTGACCCAGAATAATGACTATTTGATGGGAAGTAGTGCAATAAACATTTTAAACGTTGCTTCTAATGTAAGTGTCTTAAATATTGTTTTAGAAAATTTAATAGAATATTAAATAAAAGTGGGTTAGTATCTTATTGTTAGTAGTAAAGGAATTTTGTTGATTTTATTTATTCAATGTTCTCTGACTCTAATCGATAATAACATTTTATATCTTGCTTCCTATACTGTGGCTTGGGTACTTAAGTTGATTATTGAATATCCGCACATGTCCGGAAGCATTCATAGCAATTTAAGTTGCATTTCACTGTCGATGTTAATATCACAATTAGTCAATCGGCGTTTCTTTGAACTATGACCCACTAATTCTATTGATGCCATCAGCATACGGCTGAAGTTGTACAAACCTTTAGATCTTAGTCTTTGAGTTTCGTAAAATTCATTGCATAATCTATATTGGTTTTGTTGTCCCTTAAGGTTTTGGCATCTGTGGACAGATTATGGGAATCGATTTACAGTTAGTGTTTGCTCCTTACAATATCTATTTCGCACCTGTGTGCATCATCTAAGATGAGGTCGTACTCTTCTGCGTTGCCCCTCTGGGTTGGAGTTGAAAACTGCTGGTGCTTATGCCTTTAAGGTGACCTGATAAGAGATGCAAGCATATCGTTCATGTAATGCTTTATAGCAGTCACGGATCTCCTCTCGTTGTTCCGCTGCACGCGGTCTATTAAAGGTCCGAACATTCACCGTGCAGATCTGAAGACCGTGAAGGATCATCAACAATTAATCTGTCATTATCCCAGGCAATTAGCTGGTTCGTCACATTTTTGTTAACTCTTCCGTATAGAATTGTGAGCCCTACGATGTGTAGGCCAGGATCGTTATTAGTCTGCGTGAGTAAAGATTTGCTCCATGGGTAAGGATCTACACATGCTGTTACTATCACATGTTACGCTACTTACTCAGTCCAGAGTACCAGCTACTTACTCTCCATCAACTAGCAGTGGTTGATGGAGAAGGACTCTGACGTTAAGATCATTCAGAATTGTTAATGTCACCTTTGGGAGTTGTATTATATGTGTCACAACAACTTACTGCAGAAGTTGTCCTTCACATTTTTATTCATGATATCCCTCATGGCGTAGATTAAGGTCTCAGTATCTTTTCACCAATTGGGTAAACGGACAAGATGTATTTTCTCACTTTGAAATATTACGTTTTCAGTTTACTTTTAAGAGTGAAGTAGACTTCACTTTTTATAATTGGCGCGCGCACAAGGGATTTATGTATCCTTAAGATGTTTGCACATAACGCGGTCGAAAGGAAATAAGGGAGGGAAAAAAGAGAGATACCCATGTGCGTTAGTTTTAAATTTTTGCAAGTTATACTGGCTAGGAAATAAAGAGCTCGACAGGGCATTCCATAAACGAGCTGTACGACTTAGGAAAGAATCACGATATTTCAGAGTACGTCCGAATATGGGCTTGAGGGTGAACTGAACTATCTAGCAAGTGCAAAGTGGTCTTAGGGGCACCTAACCAGATGTGAGCGTTGTACTCCAGTTTTGGGCGGATAAACGCCTTATATATTGAAGCCAGGTCAGAGGTGGTAAAATATTTCTTACAATCACTTGAGGAAACTTAGACATTTCGCAACATTTTTGGCGACATCGAATATCATCATATCAATCATTCCAATGTAAGTTGTCGTTGACACGCATACCAAGAATTGAAAGTTTTTCGGTTTCGACGATGCAAGTGCCATTCATGGATAATGGCTGGGTCTTTAAATTTCGCTTTAACGACAGCAGATAGCATTGTGTTTTGGAACCATAAAATTCCACTCTGTTGATAGTTCCCCAATTGGTTATGCTGCTAATATCAGAATTTTATGAGCTTAATATACATTGCGGCTCCCGTTCTACAGCCGCAGAGTAGGGACATGAGTTTGGAGAATATAAAAAGTAGAGAGTACTGTCGTCAGCAAAGGAATATATTGAATTAGAAGTAGCACACAAGAGATCATTGAAGAGAATTAAAAAGAGTGTCGGAGACAGAATGGAGCCCTGGGGTTAACCAGCATTTATTTAGTGAACATCAGACTTGAAACCATCCACGACAACTTGAATTGAACGTTCCGAAAGGTGATTTCTAATCCAATGAAGAAGAGAGTCATTGATCCCAAAAGCACGCATTTTCGACAAAAGAGCCGGATGCCAAACTCTGTCAAATGACTTAGAAATATCAAGTGCAACTATCTTGCTTTCGCCATACTGGTGTAAACTTTGGTTCCACTTTTCGGTGAGACATGCCATCAAATCACCAGTGGACCTGTTGCTACGAAAACCGTACTGCCAGTCATTGAGAAGTTTTCGTGCTTCGAGATATTTCATGGGCTGACGATTTATCAGCGTTTCCATGACCTTGGAAAGAAGGGACGTAAGTGCAATGGCCCTGTAGGGGGAGAGAGAAGAAGACTTGTCTTTTTCGGGACGGGCTGGACAAATGCTATTTTCCATCTGCTCGGAAAGAGTCCTAAAGAGTAGGATTGATGAAAAAGCTTACGCCGTGGTTTTGTCAGCGTGGAACACCTCTTCAGAAGAAGGGGAGATATACCATCTGGACCAGCGGATTTATGTATGTTAAGATCTTTAAGCTACTACACGAGTGCGAAAGTGGTTTCATCCCATTGAAGATTCGACGCACTCAAGTGTAGGCGGAGACAAAGCACAATCTGGGAGTTTTGAGCTGGCCGCCAGGTGTGCGGCAATCACTTTGGCCTTGTTCAAAGATCTGACAGCTAGAACGTCAAGCTTTTACTACCTTTGTGACATTGTAGTATTTTTTGCCTCAACTTTTAATCTTACTGAAATTTCACCCGCTTAAGAAAGACGCTTCAGTCATTCCAGGTTCGTTTAAACTTTTTTCGGTTTTCCTCTTTTGGGTTTGTCTTGAAGGACCGAAAAAATATTTCTCTAACACTGTCAGCCTCTTTACAGCTCGAGTCGTACCACGCCTTTTCTTTTGGTTTGATACTCTTCATCCGATTCCAAAAAGTATCTGTGATGATATCAGCAGCGGCATCCACGGCGTTATCGAGGAAAGATAACGACCAGTTAAAATTCCTAAAGAAGCTGTTGAGTCCGCTCCAATTGGCTTTCTCGTATTGCCATACGGTTCTTTTAGGAATTTTTTCTTTAACTATGTAGTCGGTGTACGAGGAATTAAGTGATATGACATAATGGTCTGACGAGCCTGTGCTCTCCCCACATCAACGGTGTACTTATCAGGGTGAGAAGTTAAAAACAATATTCCGCGAGTGGAATTCATTTAATTAGTAATAAAAATCCGTTTTCTAGTTTTGGGTTTTTCATTGTCTTTATCGAGTCTTCACTTTCCATTATTTTTAATTTTTGATAGCAAATGCATTATTTTCGTTCACATTTCCAGGGAATATTGCTTTCCTATTGCGGCTTACTTAGCTACGGATCAACTGACATACATACATACATGCAAGAATATAATGTAACGCAGGAAGACGGCCCCTCTTGTAACCTTGACGTTGAAATTGTACTCACTTGGAAATGACCTCTCTAGGTTTCTTATCGAATTGATATTTATTGGGAAATGTAGTTTCATTTGAAGGATAATGCTCGTGGAAATGTATGAGAATAACCAAAGAAATGAAACGTTGTGATCTCTGTTTAAGACTATCAATTTATTAAATTGTTCTAGCTAACCTAATTATTTAACAATATATAGATTCACATATATAGAAACACTTCCACTGGATTGTGTTACATACAGTGTAGTGTACAAGTATTGTACAAGTCATCATGATGGCATCCCAAACTTGTATATTTTTTTCGATATTGAATAGATATCGCTAACTGATAAAGGTGTAAGTGTTATATTTAAGCAAAAACATATGCATGAGTGTACCCATTTTTGAAAGAAGTCTTGATCATGAATATCTGGCGATTATAACTTGAACTGCGGAAATGGAAAAAAATGTACAAATCATTCTCTGAGCTCGTAATTAATGCTTAAAACCAGTCAATAATAATGCTTCACAACGCAATAAACTTTTTTTCTATGAAATAAGTACGAGTATCCACGCATCACCATAGGAGTCCGTATCATTAAAAGTATGCCAACTTCATCATATGCTCATAGAACGAACCCACAGTCGTCGTGCAGCAGGTTAGGTACTAGGTACTGTATTCTTTGACTTTTTTTTACGATATTAACGTCACGGATCTTATTCATCGTATTATGATCTTCATTAGTTTCATCATTACGGTGATGGGAATAATTATTGATGCTAAAGATGATACAATGTTGAAGTTCCTTCAAACCCTGATTACGGAATAACTTTATAATTCTCCACATTTGTCTGCGTATCTTCATTTGTATGATGCGATCCATCTACGAAGTCGAATCTACTCGTATCTAAGCTGGCGATTTTGTGATTCATTAATAAAATTACATTTATCAATATTCCATGATATTTCCCCCTTGTTGATGGACTAACTACAGTAGTAGAGGTATTTGTGTATGACTTTGGATTTGATTGTTAATGCGCAGAGGTTTGTATCTATTCGTAACTCGCAAATGTTCTCTGAAGGCTTTAACGACTTTAATTTCATTTTGTTGAGAGATCGACTCGGATAGGAGAGATGATGAAGTGATGTATTTTGCGTTAGGTAAACGTGCGCAATCACACCGCCAATGGTTTAAAAGTCAAGGACGTTGAAGGCCGCCGATAAAAGAATAGACAAGGTTCTTACATATGTTTGTACAATATGTAGATATGTCTATATTCGCATTTATACGAAAAAGGTGAGTATTCGAAGAATTCCTAAACACCTGGTATTGTGATTTAAGTAGTGGACATACAGACATACTCGTATGTATAACTGAAAGGCGAGTCATTTCAATAGGTATACTTAAAGTTATAGGAAGAAAAATGTGTCTGTCCCTGAGGGAAAATGTCAGGCTTCGTTTCGTTCCTCTTCAAGACCCTGTCGTGCCTAACCACTGTACAGTGCCAATAAATCACGTTGAACATTGAAGATTTAAGTCAAAAGAAGAATAAGCTTAGGTCGGATATTGTCAAGGGAAAACAAAGAAATAAATTAAATAAAATTCCTCAACTTTTAATCATTGGGTTGTGGTATAAATCCTATTTATAATCAATGAACTAACTTGCCATCTGCTGTGGTAGCTTCTGGAAGACCATTTGGTTTGTATCTTCAAAATTCTAACTTTTCATTTCTTTCTTCCACCATCCAAAATACAGACTTCTAACGTTGAGATGGAAAAAAAAATTATTTGCATATCAAAGACATTTGTTGTTCATATTTCTGTGCCTGTTTGATTTGATGCCGGTAATAGCAATTTTACAAAAAAATTTACATCCAAACAAAGATTTAAGTAGAGTTCATTAACTTTAGAAGAAAACTAGTTTCGAGCTATGTATTTAGCATGATGTTTTAAAAGCGCCAACAAAATGCGCATGTAGTCATTTATATGACAAGTAATTTGAATTCGAAGGATGAAGTGTAGATTATTTTTTAACACAACAAAAAATTATAAATGAAAACTGATTAATTAAAATGTGATTTACAGTAAACATACGCGTATATTATAGTGCTAATTAGAATTATGGGTCACTTAAGGATGTAATTTGCACAAGTAAATGGGGAATTGCTTTTGGCTGTTAATCAGCCCGTTTTAGGAAGTTTGGATATCCGCACCCTTACTTTTCTGAGTTTGGGTGGGCGAAATTGCTACTCATTACCGTCATTGCTGTTCAATAATCTGCAAAAATGCTTTTTTCATATTCACTGATTGTGAATCTACCATCGAGTACCCTTCTTCGTCCTTGCATGCTTTCCCATCAGATGAATTATCCGCAAGTCTTCCCTACTAAAACATCTCTTAATTTTCTCGTTTTCGCATTTCTCTTGCTTTTAGTTCTTCCTTCTGAGAAAATATGATATAATTTCGACATTTTCTTGAAATAATTTCACTGACCAACCTGAAGAACTTTATTTAGAATGGCAACCTTGCTAGTCCCGCCTACGATTTCAGCCTTCGTGGCAGGAAACGATTTTACTTTATCCGCACAGTGTATACTCCTCAGAAATCTCCAAACACATCTCTTCCTGTTTGGCGTCGAAATGGGCATCAAGCCCTATAGGGAAGCGAGACAGAGCTTCGGCATAGGCGTGCTTTTTTGTTAAATACCATGAGAGTAGGTTTAGGCTAGGTTTAGGATGAAAGTAAGTGGTCATAATTGACTATTTCATATGTGGACTAAAAAGTGAGACCAAGCGCTTATTGACGGTTATTAAAGCAAATGAGCGTCCGTATATGTACGAGGGCGGGTCAATAAGTCCGTGACTTTTCGAATTTCTGACTTCTTTACTGAAACAGCAACACTGCTCCTGTCAACAGGCATCTGTCAGTTGACTCCTGTCAAAATTTAAACTTGCTGCGTCAGTTAGTTTGTGTTTGACAGCTATTTTTATCAGACTACTCACTAATTTGAGGAGAAAATGGAAAAAAGTGAATTTCGTGTGCTTATTAAGCATTATTTCTTGCGAAAAAAAACCATTACCGAGACCAAGGCTAAGCTTGATAAATACTATGGGGACTCTGCACCATCGATTTCAATGGTAAAAAAGTGGTTTACTGAATTTCGTTGTGGCCGTACAAGCACTGAAGATGCCGAACGTCCTGGACGTCCAGTTGAGGTCTCTACACCCGAAACAATCGAAAAAATTCACGATATGGTGTTGGCCGACCGAATATTGAAAGTGCGAGAGATTGTGGAAGCCGTAGGGATCTCGCATGGCTCAGTGGTTTCAATTTTGAATGATCACTTGGGCATGAGAAAGCTTTCCGCAAGATGGGTGCCGCGTTTGCTCACAGTCGACCACAAACGCAATCGTGTAACAACTTCACAGGAAGGTTTGGCGTTGTTTAATCGCAATATGGATGAGTTTTTACGCCGTTTTGTAACCGTGGACGAAACATGGATCCATCACAACACACCAGAGAACAAACAACAGTCAAAACAGTGGGTTTCTAAGGGTGAATCGGCGCCAAAGAAGGCCAAGGTGGGTTTGTCAGCCAATAAAGTTATGGCGACTGTTTTTTGGGATGCACGCGGGATAATCCACATTGACTACCTTTAAAAGGGAAGAACAATCAATGGGGAATATTATGCCAACTTATTGGACCGATTCAATGAAGATTTGAAAAAAAACCGACCACATTTGGCCAAGAAAAAAGTTCTTTTCCACCAAGACAATGCAAGGGTGCACACATGTGCAGTTGCCATGGCAAAAATACCACCAACGCATCAATCCAGCATTATTGCTCCTTACTCATGCAGGATACAGTTGGATGTGCGCTCTGGACAAGTAGCATAAAAAAAAATGTGGCGAAATAACTTACAGTCTTCGATAATGACGGATTCACTGTTGATTTTGGTGGGGTATGAGGCTCCCATTTATTAGGCTTAATATAAGCCTAATCTAACTTAAAAATTAACAAAAAGGCTTAAGAACTAGGAACCAAGGGAATTATTGAAGAGATCTAATTTGAGACGAGGTTGAAATCAAAAACGGAGAATTTTGAGTTAACCTTTCGAAGCACTAAACCAATAACCTTCCTGAAGACTGAATCGAAGGAAATGTCGTTGGATGTTCTCTATTCGGGATATATGAACTCTCTGAAAGGGGGACCACACTTGGGTGGCATATTCGAGAAGGGGCCGGACGAAGGCAATATAAAGTGATGTGGTCAGATAGGAGTTGGAAAATTCTTTAGACTATCGTTTGATAAAACCAAGTGATGAGTTGGCTTAAAGGGTTATCTCATCGTGATGGGATTGAACCTGGGGTATAGGTTGGCCATGCAGAAAATAAAGTCGAGGAGGAAATTGATTGGACTTATGTAAAGAAGTCGGAAATTGACATTTGGAGACATTAACCATTTTAGATACCAAGTGGAAAATCCATCAAGATCTTGGAGAGTAGCGTCTTGGGGTAAAGAAATAGTTTTATAGACCTTGGTGTCGTCGGGGTAACTAGATGTGAGGTAGTGTTTAATAATACTCTCAAGTTTAACATAAAAAACGGGGCCTAGATGACTTGTGGGACACCAGGGGTTGCTAAAAACGTGGTTGAGAGGGCTGAACTTCTTCTTTTTAAAGGTTGGAAATTATCGTTTTTAGTATTTGCTTATTTGTAACACATCTTATTATTTCTGTGTTGGAAAGATTAAGCTACTATCGCATATTCGACATAGAGCTCATCTAAAGTGAATGCCATAATAACGGTTCTCCAGATAAGAAGATATCCATTGCAATAATATGGGGTCAAAGCTGTGGGAAGAAAAATTAAAAAGGATCAATCGGTGAGATATCTTATCAAAGGCAGCAATAAAATAGATTTCGTTGCAATTTTCTAGTGCAAATGATACTAATACATGCGGACTGGGGGATGTAAGAGACTTGCACTGAAAGCTTAGCGCTTCATATATTTAAAATACTTTGGAATATCTTGAGGAGTTTTTTTTTTATAACTAGCGTGCGCTCAAGGGATTTGTGTACCCTTAAAATTTGTATACACATGGCGGGCAAAGGAAATTTAGGGAGAAAAAAAGAGAGGTACCGTTGTACATTATTTTTAAATGTTTGCAAGTTATAACGACCAGGAAATAGAGAACTCAGTAGCACATTCCATAAGCAAGGTGTACAGCTTATGAACGAATCACGATATTTAGAGTATATAGAGTCCGATATTGACAGCATAACCAATTGGGGAACTATCAACGGAGTGGAATTTAATGCTTCCAAAACACAATGCTGTCTGTTGTTGTTAAAGCGCAAGTTAAACACCCAGTCATTATCCATGACTTTCCATCCTCGGTATGTGTGTCAATGACAACTTACGTTGGAATGACCACATATTCGATGTCGCCAAAAATTCTGCGAAATGTCTAGGTTTCCTCAAGCGATGTAAGAAATATTTCACCCCGTCTGACCAGGTTCAATATATAAGGCGTTTGTCCGCCCAAAACTATAGTATAACGCCCACATCTGGTCAGGTGCCCCTAAGATCTCTTTGCACTTGGTAGATAGGATCCAAAATCGTGCGATAAAACTCATAGGTGATGCTAACATCGCCCATTCAATGGACGCTAGTGCTCCATTGAAATCGCCGGTAGCATTCTGCCCTTCAAACCTTTAACCGTAACACCCGTCTTGCTATTAATGTATACCCTCACATTGGCTTGGAAATTCCGGGGTCTTACTTTGGTGAACATAACAAAGCCGTAAAGCCCGAACTGGAATTTGCTAGGATGAATAAGAAAATCTTATAGTAGAAGCACAAAAGGTGCTTAGGATCTGGAAAAATTATTTCTGCTAACTGTTAAACAGTAATGACGAACAATATCCCACTGTCAAGTAAAATAAACCATTCAACCTGGACGAAGAGACACAACATGAATTCAGGATAGCCATTCCCAAGCTTGAATTCAACAGAGTTTCAGGACTTGATGGCGTAAATGCCGTACTGCCCAAAGCGGGAGGTGGTGACTGGATACGGGACATACGTATATCAATTGTCAATGAATGTCATTGACATAGTGGAAGAACAACTTAGCGAGTTGTCAATGAAGCGTTTGCGACTATGTATTGGTGCGGAAGCAACAAAAATGGGTTTAATGGTGGACGAAGGAAAAATAAAAAATTGCTAATAACAAAGAGGGACACCCTGCCCAGGACAAGACGTCACAATAGGCAGCTACAATTTTGAGGCTGTAAGAGACCTTACCTATCTCGGCTTCGCTATTAACTCCGACAACGACATTAGTGCGGAAAACATGTGAAAAATCACACTGCTTAATCGTTGTTTAATTGGGCTTAGTAGGCAATTGAGTAGTAAAGCCTTCTCTTGAGCAACCAAAAAGACTCTGTTTATCGCAGTCCTGCAGTCCAGCACGGACCCTGATGAAAGCGGATAAAAATGCTCGTAAAAAAACCTCTAGGTGTAGAGGTATGTTAATTGAGGCTCTGGTTCACCCCGAACTGTAGCACAATCTAAGTAAATATGCGAGAGAAGCCAGTGCTCATTCTTCCTGAGCTCACCAGCCGCTAAAGTCTTCATATGCTTTGTATTCCTGTGCGATTGTAGCTCTCAAACGTCAAACGTCCTCGTAGTATTATCTCTTCGTGCCTTTGCAAAACAAAGTAGTTATCTGAGTTACCGTTAGCCCTTCGAATGTTCTGACATCCACAATACTGGAGGTGCACCATAGAAATATGGCCGCGCGTTTACTGCAATGATATTTCACTCCAAAATGAGATCCGCAAGCCTAAATCCGTTAACGGAGGTAATGTCGTGCAGCCTATATTTACACCTGCGCCATCAAAGATGTCCTCCTTTCCACCTACGAAAATTTTAATATTATGCTTAATGCTTATAACATGTTCTATGCCTTGTTACGAAACTCATAAAAACAGCCGTTTGATGCAATGGTATTTTGCCTCCGTTGGGATATAGCATATTACCTGATGTGGGCCTGAAACATAGTATTTCTTGCCTAAGTCTGCCTTTTATGTTATTTGTATCCGAAGCTTTTGCTAGTTTTGCTCAATATAGGTACATATCTATATTATATATTTTCTACACTGTCGAGATGTTGACGCGACAGATATAAGCTCGACGTTATGAGTGGTGCCGTTGATCAATTTGAGTTCCCTACTTTAAAAACCCTGGAAGCTAGTTCTGAAGTCTCTTTTTTATGTAACTTGGCTTTGAATATCTCTACTTAGGAAACGAATAACTAGGTAAAGGGGCTAGATGTAGGCAGTACATATCCAGCCGCTGTTCAATTATTGAACACTGAGTTTTGGCTTGCAGTTTCAATATTTGCTGGTTGAATAAGTTGGCTTTACCATCGACCACTGCCATTTTTGAATTTCAGATTGATTCAACGGATAGTTTGATTTCACAGTCATTTTTATTATAAGTGCCTAACAATCCGGAGATGTTGGTTCAACGAATTTCAACGTGGCTGTACATCTGTTGACGAGAAGTGGCCAGCAGATATTACTACTGAGAGAATCGTTGAAAAGGTCACTGACATGATTTCTGCTGTTCGCTGAACGAAAATGCGTGAAGTAGCTGAGGCCGTAGGCGTATCGTATGGAATCGTAATCAACATTTTACATGATGAGTTAAGCATAAAAAACCTTTCGGCCCATGTATGCCCGCTACTGCACACACAAGCGGATACGTCTTCCAACTTTGAAGAAGTGTTTGTAGCTCTTTGAGGGAAATCCGCAGAAGTTTATGTATCGATTCGTCTCCATTGATTAGAGCTGGATCCATTACTATACGCCAGAGACCAAGCGGTAATCAAATCAATGGATTTTTCCAGGCGGATTTGCTCTGCACATGCTTTAGTTTTGGGATTCGATAGTCGAATAATCCTCATGGACTTTCTGAAGAAAGGAACACATCACAGTGCAGTACTGCATTCAATTATTGGACCGATTTGATGAGAAATTGATAGTGACACGGCCCCATTTGGCAAAGGAAATAATGCTGTTTCACCACGACAATGCACCACCTCACTCATCTGGAATCACCTGGACCAAATTGTATAAATTACGGTACAAAACAAATTGCCGCTGTATTCACCATATTCGCCCGGCCTGGCTCTGCTTTTGTTTTTGTTCCAAAACATGAAAAGGGGGTCATCTAGCTCACCGAGCTTATTTTAAAGAGTTTGACCTATTTATTAGATGGTTTAAAAAAATTTATTTACCCTCATATTTACAGGGCCTTACACATGTACTTAGTTTCCAGGGGCAATTAGAAGGAGGTAGGGTAAGCATTTGACGCGAACTTGAAACGTTGCGCTATTGCCCCAATTCGTGTTTCAGGTAGTCAGTAGCTACCATCTGAATTATCGTCCAGGCCCCCTTTCCATCTAAACCCCTGTAAGTAGCGTATTTTATCATTTCCATATATGGCGCATAGATTTAAAAAAAAAATTAAAAACAGCGGCTTCCAGTCAAAATAAAAGGAAATTCTTAGCATAATTAAATTATGGACAAACAAATACTAATATTTCATTCAAATCGGAGATTCCGATGTGAACGACTTTAAAGTCGCGTGTACATATTTTTTATTTTTTTTTATATCCAGTAAACTCAGTTAATATGGCAGCTTTCGTGCGAATTAAAAGTTATTGACACCATAACCTATGAATCAGAATTTGAATAGTAAGATAGATGACTACGAATATCTTCCAGTTTGAACGAAAGAATCATAAAATACATATGTCAATTCGTGTTTCAATCAATTAATACATTTAATTCGAAACTGGTTTCACGTTGATTTGAGAAAAATTGTTCGTCCATCAATAAGTCTCATCTGTTTTATTTAAATTAACTTAATTGCAGGAAACACAATTAACGAAAATAATGAATTTATATTTCTTCTCTATGATAGGTATACCAATATGATAAGTATCCCAGTATGATAGCTATACCAATAAAACTAGCATATGATTAGATATGATTGTGTTCTGACACATGTATCATTTTTCTGACATATTAAAAGAATACATCAAACCAGTTCTACTAATGGAACAAAAAAGAGATAAGCCACCTGTCGGTCGCCAATGTAAATTCAAATAATTCCCATTACACCTAAACTGTTTTCATGATTATTTTTTTATGAACTTTGTATTGGTAACTTTCACCCCTGAGGCACACTAGGTACGTTATGGAAATTTTAGCAAAAGCAAAATCGTCTTAGATTGGCGTATAAATCAAGGTGCGGACAACTTGGATCCATTTTCATTAGTAAATTTTCTGCCCCGGCTGACTTTTGGATATTGTCATGTTCAATGCAACCATGTTTCATCTTTCTTAAGACAAACTTCATAAATGCACGAATAATTGGGTCCAATAGCCTTAAAGGGGTGTGTAGATTGCTGGAGCTTAACTATCAGAAACTTGTGACATGAACATTTCCGTTTTTCATCATTTTAATAGGTGTGCAAGGAAGTCAAACTATTCAAAATTCTGCAATGCAATACTGAAACCTACACTCGAAATATGATTTCTTTCATATGACACCATCTGTCTCATGATGGATTTCTGGTGCAAATGAAATAAGGTGTTTTAGCTCTGATGCTCTAAGCCACCTGTCCCTAAAAGAAAGGAGATTTCATGACTAGAAAAAACCGGATGTTTTGTGGAAGGGGGCTTTTTGTTTATCGTAAAAATCTGACAGCTTTTCTAGTGGATACGTGCACACAACTGTGCATACCAGCCGTATGTCAAAGGATGTAATATGTGATAACAAGAGAGTTAATACTCGATCTGGCAGATGCATTTGACTGTCGAGTTTTGAACGGAAGCTGCGTTGAAGATCCTTATGGCGAATATACGTTTCTTGGTGATAAAGTTATTGATTATCGTCTTGTTGCTGGAGACTGGTGTTTGCAGTTGTACAACCTCCAAATAGTACTAAAAACGTTCTCTAATCACCTGCTCCTGGAAGTTAGTTTGAGCAATTCAGCTATTATACTTCAAATGAAGGAAGTTTCGAACAGTATCAACATATGATAATTTAAATAAAGAAAGAACTGGAACTGAACCGAATAAGTGTTTCACGAGTAATTGAAATTTTCACGGTAATTCTTATACAAAAGTGGCTCGATGCTGAATACATGGAAGCCAGAGATAAGTCCTTTGCAATTTTAAGGTAAGGTTACATAACAACAACATTTTTAAGAGCATGTATCCTAATGCAAACAAAGAATTTAAAAGCCTCTGTAACATAAAAAAGTTTGCTTTTGAGCAACAAAAAATAAGTGCAATTCGTAGCGCTAAAACCTCTGCGGGCTTTTTAAAGGCATGTAAAACATTTATTAGTTGCCCCCAACTTATGCGCCCAATAGTTAGGAGAACATTTAAGAACCTTCTTAATACTGTCTCTTCGCCACTAATACGCGATGAATTTCTAGATGCATCATTCACTTTAGTCGAGTTTCAACTATTTATTGCCAGTGCTAAAGCGATCAAACTATAAAAACTGTACAACTATAACCTTGTATTCTCATACTGAAACCATTATTAAGGGCGATTTCAATATACACAATTCTGGGAGGCTTCAAAATTCTGGACAGACAACACCCGAAGGACGATGTTTTGAGATCTTTGCTGTGGAAACAAATTGACGCAACTTGTAAATGAGTCCACGCGAATACTGGACGTTGACAGTTATACTGCCAATACCCCTGACTTGTTTTTATCTTCTCACTCTGATAAGTACACTGTTGATGTGCTTTACCATCTAGGCTCGTCAGACGATTGTGTCATATCAGCTAATTTCTCGTACATGGACTCCTAAAAGAACTGCATGGCAAGACGAAAAAGTCAATTGGAGTGGACTTAACGCGTTCTTTAGAAATTTTAACTGGTCGTTATATTTCCTCGATAATGATGTGGACGCCGCTGCTGATATGGGAACAGACATTATTCGCTTTGGAATGAGTTTCTTTATCCCTCATCAAACTAAGAGTATCAGACCAAAGGAAATGGCATGATGCAACTCCAGCTCCAAAGAAGCTGTTAGGACCAGAGAAATATTTGTTCGGTCCTACAAAGCCAACCCGACAGACGGAAACCGAAAAAAATTTAAACGAGCCTTTCTCAAGTGTGTGAAATTTGAATACGACCAAAAACTGAGGCAAAAAATACTACAATGTTCCAAAGGTATTAAACATTTTTGGTCGTTCGTCAAAAGAACTAGGAATTCTGCCTCATCTTCCATCCCGAATCTCATTTATAATTATATTCTAGCTGTTAGCTCTGTATAAAAGGCCATCTATTTGCTGCAAACTTTGCGGCCAGCTCAGTACTCCCAGATTGTGCCTTTCCTTCGCCTACACTTGTGTGCTTTGAATCTTGAATGGGACGAATCCACTTTCGCACTCGTGTAGTAGCCAGTGTACTTAAAGATCTGATGGTATATGTATTTGTCCAGCCCGTTCCTAAAAAAAGGTGAATGATCTTTTCTCTACTCCTACAGACCCATTGCCCGTACGTCCCTTTTTCTAAGGTCATGGAAACCGCCGATAAACCATCAGCTCATGAAAAATCTCGAAACATGAAAACTTCTCAATGACCTGCAGTACGGTTGTCGTAGCAACAGGTCCACCCGTGATTTGATGGCATTTTGCACTTAATATTTCTAAGCCCTGCCGATCTCTCTATTTCCTAGTCGTTATCGGTGCAAACATTTAAGACTAATGTACCTCTCGTTTCTTTCTCCCTAAGCTTTCTTCGCACGAGCTGTGTGCAAACATTTTAAGGGTGCTAACAACCTTGAACGCGAGCTAATTATAAAAAAAGAAGAAAAAACTGAATCAGCAGCAGCTCTTGCAGTGGAATATAGTCAAATTTTTGGAATGGGAAATATTCCAGGAAACTTTAGAAAAGCAATCGTATTGTCTCTGTACAAGAAAAAAGATTCGGACAATCCATAGAACTACAGAGGAATATCGTTTCTAAACACTTCAGCAAAATTGTTTAGTGCATTACTGTACTATCTAACCGACTAACGAGGTGTGTTGAGGAAAATAAAGTTCTACATCAAGTCTAAGCAGCGTTTAGAGTAAATCATTTAATTGTAGACCAAGTATTCACGCTTAGTATAATCACTGAAATATAAAAGAAAAAGAATAAAAAATTGTATACTCTATAATATGTAACATATTCGTCGACTTTCGTGTCGCCTTTTATTCCATAGCTCTGGAAATACCCTTGTATAAGTTGCACAGAATTGGGACTTCAAGCAAAATTATTACTGTTAAAAAAGTACTAGTCAGAAACAAATCTACTACATAATTGTAATCTGTCAACTTTTATTTCCTTCTCATTCTTCTTAAATCATCTCTAGCCGAAGTAGGACGTAATCCAATTCAATCGTAAAAAATAAAATAAATCTTCATTCGTTCACAAAAAAAATCGTCTTTAATTTATTTCGAACATTAATGGTCCTTCTATACACGGATTATTGTCCCCGCGAAATAAAATTTAATATTAAATTTGGGACGAAATACAGTCCATAACCATGTCCAACGCAACACAGGTGACCGCCATTTTAGAACAGCAGTATGAACTATTCGACATCATCAAAGATTCCCTCGATAAACTGGGATCAAATGCCACCACTCAGAGAATAGAATCTCGTAAGGCAGCACTCTGTGAAAATTGGAACACTTTCAAAACAAATCACCAATCTATGACAACAATCAATCAGCATTAAAGGCAGAACAACGTCAAAAATATGAGGAAGAAAGCTACTTTAAGAACAAAATGTATCGTAACTGTGAAGAAATTACCTTAATTCCATGGAACACATGGCAATATTACGCGACAAATTAATAGAAGTCCCCAATCTAGATGGTAAGAATCTTTCCAATACGTCTGCGAATCCGCTGTCCACATCACAAAACCATCAGCTTCCAAAGATTCTTTTATGGCAATAATTTGAGCTGATCAGTCCCTCACGTGCGTCACAAAACTTCAATTCTTAATGGGATGTCTGGTAGGTAAAGCCGCTTCACGTCTTCATAGTGTTTCAGTTACCGCATCAAACTTTCAAATCGCTTGGGATGACATGATCTCCTATTATCATAATAAGAGACTACATGTTGACTCAGCAGTTCAAGCTATTATATCCGCGAAAGCTGTTCACGAGGATTATTTTTCTAAACTGGAGACCTTGTACAACAAAATTAATAAAGCCTTGGGATCGCTTGAACGTCTTCGTCGTAACGTAAGACAATGGAATGATGTCCTCACACATATCGTTTCCCGCAAACTAGATGGTGCATCAGTTAAAGAATGGAAAAATCGTTAGGATCTTCAACAGAACCACCAACCTGGGCGGCACTTAAAGATTTCATCCTTACTCGCATTCGCTCGCTTCAAGCTTTTGAACGAGCTAGTTCAGGATAAAGCATTTCCAAGTTCCACTCATCCAACCATCAAACAAAGGTGAAGGCGCATCACGTAGCTGCACACCACACAAAACAGGTATGTTTCAATTCTAAAGGCGAACACTACATCTCTTCATGTCCAGGTTTTCTATAAAAACTCCTGCTAACCGTGTCGAGCTTCTAAAACAGCTGAGACTCTGCTACAACTGCCTTGGTCATCACACAACTAGTGCAGGCTTTTCGAAATGGAGATGTCAAAAATGTGGAGGACGTCATCATCAACCAAACACGCCCATTGATTCAGTTCCATCTACACGATCTAATCAAGACATCTCCACCAACAACATCAATCATTTTTCTGCTTCCTCCAATGTGACCTGAATCAATCAGGTCAACAACGCTTCTTGCAACCGCATTGGTAAGAGTCGTATCTAGTTCTGTGGAGCCATACATTTTCCGAGCATTTCTCGACCAGGGCTCGGAAGTAAATCTTATATCGGAGTACCTCATCCTCCTTCTCCAACTTCCTAGATCGTACACAACTTTATCGATAGTTGGCATTGGAGGCGATTCATCATCATCCCATCAATCAAAAGGTTTGGTAACAATGAATCTGCAATCTTGCATAAGTAACTTCAATTGCATCTTCAACTCTTATGTGCTATCGAAACTTACCAACCTTTTACCACCAGCTGTCATCAAGCACACGGACTGGCCACATTTGCAAAATATCGATCTAGCAGACTCAGAATATCATCAACCTGGACGTGTAGACCTCATCCTCGGAGCAGAAGTAAAGAGTTTTCCAATAAGGACTTGACAACTTTGAATTTAATTTGTGAACGCACTCTTTCACTAATCATCAAACTGTTACTGTCAATTTATTCAGTAAACTTAACATTTTCATCATGGTAAAGTACACGAACGAGCAATGTCTGCAAATTATAAAAATTTTCTACCGAAATTCGGAGTGGGTGACTGCAACTTTAAGAGCGTTAACTTCAGATTCAAAACCGGTATAGTACTTCATTCTAAGTGTTGCCGTTGGTTTTCAATAATTTTTTTCATTTTAAGTCATTTTTTTCTAAAATTGCCCCTACCTCCAAAACAGGGCGAGAAAGACCTCCTCTTCGCATAGTAAAAAATGCTTGTTTTTTAACCCTCTACAAAAAACCGTTATCAATTTTTGGCGCTAAAGTTATCGTACTCTAGCCACAGAGCGTGTTACAGTACAATCTGAGTGAAGGAACATATTTCATAAATATTAACTTAACTGAGAAAATAATGGTTATATTCAATATAAGACTAAGAAACTTATGTACCACATAGACCAGAACTTCCAATCTTATGTGGCCTCTGCAATCTAAGAGAAAGAGAAGATATGTTCCATTTCATCGCAAAGTGTCCTATTCTCGGAAAGATTCTTGTGACGTTTTTTGCATCAAATGTACTAGGGTTGGAGGATACCATTCGCATTTTGAACGGTGAACATAGTTGGGAAGTGCTACATACATAAATATGTTGTGAACGCATTACATTACAGGAGATCCGTAATTGAGGAAGATTTTTAAGAAAACTCCTAAAAACTATTTACTTCATTTTAACAATGTTCTCTCTTACTTTCGTAAGCAATTGTTAATGTCAATCTGGTAATAAATGTATTCATGGAATATTTAGTTAATACAAAAGCTTACAGTTACAGTTAAGATTTTTACAATTGGGTGAAAGGTTGGTTGGTGAACATACTATAGGGAAAAATTTGAAAGTTAAGATAAACTGTAGGGAAGTGTTTAAACATTTTGGAAATTTTCACTCCGTCGCGAGCACGGGATTGTTAGATGGGTTAGGAACAAGAGTAGTTTCTAAAACTGGAGTTGGTAGTTTGAAGAGATCATTCGCAACATCATGAAGTAAAACTTCATGAAGATCTGTCGAAGATCCTTAGGGTTCGTGGGAAGCTTTTCTTACTGTAGTTCCATCGATGCATGTAGAGTCGGAGTGATCGTGTAAGTAGATGAGAAATATATTTATATTAATATATTTATTTACTTATTTATATCTTCTTATAAGTCGTAATCTTATTTTAGACTAACATTTAAATTAACGATTACAATTAAATTTTAAAGAATTCATGATAGCTGTTTCACAAAGCAATCTATATATATTGAAATCAATAGCATTTCTATACGTTTATTAATTATTTATTAATCCTATGACTGATCATTTCGTCGATAATTCGTTTTGTGTATAGAAATAAAAAAAAAGTGTTCTAAAAAAACAGCCAGTATAATTATATGTATAGTGAGCAAAAAGTACCGTATAATAAGATCTTTCTCAGGCGGTTTTAAATTAGTATATGCACATCTTGCTTTATAAAAAAGCAAATAACTGTTCCAATTCATTCTACGGGGTGCAAACTTCGTGCATCGGTTGTGAATTCCCTCAATACGTCATTCTTGATTGCGTTAGTATTGGTTACTTCTACCGCGAGCATCGAACTTGTTGAGTTGTAGAGGCTGAGTAGGGTCAATGAATCTCGAGAAAAAATTCTCCAAACGAGTCCTGAAACCAAAGGATGCTCCCTCCCCCCCTCCCCAACCCCCAAAACACTCCCTCCTACCACTGGGCTGGATCAAGGTGTCATACGACCCGTGCTGAAGATCAACCTGGCTGAGGGCCCAGTATCTCCAAAAATAGCTCAGTTGCGAACGGAGTATCCGGATACCTGGCGACCTCCGGATTAGCTAGCCTTATCTGTATACAGCGGATCTCTGTACAGATGGACACCCCTTTCTCCGCTACTCGTGGGACCATTTATGGAAAAAACCAAGAAAATAAAAATCGAGGCCGGTACTCCTTCAATACCGGGCGGTGGAACGGTGACTACACCGTTTTGTGGCAGGCCATGGACTTGTTGCTGCTACCAAAACTCCTCCCCCCAAGGAGGAATCTGGAGCTCAGCCTCAACGGCACGCTCTATCTAAGGCGCTCTATATCAGACGTCGAAATGCTTCACCCATCATCAAAACCTTCGGATCCATTCCGGAGGTTGAGAGAAGTGCGGAAATAAAAAGCAAGGTTGAGTGGGCTAAAAACATCCTAAAAGACGGATTTTCCACTGCTCCAAAAACGCCAAAAGACTCCTCTAAGCGCCAGAGATCGTTGGAGGAAATCGTACCGGTTTCCAAGAACCCCAAAACACATAGTTCTACAAACCCTGGGCCATCCAACAGCAGATCTCTGAGGTCTTACAACGAAGTCCTAAAGGACGCATTGGTGATCGCGGTGATCGACAGGAGCGATACCGACGGTTCCATCACACCGGAACGGTGGCAACTGGTCAAGCTGAAGCTCTCGAGCAACTTCTTGGCCATCATGCGGGAAAACCCCGGACCACCTCCTATCACAAGCGACGCTGGCTGGCACCAAGGCCATGTCAAACTCATTGCTCGTTCAAACCAGAGATCTCTCGATCTCTTCACCAAAGCCATCGATGGTTTAGGAGAGATTTGGCCAGGTGCAAAACCCGAGGTCGTATCTAAGGAAGACATTCCTAGTAGACCTCGAACTCGTACCTGGATTCCAGCCGAACCCTCCTCTCCAGAAAGTATTCTGGAAATCATCCGGCTCAGCAACCCGACTCTTGCGACTCATGACCGGAAAGTCGCGAAACTGGAGGAACTAAGGGGTTCTTATAGATGCGCGTTAATTGTGATCAATAAGGAATCCCTTAATCCTCTGGCGCAGACGAAAGTCATGATTCGGTTCGGATTCGAGTCCATTCATTTAAGGGTGTACAAAAAGGATGAGCTGGATGCTGATAAGAAACCTCCTCCTCCTTTAATACCTGACTTCACAACCTCGGATCTTGGAGCGTCGGTATCCTTTCCAGAATTGGATAGCGACGACTCCAATCTGTCCGAGGTAGACCGGAGGACCTCAACAACACCGTGGTGGAGGCGACTCTGGAAGACTGTAGCAATGATACGGTTTCTCCAGATTAATCTCCACCACTCAAAAAAGGCTTCGTCGGCACTCATTCTGCGTCTTTCTAAAAACGCAGAAGACATAATCCTAATCCAGGAACCATGGATTGTAGAAGGCGTGGTTCGTGGACTTAGGACACCCACATACGCTCCGCTCTATACAAGAGACAAAGTTAAGATTAGAACTTGTATATTAGTGAAACTTCCCAACCTCAGTGACCCCGACTTAACCGTTGCCAGACTAGAGACTGCCAAAGGCTCCTACTGGCTTTCATCGGCTTACCTTGGCCACGAACAAGTGGGCCCTCTCCCTGGTGATAACCTAGAAAGGGTGGTACTGGAAGCGGGAAGGCAAAAAACTGGCCTCATAATCGGATGCGACGCTAACGCACATCATACGGTATGGGGCAGTACCGACATCAATGATAGAGGTGAGTCACTTTTAGACTATTTTTTAAGTACTAACCTCTTAATTTGCAATATTGGTAATGAGCCCAATTTTATAACAAGAAACCGACAAGAAGTGTTAGATATCACTTTTGTCTCCGACAGCATCACCCAAAGGCTAACAAACTGGATGGTATCGTCTGAACACCCCTTTCCAGACCATAGATACATCCAATTCAGTCTGAGTGATGCTCCCCCAGCCAACCAGCTTTCCGGAACTACCGGAAAACTGATTGGTCAAAATACAGAGGAATACTCTCAGAAACGTTATCCTCTGAACTATCAAGTCCCCCGCGTGACACCAATGAGCTTGACATGAAAGTCAGGGAATTTACTCTGGCTCTCAATAAGGCTATGGCCGCTCCCTGCCCTCTTATTCAACCAAGAGGCAAGAAAAAGCCACATTGGTGGACATCGGCACTGGGACTGCTCAGAAACGCCTGCAGAATACTTTTCAACGCAGCAAAAAGCACAAGAAAAGTGACTGACTGGGACTCATATAAAGAATCCCTCAAATTATACAAAAAAGAACTGAGGAAGGCAAAGCGACAATCCTGGAGATAATTCTGTGACAAAATCACAGAAACCTCTGAGGCTTCGAGGCTAAGAAAAATCCTCTCCACAAATCCTATGATGCCCAGCTGTTTGAAAAAAACCGATGGCTCTTGGACAACCTCAAGTGATGAATCACTCAACCTGCTTCTGGACACCCACTTTCCAGGTAGCTCCCATCTCGCGGCCAGTAGCAGCCCAAACAAGCCTACTGCAACCGTGACCAAAATTCATGGTCTGATTACGAGAGACAAACTGCTCTGGGCGCTGCATAGCTTCAAACCATACAAGTCTGCTGGTCCAGACGGTATTATACCTGCCGAGCTGCAGAGATCCTCAGATATTATTCTACCAGTGTTGGAAAATATTATGAGGAGCTGTGTAGAACTTATCCACATTCCACTGTTATGGAGAGAAGTCAATGTAGTATTCATTCCCAAAGCTGGAAAATGTTCTCATGTGGTCCCAAAGGACCTCAGACCTATAAGTCTATCATCATTCCTTCTGAAAACTTTAGAACGACTGACTGATATCCATATTCGAGCTAAAGTTGATCCAAGACTTCTGTCTACGGCTCAACATGCCTACTGTAAAGGAAAGTCGGTGGAAACGGCTTTGCACTCTCTGACTAGCCACATCGAACGATCCCTACAATATAAGGAGTACACAATGGTTACTTTCCTAGACATAGAGGGCGCCTTTAACAACGTCAACACATCCGCAGTCACGACTGCGTTGTCAACTCTGCAGGTAGACGACTCACTTGGGGAGTTGATCGGTGTAATGCTAAAAATCAGGATAATCAACTCCAAACTGGGTGAGACTTCTGCTAAAAGATATGTCAGCAGAGGTACGCCGCAAGGCGGTGTCCTCTCTCCCCTTCTCTGCATACATACCTGGAAGCGGGTGGTAGCAGAGTGATTGCCTATGCGGATGACGTTACCATAGCCGTCTCAGGGAAACATCTCAATACCATTAAAGAACTCCTCCAAGTAAATCTCAATAGATTAACCCGCTGGGCAGATCGCTGTAGATTGGGAATAAACCCCCACAAAACTGATCTTGTCCTCTTTTCTAGGAAATATAAAATTCCAATCATAAACCCTCCATCAATAAACGGTACCAGTTTAGTTTTCTCCGATACAGCAAAATATCTGGGTCTCATTTTTGATAGGAAACTAAACTGGAGACCTAACATTCAAGAAAGAGTCAATAAAGCTACAATAGGTTTATTCTCTTGCAAAAAGTCCATTGGGAACAAATGGGGCCTTCAACCTCGCATATCCCACTGGCTATACATCTCGGTCATAAGACCGATCCTTACTTACGGGGTGGTTGTCTGGTGGACGGCCTTGGAAAATGCAGTCAACCGGATTAAACTAAGCAGAGTCCAAAGAACAGCATGTCTATGCACAAGCGGAGCCTTGCGGTCTACCCCCTCTGCGACATTAGATATTCTGCTTCACTTGACACTCGACATTTTTAGCAGGCAAGTAGCTGCGACTACATTAGGAATCCTCACAGAGAACATCGATTACACCATACCTGAACTTTAGTTTGACAAAAACTTCCATGTAAGCTTCCCCTCTAGATCATCCTGGGAGGAGGATGCTTTCATGGAGGACAAGTCAATCCATCTCTACACAGATGGATCTAAAACCAATAACGGAGTTGGTGGCGGTGTTTTCTCAGATAGGCTAAATCTAAGCCTCTCTTTCCGTCTTCCAAATCACTGTAGCGTGTTCCAGGCGGAAATTTTTTCGATTAAAGAAGCTCTGTCCTGGCTGAAGAAAAACGTGATATCTGTAAAGGATATCCGCATATTTTCGGATAGTCAGGCCGCCATCAAGTCCTGGACTCGGTCTCATTATATTCTAAAACCGTCCTTGAATACCGATCATCTCTCATGGAGATGGCAGAGCAGTTGGATGCCGGGCCACAGAGACATTCCAGAGAACTGCAGAGCCGATGAACTCGCCAAAATTGGAACCACTCTACCTATCCTATCGGACAAAGGTAGTATAGGTATACCAATCGCTACGTGCAAACTAACACTAAAGCTAGATGCCAATAGAAGAACAGACCTTAGGTGGACTGCTGGACAAACATGTCTAGCGACCAAACAGATCTGGCCAAGGCTGGATCTGAGTCGATCTAAGTGTCTGATCCTTTTAGATAGGAAACATCTCAGCGCCATACTAGGTGTCATTACTGGACACTGCCTCATAGGCAAGCACGCAAGAAGGCTTGGCGCTTTTACTAATAATTTCTGTAGAACGACCTAAACGATCTAGAAAAAATAGACGTTAACAGTCTCCTACGCTTTATTATAAGCTCAAACTGGTTCCAGTAGTAAGAAGATCATAGATCCACGTGGCATCACAATGGGCCAATAGGCCTAAGTGGGTTGGTATTTCCAACAGCCACTCTTACCTAACCTAACCGAACCTAACCTAGTATTGGTTACAAATAATACAACAATATTCTACAATAATATACAACGAATTAATGATTTATTCAAAGGCCTAAGGGTGTGAGAATCATAAAAGTTATTGGAATTGCGCAATAAAAAAAACCCAGCATACGATTAGCCTTGCCGATTATATGTGCATATGTAACGGACAATTTAATTCGGCATCAGAAATTACTCATAAGCCTTATTGATCAGTTACTCTCCTTAATACTGTTCTTTGAATGCTGTAATCAAAGACAATTGGAAACTTTCTTTCTATTGAAAGTTATAACTGAGCATTTATTTATATTGAAATATAAACCATTCAAAGACCACCAGTCGGTAATACGATTAAGCTCATTCTACAATCTAAGCGCATTAGAAACAGAATTTTTAGATCGTCTACATATAAAACATCTAAGTATATAACCGATGGAAGGTAGTTCATGAAAAGAAAGAAAAAAAGTGGACCAACATGGCTACCCGGAGGAACGCCTGAGTAATCCAGAATCCCCTTTGAGCAAACAGAACCAATTTTAACATATTGTTTGTGATTCATCAAATAACTGCCAATCAAACTTAAAATACTGGAATTAAACGCAAACATCTCAAGTTTTTTTCAAAAGCACGGTCAAATGCCGTGGAATAATCTGTGGAAACATAGTTAATTTGTAGGAATTACTACTCACGAAACTACAATATGTTGGCATAAAGTTTTTTTTTTACAACATCTTCAAAAATTTTAGGAATCAATAGCGATTTTACTTTAGGACTATAGTTTTCAATATTTCTTTTACAACCTGATTTGTGAATAAGAGTAATAAATAAATGTTTCCAGGACCCACATTAAATATTTTGCTAATTTTTTTTAAGCTTGAAAACCTTAAGAATACAATAGCAGGAAATTGTCGGGAGCAATATTTGTACTAGACTCAATAAATATATCATCTTCTGTTAAAGATGAAGACCAACAATTCGTAATTCAGTTCTAGGGGTACAACCCCTTAGGCGGAATAAAACATAGCTTCCACATCATCCGAATCAGCTGGATGTTTAGTAAGTTTGACTATTGAGGGAATCACAGGATCAATGAGAGGAGGCGAAGAGATGTTAGATGCTATTAGTGTCTTAGAAATCAGGTTAGCACGCTGAAATAATGTGTAAGCCTGAAGAATACACGCTTATGAGGTGGGTTGGTCGGAGCGTGTGAAGGGTTTTTATTTTGAAGAAGTTTTGACTGGGGTTTTCCAAAACAGGTCGCTTAGACGAAAGAGGCAATTATTTAAACTTTAAAACATCATTTTGGGTCAGAATTTGGATCAGGGGCTTATTTTTAAGTTTAGGATTTTGGGTTAATACTACACTTGTGAGTAGGCTTTTTTAACTTCATGATAGAAAAGCTCTTGCATTCACCCCGAAAATCAAAATTTTGTGATATCTTCACGTTTTAAGCCCAAATAAGAGTCTTGCAATCTAAGACGAGAATTGACTTCTAAGAATACTTTTATAGATCAGTCGTTCACCAACTCGCATAGAGAACAGTCGGCTTTTTTATAGTGTACATCAAAGTGAAAAGACAATTAAGAGGCGATATAAGAAAGTGATTTAGAAGTGGCAGTGTGGCTCAGTGGAGCATTTGTTGGATCGAGACGTGGAGGTTCAGGGTTCGAATCCGCAGTAAGAAAATCGCGGATTCCTTTTCTTTTTATTAATTTCTCAGTGTTAAAACTAAAACTGAAAAGTGGTAGTAGTGTCCAACGACAATGGATACCGGTCAGCCGGAGGTCCCGCAGATGGAACAGCTATCGAATCGGATGACAACCAGAGCATGTGAAATGCAACAACAACAAACAACATCTAAGGCAGCAGCATCAATGCAAAAGTCAGATGATGACTCGAAAGGAGAAAAGAGGCAGAGGAAAAATAAGACCTCATCGAAATTGTCCACAAAGAAAAAAATCAAAGAAGATGAGGACATTAAAGCGGCTGGAAGGGAGTACTCTTATGAGTCTGAAGGGGGTGAGTGCCGACATTGGAGAGGGGAACTCATTTAAAGAGTTGTCAGATGATGATACCTCTGCAGAAGAGGAAGAGAATGATGAGGCAAGGCTTGACAAGCTTATAAAAGAGCTCCTTGAGAAAAGGGAGAAGTTACGGCAGTAAAAGCAACAAAAACAACAACAATAACAACTACAGCAAACTATAAAAGAGTTACCGATGCAGCAAAAGCAGATGCAACAACAAGAACAACGATTGCAACAGAAGAAGCAAAAACAACAAAAACAACAACAACAGCAACATATACCGCAGAAAATGTAAATGCGAGTACAACAACAAACATCGCTGCTGCGAATCAACAGAATTTTTATGTCAAACGATTAAGTGCGAATAAGCACATTATTATGTATAGTAGTATGGAGGAATACAGAAAGGTACGTACCGCTCTAGGAAAAGCAGATACGGAATATTATACATATACCCCTAAGGGTGAAAAACTTCAGACGGTGCTGTTAAAAGGCATCGATCCAGCAATAAAGACGGGGGTGCTCGAAGAAGAGCTTCAAAGTTTAGAGAGCGACGACCTTAAGTTCGTGGGGGTCAAGCCGTTTACCACGGCCGGGGCAAGGGATGGTAAGCGTAAATTACCATTCTTCTTAGTACAGTTAACGCCCAACAGCAAAATCGATAGTCTGCGAAAAATTAAATTCCTATATTATCATGCTGTAAGTTGGGAAAAATTAAAAAGGGCAGATCGTGTACTGCAATGTATGTGCTGACAGAGGTTCGGGCAAGCCGCGGCTAATTGCAATATTCAATTTAGGTGCGTTAAGTGTGACAAGGACCACAAATATGGAGAATGTCCTTTAGGCAGCGATAGAATAGTAGATAGGGGTCAACTCTTTTGCGTACTCTGCAGAAACCCTGGGCACCCTGCTAATTTCAGGGGCTGTCCTAGGTTCCAGGAGCTGAAAAAGAAAGCCCAGGCGTTGATCGAAGAAGAGAAGCGTCAGAAGAATCGTGCTTTCTCTAATTTTGTGGCGCCCAATGTATCCTTTGCCCAAATGGTATCTGGATCGGGTAAGGCCACAATGACAGCAAAAAATGCGCCCACGGTAGCCGAAAAAGCACCGGAAGCGGATCCGGATTTGAAAGCCATCCTTCTGTCCTTGCACGGAAAAATCGATCATTTTCAGAAACAATTAAACGAACAAGCGTCTCGAATTGACGTCATCTATTGGACCCTGACAAGTCTAGCACGCCGATATAATGTCTGCTACGTTGAATGAGGTTAATCTGAAGATCCTTGCGTTAAACGTTCACTCACTAATCAGGATAGAGAGAAGGGCCAACCTACAAAATCTGTTGTTAAGTGAATGTCCAGATGTGCTTTCGGTAAACGAAACTAAGCTTAACCAGAATCACAAAATTGGCTACAGTGGCTACAATATTTATAGAAGAGACCGTCCACATTCCTCAAAAGGGGGTGGGGTTGGTATCTTATTACGCAAAGGCATGCGCCATAGGGTCATATATAGCGGGGATTTGATGAGTTTCTGGGTGTTGGAAGCCTACATCGTATGCATTCCTCTTCATAATCGAAGGCGAGTGTATGTGGTGTCGCTTAACGCACCCGAAGCACCTAATCCCATTCAATTTATAATTGAGCTGGAAATACTTATTCGTTGCCTTCAGCTTCAATCGGAAGAAAATTATTATTTTTTGGCCGGAGATCTTAATGCTAGACATGCGGTATGGGGAAATAATCCGCCAAACACCAGGGGCAACCAGTTATACTACTGGTGGGGTCAACATATGATTGAGTACAGACTTGAACTGTACGCGACGAATATCCCATCCTTCCCATCAGCCGGTTCTTTCCTGGACTTGGCATTAATAGACAGTAGATTAGAACTGACTAACGCTGATCGAAACACAAGGAACTGCTTGCGAACGTTCGAGTACGATAGTGATCACTACGGACTTGCCGTCACAATACGGATCCCAAACTAGCAAACGCAGGTGGAGCAGTGTGATCAAGTGTACCCATACGACTACCGTAAGGTATGGTGGTCGTGCTTCTCCAGAATCTTAAAGCGTAATTTACGTTTGAGTGGAATTGATCCCCCGACTAACAGAAACTTTACAAACGAAGAAATCGACCGTAGTTTACTGACAATGCCAGACGTTGTCAAACGAACGATGGAACAGACTATCATCCCTCGGATAGAATACTCAGACGAAAGCCAGATCGAAAAGTACAGAATTCCAACAAACAATGCGTTGTACGCACACAAAAGTGGACTGCTCTCGAGTCTTAAGCAGCTGTACAGACAGTTCACTGACAGAAACGACTCGGAAATAAGAACACTAAAATCAATGATCAAAAACCTAAAACAATTAATTAAAGAAAATTACAGTAAGTCTGTAAGTCTGTACTGGGGCAATATGATTCGGGCTATAAAATCCAGTAGTCCGAATATGTTCCCGCAGATAAATAAATTATTCACGCGGAAAGATCCCAATGACATTCAGTGTGTCCGAATTCCACAAACGACAGAAAACAAACAGACGCTACTGACCGTTGGCATAAGTCCAGAGAGAGCCGACCGTATTCCAAACGTCGTATTAAGACACCTGCCCTTGGAAGCAGTGGATATATTTACTACGCTGTTTAACAATGCGCTGAATAATGCATATTATCCAAAGCATTGGAAAACAGCAGTGGTGCATCCCCGAAAAGGGATAAAGTTAGAACTAACCCTGCTAATCTCCGGTTAATTAGTTTGCTTCCGAATATTGGCAAGGTATTCGAGAATGTGGTTAATAGAGCGCTATTAAGGTGGGTTGAGGAAAATAATATAATTCCGGAAAATCAGTTTGGTTTTAGGGCGAGATATGACACTATTCATGCTACGTCAAAGCTGGTCTCCGACATGCAATTTAATAAATGCAAGAACCAGTGTACGGGTGCCTGCCTCGTTGACTTTGAGAAGGCCTTCGACACCGTATGGTTAGAAGGGCTTTTCTATAAGTTGACCAGGATGGGCATGCCAAAACCTTGGCTTATGGGAAAGTGATCTAGTAGGTTCCCTCAATCATGCCATAGCGTACGCAGACGATTTAGTGGCGTAAAGATCAGGTCCTAAAATCGAAGTCATCAATACTCTTCTGCAGCGTGATTTCGATCATATTAAGGCGTATTGCGATGATTGGAAATTTAAAATCAATTTTCAAAAGTCAGAAAAAATCTTGTTCAGGACTCCCTTGAGATGGGCTTATAGGGATACCAGACATAACTGGCGAAATTTGGCCATCATTGGACAGCACGGACTATTGCTGGAGCCAAGAAGGCTTTAGCCCTGACAAGAAGGCTGTTTCACAACAGTCTCCAGGGTGAAAGTCATATGCTATGTGGCCCTAATCAGGACAGTCATCCTGTGTAGTTCAACGTAGCGCCGTATCAGATGGAAAGGATTCGGGTGTTTGAAAGGCAGTGTCTTAGGACTCTTCTTGGCTTGTATAGAACACCAGAATCAGAGTACATAAGATATTATCCCAACAAAGTCCTTTACGATGGTGCTAATCTGAATAGGATTGACAAATTCCTGATTAAGGTGATTCGAAGACACGTTGCAAGGGCAATAACCAACGATAATCGCCTGATCTTTGGGGCTTATTACCCCAATGAAATGTACCACGAGAGCTCACTTCTATCGGGCATTATCCCGCCAGAGGCTTTTCTCCATATTGATGCTAAAGGGTTAATACAAAGCAGGGATGGTATCCCGGTAATATACCACCGCCACCGCGGTGAGAGGGACAAGCGGCTCATCTACGACGGGTATGTTGCCAATGCTCAGGAGCTGCTCCGTTTTAGTCCCGCGATTGCGGACAGCGATCAGATCGATGCCGAGAAACAGTACGCCGAATTCTGGTGGCTTCAAGAAGGAGAAAGGGATGGCTCGCTCTCCTAGGTCGGTACGTTACTTAGGTAACATATTCCTCTTAGTTGTAAGTTAGAGTAGGGATAGTTAGGGGGATCTCGTGGAAAGGCCGCGTTCGTTAGCATGAGGCCGCACCTCTGAGAAATGACCAGTGGTTTATTGCATTGGTTAAGTCTTGGTGGTGCGTGTGCACGAACGATGTTGACGAATCACTGGAGCCCGAAATCGCAATAGGGATGGTGACCACCCGGTGCGAGAGGCTACGAGTGCTCACCACCCCGATTATAGTTAAGTTAGGTTAAGTAGCTTAAGTAGGTTAAGTAGAATAGGGTCATAGTTTTAAGTTTTATATAAAATTATAAAAAGATACGGTATCTAAGTTTTTCTAAAATTATTTTTCTTGGAAATGTTACATATTTTATAATTTATAGATAAGATTAATCGTAAGATAGTTTTTTAAGGCCGAAAGGCGAAATTGAATAAAATTGTTAAGTTTAGAGCGTTCGGTAAGAGCCAGTAAGCTAGATTAAGTAATTGTTGTTGTAAGATTAGATAATAATGAAAGCTACAATAAAAATTAATTTAAAAGTAAAGAAAAAGTATGCTTTTATACATTCAGGCTGGCAATATTGGTTAACAAAAAGACGATTAATGGTAGCACATCAAATGTGTGTCATGAAGTTAATGAAGACCATTAGGGTAAACCGGACAGGATGTTATACTCGTAGATGTGTAGGTCAATCATTTATTCCCACAAACACTTCATAATATGTCCATCATAATAAGAAGGAGAACAAGGGATATTCCAAGAATTCCAAGAATCGCATTAGTAGCTAGAGAGTTCAGTATAAGTGAGCAACTGGGAAAGATACTTAAACAAATAATAACTGTATACTTATCTAGTGTCTTATATTGCTAGGCTGGGCAGAAGTTAAAGCAGCGACATCCAGTTTGGACATATAAAACTGCGATTTAATAAGCATCTTAGTATGTTAGGCATAGGTGAGCCCACCTCATGCAACGGTTGCTGTAGGGGAGATAATGATTCCGCGGACCACTTGCTATGTCAATAGCAAACCCGGGTTTATTTAAGCTGCCAGGAAGAGTTGAGAAATTCTTCTTTGAGCCTTGCTCAGGTTTCCAAAGGCCTTCATGAAAGCCTTGTATCTTCATAGTTCGAAAGCGTTGAGAGTTTTTAGCGTAGTGCGGCTGTCTTTACAGATAAAGATAGCTTGCCCACTTGCCCTTAACAATATAGTTCAATGCCATTAGTATTGCATCTCCGCTTGGAGGACAGACACAAAAATATCGGTACATCGGTACCGGAGCCATCGGTAAAGATTCGACTACATTATTTTTTGGTTCATATCTTGAGTGTAGGGAAGAATAACTTTGTTTTTCGACAGCAACCGGAATTCCGATATCGCTATATCAGGCGACAGGTCCAAAAGTCAAATGACAGTCACTGCGCTGGATTGACGAAGCATCATTCTGGCCTAAAGTAAAAACTTCCTTTTAAATAGATGATGGCCTTGCGAATGCAACCCACGATGGACTGAGAAAAGCTTACAAGTAGCCGAAATAAACCATGATTTAGGGTTTGGTAAAGGCGTTAAAGTAGTTGCATGAATGCTTTTTTGATCAAACAAAGCCTATATATCACATGAGATGTAATTGATACAGGTGCCGCTCTTGATGACGTTTTATAACACAACTTTAAGAACAACTTCACTTTTGATAAGATTGACTGAAACTTGTATCAATTACATAAATCGTCGTACTAGTCCAGTGTACATTCAAATCTGCCCACTAGATTTCGGATGGTAATAGCGTAACATCTTTCACTTTGGTATGCATGTTTCATCTTAGATAGACAGTGATAGTGATAGGCCCTAGTTATGAGTCGCTATTGGACTTGTTAACGGGGAAGAGAGGTTTGAGCATGGAGCTGTGAATCTTGCTAAGTGCCTTTTGACTCAGTATAGTCGAGGGTTTTTGAGCAGCGTGCTGGTGCGACAGATAAATTTCCGCTAGTACTTACCAGCTGATAATTCCCTAAGTATGCCTATTAAATTGGGTTAATTCAATTACTTCTTCTCTTTCAAACAATATAGGCCGAAAGATAGCATTGTTAATACCCTGGTCAGTTGATATTATGAAGCCTAGGAAAGTGTTCTGAACATTAGCATTGGAACATATGTATGATCTGTTCGTTTTTAGTGGAATTACACTATTCATTCCGGAGATCATCAGGCTCAGCAATCCCACCCTTCCGGTTTATGCCTGGAATGTCCCGAAACTGGAACAACTAAGGGGCTCTTATAGATGCGCATTGATTGTGATCAATAAGGAATCTCTTAACCCTCCAGCGCAGACTAAAGGCACGATTCAGTTTGGTGTAGAAATAATTCACCTAAGTGTTTATAAAAAAGATGAGCTGAATGCTGATAAGCAACTTCCTCCTCCTCAAATTCCACCTTAGATCTTGCAGCGTCGATATCCATTCCAGAAATGGATAGCGACGACTCCAATTTATCCGAGGTGGCAACTAAGCCGTCAGTCTCCTCTTCTGATACTCTGTCGGAATTGGAAACCGATGACGAAATAAAAAGAGATTCTATACGATCAGAGAACGAAGATGAGCTCTTGGGCACATATTCCGAATTGGAGGACTCGAACATAATTTCAGATTTTTAACGTAAACCACCTGTCATGGAGACTTATGTTTACGGGATGCCCATACATCCATGGGGGCAAGGATACGCCTTGCTATCGCTCTGCCGCCTTCCTGAGATACCAATTCGGAACTGTGTTGCCGGCACAAGTTCCACTCTTGGTATGAGTCGAGGCCGACCTAAAACCTCTTACTGCTCTTAGTGTCGCAACACCCAGTACTTATTGCAACCCTACATTGGGCCAACTAAAGGAAGACCCTTCCCGCGATTTTGGGTTTAAACCACAGACACCATGACGTCCCAAAAGGGGGCCTTCCTCTTCAAGTCCGGGCCTGACCGTGATCCGGGGGGCTCCTGACTCCCGTGGTAACGTGATTTAAGTCCTGGTAGGGACTACCGCTGGTCCAGCCGCCAACAAGACCTATGACCGGCAACTTGTGACTGATCGAATCACCTTCGGTAGCGTCATCTGAAGATGATTACGATAAGACCAGTACTTTGCTCTGCCCCCGTTCATTATTAGACAACGTCATTGATGGGCGAAGCCTTGATAATTGGGCGCGGACCCAAAGGACTCGAACAGCACTATGGTGGAGGCTACTCTGGTAAATTGTAGCATTGATAAGGTTTCTCCAGATTAATCTCCATTATTCAAAAACGGCTTCGGTCGCACTTATTCTACGTGTTTCCAAAAACGCAGAAGACATAATCTTAATCCAGGAACCATGGATCGTAGAAAGCGTGGTTCGTGGATTTGGGACACCTGTATACGCTCCGCTCTTTTCAAGGAACAAATGTACGAGTATATTAGTGAAACGTAGCCTTAATGCACTTTTGCTTCTTAACCTCAGCGACCCCGACTTAAACGTTGCCAGATTAGAGACTGCCAAAAGCTTCTACTGGCTGGCATCGGCATATCTTGGCCACGATCATGTGGGCCCTCTGCCTGGTGATAACCTAGAAAGGGTGGTACTGGAAGCTGGAAGACTAAAAACTGGCCTCATCATCGGATGCGACACTAACGCTTATCACAGGGTATGGGGCAGTACCGACTTCGACGATAGAGGTAAGTCACTTTTCGATTATATTGTAAGTGCTAACCTCATTGTTTGCAACATTGGCAATGAGCCCACTTTTATAACAAGAAACCGACAGGAAGTGCTGGATATCACTCTTGTCTCCGACAGACAACAATACTCTAATGCTAACGAATTAGAGTATTAATGCTAACGAACAGATACATATAATTCACCTGAGTGATGCTGCTCCAAGCTAACCAGCATTCTGGAATTATCGGAAAACTGATTGGCCAAAATACAGAGGAATACTGTCAAAAACACTATCCTCTGAACTTTCAAGTCCCTTACGTGACACCAATGAGCTTGACATGAAAGTCAAAGAATTCACCCTAGTTCTCAATCAGGCTATGGCTGTTTGCTGCCTCTTATTCAACCTAGAGGCAAGAAAAAGCCGCAGTGGTAAACATCAGCACTGGCACCGCTTAAAAACGTTTTCAGAAAACTTTTCAATTTAGCAAAAAGCACAACAAAAGTGACTGACTGGGACTCATACAAAGAATCCCTCAAAATATATAAAAAAGAACTGTGGAAGGCAAAGCGACAATCCTGTGACAAAATAACAGAAAACTCTGAGGCATCGCCGCTAAGAAAAATACTCTCTACAAATCCTATGATGCATAGCTGTATGAAAAAAACCAATGGCTCTTGGACAACCTCAAGTGATGAATCACTCAACTTGCTACTGGACACTCACTTTCCACGTAGCTCCCTATTCGCGGCCAGTAGCAACCCAAACAGGATCATTGCAACCATGACCAAAATTCATGGTCTGATTACAAGAGACAAACCATACAAGTCTGCAGATCCGGACGGTATAATACCTGCCGAGCTACAAAGGTCCTCAGATATATTGCATTCACCGACTAGATACAGAGTACACAATGGTCGCTTTCCTGCACGTAGAGGGCGCCTTTAACAGCGTCAACACATCCGCTATCACTACTACGCTGTCAACTCTGCAGGTAGACGACTCACTTGGGGAGTTGAGCAGTCTTATGCTAAATAGAAGGATAATCAACTCCAAACTGGGTTGGGCTTCTGATAAAAGATGTGTCAGCAGAGGTATGTCGCAAAGCGGTGTCCTTTCGTCAATGAACTGCTGATATACCTGGAAGCGGGGGTAGCAAGGTGATTGCCTATGCGGATGACGTTGCTATAGCCGTTTCAGGTAAGCATCTTAATACTCGTACTATTAAATAACTCCTTCAGCTAAATCTTAACAGATTAACCCTGTGGGCAGATCGCTATGGATTGGGAGTAAAACCCTATAAACTGAACTGTCCTCTTTTCCAGGAAATATAAAATTCAAGTTATAAACCCTTCCTCAATAAACGGTACCAGTCTACTCTTTTCTTAATTTAACTTAACATTCAAAAAGAGTCAAGAAAGCTACAGTATCTTTATTCTTTTGACGAAAAAGCCATTGGGAACAAATGGGGCCTTCAAACTCGCATAAGACACTGACCATACATCTCGGTCATAAGACTGATTCTCACCAACGGGGTTGTTGTCTGGTGGACGGTCTTAGACAATGCAGAAAATTAAACAGAGTCCGAAGAATAGTATGTCTATGCATAAGCGGAGCCCTACGTTCTACTACCTCCGCGGAATAGATATTCTGTTTCACTTGACACCCCTCGATATCTTCTTAAGAAGAAAACTTCACTGAGGAGCTTTCTTTTACAATGACTTAAGCGAACTAAAGAATATAGACGTTAACAGTCTTCTACGCTTCATCATAAGCTCATATTGGTTCCATGAGTAAGAGGATCACATATCCATGTGACATCACAATGGGCCAACAGTCCTAAGTGGGTTGGTCTTTCTTCTTTTACCTATTTACCTACCTACCTACCTTGCCTTTTTTTGGTGGCTGTATTACAGAATCATAGAAGAAATAATCTAACGTAACGACGAACTTGCGCTATTATCCATTAATCTTATATGACCCCAGCAGCAAATTTGTCCAAGTTGAGATTCTGCGAGTAATTTAGGGGCAATAAGACAATCTTGGTCTTTCAGATAGCTCGTTCATATGAATATCCAGCACGCATCTTCAATATTTATTACAAATGCTGAATCTGCAGATGAACACTTAATTATTTGTACCTCCCTGCAATAATATCTTATTCAATTTGGAAAAATTTTGTTTTTCAAATTTGTAGTTCAAAATTAATGGAAATCAATAAAAAAATCCTAAGGCGCAAAGTAATTAACATTTCTACTGCAAACATTTACATTTTCTATAACCACACACAGTAGCTCCGAACACAGTAGCTAAAAGCTTATAAAATGGATTATGCTGTGTATTTGAGTCTACCTAATGTATATGGCCGTGTCTGATTGGCCTAAGGATTCTCTTTAATTGGTATATAATCAGCGTTTGGATATAGCATAGAACTTTGGCGCCATAATTGCGCTAATGATCAGCTTTATAAACTTATATATCCACAGCTAATTGGCCTGCAGCGACATTGTATCTATAGACTCTAATATTATGATAGAATGGAAAAAGTACCTGGGATAAACAAAGAAACAGGATCTACTCAAAGTTCGAAGACATTATATACTTCTCTGTCATCACGCCACTCTTGTGACAAAAATTCCATAAAAATAAACGGAAATAGTGAAAGAGTAAAAACAAAACAATTTTTATTTGTGTGAGCTTCCTTCTAGACTAAGGTATAATTTCCGATGGTAATAGTCCGGTAAACCATAAATAAATATAATCAATGACGCAATCAAGGTAAAGTTAATGGCGCTGGTACCCCACCATCTTCAATCGAAAATCAACAAAAAAATTTTTTTTTTACAAAAAAAAATATACACAATATGTTGCAAATATTCACACGGTTAATCCGCTTCAATTATCGAGGTATCTTGTACATGTACCTACTATTGTATGTGTATTTGAGCACTGTGTCTAGTTATTGTCTATTGTTTTTTTTTTGTATTTTTTTTTCTCACTAGTGAACAAATTTTATTGGCACAAGATGATAGTTACTGGTGCTGATAGAAATTGAGTCATGACCAATTGTTCTAAGCGATTCGTGAATTTATTTTTATAGCGAAATTTATTTTTGTCTCTATCCGTGGTTGAGTGATGAGGCCATATAGTGATCGTACTTGCACGAGAGACTATGTTTCATGGAATTAAATTAATCAAGCGGCATTTAAAATCCTATTCAAATTGTCTCTCTGTCAAGTGCACCAATATAACGTCTATATTTGATGAGGAAACGAGACGTTAAACACTTGTGTCTATTACTATAAAGATATTTGAGTATGTCAATATATGAGTAGGTAGATGATTGGTAATGAGACTTCATCTAACGTCGCGCTGTCGTTTAGTATGATGATCATCTAAATATAACACATATAACACAGAGTCGATATCGTACCTAAATTATAATTAAATTAAATTAGGGTATCTGGTATAGTTTGCACTGCACTGATAAAACGATTTCAACATAACAACCCGGTATGCCAATGCTAAAAGATCGAAGCTTTTGCTCGAGTATTTTGTTTTCATTTACAAGTGAATAGTTTTTTCCACGGTATTAATGTTTTGAACTGAAAAACATTTATGGTTCGAAACCACCTCGTCTGAGTAAGACTATAACTCCCTCCCTCACTTGAAGCTAAAGAAGACTGATGGGTAGACTTGAGTTTGTATGTAATACAACACCATATCGGCAAGCGATGAAGGTTGGATTCTTCTGCACCTATCGTTTAAATATAGGACACCTTTGCGGAGCTCAGCCATCAATTCTTTCTTGCTTCCTGGTGGATCTTGGCCAACAAATATTACAACTTCGCTAAAACATATATGTATGATATAATTTTCCAAAATTTGTATCTATGTATCTGCAAAGCCTGAAGCCCTAAAGTGTATAAAAATAATATCGTTGAGTCTCTCATATAAAAATGAGAAACATGTAGTTTAAGATATTTAAGTAAACAAGTTTAACATAAAATACAAAAGAAGATTAAGCATAGATTGAAATAGAAATCACCCCCATGCGACGGCTTGTTTTTTAAAAAATTTTTTTGGATTTTTTTTTTGGCGTCTAATGAAAAGATAAAACTTTGAGTTCTTGCCCTTTATATATTACTATTTCAAGAGTATGTAAAACAAATTTTAAGTAAAAGTCTTCATTAGAACGTAAGTTGTACCACTCTGACGACACACTCCTTGAAAACAAAGGACACGCACTTCCTCCACGATTTCGGCTGATTGGCTTATCAAAAGAAAAAAAACAGTGTTTTAATCTATAAGCCCAAATCATTTGAAAATATGGAAAATTGGGTTTTTGACAGACTTGTGAAAAAAAAGTTTCAAATCTCATGATTTTTTTTTCAGTTTTTCTTACGCAAAAAATAGAAATACTCGGAATTTTAGTCTATATGTGTTGAGTCTACCCTATAAATTTCAAGTGAATCGGTCATACCGTTTTCGAGATATGATGAGGGAACGTTTGAAAAATACAGTTTTAAGAGAAGCGCGTTTAAAGTTTCAAATACGGTTAAAACTATGAAAATCTTAACTTACCATCAATCTGCTATGCAAAGCTTGACAAAACAATTAACCATAAAAACGTCCTTCTATACCTACTTTTATAAACTTGTCTAAAGTTGTCTAAACTTGTCTATACTTGTATAAATCCACATTTGTATAGAAGGGTCTCAGGCGCGGCCTTCTATTACTCAATTCAACGCTCCGAACATCTGCTTCTTGTAACTGCTGTATCTTTATAGCGACTTCAAATTCTAAAAAATCACTTTACCAGCATATTCTACACATGTTATACAAAAAAAATTATTTTTTCAACTCATCACACCTTTAAGTTTAAATAAAATTGTTTTGCTTTTTTTAAGACCCCAACTTTTGGTAGCTTTCGAAGTTCATTTGGTAGTTCATTAAGTGTAGTTGGTATAGTGACCTTATATCTTCTCCTACCATACTCGTTCCAGAACCTCGGAATTGTATAATGTTGTTGTTGTCTCCTCCTGGTGTTGAATGTCTGTTGAGTTGGGATTAGGTAAGTATTGTCGTTATAGAAGTGCCTTAATATTAACAGTTTATGCAGTCTCACAGCTGTTGGTAGTTATTTAGTGTATTTTATAGTTGTGTCCTAATCCAGCTCTGTGAATCATATTTTCTATTCGTGTCTGTATCTTCTGAAGAGATTGCATTCCTGTCGCTCTTACCCATGCTAGTATCCCGTACACAAATAGCACTGCCGCAGTACAGATGGTGGGCAGAGATTCCTCAAATGAGCGATAGCACTTTAGGTTGTAGTCCACGGTTACCCTAAGGTATGTGTATGTCGATACATTTTCAATATACTGCGAACAGTTATTTTCTCTTATCAACTCGAGACCTCCATTTCCGTTTCAGGACAAATCGTTAAACTTGATTCGAAGTTCTGTTTTGTGTAACATATACGCGTAGGTCGGATGTGCATTGTCTTTGTTTTTTGTGCATTGATAACTAGACCATGGTCATGACACCAGGCTGTTACTGCGTTACATTATTTCTGCAATATGTCTAAAGCATCTTCAATATTTTTGTGGCTGTATCGTCCGCGTAAGAGTAACTGGTACTTTTTTTCAGAACCGAGAGTAAGTCGTCGACATATATTGTAAACAGAAGTGGTCCCAATTTTGATCCCTGTGAATATCATATTCAATGCTCTCTTTACTGCTAGTCTGTTCTGCTATTTTTACTTTAAATTTCCTGTTCTAAGGTAGCTTTCGAAACAGGCTAAAACGTGACAACTCACACCTATTTTCTCTAGCTGTCTAAAAATATGCTGATGATTTAAGGTATCGAAAGCCTTCTTGAAAGCGATTGCAAAAGCAATTTAGACTAGTATAGAGTCTGTTTGCTAGTTCTACTTGTGAATCTGGTTCTATTCCTTTAGCTTCCATGCATTCATATCAAAGAATAGAAAAAAGAAATTATTTTTAATTATCTCCCTCATAGCGGAGGTTTAAGAGTGTCTTAGATAATCACAATCTAGGGAGAACATACCTGATTTATCACATCTTTTGGGAATCACCCTTGGAAACCTACAATGGTGGGAGAATTTGCACTAGATACGACTAGTAGCCATGATGCTCAGGCTAGTAAAAATTAATCTCTACCATATTAGCAGATGACTCTGCCATAGGGCTGTGGGTTGTAAACGAGAGCTTACAGTCTTGCTAAAATATGTTTAAATCTTAACCTGCAGTACAAATGACCTTACAGTCAACCTGATCTGACAATAATGCCATCAGCATAGCATAAGGCTATATGTCGATCTGGAACCCTTTTAAAAATCTAAATATTTAAATTGTGGAAAGGAAGTAAGCTAATATATATTTCTATACAATATATTTCTTAAGTTCTCACATTCATATAACAGAAAAGATTACAATGAAAGATATCGTAAAATTTCAACCTCTAAAGTACAATCTTTCAAATAAGAATCGTATTCCAATGCACAAAGCCGTATGGTAGAGGAGTTATTTCTATAACCTAAATGAGAACTTTGTATATCTTATATATCTTACATATCTTACATACATGTATCTAAGTATATGTCAATTTACTAGTGCAGGCTCTTCGAGTAGGCTGAATGGCATGACATCAATATAAATCTTATGTGTGTATTCTGGTTATACGAGTAACATACGTTCTATTCCTCGCAAATGTCAAACGAAATACATAATTCATCTAGCGTTCCACAGCAGAGCATACGTTGCATTGAATTCGATGAAATTTGAAAGTCGAAGATTTCTTCCAAGATTTGTATCAGCATGAAGATTTGATCTATATGTCACGTGCCAGGCCAGAAATAAGAGTTATCGTTGCCGAGAACTATTTGGTCTTAGACGTTGAAACATTACGTTAGATACTCGTAGATTTTTATTATGCAACATTATATGAGGGTGGGTGTTGTATGATATGGGTTAGCGCCGATCGGCGTCAACATTTCGATGCGCAGTGCTGTTTTGTTGAGTGTTGAGTAAGATGAAAGTAGTAGAATTCGAGTATTCTGTCGGAAATGTCTTATCCGGCGGATAAACTTACGTGATTGAATCAACATTAGTTATAATTGCGAGCGGCCAATATAGACTCGAACCATTCCAGTCAAGATACGTCTTGACTTACTTTCATAAGCCCAACTACGTAAAAATACTGTGATTTAACGTGGAATGGATGCAATAGCGACAAGCCGCCAGAAGCCGGAAACGTTAGTTGAGACAATGTTTTAAGGGCAACGATGGATGCGGACCTTACGAAATCAGTGCGGGAGATTTCACAGAGTCTTAAGCTCCCGAAACGCTAGCGTAAGTCTAATATGCGTACACGCCCCTAGCGAAGACAAGGACGACACCACCAATGAATGTCCGAAGTATGATAGGAAAGGAGGATATATTTGGTGCGACAGTTGATAATCATAGTCTACACGACACCACGTCTGGCAACGGATTTAGGCTTATTGACTTTGTGGCGGAATGAAATATTACCATATTAAGCACAAGTTTTCCTTATCTCAAGGGGACATGGCGGTCTCCGGATCATCAAAACCTAAATAAAATTGATCATTTTTCTTAGACACAGGGCATGCGTCCAGTATTCTGGACGTCTGAACCTTCTGGGCAGCCAACATTGACTCGGGTCTTGTTTGCGTTGGCGGGCTTTTGAAGAGAAGCTTTAACGACAAATTACACGAGCTGTACAACGACATAGACCTAGCCAGAAAACTGCACATCAGTCGCCTGAGATAACTAGTACATGGCCTGCAGAGTCTTCGATTCTAACCTGGAGTAGAGGGAGACCTCACCTCAGGTGGCGTGTACAGTAACAACTATAGGAAGTTAGCTAAAAACCGGTATAAATGGAGGAACTTGTTATTTGAGGCGCATGTTTACCCCGAACTGTAGCCCCACCCCCCGCCCAATTATCAAGGCTTCGCCCTTTAATGACGTTGTCTAATAATAAACGAGGGCAGAGCAAAGTACTGGTCTTATCGTAAACATCTTCAGATGACGCTACCGAAGGTTGCTACGATTTGATCAGTCACAAGCTGCCGGTCATAGGTCTTGTTGGCGGCTGGACCACCGGTAGTCCCTACCAGGACTTAAATCACGGTACCATGGAAGTCAGGAGCCCCCCGGATCTCGGTCCGGGCCTGACTTGTTAGAGGTAGGCCCCCTTGTGGGAGCGTCATGGTGGCTGTGGTTTAAACCCAAAATCGCGGGAAAGAGTCTTCCTATGGTTTTCCTTGGTATTCCTTTTGGTTTTCCTTGGTTTTCCTTTGGTTGACTCAATGTGGAGTTGCAATAAGTGCTGGGTGCTGTGACCCTAAGAGCAGTAAGAGGTTTTAGGTCGGCCTCGACTCATACCAAGGGTGGAACTTGTGCCGGCAACACAGTTCCAATTTGGTATCAAAAATAGTGAAAGTCATTGGAGAGCGATGGCAAGGCGTATCCTTGCTCCCATGGATGTATGGGCATCCCGTAAGTTTAAGCCCACACGGCAGGTACTTACGTTAAAAAACATGAGACATCTGTAGCCCCACCTGGGCTCCCGCCCAATTATCAAGGCTTCGCCCTTTAATGACGTTGTCTAATAATGAACGGGGGCAGAGCAAAGTGCTGGTCTTATCGTAAACATCTTCAGATGACGCTACCGAAGGTTGCTACGATTTGATCAGTCACAAGTTGCCGGTCATAGGTCTTGTTGGCGACTGGACCACCGGTAGTGGTCCTAAATCACGGTACCATGGGAGTCAGGAGCCCCCCGGATCTTGGTCCGGGCCTGACTTGTTAGAGGTAGGCCCCATTGTGGGAGCATCATGGTGGCTGTGGCTGTTTAGACCCAAAATCGCGGGAAGGGTTTTGGCCCAATGTAGAGTTGCAATAAGTACTGGGTGCTGCGACCCTAAGAGCAGTAAGTGGTTTTAGGTCGGCCCGAGGCTTTCAAAGGGTGGAACTTGTGCCGGCAACACAGTTCCGAGTTGGTATCTCAGGAAGGCGGTAGAGAGATGGCAAGGCGTATCCTTGCCCCCATGGATGTATGGTCATCCCGTGGAATAAGGCAGTAAAGGCAGGAGTCCACGTTAACACAAGGTACGCTCTGGAGCCCCACCTATGTGAGTAAGTATATGATCCTATAAGGAAACATTGTTTTAATTTTAAGCTGCTGTAAGCTCTCTCGTGTTTGAATACCTCGTCTTACAAAAAGTCATCTTTTCAATTCAATTTTCCTTAGTGCTTGTAAAAAGTAAAGTTGAAACGCGTACGTAATAATTTTCTACTTCAAAGCTCAGCTCTTATTTCTCACTTATTTATCAACTTATTTATGACAGTATCAAGTAAATTTGAGTATGCGGATGACCTACTTATTACGTTTTAAAATAGATTGCTATCAAATACATAAGAAATCTTAAATTTTTACTGTGAATAAATCGACATAGGCTTTGTATGACTGATAACTTGCCCCACTACTACTATGCCTTTCATCGCAATTGTCAACTCAGTCTTCTTTGGCGAAAAATAGGTGATCTTTTTTAAGTACTATTCCGTACATGAATCCATTAGTATGACTACATTTTTTTTTTTGACGCAAAGTTGGAGCTGGCATCCATTAATTGTAAAGAACTGTACCCTTTCCTTACTAGTCCAAGTTGTAATTGGACAAACTCGTATGTATGTAAAAACATACACGAATACGAGTACACTTAATCTGGTCATCGCAGAATCATCTACGTACGTGATTTGCAAAAATTTATGTTGACCCCTTCGAAGAAGTAGTCAAACGAACTTCCTATTTGTTCCCTACTTTTCAGTTTTCAGGTTTTCCCATCTAATCTTTCCTGAGAAGAAAAAAAAAGAAACAAATATCATTCGACCAACAGTAAGCCGCGACCTTGACATGAGAGGTCTATGTACGCATAAAATCCGCTGTCGAGAGATTTTAATTAGATTTGAAGATACTCGTATTTGGCGAGTGATTCATTGTTGAATTGGTTGGTGAACAAGTGGTAAACATTGCGTCATTCATCTGAAAAACCTTTTGCTGCGTAATCATCTAATGATGAATAAGTTCGGAATCCATTCTACTCCGGTAGTACTCGCATCTACAAACAGAGAGAGCCTTAGATTTTTATTTACTATTACCATCGCATTTTCAATTAAAGTAATGCTTTTTCATTTGAAGGTTCCTTGAAATGGCAAACACGGTGATAATGCGAAAAAAAGTTCGACAATTGACTCATGTGCGGTTTACAATTTTCACTATCGCACATAGTGACTTAACCACGTACTGATTAAATTCTTTTGATATCTATGAGCTATGAGGCGCTTCGAAGTGTTGGCCAGTTTTTTGGATAGAGGTGGTGTGCCAATGACCCCGGACTCCACTCCGTATTTATCTTGTTTTTATTACTAGTGCTGCTAGTGGTTCTAGTGCTGGTGTGTCTCTGCTTAAGTTAATCACGATGTCGCGGTGGTAAATTTACCTGCCTTTGTGGCAACCTCTGTGGTATACCCTCGGTAACGTAGCATGGTAAGATAGTAATTTTCGTTTTGCACTCATACACATAAATGCTGACCTTTTGACCTCATAGATGTATTATATTTCGTTTGTAAATTATACGTAGAACGAAATGCAATTTCTAAGCAAAATGAGTTATGCTATACGGGTAAATTCTAAGTCATTTCCATACAATAAGGAGGGTGAGCAATAAGTCCAAAATGGTTTATCAAGTTTATCGACCTCTTGGATTTTGGAAGAATCATGATCGAATGGGAATTTCTTTACTGCTTAAATTTATTGCCAAATTTCATTAATATTCATAAGATTCAGAATTCAATTGCTTTTTCATGCGGCCTTCGTTCTTCGAGTGAGGAGCTCTTAACCTAATTGTTTAGTCAAAGAAGAAGCTAAATTGGCTGAAGTAATTTCTGCAAGCGTGATACACACCATGCTTTCCTGGTTTATACTCAAACCTGGACCGGATTTTCATGTTTCGAATGGAAAGAACGTATACAGACAAGGCGTCGTTTTGTACCGCAATAATTGGCATACCAGGCTGAACGACTACACATCAAGAAGACTTTTGCTAATAATAATAACACGCAGAAATACTAAAAAAACTTTGTGCCCGGGATCAATAAAGAGGAGAGGTGACTGGAACACTAAGAAACCTTGAACGGTTCGGTGTATAAACTGTTACTCTACTCAGTATTCGATTGCATCGGAAGCGGAAACTGCAATTGCATTTATTTATTCAATGTGAAATATTGAACAATTTTGCGAGGTCTACTTGAATATATTTAAAGCAACACTTTCCGGAAGCCTGCCATACTTACCAGTAGAAAGTAGTGAAAAACTCAACATACAACGTTCTTCATCTTCATCACAACGGATCGGGAAAGGTGTTTCGCTTGCTGCTGGCTCCTTCGTTCTCTATGTCTGAATGAGATTGATGCTACAATTATTGTTGGTGTTAATATCGGCGGACTATAGTCAACTAAAGCGATTAAACCCAGCATATAACGCAACTTTGATGCTAGTCTTCCTTGCGCAAAAAGTTCAAATTAAACTGAAGCTAAAATAACGACTGCAGATCAGATGAGTTAGGCTATAATAGTTTATGGAATAAAAAAGGTAGGAAAACGACTCACCTATCTTATTTTTGACCTACATACTTAAGGTGTCGCTACAGTTCTGGTGGACGAGGGACTCAACCAACAAGTGTTTCCAGTCAGCTTTAGCTAGCTGTCTCCAGTTTTGCACGCTAATTTGACTAAGGTCTCCTTTCTCCTACGTGCTCCATCTGAGTCACGGTCTTCCTCTACTGCGCTGTCCCTCGAGGACGGATTCAAAGACTTTTCAGATCGAAGTATCAGTCGTAGGACCTTCACTCTTTAGCTTTTTCGATGTCGCTGTACAGCTCGTATAGTTCGCCGTTGTATCTCTTCCTCTACTCACCGTCTATGCAAACGGGACCGAATATCACCGGAATAATTTTCCTCGCAAAGCAACCAAGAGCACCCTCACTAATTTTTGTAAAGTCCATACCGTCTATGCAAACGGGACCGAATATCACCGGAATAATTTTCCTCGCAAAGCAACCAAGAGCACCCTCACTAATTTTTGTAAAGTCCATGCCTTTGGGTCACTTTTCTTGTTTGACAGAGATCCCATTGCTTTCTTAGCCCAAAGAAGCAGCGATTGGCAAGAACTATTCTTCGTTAGATCTCAGTCGTTGCCTGAATTGATAGCGGAGCCTAGGTAGACAAGGACCTAAACTACCTCAAAGTTATATTTATCGAGGGTGACGTTCTGTCCGAGACGTCGGTGTTAGGTGTTCTTTCTTGTTGACAGCATATAATTGGTCTTGCCCTCATTGACCGTTAAACCCATCTTCGCCGCTTCCACCTCAATAATCGGGAAAGAACCACTGACATCACGCTGATTTTTTTCGATTATGTTAATATCATCGGCGTATGAGAGTAATAGGACAATCTTTTGAAAGATTGTGCCTCTTACGTTGGTGCGTGAGTTTTGCCCTATTCTTTTAAAAATGGTTTTAATTTAATCACGTGATACGTGACGTCGTTTTGTCTAAATCCTTTTTTGAAAGTCTCGGTGAGTTCTTTACCGACCATGATGGAGCAGCATGCCAAAACTCTGTATAGCTCGTCTCTATAGATGCTGTTATACGCGGCCTTAAAATGGATGAATAGGTGGAGTGTATCGATTTGGAGCTCTGGGGGTTTTTCTAAAATATGGTCGATAGTGGACTTTCCAGTCCTGAAGGCACACTGAAATGGACCAATCAGGTTGCTGACAAACGTCTTCAGGTGTTCACACAATACGACAGATAGAATCTTATAGGCGACGTTAAGAATACTGAGTCTTCTGTAGTTGGGGCAGTTCAGAGGGTTTCCCTGCTGCTTTGAAGAGCTCGGCAGTCAGGCCGTCGGCTCCAGCAGCTTTGTTGGACATAAGCTTAGACATGACTATCTTCACTTCATCCGGGTCGGGTGGATGTAATACATCGTCCGATATCTGGTTCGTCATCGCCTTTATACAGTCCACAGAAATGCTCTTTCCAAATAATCTGCATCGACTGTGCCTCCACTATTGTGCTTCATTGTTCTTTCTACAGTCTTCGGTTCGGGGTTTGAGTCCGTGGATTTTTTTTTTTTGACCTTTCGGTAAAACTTCCAAATCTCATTCTTGGAGTAACATCTCTCAATTTCTTCGACCACGCTCTTCTCAAGCTTATTCTTTTTCCTCCTGAGAAGCCGGTGTACGTCTCTCCTCTTGTTTTGTACATGTTTCATCAATTTAATAAATAATGTATGGTTGGCATTTTCATGGAGCATAATCTCTCATTGTAACAGAGATTAGCACGTCATGCATAGTACTCGTATTGTGAACATCATGTTCATGAGGCAAAGTAATCATATTTGCTGTGACAGCTAAGGTGCGTATCAACCCTTTTACTATTTTTCACTATATCAATTGTGGTGATGACAATGTAGCTAACAATCAGCCAGACAGATATTGCACTTTATAAGAGCCATCTCAACGTATTTGAAGATGAGGTTAATAAAAATTTGTCATTATTTGTCAGAGTGTCAAAATAGTGATGGTGGAAGATGAAACCCAAATGCGTAAATATCAGGCGGTGTATCATCAAAATGAGTTAATATCTCCGGAATATATGGCCCTTGCGGCAAAGCTGACATAACTGCCATTGAAGTCTGTTGGAATGTACCGCGCAAAAAGGGAATGAAAAACTACCAAATTTACCACCACAATTGCTTCCAACAACACAAGCTACCATGCCGTACGGATTTGTTATTGAGGCCGGATTGATAACGGAAGTCACTTTTCCATTATAATAAAAGTCTGAATATTCCAACGGGTGAATATCAGCTCCGTCCACCACTTTTTTGAAGCTCGAGATGATTATTGAGTGTCCCTTAATTGTACCTATGTCGCCGACATCACATGGTTCGATCAAGAATATACTGAAAACATCCTCTGAATGCGGTGTTGCATAGAAGGACAAGAATTGCTTCCAAGCTCTATAATATGTGTTAAAGCAACAATGCTCCAGCCAATGCCTGCGAAGACGGCAAAGGAAACTTATAAAAATAAATCGCATTCGGTGTTGAGTGTGTGGAAATACTATTTCTTCAGACTGTTTAACGGTGACTATGATCACAATTCCGCTGTCAAGCAGTATGAGTCATTCATTTCTGATTATGTTAACCAATAAATTCGTACGCCTTCTTATACAAAGTAAAGATAACCACATCTAAACTTAATTTTAACAAAGCTGCTGGACCTGAGGACCATCCGCCCGCGACTACTTGTTTATCAATTTAAAGGCCGCGTATAAAGACCAACTTTTAATATATACAGATCTACGTTTTATTTTGGTGTCCCTGCAAAACAAGTCAGATTGAACAAGGTCGATAAAGACATTGCTGAGAGATGCAATATAAAAGAATATTTTAAACATACTAGCGATGAGATGAATATCCAATTGCTGTTTCTTTCGGCTAAGAAGGCAACTGTGAAGGATGGATGAATTTCCACTGGGTTGTTTATACCGACCAATTTTTCGTATCGAGCCAACCGACAAGTTTCCCTGCGATTTAGATTTAAACCACAATACTCCCACAAGGAATACAGCCTCTTCTCGTCAAGGTGAAGAGATTCTAGGGGCTCTATGCTCCAAAATATAGCCTCTGGTTATGCTATTATAAATCTCAGGGTAATTTGAATTTAAAATATCCTTTGGGACTGGTGTCAATTACGCTGGAAAACTGTACAAAAAATAAGATCTTGATTCTAGTTCTGTTTTCATTTTATCAAGTGTATTAGCATAATGTAAATAAATCATCGAAAACAACTACTATGAAACATGATCAGTCGCAGTACTTTTTTTTAAATTTCTTCCAGATGTTTTATCTTGCTTCATAGATCCCATCCATTCATAGAGCGTGGGCAGGGCAAATATTATTTCTGCATAATTTTGGGTTTGTTCGATGACCTGCCTATTTTTATAAAAATAAAAACAGAAAATTTTGAGAGCTATATTAGCTGCAGGGCATCTTCTTTTGCGTGTTTAGAAAAAAAAGGTCAATGTAGGCCGCTCATAATCATACATACATAAATAAGCTATTCGTGTGTAAGAAACATTAGTCAAATATTTGGGAATTTTTACCAGTGACAGCTATTGCTTGAAGTCACCATATCTGTTTGTATTGTACGCAACATGATTTCGTAATTAAATTGGGCCACCAAATAATACCATTTGACTACCATTTTAGTTGACCCTAAATATTCTCCTGATTCATGGTCATAGACTCAAACATACGAGTTATAATGGTTCGTTGAAGTTGGTAGATCGATGACTTTTAGAACTTCAGATTTTAGTTATTTTCATGATTAAATCAAAGCAAAATCAATCAACACCCATTCACAAACTTTTGAATAGATGTCTAGTGCAAGAGTACTGACCCACAAGGTGTTCATATCAAAGATGTCTAGTACAGGAGTACTGACCCATAAGGTGTTCATATCAAAAATAGCAATTATGTTGAGTGTGGGAATCATGAGTATTCGTATTTGTATTCGTATATTGAATATATCTGCCACTTTCGATCGGTAACACAGAGAATCTACGAATTGGTGTAATGGCTTTTAAATTGCTGTTTAAAATAACTGAAATGGGGTCATTCACTAGCTGCCGTTGTTCAAATTAGCCAAAAGCCAAGATGGGCACATAGATACTCGTAGACCGTGAGTATACAAAATGCTAGTATCAGCGGATATACTCGTACATATAACACTTTTTGAAAGCGTGCGCCTCTTTTGTTCTGCCTTTCCAATTATAGAAATATAAAACACACACAATAACAAAACATTAAAAAGCGTTAAAAATGACAATCGGCCTGCTTTTTGGCCAAAACAAATCGCTAACAAAGAGCCAAGAACTTATGAAAGAAACGATGAAATCCACTTGACGACTAGAGTCTATCCGTATGTGGCCTCTGACTGACTGACTCAACGAACAGTCGTTTAAATCGTATTAAAAACTTTCAAGATTAGCTCTTTTGCTGCTCTTACTCTTCTTTTATTAAGTGCAGTCCAATTTTTTGCTGGTCACTTGTAATTGCTTTGCAAATTTATAACTTGGTCAAATTTTTTGCTTTTTTCACCAGATGACCAGAGACATACAAAAAGCATTATGGAATCAGGAATACGGATACGTGGCTCTCAACACGAGACTTGTACGACTACTCGTCTTCGTAGTAAGAGCAAATAAAAAACAGCGCGGTGGAAGCATAGTTTACTGGACTCATGTTCTCGTAATTTAGTACATCTTGATTGGTTCTTAATTTATGTGGAATTGTGTTTCTTCAGATGAAAGTAATTAGTGTACATACATACGAGGAGATGATGAGAACATCCGAGGAGATGCCGAAATTATCCTGTTTTTTGCTTCATTTGTCTTAGAAATCATGATGAATATGTTTTTGGTTAGCTCTGACAAGGGTTATGCATTACGAAGTTAAAAGATTCTTTATTCAATAATGTAAGGCAATGGGGAACTACACTTTTCATATTAGGAATCGTTTAAATATATCAATAAGGTATGAATGAGATTGCGACTATCGTTTTTCGGAAATCTTTTTTTTTTTATAATTTAGGGGGTTGATACCCTTTTTCTGTTGCCATGGCGCGGGCGGAAAGGTAGAAGGAGGAGAAAGAAAAATTGGTTTTTTGTAGTGGTTTGAAACTCAGGTATGTTTGGTTTCGATATTCGCTCTGCAGGGGGTGGGAGTCCGAATAGGACGGAGAGTTTTTTCTTCACTCAGAGTGATTCGAAGGTTATACTCGTAATTCACACTATTTTTTGTGCTTGAAATTTTACAATAGCCAATTATATGTGTCTGTGTTATGCCTTTACACGCAGAATTTTTCTGTCTGAGTTCCAATTACACAAATGAGAAACTTGAAAAACTTGTGAATGGGTAGGATTCGAAGATTGATCCTCCGAGTGAGAAGCGATTGCTAGTACCACTACACCACGGCCACCCCCTCTACAAAATTTGTATAATCATTTGCCTTTCTTCTTCTTCCAGTCACTCCGTCGCCCCAAAGCTCAAAAGCTACAGCGGACCCTTGTCCTTCGCAGACATAGCTAGAAACCAGCTTTAGGTCGCACTGATGTACATACGAACTCATCTCATTTGACGGCAAAGCAGTACTGGCTAAGTAGGTCAGCGTCGAAGATAGGCTCACCGAGTTAAGGGTGAACCGTATCCTGAACCACTAGATTGGAATTGATGAGCTCGTCAGAGGTTATATGGTAACCAAGTGCGTGGATCATTGTTAGTGATGCCTGGAAAGGCCTTAACCATAAGGATATCCCTGCTAATTAAATTTCTAGCAAACCTATAATCCGCGTCTGGTTGCCCAGGGCAATGATAGACAAGGGAAAGGCTCTCCAATGTCTGAAGCTTCGAAACCCTGGCATCCGTATGAACTATATGGCGGTTATTACGATTGAGGAGCCCCAAAAAAGCAGCCAAAATCTTCTGCTATCAGTAAATGAGAAGTGCCTCATGCAGCTGGAAAAAATCGATTTCAGGCTCAGTTTCGACGTACGTTTTGCCAAACTGAAGATCTTCAGAGCAAACATGATCGGCGATGACGACAAGCTAGAAATTAATCCGGTTGATCCGTTTGCCGAAAAACAACAACAATAATATGCTCAGTGTCACACAATTCAATCTCCAGCACTAGAAGTGTGTATCGGAGAATTCGCTAGTCTTCCTTAGGAAGGAAGACTATGACATAGGCATCATCCAGGAGCTCTGAGTCAGATCATCAATCATTCAAGGATTCCGCGGTAATAAATACAGCCTTTTCTACAAAAAGGATACGGGTAAGCCTAGAACCTGTGAACTAATCAAGACTTTTTATGCCCCCATCAGCATAAATGACTTAACTGTCATTCAAGTGGTTGGTATGGGCAAACAATAGCTCTACATAGCCTCTGCGTACTTGGACCACTGTAAATCATCGTAGCTTGACGAAGCTGAGCTCCTGGTGTTGCACCTTCATGCAAAGAAGAAGTTATTGATTTTGGGATGTAATGCCAGCGATATACATTCGTTATGATCGAGAATCGAAATCAACGACGGAGGTGAGTTTTTATTTGATTTCCTTATTACCTCTAATCTTGTGGGAAATGACTGTTCGACCTAAAAAATAATGAAAAAAAGGAACAAAATAAATTTCCCATCCTTGTTGAAGTTTTCATTATTCCGCCTATTACTTAGACTCTCTTCACTATCCTATTCGGTCAGTATACCTTGCCTAACATTACAGATCTACATATGGTCCGCTTGGGATACAGATATTTTGAGATCTGGTTCATCGGATTACCTTGTATATATTTTATTTTTTATTTTTGTGAATTTATTTATTCTTATTTAAAAGCGAAGGTTAAATGGAAGCATTACTGTAGTAATGAATGAATACTTAAGAATTTATTAACTACAATATAAGGAATTCACCTTATGGACCTACCAGCGGAAGCTGTACTCTTCTCCAGGAGAGTAAGCTCGGTAAGTCAGTTTTGGCGTTAATATATTTTAGTATCATCTTCTTTTATGAGCGGTGTTGCTCGAGCTACCGGATACGTTCTGTATATAGCTGTATAGCTTTTTTTTTTGGTTATCTCTATAGTTGCTTTTGTTGGAACCCCCTCCCCCACCCCAACGATCAATATAATTTCTTTAATAAGATATCCTATTTCCATTCAGCGGGCTGATCGATAATAATAGGTTGGTAGAGGGGTTCTACATGGAAAGCGCCTTTATTTATTTTTTTCCTATTTGAATAAGTAATATATGGGGATGGCTTCTTGTGACACCTGCAGATTAAGCTGCTCTGAATATCATAGCGATCTACTACTAGATACTTAGGGGAGGGTTGACTCCGCCGGAGAGCTTTTTCCTGTTTGTTTTGGGCTTGGGGTGTGATAAGATTTTTGCAGCTGCTGGTGGGTCTTACCCTCTACTACTCTTGGACCGGACTGTCCCTAAGAGTTGCTTGTGGTCGGAGGTCAAAAGGGTGAAGTAAGGTAGTAGTAGGGTCCTTGAGAAGGTTAATAAAAATATTATGCGGATGTTCTTTCTGTTGTTTTCACAAACAAGGACTCTGGGTTGGAGTTCAAACCACCTCAGTACTAATTCAGTGTGATTGTTACCCTGGTCTATGGACGGGGTAATAACTGAAAACGTTACAATGTTATGTGGGCAACACTCCAAACTTCATGCTCCCAAGCTCGGAATATACTCCCGATATAGAGTAGATAACTGGAATGTATCCAGTTTTAAATCCCTTGCAGGCCGTAGGTGGATTCAACGTGAGTCTCTCGCTAGAAATCGGTGGAAGCATTCATTGCAAAGGTGAGGACCCTTGAAAAACTAGAGACATAGCCTACAAGACCTCGTGTAAAGTCAAATTCAGCTAGAAAACCATCCCACCGTGGTAGAATGAATGAATAAGAAAGCTGACAACTAGTGACATCTACAATATCTGCTGCAAACACGAATTCTGGAAGCCTCATAAGGGCTGCCTTCACATATACAAAAAAGCAATAAGCAAGGCTAAGTCACAAACTTGGGCAAAGTATTGCCACTCCATTCAAGGATTCAGCTAGAATAAGCAAATTCCTGCCCAAAGAATGCTGTAATCCGACATTTATCAAACGACTTTAGAATCACTGGAATTCCTAATGAACATATATTTCTCGGGACATAAACAAAATGGTGCTGGTGAAGAAAAGACTTCCTGGGCCATCAAATTAAGCTGCCCCAGTGATATTGATAACAATGAACTAAATCGTATGTTCTTATCGATTCCACATCGTATAGCCTCAGCAGTAGATGAAAATAGGACTTATCGTGGCCCCGCTGTCTCAACAGATACACCGTTGTTCTTTACAAGAATAGAAAACACAGATATATGTAGTCGAAAGTTTTTTGTCTGTAAAATCAAATGTAGTAGGAGTGAATGGAGTGCATCCTGCTTTCATTAAAGCGATTTTGCCATTACTGCTGCCATATATTACACACGTGATGAATACCATTTTTATGACCGGCATCTTTCCCCACCAGTGGAAAATGGCTAAAATAATACCAATCCCTAAGAACTTGACAGGTGATGAATTCAGACCCATATCAATCTTACCTTTTCTTTCCAAAGTGTGTGAACGAATTATGCATAAGCAAATAAATGAGTATCTCACACGTAATAATCTTATATGTGGTTACAGTTCAATCTGGATTTCGTGCAAAACATAGCTGTACCACTGCTCTAATGAGCGTGGTAGAAGATATAAGAGAGAAATTGGATAAGGATCATGTTACCTTCCTCATCCTTCTAGACTTCTCCAAAGCTTTCGATATGGTTGACCACCCCACTCTTATGAATAGATTACGTCATTATTTTAATATGTCTCACTGCCATAAATTTTTTTTTTATATAATGAGCGCGCGCTCAAGGGGTTTGAGTACCCTTAAGGTGATTGTACACAGAGCGGGCAAAGGAAATTTAGGGAGGAAGAAAAGAGAGGTACCGATGTACATTGTTTTTAAATGTTTGCAAGTTATAACGACCAGGAAATACAGAGATCGGCAGGGCATTCCATAAGCGAGTTGTACGGCTTAGGAACGAATCACGATATTTTAGAGTACGTCCGAAAATGGGCTTGAGGGTATACTGATGAGCATTCATAGCGAGACGGTTGTTACGGTTGAAAGTTTGAATGGGGGGAATGCTACTGGCGATTTCAGTGGAGCACTGGTGGTGGAAATAGCGGTAAAACAAAGTGAGACACGAGACATTTCGTCGGTGTTCGAGGGTGTCCATTGATTGACTGATATTAGTATCGTCAATAAGTTTTATCGCAGGTGCAGAGATGTTTTAGGAGCACCTGACCAGATGTGGGCATTGTACTCCAATTTTGGGCGGATGAATGCCAGATCAGAGGGGGTAAAATATTTCTTACATCGCTTGAGGAAACCTAGACATTTCGCAGCATTTTTGGCGATATCAAATATGTGGTCATTCGAACGTAAGTTGTCATTGACACAAATACAGAGAATGGAAAGTTTTTCTGTTTCGACAATGCAAGTGCCATTCATGGATAATGGCTGGGTGTTTAAATGTCGCTTTAACGACAGCAGACAGCATTGTGTTTTGGAAACATTAAATTCCACTCTGTTGATAGTTCCCCAATTGGTTATGCTGTTGATATCGGAATTTAATGAGCTTAGCATACGCTCCCGTTCTCGTACTACAGCCGAAGAGCAGGGCCGTGAGTCCGGGAACGAATATGAAAAGCAGAGAGTACTGTCATCAGCAAATGAATATATTGGATTAGAAGTAGCAGACAAGAGATCATTAATGAAAATTAAAAAGAGTGTCGGAGACAGAACAGAGCCGAAACCACCAAAGACAACTTGAATTGAACGTTCCGAAAGGTAATTTCTAATCCATTGACGAAGAGAGGCGTCGATCCCAAATGCACGCATTTTCGAAAAAAGAGCCTGATGCCAAACTCTGTCAAATGCCTTAGAAATATCAAGTGCAACTATCTTGCTTTCGCCAGATTGATGTACGCTTTGGTTCCACTTTTCGGTGAGACATGCCATCAAATCACCAGTGGATCTGTTGCTACGAAAACCGTACTGCCGGTCATTGAGAAGTTTTCGTGTTTCAAGATATTTCATAAGCTGACGATTTATCAGTGTTTCCATGACCTTGGAAATAAGGGACGTAAGTGCAATGGGTCTGTAGAAGGAGAGAGAAGATGATTCGCCTTTTTTAGGGACGGGCTGGACAAATGCTATTTTCCATCTGCTCGGAAAGAGTCCTAAAGAGTGCGATTGATGAAAAAGCTTACGCGGTGGTTTTGAAAGCGAGGAAGAACACCTCTTCAGAAGAAGGGGAGAATACCATCTGGACCATCGGATTTATGTATGTTGAGATCCTTAAGCACGCTTGCTACTACACGAGTGCGAAAGTAGATTCGTCCCATTGAAGATTCGACGCACTCAAGTGTAGGCGGAGACAAAGCACAATCTGGGAGTGTTGAGCTGGCCGCAAAGTGTGAAGCAAGCAGATTGGACTTATCCAAAGAGCTGACAGCTGGAATGTCTTTGGGACATTACAGTATTTTTTGCCTCAGTTTTTGGTCGTATAGGAATTTCACACGCTTAAGAAAGGCGTTGCAGTCATTTCTGGCTCGTTTGAATTTTTTTCGGTTTTCCTCTGTCGGGTTGGTCTTGTAGGACCGAAAAAACATTTCTCTAACCCTGACGGCCTCTTTACAGGTCGAGTGGTACCATGCCTTTTCTTTTGGTGCGATATTCTTCATCCGATGAGTAATAAAGAATCTCATTCCAAAGAGAATGGTGTCTGTAATCATATCAGCAGCGGCATCCACGCCGTTATCGAGGAAGCATAACGACCAGTTAAAATTCCTAAAGAAGCTGTTAAGACCGCTCCAGTTGGCTTTCTCGGTTCTTTTAGGAATTTTTTCTCTAACTGTCTGGTCGGTGTACGAGAAATTAGCTGATATTACACAATGGTCCGACGAGCCTAGAGGGGAGAGCACATCAATGGTGTACTTTTTATTTTCGTCGTATCTGAGAGAAAGAAAACAGGCGGTGTCTCTGGAGGGCGCTCTGTCAGAATTTCTTCCTTTAGTGCGAGGTGTTCCCCGGGGATCGATTTTGGGACCTCTCTTATTTTCACTCTACATCAATAATATAGAAACTGTTATTTTGAATTCATCAAAGCACTTTTACGCCGACGATATTCAAATTTATAAAAGTTGCACTCTTGGACTTATAGAAAACTGTGCCAGTGATTTGAATGTAGATCTTCACAGGATCTCGAACTGGTCTTTGGAAAATAGACTAAGCATGGATTAAGTCCTAGAGCTGTCCTATTTTCCAGCCATCATGCTGAACAATTCAGCAATAGAATTCGTCGAAAATTCAAAAAATCTTGGCATGGTATTCAATAGAACACTCACACGGAATAACCATATATATGTGATTGTGGGTAAGGCATATGGTGTTCTTCGAACTTTGTGGACTGCTCAAAAGTTTACACCGCTGAAGACAAGGTTAGTTCTTGCTAAATCTCTTGTTATTCCTGTGTTAATTTATGGATGTGAAATATTCTATAACTGTGATGTTGAGAGCAAAAGGAAGCTTCAGGTAGCGTTCAACAGCACTATCCGTTATTTCTACAGTCTCAGAAGGTTCGACCACATCTCACACTTGGCAAAAAACTTGTTGGGGATGTCGTTTCAGAACTACGTCAAGTTTCGTACTCTTGGTATTCTATTTAGCATTATAAAAACAAGGCAGTTTTCGGCTTCAAACAGATCTGCATGTTTGATTCTCCTGCATTTCTCTTGCCTAACATCCGAAAGACAATTTTTCGTTGCTGCTATTCGCCTTTGGAATTCACTATCACGTAATCTGAGAGAACTGAACGATGCACGTCGATTTAAGGGCGAGTTACAGCTTTTCTTTTCAAGTCAAAGCAACTAGATTTTTAAATTCCCCACCTCCTTTTCAAGCAAATACAACTTACAAACTTCATATGTTTAATTAAATAAATAATATATATACAGAAATTATAAAATGTAAATATTAATATAATTACTAATCATCTGAATTTTAACTCTCTTCACTCTATTCAATTCAATTTTATCAAATGTATCTTTGTCTTAATTACTTAAAATGAATTCTAATTAATCAATACCAATTGTTTATCTCTCACAAACTTAAAAGTGTATTCTTACTATGTTAGAAGTACATAATAATAATAAATAAATAAGTCACCAGGCCTTGACGAGATTTTACCGATTATGTCCCAAAAGAATTTGAAGGAGGTACTGCCCTGATTAATTGCCATATATCGTGGCTCCCTTCGACTCGACCACATCCTCTCGACCTCGAGACGAGTTCGAGTCGTTTTCATCTCTAAAACCGGCAAAATAGATCATGAGTTGGCCAAGGATTTTGAACCCATCCTGGATATGCATATCCGGACTCCCTCAAAATATTTCATCTATTGAAGTGCCAACATGGTTACCGTAAATGTAAGCCCACGGAGACAGCCCTACACTCTAAAATGAATCCACTCTAAAATCTCTCACCAAGCTTATCACAGAGAACATCGCTAGCAACAGGATCATATCTAAACTAGAAAACAGAATCATTCAGTTAAAATTGGGGAACAGCCTTATAAACAAATCCGTAGATGGAGATACCCAGCAGAGGGGAGTTATCTCGCCTCTTCTATGGCTCTTGGTCATCTGCAATCGCGTGGACAACTTGATTATTTTAGTATCAAGCATGATCTCCTCAGTGATTACTGAGAGGGCTCTGACTTGGCTAAGATATGCCATCAAATCACCAGTGCACCCGCTGCTATGAAAACCGTACCGCCGGTCATTAAGGAGTTTTGGTGTTTTGAGGTATTGTCCATTGAAGGAGAGAGAAGAACATACGCGTTTTTTAGGGACGGATTGGACAAATTTTCCATTTGATCAAAAAGAGTTCTAAGAGTAGGAGAAGGAAGGCATATCATCTGGGCCATCGAATCTGAAATTGATTTTGTCTCATTGAAGATTCGATTCACTCAAGTGTGGGTGGAAACAGGACACAATCTGGAAGTGTTGAGCCAGCTGCAAAATGTCCATCAAGGAGATTTGCTTTGTGTAAAGAGCTGACTGCTGGATTGTTATTATAAATGAGTATTGGCATGGAAGATGAGGCAGAATTTATAATGATTATGACGAACGACCAACAATTTTTACTACCTTTGGGATATTGTAGTAGATTTTTTGACGTATTCAAATTTCATGCATTGCAGTTATTCCTGGCTCGATTGAACTTTTTCCAGTTCCCCTTTGTCAGGTAGGTCTTGTAGGATCGAATGAATATTTCTATAATCCTGACAGCCTCTTTACAGCTCGAGTCGTATTTTTCATTAGATTTTGTAGGCATTTGAGTGAACGCCATCTGTGTTCTAGTAGACGTAAAACAATGGAGGATCCCCTATGAATCATAATGTGTAATAATGCCGCTGCTTACTGAACTGATAGTGTTAATGACTACCGCACCCAAATCTTGGGCGATGACTGATCCTTGTGAAAAAAACAGACAAGTGAGAAAAGGTGCCCCCAGCAAAAATAAAAGTTACGATTTTAATCGTAAGGAATCGTCGTTTTTCATTAAGTTTCTCAGTTTAAAGTTTGATAATTTTAATCTGATCTTTATCGAGGAAACATAGGGATTAGTTACAATTTTAGCCTTCTCGTATTGCCACACGTTTTTTTTAGGAATTCCTTTTGTACGAGAATTTAGCTGGTATGAAACAAAGAGCACATTCGTTCTGTGGAGTCAGACTGCCCATCAAGCTCGTTTAAGTTATAATTATTGTCTACTTTGAGGCTTCTTTTGTATAAATAAAGCAGTAGTGGATAACTTGCTTACGGATAGTAAGCTTCGTTCTAAATCTCAGGACTTCCCTTTCGATGTCTATACTCTTACAGAAACCATAATGATCCTCGACATAAAGAGCCAGGAGCTTTTCCCATCTTCTCATAATGTTTGCAGAAGTTCCTCAGGGGTCCGTTGTCTGTTTAAATGTTGATATCCACTTATATGCTGACAATACACAGATCCATATTTCGCGACCAGTTGGACTCGTTGAGGACGTAGTCGTCAGATTAAATGAAGACCTGTCCAAAATTTATGACTGGTCTATCTGTAATGGACTTCATCGCAACCCAATGAAATCACAACTGATTTTAATATCCAAACAACATTTTGACACGGACGGAATACCACCATTATTCCTGAATGACAGACAACTCAATTTTGTTGACGTGGTTACTAATCTGGGTTAGAAATTAAATAGACCACTTTTCGTTTTTGAACACAAAGCGACTTGATAGGTTCTCTTCCCCATACTATTGCGTACGCAGGACTGCTGGACTGCGTAAATTCTGGGTCACTTCTAACCTCACGCCTATAGGCACAAAGCTCCGACTTATCAAAACACTATTTCTGCTTGTTTCCCTCTCGTTATATAAGTTACTCGTAGCCTTTAATGATATGATAAGGTATGTCTAAGGACTTCCCCGATACAACCACGCCTCACACTACCATAACTCTGTTCTTGGTTGTTCCCTCAAACAATTTCTCGACCTAAGATGTTGTGCGTTCATGCACAAAATTATTAAAAATAAATCCCCTGCTTGTCTATTTGACAAGATACGATTTTCTCAATCTATTAGAACACATAATATTATAATCTCTAGATATAATTATTTGAACTCCTCGTGCCTGTTTTTTATCTACTTTACCAGGCTTTGGAACACACTTTCTTTAACGGCTAAGCCAGCAATGGGAGCTACAGCTACATTATACAAAAATGTAGCACTGAAACACCTTAAGCAATATCAATAACTACTTTCCTACTCTTCTACTCGTATGTTTCTTATGTTCTACTTTACTTTTCTTTTCTTTTTCCTTATCTTTACTTTATTTTCTATTAATATCTTTTACACCTACCTCCTATTTTGTTACTCCTCTCATTATTCTGGATTGTATTTATTATATTATTTATTTTTGGCTTTATTTGTATTTAATTAATTTTTATTATTTAATTCAAAATGCCAATTATTTATTTTATATTAAAACATGTGTACTTACCCTTTCCTATGTATGTATTACAAATGGCGATTGTATATTTTATTTATACTATTCCAATCAAATAATTATTATTATTTATTAATCAAAACATAAATGTACATGATTAATCTTAAAAAAAACTACAGCACTAGCATACAGGGCTTATGGCTGGGATCTTAATATATTACTTAAAGATTAAATTAACATAAAAATACTGGTCCGGGGAGCGCTCGATGATGTCAGGAGGGAGAGTATAACAAAAATCGCCCTCCTGACATCCTCGGGTGTTCCCCTGATATAGGGAAAATAGTTAACAGCTAAATATACTTGTCCAGTTTTAGATATTTTAGTAAGTTATAAATATTATTAATGTTTTTTGACGATGGAGTAGAGAGAAGATTGATAATATTATCTTTATATAGATTTCCACAGATTTGCTTAATTTTACTACATTCGATAGTGATGTGTTTAATGGTTAGTAAGCTATTTGTTTGGCAAAGGTGACAAATGGGTTGAGGTTCGTTTCTTAGTAAGTGACTATGCGTTAACCAGGTGTGTCCAAGTCGAAGTCGTAGAAAGCATCTGTTCATACTAGCCGTGGTATTTGTCGGATAAGTTGCTGGTGTGCCTCCTGGGTTAATTGTGGCATAGTGATGAATGTATCTGCTCCAGCATTCTTTCTTTTTGAGAAGGCAGTATGCGTTTATAATTTTATCCAGATCGTTTTTTGGGGGTATGTAATGAGTTACCTCTGTATTTGGACATATGGAAATAGCTTTCGCCTTCTTATCAGCTGATTCATTTCCTTGAATATTTGTGTGTCCTGGGATCCAGATGAGTTTTAACTTTCCACTCTGCGATATAATGTTATCTCGGATGTTATTTATTATAGGCGTTCGGCTTTTTATATTGCTTATAGCTTGGAGAGTGGAGAGACTATCTGTGAGAATGATAGAGAATAACCGAGAGCGGAGATCCTTGTGGTATGCCATTTTTAGTGTTATGCAATTTTGAGAAGCAGTTGTTAACTTTCGACCTAAAAGATCTGTGTATTAAAAATGCTTTAATAAAGTGAAATATTTTTGGACCGATATTCCATTTGATTAACTTGTTTAAGATGACGTGGATTCCTATTCGTTCAAATGCCTTCTCGAAGTCAATCGAAACGATTGAGACATGGTTTTTACATGAGAGTGCAGTGGATATAAATTCGTCTAAATGGAGGAGTGAATCGACTGTACTCCGGCCATGCTTGAAGGCGACCTGGTTTGTGTTAATAAATTTATGCTTTTCAATATACCAAAGAAGTCTTTTTGAAACCATTTTTTCTAAAAGTTTGCTTGTGCAGGACAAGAGTGAAATCGGTCTGTAACTATTTGTGTCAGTTGGGTTTTTTTTTTGTTTTGGAATGGGAACTGTGGTGGCAGTCTTCCATGCATGTGGTAATATCCCTTGATTAAAAATATTGTTAAATAATAACAACATACGGTTTTTAATTTCGAATGGCGTGTTTTTGATCATCGGATACGATATCCGATCGTACCCGGGTGTTTTTCCTTTGACTGAGTTTAGGCAGCTTTCAAATTCAAGTAAATTGAAAGGTAAATCCAATTGTTTTGCAGACAAAGATAGGTTACAAGTGATTAGGTTATGGTTCAAAGTTTGTTCAGTCGGAATTGAGGAGAGAAATTTGAATCGCTACAGTAAGCGGACCACTGCTCGGCAAAATGTTCAGCGATCAAGTTTGAGTCCGTTAGCGGTTCGGAGTTAGTGTGTATAATTTTTATGTAGTGAGGAATATAATTACCGGTAAGGATTCTTATGTCTGCCCAAATTTTTTTACTTGTCGTGTTAGGATTTAGATTTGAGGTGAATTTTTGGAAACTTTCAATTTTGGAAGCCTTGACTTTTCTACGAAATAAAGCATTCGCTTTCCGATTATTAATGAGGTTTGTTTCGTTATACTTTCTAAGGATTTTCCATAAATGTTGTTTCTTTCCCCGCAGAGTAGCGATTTCGGGGTTCCACCAAGGGACCATGTTTTTTACTGGTTTGTTTTTCGATTGAGGGATTGAAAAGTTGGCTGCGAACCGAAGTCCTTTACTTAATAATGCTGCCTCTTTGTTGACGTTTGTGGATTGTGGTTTATTGGTAAAAAAATCTATTGCTTTTGCTTGGAAAAGATTCCAGTCGGCGCGGTCGGTTAAAAATTTAGGAATCGGCTTAGAGTAAGTGTTATTGTTTTTAAGATTAAGGTTGGTTATTATAGGGAAGTGGTCGCTATCGTGCAGAAAATCCAATCTGTTCCAGGAGGTGTTAGGTAAAAGTTGAGGAGATATCAATGTAAGGTCTACGTGTGTAAAGGTGTTATGGGTAGAAAAGTGTGTTGGACTTCCATCGTTAAGGAGAGAGAGGTTTGAATTTATTAAGAAGTTCTCAACTATTTTGCCTCTTGCATTTGAAGTTTGGGAACCCCAAAGGGGGCTCCAAGCATTAAAATCGCCAGTAAGAATTAGTGAGGAGTTCACTGATCTAATAATATCTTCTAGGTTTGTAGAAGAAAAAGTCTGGGGTGGGTGAATGTAAAGAGATAAAATAGTTATTTTAATGTTAAGATCAATTTCTACTGCTATTGTTGAGATATCTGAGCTAATTGGTTGGACTGTGTGTGGGATTGACTTATGGATTAGGAGGCCAACTCCTTGTTTTGCGGTTGTATTTGTACTAAGATTATGAAAATATGGTAAATATTGTTTTGGAGATTTATCTTGTGTATTGTCGTAAATGTGAGTTTCCTGGAGAGAAATTATGTGGGGTTTGTTCTCTTTTATTAACAGCTCAAGTTCATGATAGTTGTTTAGATATCCGTTAAGATTCCACTGAAGTATCTTGAGGATTGTATGAGCTGACGTAGAAGACTTTTGTGCAATATAAGAGGAGTTATACTGTGAAAAGTTAATAGGGTGTAAATTTGTTTGATAATTTATGTGACTCTGTCGCCCCGAGTCCGAACCATCGAAACTCCCAAAGGAGTTTGAATGATTCGAACTTTGAAAGACAGAGTCGGTATTCGAATTACCAATTAAATGATTAGATGTCTTCATCATAATCATCCTCGGAGATTCTTTCGTTATCGATGATCATGGGTAAAGTAAATTTTGTTGTGTGTGTTAAGTCGGTTTTAGAGTGTAGATTTAAAGTGTTATATGTGTGCGTAGAGTTGACAGTCCTACTATAATTTGTGGGAGAGTTTGAAAATTGAGATTCATCGTTTATAGAAGTTTGTGTGATTGTTGAAAGAATGCTTTTGTTTGACATGGAGTTGGTTGCTGTTGGTGTTCTGGCGGGTAGAGGAGGGATCGTAAAGTTTGGTGCTGTGTTTGGATTTAGATTAATGGGGGGGGGGGGGGGGATATTGAGCGAGAAGTAGAGTCGCTTGTTTGTTTTAGTGTTTGGGTTATCGGCTTGTTTTTAATAGCAGTTTCTATTGGTGTGGTAGGTGTGAGATTTGTTTTTTTGGTTGAAGAGGAGGAGGTTGTGACGTGTGACGGGGCTGGCAAATTGCGAGAAACAGGTTCTGTTCCGTTCCTAACAACTGAAGAGAAAGAGAGAGATGAGGCGATTGGATTTTGTTGGCTGTAGATTTGTTTGGCTTCTGCCATGCTGCACTTTTTTATAGTTTTTGCATAGCTTTGATGATGCTAGGTGATTTTCTGCACAATTAGCACAATATGTGCGAGTACAAATTTCAGGAGAGTGTGGTGAGGGGTGATTGCATGTTTCGCAAGTTTGAGAACCAGTGCATCTTTTCGTAGTGTGACCGAGTCGTTGGCATTTTTTGCAGCGCATAGGGTTAGGGAAATACTCCTCCACCCTGAGGTTATACCAATTCACCTTTATAGACGTAGGGGGGCGAAAGAGATCAAAGGTAAAGAGCATTAGCCCTGTAACCCTTTGAGCACCATTTTCTGACTTCTTAAATTTAAATACATCGGTGACACCTTGGTCTTTCATCTCCTCGATCATTTCTTTTTCAGGGACATTTATTAGGCATGGTGCATATTTATTTTTATTTTTTTATAATTTACGCGCGCCTAAGGGGTTAGATACCCTTTTACTATTGCCAGGGCGCGGGCGGAAAGATAGAAGGAGGAGAAAGGAAAATTGTTCTTGTAGTGGTTTGAAACTCAGGTGTGTTTGGTTTCTATGTTTGCTCTCCAGGGGTGGGAGTCCGAATAGGATGGAGAGTTTTTCTTCACTCAGAGTGATTCGAGGTATATCACAGTATTTTTCTTTTTCTGTGCTTGAAACTCTACAACAGCCAAATCTACGTGTCAGTGTTATGCCTTCACACGCAGAATTTTTCTGTCTGAGTTCCAATTACACAATGAAAAACTGACTTGCCATGGGCAGGATTCGAACCTGGTCCCTCCGAGTGAGAAGCGTTTGCTACTACCACTACACCACGGCCACCCCTAATATGCGGTGCATTTAGAAGCATTAAGCTGATCATGTAGCGAAACTGAGATAGGACAGAGGTTGGAAAGTGTTTTTTTCGAAAGAAATAGATTGGCGATTTGTTGGGATTTAACGAGTATGAGCAAATTACCATCTCGAAGTTGGGTTATGTACTCGTACGATGTACTAATTGCATCAATGGCTTTGCTTAATAAAAATACACTTATGGAAGTGAGAAGTTTTTTAGGGTCAGTAGGGGTTATAACAATAAATTTGGGATTTTTAGAGTTAGAATGGAATGTCTTGAATGTCTTTGTTGGTCACGATAGGGGAATGTGTTTGTTTTTTCATTTTCTTAGGCGGGTCGAAATGCTGATATAACTCAGTAAAACGATTACCCGAGAGCACCTTTGGCCCAGAGGCCATATTCCACTTTTTTTTTATCACTTGTTTTGGTAGTTTTCACTCACTTGATTGGTGGAAAGATAAGACGAAAAGGGAAACGAGAGGAAGAAAGCGCGGGAGAAAGAAGTTACCAACTTTGAGGAGAGCAGAGAAACGCAATCGAAAACGATGTTGACGGCTCGAAGTACAGTCGGTGACTGCCAATCAAATAAATCGAATCGAATGTTTCTCTCCCTGTGGTAAATAACCCTGCCCTCCCTTTAGATGATTCTTCATGCCGAAGCATCGTACTAGCCTTAACTCTGCTCTCATCGCTATCCCTTCTTCTGTTAAACTTGACTTTGTTTCAATAAAAATAACACTTCCGAATAGATGCCTATACGTTATGTATTGCTACATTCTTCCTGCTCAACCCATCGAAGCCTACATCTTTGCTATTAAAGCGATTGACCAACTTATTGACATAGGTGATTCTATCCTTATTCCTTATCTTTGATGACTTTAATCTGCCTCTGTTGAAGTGGATTCCATCGGTTGATCAATTCTTTTTAACCGCATCTAATGCTAGTTCATAAAAGGAATGTATATTCATTGGCTCAAGCCTATGCCATTTAGTACTTATTTCCACTAGCGATCCCATTAACTCCATAGTAACGTTTTGCCCCTTAACTTTATCAACTATCGATAACTTTCACCTTTCTTCTTCTCTCATTTTGCCATAACTCTCCACCCCGTTCCATCCCAGTTAACTTCTTCCCCTTCACTCTCTTCTTACAGCTAATTTCCGCAAAATTAATATTGTATCTATTTCAGAAAATCTTCTATTGATTTTATCAGCCCAATTTTACAGTGAAATACTCGTATTTAATTCTATTTCTCTTTACGTCACCTTTCCTGACATAAAACATCACCTACTTACCCTACCTGGTATAACAGAAGATTTCGCTCTTTACGCAACAAAAGAAACAAATCATGGGAGGCTTTTATTCGCACCAATTCTTATTCTGACTACTTTAACTATCTTGGAACCTACCTCCAATTCACCCAGCTCCATAACTGCCTTTATCAGCGCTTTCTCGACACTGTTAATATATCATCTACAGATCCACATACTACGAGTATTGCCAACTATTACGCAATCTTTTTTAGATAATTATTTGCAGACAACTTCATTGTACCTGACTCCATATACGTATTTTAAATACCTTCCAATTTCTCTATTGACCCCTCTCTTTCCCAATCTTTTGTTACTACCCTTATCGAAGAAAAGTTAAAAAATCTTAATGATGAATTTTTAGCCGAGCCAGGCGGTCTTCCCGCAATATTTCTCAGTTTCCTCCCTATTTCAGCAAGGGGAATTCTCACAAGTTTGGAAGACCTCCTTTATAACCCCGGTTCACAAAAAGGGATTTTTTTTTTTATTAATTCATTTATTTTTTCTTATCTTTGAGGATGATGCCTTACAATATAAGCAATTGAGGAATAAAGAAAAGAAAAGGTTTATTCTTTAATCGATTAAAGATTAGTAGCGAATGAACCGCATATATACAAAAAACAATAATGTGGGGTTTTTTTTAAGTTATTAAGGAAAAGATAAAAAATAAATAAAATAATCTTATAAAATAGATTCAATATAATAAATTCAATTTCAAACAAGATTAACAAATAATAGAAACAATTGAACTATTAAATTAAACTATGCTCATAAACAAATTTTTGACTTGGGAAATATCCAATGAAAATAGCCAGATTTTTATTTTATTAAGAAAAGAATACCGCATTCTTAGCGATCTTATTTCGTAAGGTAATCTATTAAATAGCGTAGGTGCCGAAACAGTGTAAAAGTTAGTAAAGTGTGTTCTTTGGGAAACTGGAACTTACAAAAGTTGCTGAGAATTAACTCTTAATCCATATGCATTTGAATTTCTAAACATTGTGTTGTAGCCACGAATGAAAAAAACTTTTAGGACCTTATAGACATATAGGTGTTTCAAAGGCAGAATTCTTAGATCGCAAAATGATGGCCAGATACTTGTTATTCTACTTTTTCTACTAAAATAATCCTGACAATGCGCGTTGCACATCTCAAGTAAACTTTTAATTCAGTCGCGTGTGTTTTTCAACTTAAATTTCTATCTATTGAAACTCCAAGGTACTTGAAAGATTTAACAGAATCTATTTTGAAACAGTTTAAACAACATATTGCATCTGCACAAAAGTTAACTTTTCCACAATTATGAGTGAACATTGAGAGCCTTGGGCAACCAGCTGAATGAAAAATAACATTAGTCTCAAGCAAAGGTGAATTTTTTAAGCTGAAAAGCATAAGCTTACTTTTTTCTCTAACAATAAGTTCATGTTTGGCAAACCACTGTCTCAATCGCTGTAAATCACTTTGGATTCTAGCCACCGATTCAAATAAGGAGTTATTGGTGTAAGAAAAAGCAATGTCATCGGCGAAAGCTGTATTGTTTCCATAAAAATTTGGTTTGAAAACTGAGTTGGCATATATTAAAAACAGAATCGGACCCAAAACAGAGCCTTGCGGAAATCCAACTTGTAATTCTAATCTAGTTGATAAATAGGATCTAAACCAACTCAATACAGAATTTCTAAATCCAGCTTTGTAGAGTTTGTCCAAGAGAATTTTATGGTTCACCATGTGAAAAGCCTTGGTCATAAAGCCATGGGACTTTTTTTTTGTGTTAAAACCATCGCATAGCTCACACTTCGTAATACCATCGGAAGTAAAAGATTTTTTATTATTTAAACTTATTATCTCTTTATAGAGTTCCAATGGTGAAAAAGGCTGAAAAACAAAACTATTTGTTTGAAAACCATCATCTGTAATATCCGGATATGAGTTACAATTGCACCCGGAAGGAGAGGGCTTAGGTTGCAATTCTGTTGCAACAGTGGCAAAAAACTTGTTAAATGTATTTGCAATTTTTGTTGGATCACGTATTAGAACATTGTCTACCTCAATTTCACAGGGGCTATCCCTACTGCTGCCATTACTTAAGATACTGTTTACAACTCTCCATTCCTTTTTAACATTTCCGCTACAGTTTTCAAACTTTGCTGAATAAAAGCTGTTTTTACATAAAGCTACTTTCAGCTTCACTTCATGGCAAAACTTTCTGTACTGCTTTGTTAAATTTACGTTTTGCGGGTTGTCTTTAGTTGTTTTGCGAAGTAAATTTTTCTCGTTTATGGATTTCAATAAATTTTTTCCAATCCAAGGTTTTAGTCTTTTAAGTTTAGTGTTGGTCTGTGGTTGCATTCTACTCGAAATATCTATGTGTCTTTTTAATGTTTTAAAAAAATTATCATAAGCTGATGATGGATTATCATCCGAAAATACCTCCTCCCAACACTCAAACTTTAAGGCATTCAACAAACAGAAATAATCTATAGTTTTTTTTACAGGAAAAGGAATATATTTCTTAGATTGTCTCTCATTTCTAAGCTCTATTTCGAGGCAAGTCATACAACGATCCATTATCTTTAAATCATGAACTTCACTTAAAACTTTTCTCTTTTTTTGAAACCTAACAAACATATGATCAATACAGGTTTGTGTGCTGTCAGTTATACGAGTTGGCTCATTGATAAGTGACTTTAAGCCAAATGAAGCAAATCAAAAGCAAATATTTGTCAGAATCACTAGTTTCCTTTAAGATATTAATGTTTATGTCTCCTAAAACAATCAAATTCTTTGACTTTATGCTTAGTAGAAGCTCATTCAATTCTTCCATGAAAACATTTTAACTCAATCCTTTTTCATTCAGTCGATATAAACATAAAATTGTGAAAAATTCTTTATTAATGTTGCAAGTAATTTTGACAACATCTGCGCTACTCAAGTTATATTTTACTCTTCCACATTTGTATATTTCTTTTACATAAACTGCTAATCCACCAGCACAATAAGAATTGTTACAATTATCTATTAACTCATAACATCAACGAATAAAGTAGCTAAATACTGTCCCATTGCTAAGCTTTATCACATACCTAAACTCTTCAAAACTATTTTATAAGAAGTGCTAAACTTTCAGTGCTAGTTCAAATACTACAAACTTAGTTGAATTCGTATGCTTTGCGCTTTTAGCTTTAGAAAATGGCAACGAGATCGATGCTATTACTATAGATTTTGCTAAGGCCTTCCATAAAATAACTCATCAATTGATCATTTTCAAATTGGCTTCGCTCGGCTCTGTCCCCACATTATTAAAATGGATATCTTCTTATCTGGAGAATCGTTATTATAGCTTTCATTTTAGGTCAGACTTCTCAATCCCGTTTTAAGCCAATTTTGGTGTCCCATAAGGCAGCCATCTAAGTCCCCTTCTTTTGATTTTAACTATAAACCATCTTGAGAGGATTATGAACTACTGCTCCCTATTCATTATATTCATTATATCTATATTCATTATCACGTAAGTTCAACCAATTTCCTCTTCGACTTTATTTTCTGCATGGCCAACTTATATTACAGGTGCAATCCTTTGGCAACCTTGGAATATTATACGATAGAGAGTTAAACTTCCGTTCACATATTGATGAGATAATCCGTAAGGCCAACTTATCACTTGGTTTTATCAAACGATGGTCTAACGAATTATGATACCCGTTTGTGGCAAGATCATTTTATATTACCCTTGTCCGGCCCCTTCTCGAACATGCCAACCAAGTGTTTTCGGCGAGTTCATATATTCCGAATCGAGAACATTCAACGTTTGTTGTTGTTTTCTTCGATTTGCTCTTTGAGGAGTACCCTGGGATGACCCGCTTCAAACTTCTTAACCTAAATACCCTCAAAGAACGCAGAGACGTGCTGACATTGTTTTCATTCATCGATTGCTCTCTGATTCTTTGGAACCTTTACCTACCTTTACTATTTTATTTCCTTCAATACTAACCCTGGTAATTTTCTTCTATATTCCAATCCACCGCCTCTTTTAGTCAACTCAAACCTCCCCGCTTTTGATTTTAACCTGAGCACTTCCCGTATCAAACTTGATCTCCTCCACCATTTCCTTGCTTCCTAACCCTTAATTTTTGTCAGTTTTTAAGTCCTAGTTTTTAAGTTTTTAAATGGATGCCTCAGCCCCACCAAAATTAAAAATTTGCATTAACAATGTAGCGTCGGAAGATTTTACATCTCTGACGGCTTTCTGGCAGTGTTGGAATTGTTTGCTGGAATATGTAAGTCAAATACATCAATGCTGCCTTGACACAGACTCTAAAGTTCGATCTGTTCTGGCTTCATAGATGGCTTCCGCAACATATTTGGTTTTGCTTCAAATGCACTAATAAATCTCCCACCCTTTGATATTCATATCATTGGCGGAGCACTATAAAAGTGATATTTCGATGACTTTAGTGTTACAGACATGCCGTCGACAGAATTTCGGTTGCTGCAAAAAAAAAAAAAAATGATGTCGACTTTGCATTGCTTTGGCCAGAATCTGAACCAGAAAGAGAATGTAATCAGATCTTTAAGGATGATTACAATACCGATGTGGTGCTGGAGAACGGTTTAGACTTCATCGTAGATATATCTTATTCCAGCAAGTTGAAATGTCTTCATCTATGACTTGAAACGCCACCGCTGAAAATGTATTATTATATAATATCCAAAATGTTTGATGTCATCGAGGTTGGTTATTTCTCGTTTAATCTCTATCAGCAACTGATAGAATAAATCTTAAACTAAGAGACCTTTATGTACGTCATGGGCGAATCAGTCACTCAGAGCTTCGACTCATTTACATGAATTATTACGGGGGTACTATTTCAATAAATCATGATCAGCGATAGCAAACTTACATCTTCGTGTTTAACGATAACCTAACTTACTAGAGTACCATAAGTATTTATTGACAAATTTCCCACAGATTTGCTAAGGACCTGGTAGTCCAAAGCTATGTTTAACTGAGGTCATCTTTTTCAATTCAGTAAATTGTAGTATACATAAAATGTATGTCAATAACCACTTTTATTCGCATTGTCGCATATTTGTATATTTGTACTTTTACCAAACACAATCGCTCTTTTTTAATGAACCAAAGTTGCCACACATCTTCGCAATGATTAACAGGCGTCTTTGGGCTTATTGAAATCATATTGAATATTTTTACAACATCACTGCGATTGCAAATATCTGACACACTTTCGAAGGAAGCAGACAGCATGCACTTCTTGAATATTTATTTAAACTTAAAACAAAAAAAAATTTAGTTTCTTGTGTGCATAATATTTTGATATCTAATGAATGCCCAATAATACCTCAATCAATATTCGATGATAATTTACCACTTATACTGTGAAGTTTTATTGTATGCTGTGTGAATGACATCTGTTGCTTTTTTAATGTAATGATGTAAAACCGACTTCCAAACCCAATGAGCAACACGAACATTTAAATTCAAAAATCTCACACACCGGTGTCAGTTGTTTATTGAGTCTTGGAGACATTAAGGAATGTACTCGTAAAAATCGTTTTGGGCAAGATCAAATAAACAAATAAACAAACAACAGCCAATAACAGCAAATCGGATTTACTCGTATGGGGAACTGATTATGCGGTTCGAAAAATGATTAACAGTTGAAAGCAGTCAATGTTGTATTAGGGTAAAATAAAAACTAAAGCAGTGGCAAATGATCTGCAAACATTCACCAATTTATTGATTTACACTTTGTTTTTGTTCAAAATATCGCTGATATAGGTAGTGGCTAGTGGTAAAATAAATGTCAGAAGAAGGCACAATTCAAACATTGGCATACAGCCGAAATATTAAAACACTTTAAGTAAACTTATCTCACTGGGGTCCCATCAAGGAACGTTTTCAAAAGGCCAATACCGGAACATAAAGAAAACCCATAAGCAAAAAATATTTAAAGGAGTGAAAATTGCTATTCGGTTAACTAAATAGAGATAATTTTTGTTTTCATGGACTAAAGTCATTCGGGGTTTCTTGGTGACAGCCAGCTATGGTGGTTAGGTTAAGTGGTCAGTTGAATATAACATCCACAAGGATGCCGATAAGTGTCCGTTTTACGGACTACGTCTAATTAAATTGCAGCCTGTGCCTTTTGACCACTTTCTATATGATTTGTCTATCGCAATCAGTTTAAGAATGCATTTACACTTAGCATGTGGTATCCCTATGTCTTAAAGGATATTCCACTGCTGGCAAATTCAGGGGTTTTACAGTTTTTTTTTTTGATCGGCGTAGCAAATATGGTTTACGAACTATTTGACCATACAGTTAAAAGGTATGAGACGATTTTTAACTACCTTTGATCGAAATCGAGTTCGGCGACCTGGTTTTCAGTACAGATGCAAATATTCCTATTAAAAATCACATTCCACTTAATCCAAAAGAGAATCTCTTCAATTGTCAAATTTTCCAATTAAAAAATCCTGCAGTGGTTTGGTAGGTGAAATAAAAACTCAGTGGGGGTTGTTCTTAGAATATACCGTCTCACTCCATAATTAATTTTTGAGCCATATGAGTAGTTGTGTATATGTAGATTTTGTTCTCAGCAAAACGTCACTCGTTCAGTCCTTCCAGCTCGGTACTGGAATACTGGAATTGCTTTTAAGCGTGCAGGAAGAAACCATGTAACCAATTTTTTGGCCGACATTGTATCGTAGATATCCAGAGGCAGATAGTGAACAAGCATGTCGGATGTAGCAGATCTCAGTGCATCGCGTACACATCCGCCTTTGCACTTTTTCTTGGAATATATATACATGCGTTGCTTTGTTTGTCCACCTAACATACCTCTCCACCTATTATGGTCTTTAGCCAACTGCCTCCAGTTACGTACACGGAGTTGGCAGAGGTTCTCTTCCACTTCTGTGCGACACCTTAGATGAGATCGTCCTCGGGGTTGGAGTCGAAAGGAGTCAGTGCGTTCAAGGTGACTTAGCTATTCAAACTTGGATTCTTTGATCGAGGCCTTATCGCTGTACAGTCAGTACGGTTCTCTGTTGAAACGCTGCCTCCAGCGTTGCATGTGGGGCCGAAAATTGCTAGAAGATCTTTTCTCTTTTACATCCCCTTTTGTCAGTGTTAGGACTGGGATGATCAGTGTCTTATATAAAGTCAGTTTGGTTGCTCGATGGAGGGCTTTACTATTCAATCTAAGTTTCTAGGCTCAAAAAAGCAACCATTAGCAAGAGTAATTCTTCTCATGGTTAGTCGAGGTACAATAGATAAAGTCCGTTACTACCTCAAAATTGTAGCTGCTTATCATGACATTTTATCCTAGGCGGCGATGTTGTGTGCCTATCTTTCTTTACAGAATATACTTGTTTTTCCTTAGTTGACCGCTAAACCCATCTTTAACGCTTCTGCTTCAATTGTCGTAAATCCTCCATTCTACATCTAGCTACAAAAATGGGGCCTCTGGAGGTGACTTGTGAGTTTCGCACAATTCTTTCATAATGCATCGCTTGGATTAAATTCTTTTCTTGCACTGAATATCTCGGTTTTATCATAGCCGATAGCAACGGATGAGCATACCTTTCCATCGTCATCATACATAAGCGAATGAGCATGGATACATATCTCTGTTTAGTTCGCCTCTAAAGAATGCTTTGAAATAGATGAGGTGGTGGTCTGCATCGATTTGGAACTCTTGGTTTTTTTTTCAAAATCTGTCGTAATGTGATGTATGGTGGACTTTCGGGCTTAAAACCATACTAGTGGTTTTAGGCGTTCACCTAATACGGCAGACAGTATCTCATATGCGATGTTAAAGCAACATATCCCGTGTAGCTGGCGCAGTTCAGAAGATCTTCCTTCTTTGGAATCGGACAAATAATGATGAGGTTCCAATCATTGGGAATACTTTCGTCGACCCAGATTTTAGAGGTCAATTGATGTATGCTTCATGTCCAATCACCACCTTCTGCTTTAAACATTCAAATCAATTCAATTATATTTATTGGGACACATAGACTTACAGTTGGTTTTTTTTAACAAGCCAACTTGGCAATTTGTTTTAAATTTATATACTCAATCTTGTCTCTATAATATAAATTATAAATAATAAATATAAATTTCTACTACGAAAATATTATTTTTAAAATTTAAGATTATTATATATGATTGTTCCCCGCATAATCTCACGATTTGGCTCGTCGTAGAGACCAGCTTAAAATTAATGACTAGAACAAAATAACCAAATAAATAATTTAAATTGAATCAATAGTGGTCGTATACACTTTCACTCACATTAGCATCCCATAACGCTTTGATGAGCGAATTTGGGTGAGAAGTCGCGCATTTGCAGCCTTTTCCGCAAGTTGGAGGTCATGAAATCCATAAGCGGTGCTATCCAAGTTAAATTCTACAAAATCTTGTTAGAAAACCATATTTTATTTGGTTTTCGAAATTTACCACTGCAAACTCTTAGCATTTGTTTTTCAAGGGCTTCAAGTTCATACGTTACTGAACTTAGGAAGCTACTCGTATCAATCATTCGAGTGATAGTAATAGGAAAGTTTCGGTTAAGTAACTTACAAGTCATTCCCGTATGCCAAATAGAAATAAAAGCCGCCTGTAGATCGATTTCCAATGCAACAGTATATTTTTTTTTGCCTCAGATTATGTACTTAGGAGAAAATAGGCATTCTCCGTCGAGTACCCCTTTCTGAAACCAAACTGATTATTTGTAATGGCATTTATATTATCGCTTAACATGCTATAACATGCTCAAATAATTTTCCTACATTGAAGAGCAATGGAATAGGACGGAATTCCTATGTCTTTGCCCTTTTTTTTTGGCTATAGGTAAGATCGTTTACTTTTTTTAGACTGTGGGAAAAACCAGATAACCATAAACCATTGTTTATACAATGGTTATATATGGCCGAAAGTGTAACATCTAATGAATGGGGACATTTTCGCAGCACAAAATTTTAAATCTGATCTAAATTCTACGTAGGCTGATTTTATTTGGTGGGGTGAATGGAGGAGACAATTAACTAAGCACAATGTTGATCTGGGAGAAAGATGTCAAGTACGAGTTTTCTTGACAGGTTTTAAAATCGTTGACTGTTTGAAGTACTTGGATAGACAATTTATGGTCAAAAGATGTGTTTTTTCAAGATATGTATATACATATTTGAAAATATTTCTTAAAGGCTTGCAGGGAAGGTGTTATTTTCTGCAAACGATTCTTGAACGCTTAATCGATATCTATTTTCTTTCTTTCATTGATTATCTTATTTAAGCATCGTATCATGGAATTAAGTTCCACATACTCCTGGTTTATTCTATGATTTTAATAAATAAATTTAAGTTTTCGCAGTTAAATGGATTGAATTTTTATATATTCTGGATGTCTCGCATTCAAATCGGTTCCAAATATTACAGCATCACAAATGCCTACAACATTATTTAGCTTATTAAGTTCGCTGGTAAGGTTTTGACCAGCTGATGATGGTATATACGAGTATACACTTCCAACGAGTATTCTTTTTGTTGTTTGCGTGCCATTTCGACAGAGAAGCTGAAAAAATTTCACTCTGGAAGGGGACTTTATTGATCCCATCGATAATGATTGCAGTTCCTCTTCAATCGTCATTCCTTATGATGTTATCGCCATTTCAAAAAGTTGAGATATTGGGATTTTCAGAGGTTAAATTATTATTATTATTTTTTTTTTAATTTTAATTTATTTATTATAATAATATCTTGTTAAATGTACATTAAGATAAATATCTTTTATAGTACTCAGACTTTATACATTAAGCAATTGATTTAATTTCATAAAAATATGTTACAATATTTTAAAAAGTAAAATTATAAATGATAGCTGTATCTAAAATTTTTGCAGATTTTAAAATTAGAACTACTGTAAGACTTAAATTTATTGTACAAAGGAAACTTATAATTTATTGGCTCTTTGATAAAATGGAATTGAACGATACTATCCGCAATTATTTACAATTCTTCTCTCTCTTTAATTATACGAGTCAGTCAGACTTGTACAAAACTCAAATTTATTATGTCGACCGACTCGTTCAGCGTACGATCAGAAAAAAAAGAAAGATGTAAAACCTAAAATGACATTTCTCTAGATCAGCATCATGGCGGCCGCTACTACCGCCATCTCTACTTGAATTTACAAATAAATAGATTCTATTACAATTCAGGATACAGGGTATAACATGATATTACAGGGTATAACATGACATTACAGTCGGCCATCCTGACAAAATGATCGACCTCGATCATCAGCACGAACTTAAACTTATTCACATGTATTGTTTTCCTCTACAGCAATATCCATGCAATCTTGAACAACTTTGGGCTCTCTCCATTTACGTATATGGCATGCTTCAATGATTCCATTGTAAGGCAGTTGGGTTATTTGGCAATTTTCAATATATCTGACGACATAGCGGCCATTAAGGAGTTTCTTAAATATCACGTACAGGCCTTTAAACTTTGGGATCAATTCTTTATTCCCAGCGGAGACATCCACATTTTTTATTACAACGTAGTCACCTGGTTCGAAAACTCTCGCTGGCTTATGATACTCCTCGAAATATCTCTGATTGTACCGTCGAGCTAACTCTATAAATTGCAGTGCAGCCAAACTAGAAGCGGAAAGGTCTCTGGGGGGTCTACCTGTTCATCTAGGTATTCGGTCAACCAATCGACGGTTGGCCCCGTCATAGATGGTCTTTGGTGCGTTGTGCTGTGTATCGAGTTATTGATGGCGTATACAATTTCAGGCAACTTACTTGGCCAATCGGAATGAGCATTTGGTTCGCTAAGTTTACTCAACATGGGGGTCAACACTCGGTTAACCCTTTCTACTTGGCCATTTGCCTGTGGAGACCCCACTGCAACCTTAACATGACTGACATTATTCTTCGCTAGAAATTCATCAAACTCTAATGAGGTGAAGCATGCTCCTCTATCTGAGACAATCCTCCTGGTCCTACTGTAGTATTAGAAGTATTTCTTAAGAGAAAAAAGCACTTCTTTCGCACTAGTAGAATTCACAGGATATAACTTAACGAATTTGGTAAACGCATCAACAACTGCAAGTAGATGCTTACGTTTAGACTTGATGGAAGGTAAGGGCCCCTGGTGGTCAACATGAAGTGTGTTGAATGGTAGTGGTTTCTTGGGTATACTATATAAATTCTTCTCATTGACCCTAACAGGCGCGGAATATATGATACACTTTAAACAATTTCTAGTTAATCTCTCGACCTTTGCCTTGATACCTGGGATTGTCTCCTAATTGTCTCCTAATATGACTATAGCATTTGCTCACACCTACATAAGTGACCAAGCCTCTCGTGTATATGACAGATAACATTCTCTTCCATCTCAAATGGAACATAAAAATATAAATTACTGTGCTCGTCCCTTTTATAAACGATAATCCACTGCAATCTCCCTTTTCTAACTTGGCGCGAATGTTTAAAATAGCGGGATACCTGCTTTGAGTTGCCTCTAGTAATTCAACATCATCATCACTGACAGCAAGAACTATATCTGCTCGACTAGGAGCGTCCACATGACCCATGTTGTTTCCTTTTCGATGTTGTACTTTATAATCATAATTTTGTAGATCCAGCACCCACCGCGCTATCCTGGGGTTTAGGGTCCTTTTGTTCAAAGTAAGGGTAAGCGAATTGCAGTCTGTGACAATAGTGAAAGGTATACCCTCTAGACATATCCGGAAGCGCCGTAATGCATAGATAATTGCAAGTGTCTCAAGCTCAAAGGAATGCTACCTGGACTCTGCGGTTGTCGTTCTCTTAGAAAAGAAGGAAATGGGGTGAAACTTAACATTCCGACGGTTTCTGTGCCAGAGTCGCACCAAAACCAGTAGCACTGGCATCACAGTGAAGTTCGGTGTCCTTTAGAGGGTCATATATTGCTAACACAGGCGGGTTGATTAAGCGCTGTTTTAACTCCTCATATGCTTTTACGCAATTATCATCAAACACAAAGGAACGAATCTTCTTAAGCAGATCGTACAATGGTTTCGCTATTCGAGAAAATTGGGGAACGAATTTCCTGAAATTTGCACATAATCCTATGGAAGCATTCAGTTGCTTCACTGTTTTGACCATGGGATACTTAAGAATTGACTCTTTGTGGGACTCATTCGGGCATATTCCTCTGCAGCTAACGTTATAGCCCAGGTAATTTATCGTCGTACAACAAAATTTGCGCTTATTTAACTCCATTCTTGGCTAAGCAACTTAACACATTCCCTAAAGCCTGGGTGTGTTCTTCTGAGGTAACGGTAGCGATCAGTATATCATCCATGTAGACAACTATGAACCTACACTCAATAAATTCTTTCAGGATGAAGGAGATGAATCTTTGGAACACTGATGGACAGTTTTTTAGTCCAAAAGGCATTCTAAAGTACTCAAATTGCCCATCTGGTGTCACGAAAGAAGTGTATCGGATTGAGTCTTCAGCTACTTTGACCTGATGGAAACCACTTTTCAAATCCAATAAACTCAAGTATTTGTGCTCCCCTAGGTACTCTAAACAGTCCTCGATAAGTGGTAAAGGGTAGTTGTCCCTAATAGTTATTCGATTTAATTCGTGATAATCAATGCACATCCTGGTTTCGCCACTTTCTTTTTCACTAAAACAATCGGGAAAGCGTAAGGGGTGTCACTATGCCTTATTATACCCTGTGTCAGCAAATCGTTTGTAATATCTAAAACCTCCCGCCTATCTTTGTATGACAACCTTCGTGGATGACTGAAGACTGGGACTTCTGTGGTTAGTCTGATTCGCATCTCGAACTGGTTGTTTTCAGTAGGATGTGGGTATCTAGGTAGGTAGTTGAGAATAATAACTCTGATGCTGTTCCGAATTTCTACACTTAGCTTATTATCACCTATATTAAGGTCCTCAAGGCTATCGTCACTTTTCCCCAAGTCCTCGTGACAAATTTCAGGCATGGCATCGATTAGTAATTCATGGTTATCAATTGCCTCATCTACACTAACACTAACGGAAGTTTCGGCACATAATTCGGAAGATTTCAAGTCACTTTGAGCCACACTATTTCGGAAGTCACTTCTGGAGCCGCAATCGACTGCACAATCAGGACTTGTTCGAGAACCATCAATTCGGTTTCCAACAAGACCGCGATTATCAAAATAGTTAACAATGCATGTCCTAACATTTCCTTTATACTCCTTATCAGTGTTCAAAATTGCATCGGGACAACTGTATTGTGTATCTTGAGTTTTATTGAATAATGGTAAATTAAAATTAAATTCTGGGTAAACGTTTAAATAAGGTAAATTAACATTAAGTTTTTCACTTTCTGTGGTATCTGTTGTAAGATATATGTTGAAAAGTCTCAAGAAATCCCGTCCAACAGCAATGGTTTGGGCAATAAATTTCGTCTTACTATGAATAACGGCATTGATTTAGTTTTATTAAACAATGAAATATGGCAATTTATTATACCGTAAGTATGAAATTTGGCACTTGAGATACCAGTAAAATTAAAATTCACCGATTTGTCACCAGAGATGTTGGGCGGGATGATTTCTTGAGACACGAAACTGGCTGGACTACCACTGTCAAACAATGAATCACAATTAAAACTCAAGGTACAATTATGGAAAGCAATACTCACATTTTGGAAAGGATGTAAATGGGGTTTTTCTTCATCAGCATTTTCTTCGTTGACGACTTGAACTTTGCCTGTTGATTTTTTGCAGTCCTTGAGATCATGATCAGTACTACGGAAACAGGAACCTCTTTTGGGTACAATGTGCGGAGATGTGCCCATACATTGAACAGTTATAACACCTGATATTAGCGTTCGATTGGCCTGGGATTGCGCCCGAAGTGGATCTTTGTGTTTCCTGATCATCGGCCCGCTTCCTATCGTATTTCACCAGTAGGTCCTTAAGTTACTCCAGTGTGCTGGCGGTGTAAAGCATGGTGGTGTACGCGGTGCGGTCGCGGAGACTGTCGATGATAAATGGAATGATTTCGTTGTCGCTTACACTGCTCTGAGCTGCAATTTCTTGCATTGCCAGTATGTATCCCGTAGCGCTTTCCTCTTTGCGCCTCCAGCGTCCTTGGAGTTCGCGATAAACGTCCCGCACCGATACATTCTTTCCACACTGATGAAAAAGTCCCTCTTTGAGTTCGGTGTAGCTGGATGCAGAGCTGGTGCTCAGGAATACTGCCGCGGTTCTTTTTAGAGTTCGCCGTAAGCATATATATTTAAAATGGTCTTCGTAGGGAGTTTTTACGAAGATACTCTCGAAGTCTTCGATCCATTTGCGGACTGGGTATGGGTCGTCACCGCTGAAGGCTGGTACGAGCCCTTCCACTTCACTCAAGCTTAGTTTCTGGAGTTGGCTGATGTTTTGTTCCTCTAGTAGCTGCAGCTCCCTACGTTGCAGTAATATTGTTTTTTATTGCGTTTTTCCAGTTGCGCAATAACTGCATTTTCGCCATCGTCTGCTGGTGTGCCGTTAGATGGTAGAACGGTAGTCGTAATTAACGGGTTGCTAGGTGCAGTTGGTTGGTATTGGTTGTCGCTCGCTCATTGTTCATCTGTCGTAGCTTCTGCGGAATCTAGTAAATTGCGCAGCTGTGGTACGCTGGCGCTTGCTGGATACTCAACTCCCGCTTTCTTTAAGGCTTCAATTAACTCATCGCGTGTGAGCACCATTTTCCTTGTGGCTGTATGCACGTGGTTTTGTACCCCACACCTGAGGTTGTTAGACTTAAATTTATTGTACAAAGGAAACTTATAATTGGCTCTTTGATAAAATGGAATTGAACGATACTATCCGCAATTATTTACAAGATTCTTCTCTTTCTTTAATTATAGTCAGACTTGTACAAAACTCAAATTTATTATGTCGACCGACTCGTTCAGCGTACGATCAGAAAAAAAAGAAAAAGGTAAAACCTAAAATGACATTTCTCTCCAACAGCATCCGGGCTGTGGGATGATATTTACCACAATAACTTTAAATAAAACTCTATGATGTTACTTTAAAAACAAGATTAGTTTTATTATATTTAAAAAGTAAGGACACACGTTGTCTGTGCAAAAATTTGAAAAAAAAACAGAAATAATAAAAAAGGAGTAGATCAAAAGGACATGTGATGAGACGCCAAGATGACAACTAGAGGCGCTCGTGTCGAACTGCTACAGTACTCCTCCCCAAGTGACAGCTGACTTAACAAATGAAAAAAAATTAATTTTGTTGTCAAATCGAAAATTTCACTTTTTTCTTTCCGGGATAAGTTTTCGTTGCTGGAGAACTCTGATGGACTTGTTGCTGTTGTGAAGATGATTGGTGCTGTTTTTTTATTGTTGAAGCTTGTGGAGATATTCTCAATGGATCAAGATCTTGGATTTCTGCTGCAGCCAAGTACGCTGGTTTCAGCCGCTCGATGTTAACATTCATCATTTTGCCGTTGATGTCGATAGCAAAAAGTCTGTCGCTGATTCGGTCGATGACTCTGTGTGGTCCCGAGTATGGCTGGTCCAGTCCCTGCTTTGGAGCATCGCGGCGTAAAAATATGTGGTTACATGAATACAGATCTTTAAAACAAAATATATTTCTATTATTGTAGTGGTGCGTGGCTGGTATTGGTTTAAGGTTTCGCATGTGCACACGGAACTCTTCCAAAAAGATATTGGGATTGCTTGGAGGATCTTCATGTGAGAAAAACTCGCCTTGGATCCGGAGTGCTGTGCCGTATATATATTCTGCTACGGATGCTTTCAGGTCTTCTTTGTAGCAGGAACGGAGACCGAGGAGAATCACCGGGAGGGTTTCGGATAGCAGCTTTTAAGACACGATGCCATCGCTCTACCATCCCGTTTGCAGCTGGATGATACGCAGTTGTGCGAACACGTTTGCTTCCGATCATTTGGGTCATCGCTTTGAAAAGAGGATTCGAACTGTGATCCCCGATCAGTTGTAATCGTTTTTGGGCAACCGAAACGTGCAATCCAGTTGACGAAGAACTCTTTGGCTACGGTTTCAGCAGTCATCTCCTTGATGGGAATTGCTTCCGGCCATCTGGAAAATCGGTCGATCATCGTTAGACAGTATCTGTATCCATCTGATTCAGGCAACGGCCCAACGATGTCCAGATGGATGTGGTCAAATCGCTGATCATCTTCATCAAATCTTAAAGGCTGCAAATGTACGTGTCGTCCAACCTTAGACCGTTGACAGGGTATACATTGACGAACCCATTGAGTGATATCCTTGTTCATTGACGGCCAGACATAGCATGTACAGATTAATTTGCAGGTACCTTTGCTTCCAGGATGAGATAAATTGTGAAAGTTTAGAAAAACTGTTTGTCTAAATGTTTTGGGTATGAATGGTCGAATGTTGTGTTGTGACACATCGCAGTAAACTTCCTTAAAATTCGGACCCATGGATAATTTTGAATTTTTAGGGCAGTTGTTTTGCTTTGTAAAAGATTTTGCAGTTCACTATCACTCACCTGAGCATTCGCTAAAGCTTCTAAGTCGATGGTGTCGAACTTGTGTAAGCTTGTTGCGGCATCGACTCTGGACAGGGTGTCTGCAACAACATTGTCGAGTCCCTTAACTGATACAATTATTGTTGTGAACTGACTTATAAAGTTAAGGTGCCTGAGTTGACGAGGCGAGGCTTTTTCAGAACGTTGTTGGAACGCATGTGTTAGTAGCTTGTAGTCTGTTCTAACATTTAGATTATATCCTTCTACCCAAGGTCTGAAAAACTTGACTGCGTGATAAATTGCTGCTAATTCCTTGTCGTAGATACTGTAGTTAATCTCGGCGTTGGTTAATTTTTTCGAAAAGTAGCCAACTGGTTCCCAGATGTTACCATTACGTTGCTCTAGCACAGCTCCAACGGCTTTCCCGGATGCGTCGGTAGACAATCGAAGTTCGCTATGCGGGGCAGGATGAGCTAACAGGGCTGCGTTCGATAAGTCTTTTTTGCATTCCTCGAATGCTGCCAGAGCCCCTTCTGTCCAATCCACCGGTCGCTGATCTTTTTTTCGAAAATCTTTGAGTAGTGCGTGGAGTGGTGCCTGTGTAGCAGCTGAGTTTTTCAGATGACGTCTATAAAAATTTACCATGCCAAGAAACCGACGCAGTTGCTCCAAAGTTTCGGGTTGTTTGTACGTCAAAATGGCTTGAATTTTATCTGGAAGTGGCTGGGTACCGTCGGCTGAGATGAGATGACCAAGGAATTCTATTTTATCCGCAAAGAAGTTGCATTTGTCGCGGTTGATGGACAACCCATAGTCTCGGAGGCGCGTGAAGATTATAATTAGATGTTGTGTATGTTCTTCTTTACTTGTTGAGGCTAGGAGAAGGTCGTCCAAATAGGCGTATACAAATTCAAGGCCATCAAGGACTTGTCTGATGAACCGCTGAAACGTCTGGCCGGCATTGCAGAGCCCAAAGGGTATCACCAAAAATTCATATAACCCGAAAGGTGTTATCACTGCTGTTTTAGGTACATCTTCTGGTCGAACTGGTATTTGATGATAAGCACGCTCGAGATCAATTTTCGAAAAAAACTGTTTTTTTTTTGTGCAAAATTGAGGTGTAATCACTGATCTGAGCAATCGGGTAGTGATCGGGAACTGTTTGCGCATTAAGGCGTCGATAATCGCCAAATGGGCGCCAATCACCTGTTTTTTTAGGTACCATATGCAATGGACTTGCCCATGTTTTTGACGGTTGACAATAGCCTTGTTCAACCATGTAGTTGAATTCTTCCTTGGCACATTTTAGCAGTTCCGGTGAAAGCCTTCTTGCCCTCTCGTAGACTGGTGCTCCTGTTGTTTCGATATGATGAACGACGTTGTGTTTGACAGTTGTGCATGACTTTGCCCTGGTGAGTATTTCTGGAAATTGTTTAAGCAGGGATGCGCACGGATCGTTTTTATCGATTCTGGTTATGCCGACTATAGTAGCGGAGACGAGAGAACAATTTGCTTTGATCCCAGTTTGTCCATCCGAGACGCTACGCTTTTTTACGTCCACGATCAGCTGGTAGTGATGTAGTAAATCCACGCCAACAATACCGTAGGGGACATCTGCTACTTGAAAAATCCATCGGATAGGACGTCGTAAGCCAAAGTTCAACGTGAGGGCCTTCTGTCCGTAGGTAGCGATGTGAGTTCCGTTGGCTGCATGTAGTTTAAGGCTTGATGGTCTAGATCTTTCGATACGTGTCGGAGGGATGATAGAAAGATCTGCTCCAGTGTCGACGAGAAAACGTTGTCCAGTGCCTTGGTCGCATAAAAAGAGTCGGCGGGGGTTTTTCAGCATCACCAGTAACTGCCGTTGCTACTGGTGAGGAAATTAGTTTTCCTGTTTGTAGATGCATGGTTGGGTACAGCGCTTCGCTTCTTTGCCGAATTTCTGGTCGTAGAAGCAATATTTTGAACCTGCTGCTCTGGAATTATGTTTGGAAATAGAACGATTGCGCAAACTTCGCAATTCCTTCCACATCCTTTCCATTTGATGTGTAAGATCTTCTATCCTTTTCTCCAAGGCAGCGGTGGAAGAAGTTGATGGGCTATGCGTTGCGATTGTCGATGAGGCTGTTTGTTCGGTGGACTTATGTACAGCCATTATTTTAGTTTCGATGTTACGTGTGATATCCCACACATTATCCGCAAGCTTAGCTAGTGCTTCGTTGGAAAGGCAATCCCCAGCAGCAATGGCGATCTTCAATTGATCCGGCAGGAACGAAGGTTTTCTGAAATCAAGCTGAAGACCAGAAACTAATTTCCTGAATTTTTGTTCTTGGGTTTGGCAAAATCTATTGAGAAGAGCGTGCTTTATGGTTTCATACTTTTGATTCTGTGGAAGGTGTAAAACATGTTCTTTGATAAGCGACAAAAGATCTGGTTCCAATTTGGATACGACGGCGTTGAATTTTGATGTGTCTGATTGTATCCGATTTATATGGAACTGGACTTCAATGGCAGCAAACCATAGCTCTGGTTCCTTTATCCAGAACGGAGGAGCCATGACTTTCTCGAGGGTATTTATGTCCGAAGCAAAGTTGGTTAGAGATAAATGCTGATTAGATGTTGGAACTATGTTACCTGGATTAGAAACACCATTCCGGTCTGAAGAGGTTGCATTTTCCAGCGATGTGGATGGTTCTTTCACCGTTAGCTCGTCTCCCGACATTGGAATGATGATAATATTTCTTTTTTCGGGGTCACCAAATTGTGGGATGATATTTACCACAATAACTTTAAATAAAACTCTACGATGTTACTTTAAAAACAAGATTAGTTTTATTATATTTAAAAAGTAAGGACACACGTTGTCTGTGCAAAATTTGAAAAAAAAAACAGAAAGAATAAAAAAGGAGTAGAACAAAAGGACATCTGATGAGACGCCAAGATGAAAACTAGAGGCGCTCGTGTCGAACTGCTACATGGCGGCCGCTACTACCGCCATCTCTACTTAAATTTACAAATAAATAGATTCTATTACAATTAACGATACAGGGTATAACATGACATTACACTACAAATAGTTGTTTGGCGGGAATAGAAAAAAGCAAGTAGTGCGAAAAAAGGGGGAGGGAGGCAGGGAACTCAGATAATAGAATATGAGGTTTAGAGTTTAGGGTAGAGAAGATAAATGAAGAAATATTGCACTTTTGAAGCGAGTGGCATTAGATATAGATCTGATACTTTTAGGCAAAGAATTCCACAATTTAATAGGGTGAATAAAGAATAAACGGGACGAATTGAGATAATTATGACGTGATGGGATCAAAGTTAAGGTTCTAGGAGAGCGTGAAAAATTACTCTTTTCATATAAATACATAGGAGTCTTATTTATTATGATATTATGTAAGAAAATACAATTTCTGGCATCAATGTAATGCTTGAGGGTTGTACCCAACAAGCTTTTAGTGTGTTATGAAATGTGTTCATACCTGCGTAATCCATGAACATATCTTACGGAATCATTTAATGCTATTTGCAACTTGCGTTGGGACAAGGAGTCGATATTGCAGTATACAACTTCAGCATAGGTAAGTAAGGGCAAAATAAGACTTATTACAAGCTTTCGTCTAGTGCTGACCGGAGTAAGGCTCGCAGTTACCCACAACTTGCGAAGACACCCATAAATTCTTCTTATTGTATAGTTTGTATGATCATATCCTGATAAGTTTGAATTTATAATAAATCCCAAACTAGTTATAGTGTGAACCACATTTAATTTATTCCCAGAAAGTAAGACATCTGGTAAGGTATATAGGGCTAGCTTTTTGTTCGAAATTGGAATAACTTGTGACTTATTAGGATTTAAAAGTAATCCATTAGCTTTAGACCAGGAATGAATACCTCAGAGGTCCTTATTTAAATGGTTGACGAGTTCGGCAGTGTTTTTATAGGGCTTAGACAAATATAGCTTGACATCATCAGCATATAGATGTACCGAGGTATGAGAACAGACAGATGGCAAGTCATTTATGAACAAAGAAAATATTAAAGGGCCAAGGATTGACCCTTGAGGTACACCCTGCTTCGCCGGTAGAATAGCTGAACTTTTGAAATCTATCGGAAAGAAATCTTTCAAAAAGTCGCACTGCACTATTATCAAAATCGAAGCGATTTTTTTAATTTCCAGCAAACAATATTGTGGTTCACCTTGTCAAAAGCCTTCGAGAAATCAAGCATGCAAAGAAGGGTAACACATCCCTTATCGAACTCTTGTCTTATGTCCTCCAAAATATTAACCGATGCAGTAGAGCAACTGTGGTTGGATCAAAAACCGGATTGTCCCCCATACAAAAGGCCATTTAGAGTTAAGTAATCCAGAAGTTGACCTGCTATGAGTTTCTCAAAGACCTTTGACAAGCATGGTAAAATACTTATAGGCCTAAAATCAACTGCAGAGATCGGGGTGGTTTTTTTCGCGACAGGTACAACCCGAGCTATTTTCCAGGACTTGGGGTAAATGGACGTTGTTATGCAGTGGTTAATTATATGGGTTATATGGGATAGAATGCAAGGCAAAATCAGCTTTATAAAGCGAAGTGGTATTCCATCTTCACCCATAGCATTTGATTTAACTGCTGTAACACATTCTGCAACTTCATTCTCACTTACGCATCGCAGTTCAAAACCTCTCACTGGATGATAGGACAAATTTTCTTTTAAATTGAAATGTAACTCTTCAATACTGTTATCAAGAAAACATTCGTTTAGAACATCAGGGTCAATTTGACATTTTGTATCACTTTTGGCACTAGAAATTCCAATTTGTCGCAGATTACACCAACGTTACGGATACGATAACCAGGTCAAGAATGCTAGGAGTACAATCTTTAGTACAATCTTTACCCAAAATTATTGGTATAGTACTTTGCTTTATCGGCGTACGAAAGTTTGTCATTAGTGAATGTACTAATTGTATGCTGTACTTGCATTCTACTTCTATTTGCTAGACATTTAGCTTATTGAGGCCACGTTTGGTGTTTCTTCTTATAAAGGGTGACCAGATAAGAACGGTAGGAGAAACGATTTAAATAAAACAAGAATGGTGTGAGATATAAAATTGATTCTGGCTTTATTTTGAATCTACGTTCATGCCATTATATGTGGAATAGCACATCATTCAAATGGCCCATCGGCTTTGCTGGCAGTGCTCCGAGCAGTAGGTAAAATTTTTGATGACACGGTGCAATACATATGTGCGGCGTTATTCCGGCAATAGTGTGTGGAATGTTGGCCTCGAGCTCTTACAAAGTGGTTGGCTTGTTAGCGTGGACTAAGGACTTGACGTAGCCCCAGAGAAAATAATCGAGTGGTGTTAAATCGCATGATCGCGGCGCCAATTAAGGAACACTCACCGTGAGACACCAAATTTCCCTTTCACAACTTTGAGCGTTGAGTCGCTTGTATAGCATGTAGCGCCGTTTTGCTTGAACCACTGCTAGGATATATCGATATTGTCGAGCTCTGGCTACAGAAAGTTAGTTAACATTGCTCTATACTTAAGATCATTGACGGTAACGATGTCTCCTTCTTCAATTCGAAAGAAATAAGGTCCGATGATGGCGCCATGCCATAAACCGCACCAAACAGTCAATCCTTTTAGATGCATTGATGCGTGGCCGAATACTTGTGGGTTGTATTCACTCTAATAATGGCAATGTTTGCTTGTTGAAATAGTCGCTAAGCCAAAATTGGGCTTCGTCCGAGAAGAAGATTTTTTGACCAAAATCCTGATCTCAATCTAACATTTCCAGCGCCCAATTAGGGAAATCACGGCGTTGTCTATGGTCGTCTCGCTTCAATTCTTGCATCAGCACAATATGGATATAGGTTCAGATATTATAGAACCACAACATAAGCTGGGTTGACTCTCTGGCGATGCCCGTATAATAATAATCGGTATTTCTGGGTCTTCTTCGATACTGGCCTCTACGGCGGCTATGTTTTCTTCATTTTGCTTCAATCTCTGTCTCGTTAGTGACTTAAGATCCAAAAGAGTGTACTCACCCTCAAACTTTTCCACGGTGCGACGAATTGGCTGCACACTGAAATCATGATGATGACCGACCTCACGATGAAATTCACGTTGCGTATTTACAACTGAGCCGGAAGTTCGATAATTTTTTTTTATAATTATCGCACGTTCGGCAACCTTAAAACGATGCATGATGAAATGGCGAACCTTACTGAATATTTTGACAGCGGGATGTCATTAGTAACTTTGACAGCTGCTGAAATATAACAATCGGAAAAAAACTATCTTTATTTTTTCTTTATTTATTCTTTTAAAATATTTGAAACTCCTATTGGAATTATTGCATATATTTGAATCATGAGATTAATCACACATTCGCAACGCCTAGTGTAAGCACACCATTCGCCCGTGGGTCCAAACCTTTAACACCGATCTTACAATTGTTTTGTTATGCTTTGTATCCCAATAAATTCGTTGGATGTACCAAATACCTTATGTGTATTAAGTCTTTAGGAGATTCTCCAAGTTCTGATTGGATAACAAACATATTTAATTTGGCCTTAGACTCAATAGTGTATTGAATGGAAGAATTTTGCAAATTTTGACATTTTGAGCAGTGTTATTTAATGCCTGCATTAACAATTCCACAGATTGTCATCAACACCGTTCAGTAAGATGAATGCCCACTTATTTTCTGTAGGAGAAAAGGAGAAAGCTCCAGCACCTGTTCCACGAATTTGTTCGATTATCATACTTTGGTTTCCCTATAACATAAATTTAAAAATTTATGATAACAATTTTCACCTTTACATTCAGAAGCGGCAAGATTTAATACATTGCTTATTAAGCTACGAATAGCACCAAAAATAAATATGGGTGGAGATTGGAGAAACAAATTTATTGCTTACGGCTTGCTTTGATTTGTCTTTAGTTGTTTGTTAATTTTTTTTAGCGAACTAACGTTTTGCTCATCTATGAAATTTGTGTTCGCTGTCTTTTTCAATTTCTTGCTTTCATGTATAATTGATGATGATGACGATGAACCTAACTCCGAAAGAATAGTAAATGGATTATTTCCCAACTTAGGTTAGCTCCCATAATTATTTGCAGCTTGTTTAAGTTTTGTGATGACAGAGTCCATTCACTGCTGTTGATTTATTGGTAATATGTCACCATCCGGGTATCAATCGAATTATTGTTTCTGATTTGAACAGCATCTACATTTTTGGCGATATATTTTTTATTACATTTATCTTTTGAAACATTAGGCATGATTTGGTGCTGCGTTGTTGTTAGTACACAAATATGTGTATTTCTTTCTTGGACATTCTTCATTAGACATTAATTTGCAATTAAAGCACTTTTTTCCACTGTTTCTCTTTATTAATTACAATATACGAGTATAAGAGTCACTATCTCAACTAAATGAGATTCGATTATTATTATTTTTGTATGCAGTGATTTGTGTGACCTCAGACCTCACTACCTATCAAGTACCATATACTCTGCTTTAAACGTTATGGCAGTTAAACCATCGATTTAAGCTTGGGAGTGGCTGTCCTGACTTCATTTTGGTCGGGTGGACAGAAATGTTGTCCATCTTCATCCGGGTCGAATGGTTCATTTTGCTTGACGGATTTTCCTCATCACCGTGTAACAGTGTGCAGTTTAACCGTTTAAGCTGTCCCTCTCCATCCTCACAGATTTTTGTTCGGGTTTTGCAGATTTGGCATGTTCGTTTTTTATGTTTTGGTAAAATTTCCGAACTTCATCCATCGATAACACTTTTCTAAGGCCTCGATCGAGCGTTACTCGTGCTTTTTCTTTTTTTCTAATGAGCTTATGTTGTTCAATTCTTTTCTCCTCGTAGAGCTCGCAAGCCCCCCTTCCTACATTCGAATTTGAACCAGGGGTTTCTTCATTGAGATAGGTTGAAACTCAGTTGTCGACTAACTTCTCGAGAAGTTAAATCCCCTTGTGGACTCTAGGTACGAGTAAGTGTAGCTTTATAATCATGATATTTCAATAAACTGATGAACATTCATGGCCGGAGCATTCATACGGTTAAAGGTTTGAAGGGGTGGAAAGATACTCGCGATTTCTATGGAACATTGGTGGTGGAGACATTTTGTCGGTATTTTTTTGTTCGATGTTGTCAATTAGCTGGGTGATATCGGCAGCACCTATGAGTTTTATCGCACGGTTTGAATTCTGCAGAGATGTTTTAGGCAGGATTATTATTACGTTTGAGGAAACAAAGACATTTCGCTGCATTTTTGACATAAGTTGAATTATACCGATACCGTGAATGGAAAGTTTTTCGGTTTCGGCGGTGCAATTGTCATTCATGGATTATGGCTTGGTACTAAAACGTCGCTTTAACGATAGCAGACAGCATTGTGTTTTGGAAGCATTAAATTCCACTCAATTGGAGTTCTCTAATTAGTGAAGTTGTTTATATCGGAATTTAATGAGCTTAGTATACGCTGTCGTTCCCGTTCTATACCCGAAGAGCAGGGACGTGAATCCGCGAACGAATATGAAAAGTAGAGAGTCCTGTCGTCACCAAAGGAATATTATGGATTAGAAGTAGCACAAAAGAGATCATTGATGAAGATTAAAAGAGTGGACAACGGAGCCCTGGGGAGCACCAGAATTTATTTTGTGAATATTGGACTTAAAACCATCCAAGAAAACTTGAATTGAACGTTCCGAAAGGTAATTTCTAAACCTATAATAATAAATAATAAACTCTGCCTTAGAAATATCAAGTGCAGCTATCCTGTTTTCGCCAGATTGATGTACGCTTTGATTCTACTTTTGGGTGAGACATGCCTGTTGTGGACCTGTTGCTACGAAAACCGTACTGCCGATCAATGAGAACTTTTCGTATTTCGAGATATTTCATGAGCTGACGGTTTATCAGGATTTCCATGACCTTGGAAAAAAGGGACGTAAGTGTAATGGGTCTGTAGGTGGAGAGAGAAGAAGATTCGCCTTTTTTAGAGACGATCTGGATAAATTCAGTTTTCCATCTGTTCGGAAAAAGTCCTAAAGTGTAGGATTAATGGCAAAGCTTACGCAGTGGTTTTGCCAGCGTGGAAGAACACCTCTTCAGAAGAAGGGGAGATATACCATCTGGACCAGTTGATTTGTGAATGTTAAGATCTTTAAGAACTCTTGCTACTACATGAGTACGAAAGTGAATTCGTCCCATTGACGGTTCAACGCAGTCAAATGTAGTTCGACTAAAATGAAGATAAGGAGCCAATTTAAGTTGTGGGAAATTTTTGAAAGGCAGTTTGGTGAACACTAGTAGGACAAACTAGATTGCTATACTTCTCTCTCTTATCTTTATTTAATGATGATGGCTACATTTTAAAAAAAATTCCAATACGTACATTATGCTCCGATAAGAACTGCTGAATAGGACATTTATTTTTTAGGTGGCCATCGACAACACTATTGACAGATGAGTAACGAAGCTCTCTCTCGACCAATTAAAATGATTTTTTATAAGACACTAACCATCACAGTTCCGAATCACGGTGCAGAATCAGAAGATACAGATACGAGCTGTCGTGTTATGTCGAACTCAGTCTGAGTATAACGACGACGATATCTGGGCCAGTTTTTCAATTTTAGTAACTCTATCAGGAGACAAAAAGAATCACTTTACAGTTTTTTCCAATTCGTGTGAAATTTTGTTCATTAGGGAATCGTTGTGAAGTAAGTGAACTCAAAATAACTTTGTATCTATTAAGTCAAAACTTACAGTTCCTGAAATAAATTAATAAGTAGATGAGCATTTCCGGATTAAGTAATACCTGGGTAAACTTTTTGGTAAGGGAACAAAAAATTAATTTTTTTTACCCACATTCTAAGGGTATAACCTTAGTCTTTAAACAGCGCGAGTTATTTGGGACTGCCGAATTATTCGATCCTATGCTTTTAGTATGTGATGATTTCCATACTGTCGCGTTAAAAATAGGGAAGCTATAGTCATGGGGCCTGCAACTTAACATGGCACATTGGTTTATACCTCGATAGCAGGTTCGATTTTCTTCTAAATATTGCAAATTTGGATGACTGTTTGGACAGAAAGTTCAACACTAAACTAGTGGAAAATGAGGGACATTGTTATGAGTGCGAATTAAACATATATTATCGATATCATCGGTATGCAAAAACTACAATTACAGTAGGGAAACTCCCGATACCGGAGAGAGCAGGGCACTGTTCAGATGCCATACTTTGAGCTACTTACTTATTTACTTAAATCCTGTTACCACTCAAGTGGCATATGGCGTCAATAACGCCTGCACGTCATTTTGTTCGGATTTCTGCAATACGTTTCAACTCATTCCAGCTCTTGCCCAGTATTCTCGATTCCTATTTCACTATTCTTCTGCCTGACTGGGTGAGTGGATTCCATTTCGTGGCATATTTCACAATATCGCGGTTTTCGTAAGGTGTGACCAATTTATTGCCACTTCCTCCTCCGTATGGCGACGTCTATAGTTTCTTGACTAGTTTTGAGATAAAGCTGTTTATTGGAGATACGGTGCGGTTCGTAAAATATTTCCTTACACACCTATTTACGAAGGTTTGTAGTCTTCGAGTGATAATGCTGGTAACCTTCGAAGAACTAAACCCGTATAGTAGTACATTGGATCTGAACAGTCTCAGATTGGTTTTTGTACTTTTTTCATTACTTTTCCAGGTTTTTGGTATGGTATTCCAAACGCAGCTTTATGTTTTCGGATTCTGCTGCCCATATCGTGTTCGGTGCAGAGGATGTTTCCTAAATATAGAAATTTTTCGACTTTCTCGACCAGTTGTCCGACAATGTTGAGTTGAGCGTTGTAGTTTGAAATGCGGAGCGCCGTTCTTTTTCCCGCATTTATATGAAGTTCTGCTTTGTTTGTCTCAACTCGCACATTTTGTGACATTTGGTGAAGATCCATTATTTTCTGTGCAAAAGGTAAACATCGTCAGTGTAGTCCAGGTGTTTGAGGTAAAATGTCATTTTTCACCTGAATCTTTGGTTTCTCTCGGTTAGTGCTCCCCGAATCACATTGCTGATGACTACCAGGAATAACAAAGGTGAAAGTATGCAGCTCTGACGTATTCCACTATGGACTTCAAAACCATCTGATATCTTACCATTGTGCAGAACGTGCCATTTACCACCCACGTAAGTAGCCTTAATAATAGCTATAAGTTTTCCCGGGATACCTCTAATGCGCAAGGCTATCCAGATAACATTTCGGGTTCAAACTGTCGAAAGCCTTTTCAAAGTCAATGAACAGTAGATTTAGCTGAAACCTGAACTCAACGCATTGCTCAATGATGATTCGCAAGGTGTTGATGTGATATACGCAAGAGTATCAAACACCGATGGCAGTACGTTGATGTACATAAGAACGCTTTTCACGTCTAACACTTCCTCTTCACACGATATTGAGCTTCCCGGTCCCTGAATTGTTGGCGCAATAGGGGATCCCGAAGTCTGCCGGTATTGTACCTGGTAACTCGAAGCAAGTCTAAGCGGTTGCTGTTGATGGATGCAGTACAAAGGTGTATAGTGTCTAACGTAAGATGATGGTCGCGCGACCGCGAACGATATCGGCTCCACATTTGTTTCGGACGTATAGGAAGCAATTTCTGAAACGTCGACTTATCGCAAAATTGTCGATTTGGTTTAATGTCCACTGTCTGTCAGATGAGACCCAACTGATCTTGTAGCAGGCTTGTGGGCGGTGTTAGGTTGACTATAAAAATTGTCCTTTTCGTCCTCAGTCGTGATTTTAGTCGGCGCATAGCACTGTATGATGATAATTTTCCTACCCTACTCTGAAATGTGACCGTCAATATCCGGTCACTGACAGGTTTTTAAGATATGAGCCTGCGTTTTGCTGTTGGTATTAGCATCAGTCCTACGCCGGGCTCTCGACCATTTCTAGAGTGGAGCTAGACGGTGCTTTTTGTGGGCGAGTGGTATTCTCCAGCATCCAACCATCTTATCTTGCTCAGCTCCAAGATGTCCGTATTATATCGTGAGAACTCTCGTTCTTAAGTTGGAGAGATCTGACATTCTGGGGATTTTTGTCTCGTGAGTCGAGGAGGTTCGTATCATTCCGTTGTCCGTAGTCGATAAGTAAAGGCTATTTTTTTACGGTTGCGGCTAGTTGGGACATATATTAGCCGACACTAATCCCGTTTTGTGGCGCAGGAAGCTCACCGTTTGTCCCCTCATCTTCGCAATTTTCGATGAAATTTCGAGACGACGCAGGTAGGAGGCGTGGAGTAGGGCTTGTTGACAGAGTTACAAGATGTTCGACTATACTAGGTGCGATGAAAAGTAACCTCCTTGGGAATGAAAAAAAAAATTTTTTTAATGTTTTTTATTTTATTCAATATAGTCCCCTTTTAGCTTGATACACTTATACCAGCGATTTTCCATCTTCTTGATCCCGTCCGAAAAGTAATTTTCCGGAAGATCTGCAAAATATTCCTCCGTGGTGTCGATGATTTCCTCGCGTGAGCTGCATTTTTTATTGATGAGCCATCTTTTGAGGTTTGGGAAGAGATAATAGTCCGAGGTAGCCAAATCGGGCGAATACGGTGGATGGGACAGCAATTGGAGCCGTAAGTCATTGATTTTAGCCGTGGTTGCGATGATCTTGTGCGCCGCCGCATTGTCTTGCAAAAACAAAATTTTTTTCGCTTCATGTGAGGCCGTTTTGCAGCGATTTCGGCCTTCAATCGCTCCAATAATGCAAAGTAATACTCACTGTTGATGGTTTTTCCTTTTTCGAGGTAGTCCACCAAGAGTATGTCATGACAATCCCAAAAAACCGACGACATAACCTTTCCGACCCATCGAGCCCCCTCGGTCGCTTTGGAGCACTCGTGCCGGCTTCAGTCCATTGCCGGGCACTCATTCTATTTTCTGGTGTGTAATAGTGGATCCAAGTTTCATCAACAGTTACCAATCGACGCCAAAAGTCCGCCCGATTCCGCATCAGCAAGTCCAAACACTCTTTCGAAGTGCTCCCGCGTTCGTGTTTTTGGCCAGGAGTGAGCATGAGCGGCATCTAGCGGCAGGATAACTTTTCATATGCAGAATATTGCCCAAAATATGGCGTGTGAGCTGAGTACTAATCTTTGTGGTATCTGGTAGATCGCGCACCTTCACTCTCGAAACCAATATTTGACGGTGTAATCTGACGGAGCATTAGTCCCATAATATTTATTCAACTTTTCTTTTGTTTCCTTCGCCGTCTTGCCTCTCAAAAAATAACGTTTTTGTCCATACTCAACATGATGCCAAACAGGTAAACAACAATCAGCTGTCAAAACAAAACTAAAGACAGTATCGCACTGAAATTTGGCATGTCTGCCTAAATATGAACGGACTTCAAGGCACCATAACCTTTTTTGCAGTAGCAGCGCATTATGGCGGTCAAGTAGTAAATATTGTAGTTATTTGGCGAACCGACACCTATAGGAAGATGCTACTTCTACGAGGCATGATGTAAGCCGTCGTGCTATCCACACTTGATTGCTTTTAATTTTTAGACTATCTGCCTTATTCAACTTTTTTCGATACTAAATAATAAATCAGCTTAAAGTTCAGGAAGAGGTTGGTGCTGGAAAACCAGAATAATTTCCTAGGTCTCGAGGCAAGCAATCCCTAACCATTTGCCTCGAACTAGGCTCATCATATCCTCATACCAGTCATCGGCTGACCTCCCAACCGTACAGACCTATTTCTTTGGTGTATCAAAGTGCTTGCATTTTTCATAGTTTTATCACTTCCAAATATAAATTGTGAGTTTTTCCATATTTTCTCATTTTTCCTTTTCCTAAGCCAATAAAAATAGATACCAAGTGAATACTTTTGTTTCTGTAATAAAACACATTTTGTCGGCATGGCTCAAAAGCCTGCCCACAAATCGGGTAACCGGTTCGGTAGTCTTGATGAGTACTACCTTTCAGACCCCCCTGAATCGCCTCCTATCCCCCCGAATAAAAGATTGAAACCATCCAGCCGTATATTCTCCGATTTTCCCGAACTACCTACAAAAACAATTTACAAAAACCCTCGCTTTGTACACATAACCTCCAAAGACAAACCTCTTTCTTCTGTCAGTGTTTTTGTGTTAAAAAAACTCATTGATTCAATCAGCACACATTATCAAAAGATCTCCCTGCTTAGGGATGGCTCTTTATTAATTCTCACTAAAGACCAGAATATAGCTGACAAATTTATAAAATCGAAAGCCTTTCAAACCATTTGCCCAGTTGAGATAAAACTCCACGCTAAGCTCAATCACTCCAAAGGCATTGCATATGCACCCTGCCTTATAAATGTTCCCGAACCCGAAATCATGAGTGAACTTAAGTCACAAAACATAACCGACGTCTACAAATTTACCAAAATGAATTCAGACGGGAAACAAATCCCCACAGGGCTTATGATATTCACCTTCGATTTATTTCAAATTGCAAGCACAATTGAAATTGGCTGGTATAAAACCAAAATCTCAGAATATTTCCCTAACCCCATGCGGTGTCGGCAATGCCAATTTCTCGGACACACAAAAAAATGGTGCAAAAAGCCAGCTGCTTGTGAAACTTGTAATCTCCCTCCCCATGAAGACAAAAGCTGCACGCGCACTTTCTGTGCAAATTGTGCTGGGACCCACCCTGCCTCATCTAAAATATGCCCAAGATATATCCAAAGCAAAGAAATCATTGAGACAAAAACAAAAAATAAATGCTCCTTAGCTGAAGCCAGACGCATTCATTCAGAACGGAACCCCAAAACTTTTCCCCTCTCCTCTGATCTTTTATTCAACTAAACTCAAAAATCAAACCCGCGAAATAAGCAATCCCATTCCATCCACTTCTTCTTCTTCTTTCAGTCCCTGTACTGCCGCTGCCACTTCTTCTTCTTCCAGTCACTCTACAACCTCTCCCTTTTCTTCTTCCAAACACTGCACTACCACTGATAACGAAAAAAAAATTCCCACTAAAACCGGTTTATTATCACAAGAAAAAAACATAACACATAACCCACTTAAACATTCAACAACACAAATTACAAACATCCAAAAACAAATAGGTGAATCTACTTCTCTTACGAGGGAAAAATATCCACCAGTCTCTGCTTCAACCTCCTATGAAGTTAAAACTAAATCCTCTCTCGATCTACCACAATTACAACAAGCATATCTTACCAAAAATACTTCAGCATCAACACCAACAATTAATAATACCAATAACACTCAGAGTAAAATCTCTCATCAAAAACCCTCTCTTCTAACACAAAGAAAATGTCATCTACGTCTATGACAGGCCTTAACATAATAAATACTTTATCATCAGGTGGGGGAGCGCCTTCTACAGGTACATTAAATTGTACTGGTAACAAGGTGCCTTCCACCGCCTATAACCATATAAAAATACTGCAATGGAACATTAATGGTTATTTTAATAACTATCATTATCAAAGAAATAAAACCTTGTATTATCTCTATTCAAGAGACACATATTAAACATAATTTTCAACCGTTTCCACCAAAAGGATATTTACCAAGATTCCACAACCTACCCCACATCACAAATTCCAAACAAGGTACTGGACTTCTAGTACACAAAGCAATACCCCACAAGTTTTTTCCGATTGATTCCAACATACGAGTATCTGCCCTCGCTGTAGAGATAGAACTAAAATTAAAACTTACCATCATCTCAATTTATATTCCACCAGACCAAATATTTAACTCCAATGATCTCGAAGGCATTGTAAAAAACATTACAACCCCAATTTTTATAACCGGGGATTTTAATTCTTGGTCCCCCGCATGGGGTTCTCCCAGTATCAATAATCGCGGGAAGTTAGTTGAAAACTTCATCGCAAATTCCGGACTAGCAATTTTGAATGACGGGCGACCCACCCACCTATCGACCCACGGTACATACTCTCACATCGATCTTTCGCTCATCTCTCCCCACCTCACCTAAACATCTTCCTGGGAGGTCTCCGATGACTTAAATGGTAGTGATCATTTCCCGATTCTTACCAAAATATCTTTAGATACCAGTTCATTCCTACAAAATTCCTTACAGACCTAGCCAACTGGGATCTCTTCCAAGCCGAACTCTCCACCCGAATCTCTGCCCAACCATCCCCAGTTAACATTAACACGAATAAAGAATCCGCTTTTATTACCAAGATAACTCGCTCTGTGGCAAATTTGGTAATCCCACAAATAAGACCCACCACAAAACAGTTCCGTGGTGGGACCAAAATCTTAGCATCCTTCGAAAAAAAAACAAGATACATTCAAAAAATTCAAAAAGTTTCCAAACGATGTAAATTTAATCCTTTACCGGAAAGACAATGCCCAATTTAAAAGAGCAGCTAAGACAGCGAAATTATCTTGCTTCACTAAATTTACTGAGGGAATAAATCAAAACTCAACCCCCAAAAAAATGTGGGCCGATTTTAAAAGTCTTACAGGAAATTTTGTCCCCTACACAATTAAAATTATGAAAACCGATTCAGAAAACATCACATGCCCCTTTAAAATCAACGACTTTTTTGCCAAATGTTGGGAAAACACTCAAGATGACTCCAATTTCCACCCAAATTACGTTGCAGAGAAATACAAGTGCTTACAGGAAGTCGAGCCAACGTACACTATCTCTCCTTCAACAAACTTAATAGAATCTCCCATTAACATTATAGAGTTGGAAACCAGCTTGCGCTCTGCTAAAGGGAATACCCCTGGATTCGACTGAATTACTTACTCAATGCTAAAAAACAGTCCACCTTGTTTCAAAGATAGGTTATTGTCATTGTATAACAACATACTTGGTAGTGGAGTTATTCCGCAAACATGGAAAGTGGCAACCATCGTGCCGATATGGAAAACCAACAAAGACCATTCTTGTATCGAAGGATACCGTCCGATCTCACTCTTGCCCTGCCTTTCAAAAATCTTAGAAAAAATAATTTCCAAACGCTTATCCTGGTGGCTGGAAAAAAATAAGTTAATTGACACCAACCAAACTGCTTTCAAACCTGGCTGCGGGACCCTAGATTCACTTCTTCATTTAGATACTTTCATCTCCTCGGCTCTCTCAGAAAAAAATTACATTTCGATTTTGTCTGTGGATTTTGAACGAGCGTTTGACGGAATAGGTATCCATGTCATTTTAAACCAGTTAAAAGAATGGAAGATTGGTCCAAAAGTTTTCAACTTTATAAAAGCCTTCCTTACCAACCGCAAATTCCGCATTAAGACTAATAATAAAATTTACTCACAAATTCATAATTTAAAAAATGGCATTCCCCAAGGTTCCCCCCTTTCAGTAATCTTATTCAAAATAGCGTTCAATAAAATAAGTAAAATAACTCGGGCATATCCTCAAACACATCACGTCCTTTATGCAGACGATCTTATTTTGTTCACTAAATTAAAAGACTTAGCAGAAGTAACACACCTATATTTAAGAATAATTAAAAACTTGGTTGATTGGGGTGAAACCTCAGGGGCGAAGATATCTTTTTCTAAATGTGAGCTATTACATATTTGTAAAAACATAAATGTCCAAAATTAATACAAAATGTAACATTTAATAATATAAGTATCAAAAATGTGAACTTTTCAAAAATATTAGGCATTATATTCGAATCTAATTATAGTTTTAAGCAACATTGTATTAATTTAAGGAGAAGCCTTACTACCAGAGTAAATATTATTGAGTTTCTTTCATCAAAGAAAAGTAACTGCAACGTAAACACACTTGTTAAGGCTGTTCAATCTATAATTTTATCAAAAATTGATTACGGTCTACCAATTTATGGGAAAAGCTCGAAAGCATCTCTTCAACTAATTTCTACGCCATACCATGCCGCTGTAAGAGCTTGCTTAGGCGCCTTCCATTCAACGCCCATCAAGAACATACTGGCCGAATCTGGACTCCCTAACCTAAAAGAAAGAATCGAGTTCTTAACTAGGAAAATCGTTCAAAAACTAAATGCATCATTCAGAACACCTATACATGATGATACAAAAATGCTACTAAGGCGGAAAAAAAATCCAAAATACCCATCCGTTTTGAGCAAGTCACTGAAATTGGCGACAGAGCTTAAAATTCCAATTGATATAGGACACAAAACTAACCTTAACTCCCCTCCATGGTATCTCCCAAAACAATCCATTTTAACCAACCTTTCAAATTATAATACTCGTAAATCTAACACCAACAATGATATTTACAAGGCATTGTTTAAGGAATTGCAGGAGAACCATAAAAGCCTCGGATGGAATTTTCTGTTCACAGATGCTTCCAAATCAAACGATGGAACCTCATACGCTGTAGTCACGGAAGAAGGCTGCGTCGTCAGTAAAGGGCTGCTCGTTTTTACATCTTCAACATTTACAGCTGAGGCTTTCGCGATACTCCAAGCTATTAAATCCGCAAAAAATAAAAAAACCCTAATATTCACCGATAGCCTCTCATCTTTAGAAGCAGTTCAAAATATCAATAACTCCAGCGACATAATAGCCGATATCCGGGACAAACTAATTACCAAAAAAAAGAATATCAAACTGGCATTGGTTCCCGGGCATGTAGGCATAGTTGGAAATGAATATGCCGATTCTGAAGCTAAATTAGCTCTCAAACAACCGCTCACCTCTTTCATTCAATATAACAAAAAGGACACATTAAACTATATAAATACCTGTATGAAAAACAAAAATATGTATGATTGGCTCGAATATTCGCACCACTATTCAAGTATTAACTCTGGAGCTGTAAAGTCAACTTTTCCTACTGAACTACCTAGACCTATGGTAATAAAATACATCCGACTTAGATTGGGGCATACAATTACTACTCACAAACACTTAATGACGAAAGAGCCAGCACCTCATTGCAATTTCTGCAATCAAGGGGCAACGTTAAATATTTTACATATCCTTCAATGCACACACATCAATTCAACCTCTTTATCCATCGCTAATAAAACTTTCAAAGAGCTTTTAACCGTAATACTCGCATCATCAAATAACATAAAATTTGTTAACGAAATACTCGTAGTTTCAAGACTGAACATAATCATTTAATCTGAGATATCTCAATGAGCCAAAGGCCCTGGTAGCTAGTGCTTTATTTATATAACTATTGATTTGTAATTTTATTATTTGTCAATAAAGTTTTAATAATAATAATAATAATAATATCCTCATACAACCGACATTACCTAAATTCTTTAAATTAGTAACCGCGGTAGGCACACGAATAAATATGTTGGTTGCTGAAATGCTTGTAAATATATACACAAGAGGATTGTCAAGTTGTAAAATTACCATAAAACATTTGATTTGGCAGAACTATTTCAAGTATTTGTTTTACGAATTATTTATTTAATAACAACTAACCGGCGGGATCTTCGTATTACTCGATTAGTGCCCGAAAAATCTTCGATCCTATTGTATATTTTACAACGGAACAATGTATAAAGAAATTCATAAAAAAAATATCAAAAAATACCATAAACCCCCCAGAGCTAAGTGTTTTCACGCACGTATAAGATCTCTGTCAATATTTACGAAATGGGCAAATACCCGTAATAAGAATACGACTAATTTAACAAGCAAACAGTGATCATATTCATTCGAAGCCCTGGTGAAGTTAAGCCCTAAGGCTACTTGGTGAAGTCTAAAAGCATTTGAATAGATGCGTTATTACTTATTAGTACTTGACCCTATTTTTTTCATGTTTAACAAATAAAATATGTACAAAATAAAAAAATATTAGATGTTGTCGACCCTTTTCAAAAAAAAAACTAGTTAATAATTTTTTATACAAGCCAGAGGCCAGTATATGTATCTATCAATAGGAAAGAAAATTTTAGGTAGGCAACAAACAAATTATTGTATGTGACTTGAGCAGGTATATTTTGACTTCCTTCTGTTTCAATCAGGATTCAACATTTTTGGTTGATGTATAGCCTCCCTTATCCTTTTGGTAGTTTTCCAATCTTTGCTGAATGAGAATAATATAATAGCCATCATGTTGGACAAAATTTTGCAAAATTTTTTCTATTTATTACATAGATTCCAGGCAGAAATAGATTATAATATCTGTTCGGAAAAGATTCATAGCGTTAAATGTAGCCATATCTTCAGATTTGGATAAAGTTTAGATCCAAAGTAACAATGCGTTTTCAAAAAGGCGACTCAAACAAAGGAAAACCGAGATAGAGTCCCAAGATTTTATGCCTATCTCTTGTTCATTCATTTTTGATACTAGGAAAGTTCGACATAATTTTAATTTCATTCTTGATCTTGAATCTTTGTTTTCTAAATTCTAAATACCAGACAAGAAATGCTTAGATGAAATGCTTAAAACTTAAAGAGAGACTTAGTAGAGGTGCGCCATGCTATGATTACTTGCTTCGAAGAATTTCCATCTCAATACCTCAACGCAAATGATGCCAAGCCTTCGGGCATACGCAAAGCTATTGTAAAAGAGATTTAGCCGGCATTAAATGTGAAGGAAATCATCCAACAAATAGCTATCTATTAAAGAAGGATAAGAAAGCGAAATTTATCAACTGTCATGGAAACCACCCAGCTAATTACAGAGGTCCTTCGGTAGCAAAGGAATAACAACAACAAAAAACAGAGTTACTACCAATCATCAACAAACAGCAATCAAAAATAAAAACGAGCAAGAAATAGACAAAATATGAGTACAAATTAATGCTAACACAAACGCGCCAGTTGTGAATAACAACATCGTATTCCCAAATTGTCAAAAATATGAGTAAAAAAGAAGAAATATCAGTAAAGGCAATGCTTTTTACTATTTTTCAAGGACTGGGTAATCAAGATAAAATCATTAAGCTACTAGGCAAAGAAGTTTCCACAGGAAAAAGTCAGTAAAATAATAATGATTAAAAAGTCGCAACCTGTAATGCAAACGGTTTACTCCAATATACGAGTACATAAATACAATATCTCTAAATTTCAGTTTTTTCAATGCAATGACAACATTGATGTTTTCTTGATTTCTGAAACCCACTTCAAACTGGGAACAAAGATTAAAATTTCCAGGTACCTCTGTTAACACTCTCCTCCCCATCCAGCTTACAGTGCCAGGAAACCTTAGGAATCGCAAAAAATAGCAAAACAAACAATGTAAGTAGCGACGACAATAAATATTTTGACTAAAAGCAAAGAATTTAAAATATTATAGCTGCCTTATACTGCCCACCCAAGCATAGGCAACCGAGGAAGTCTTAATGACCGTTTTTTCGAATTCTAGGCAACAACTTTATCACTAAAGCATTAAAATCGCAAAACACCCATATTGGGGGTCGAGACTAATAACGACAAAAAGCAGGAAGCCTTATTTCGACTTGGTCGCCTACTGACCATGGCCATCTGACTCAGCAAAGATCCCAGGTCTTATTCTCTTTTTTATAACAAAAGAAATCAATAGAAAATAAGTAAAAATTGAAAGCATCGATGATATGGCGTCGAATCATACGAGTGTATCCTACCGATCAACGGAATGTCAATAGAATAGCATTTTTTTTGTTTTGTTTAAAGTAAAGCGCGCTCAAGGGGTTAAGATACCCTTAAAATGTTTGCACACAGCGCGGGCGAAGGAAAATTAGGGTGGGAAGAAAGATAGGTACCTATGTACGTTGGTTTTAAATGTCTGAATATTATAATGACAAGTGTAGGCGGAGCCAAAGCACAATCTGGAAGTGTTGAGCTGCCCGCAAAGAGTGCAGCAAGCGGATTGGCCTTTTTTAAAGAGCTGACAGCTGGGATGTCAGTGTGAATGAGCGTTGGAATGGAGGATGAGGCAGAATTGATTTTGACAAACGACGAAAAGCTTTAATACTACCTTTAAACTTTTTTCGGTTTTTCTCTGTCGGATCGGAAAAACATTTTTCTAACCCTGACAGCCTGACAGACTCACCGACAAAAGGGCGAACTGGTGTAAATTTAAAGAATCAGTCGAAAGATTTATTAATCTCAGACCTCCACTGATCATAACAAGCCATATTTATACTGAAGTGGAACAATTCATTGCCAATATAATTTGATTAATTTGGTGTGGGCTAACGCCCATATATATTTATACTCATACAAGCTTAAACTAACTTAAAAGCTAACAACAGTTAAGGTTAGGAAGTAAGGGAACGGTGGAGGAGATCAAATTTAAGACGAGAATCAATGGAATAAAAATTACTATAAGTATTGGTACGAAAACTAGTTATATGTAACATATTTAGGGAGTTTTTACGCAGGTTATAGTTTAAAATGATTCGAAAATTTCGGTTGCCGGATTTCATAAAGAACGCATTTAGAGGTGCTTTAGGTTGGGATATAGATACGAAGGCTAGTGATGAAGGATATAGAATTGTAAAGGGAAGCGCAATCCACAGTACCAGAGAGCAGTCGATGAATGAAGAGAATGTCAGCTACGTCTCTGCGTTTTTCGAGGGTATTCAGGCTAAGAAGTTTGAGGCGGTCGCGAGAGGGAAGTAAGATAAAGGGGTCATTCCTGGGTAGCCCACGAAGGGCAAATTGAAGAAAACGATATTGAATGTTCTCGATTCAGGATATATGAACTCGCTGAAAGGAGGACCACACTTGGCTGGCATATTCGAGAAGGGGCTGGACAAGGGTAATGTAAAGTGACCTTATCTCATAAAGGTTACAAAATTCTTTAGACCACCCTTTGATAAAAAAAAGCGATGAGTTGGCTTTAAGGATTATCTCATCAATATGCGAACAGAAATTTAACTCTCTATCGTATAATATTCCAAGGTCGCGGAGGGATTGAACCTGGGGAACAGGTTAGTCGTGCAGAAAATAAAGTCGAGGGGGAGATTGATTGGACTTACGAGACAAAATCATAGATTGGCGTTTGGAGACATTAAGCTCAAGGAAATTGTTTAGACACCAAGTAGAAAACCTATCGAGGTCTTCTTGAAGGAGAATAGAGTCGTGGGGTGAAGAAATAATTTTGGAGAACTTAGTGTCATCGGCGTAAATGGATACGGAGCAATGTTTAATAATTCTTTCAAGATCGTTTATAGTTAAAATGAAAAAGAGGGGACCTAGGTGGCTGCCTTGTGCGACACCAGAAGTTGCTAAAAACGGGGTTGAGAAGGCTGACCTAAAGCGAACTCTATAATAACGGTTCTCCAGATGAGAAGATACCCATTTTAATAATATGGGGTCAAAAGCGAGGGAAGACAATTTCAATTCAATTCAATTCAAGTTTATTTCGCATAAAAGTTACAAGGTTTCGCTACCACACGTTTTACAATTCAGAGATATGATATGTATATAATTTATCTTTCATCTGTAACATTATTATGAATATATAATTTGAAATTAAATGGACGTTAATTATCTCTATGAAGGGAAAAGCGGAAAAAAACCCTTCAATATAACAAAAAAAAAAAAAAAAAAAAAAAAAAAAAAAAAAATAAATAAAAATAAATAAATAAATAAATAATTAATTAAATAAATAAAAATAAACATAACTATATATATATATACATATATAAATAAATAAATAAGTAGATAAATAAATAAATAAATAAATAAATAAATAAATAAATAAATAAATAAATAAATAAATAAATAACTAATAAATGAAAAATAGTTAAGTAAATATAAACAGTTAAACAAATAACAAAAAGAATAAATAGAGAATAGGTAAATAAAATAAATTAAGAGTATCAAGTTGGAAAGTTATTATCATTCAGGCTATTAACTAAGGGATTATCAACAAAATCACATCGAACAAGAAAACGTTGATTTAATTTTAGTATTCTATCAAGGACTAATTCAACATTTGCCTTTTGATGAATATCGCGCGTTGAGTGATACCAAGGTAAATTAAGCATCATTTTCAAAAGTTTATTTTGAGCGACCTGCAGTTTCTTAAGATGGCTTTTTGCGCAATTACCCCACACTTGGCAACCATAAAGCAGTATTGCTTGAAAAATAACTTTAAGTATCGTTATTTTATTGGCATTTGATAGCCTTGACTTTCGGTTTATGAAGGGGTATAACATCTTGGTCGCAACAGAGATTTTGTTTAAGGTATTTGTGACGTGCGTATTAAATGTTAGTTTGGAATCAAAGTGAATTCCTAAATACCTTACTGATGGTTCCCAACTTATACTAGCCCCATTCACATGCAATTGTCCACTAGGTAGAAAACAGGCTTTTCTTTTCCTAGTAAAAAAGATTGCTTGTAGCTTGTGCTCGTTTAGTTGTATCTTCCATTTATTAAAGTAACTTTGAAAGATTCTCAACCCATAGTCGAGATTCCTCTCAATGTTGAGAGCGAATTCGTGAGAAGAGAAAATCGCTATATCATCTGCGAAAGCCGCAACTTCACAGTTGGGTACAGATGGTACGTCGGACGTAAACAGGTTATACAAAACAGGTCCGAGCACTGAGCCTTGGGGAACACCAGAATGAAAGTAGACAATGCTGGAGACATCATTATTAATTTGCACTCTAAAACAGCGGTTGGACAAGAAACTACGGACAATTCTACAGAGATTTGGCTGGAAATTGAAATTTATCATTTTGTATATAAGCCCGTCATGCCAGACAGAATCAAAAGCTTTTTCGACGTCTAATAATATCATGCCTGTTGATTTTCCTGTTGCACGAGACGATTTAACATGATTGCAGATCCTTAGCACTTGATGGGTAGTGCTGTGATTGCGCCTGAACCCAAATTGTATATCGGGAAGTAGGTTGTTGTCTTCAATATGCTTACAGATTTTTTCTTTTATAACCTTTTCATATAATTTACTAAGACCACTTAATAAACTAATTGGTCTGTAACTGGTAACCACATGAGGAGGCTTTCCAGCTTTAGGAATTGGAACAATCTTAGCGAGTTTCCATACATTTGGGAAGTATTCCATTTTAATACAGGCGTTAAGGACAAACGTTAAATGCTCAAGGACAGATTTAGGCATTTGCTTAATATATATGTTTTTAATTTGGTCGAATCCTTCAGCTTTACGATTACTCAGCTCTTTGACCATGAATTTGGTATCTTCCAAGGTTATATACAGGCTTGAGGATGGAGGATTATTGTCACCAATCAAAAGATTTTGAATGGATTGGTTCACTAAATTAATTGTTTCTGCGTCACCTAAATTAGAAGATATTTCGTGATTGTTGCGAAAGTTGAGAGCAAGTGCGTTAGCCTTGTCAAGATCCGTACAGAACAAAGTATCTGAATCCTTAAGAAAGGGAAGCTGTCTATTTTTGTTTTTAACCACTTTGACAATATTCCAAAAAGGTTTTGAATTAAAATCTAGAGATCGTAATTTGATGTTCCACTTCTTGTTGTTGTAATCAAAAATAAGTTTTGAAATAAGATTATTGAGGTGGGAAACTTTATGTTTGTAGAACGGCTGGCGGTATCTTTGCCAAAGTCTTCGACAAGCATTTCTAATTTGAATGAGTTCCACGATGTAAGGGGGAATCTTGATTGCCGAGGTTGTTTTAGGAACTTTACGAACACATAACTCAATAGTGTCTAGTACATGTTTGCTAAAATCTGAGATAATGGAATCAACATCGGCAGTGGAGGTAACGCTGTCTAGATTACAGGGAAAGTTCCGGAATTTGGAAGTTAGTTCTGACCGGAAACGATTCCAATTCGCATTTTTAAGATCTAGCTCATATGCGACCTTTTGCACACCTGATTTACGAAGCCGACAACACACAGGGTTATGATCAGAGCTGAGGTCGTTAATGGAAACCGGTTGGGAAAGGTAACCAGGCATATTAGACACAAATAAATCAAGCACAGATGGACTACGGTTAGAACTGGGAAAAAAGGTCGGACTAGAAGGGAATATCACAGATGCTGGAAAATTTAAACATAGATCTGACAGGATCGTACAGTAGGCATTTGCTCGCAAGCAACCCCAATTTTTATGTCTTGAATTTAAGTCCCCACCAATAATAAATTCACCTTGGAGTGAGAGTAATTTGCGGAGATCATTCTTAAAAGCTATCTTTTTTTCTAATGAGCTTCTACCGCCGGGAAAGTAAGCACAAAAGATTTTAATTTCTCTCTGGTTACGCAATTTTAAGCTAATTCCAATGTTTTCTATTAACCGCGTTTTTACTACAGGCAAAAGCGAGTGCTGAATAGATCTTCTTATTAGTATAGCTACTCCACCTCCGTCTCGATCAACTCTATCGCATCGATAGCATTTGAAGACGGATGTGGACAATCTTAAGTCCTGTTTTAGCCATGTTTCAGTTACAAGAGCTATGTCGGCGTTTCTAGCGTTTAAAAAGTTATCAAACTCGGTGATTTTGTTGCGAATACTTCTACTATTCCAAGTAATAATATTTAAATGCCTATCTATCATATTATTTAGAGTTATGACACAAAAACTTAGTTGCTAAACGTGTGATAACATTAAATTGCTCAAACTTATTCTTACATGTAGATAAATTTGTAATTAATTCCATAGCTAGACTATTTAATTCATCCGCAGTGAACAGAGTGTTGTTGCTGGAAATGTTGCAAGTTGCGCCGGCGGCAATGTTGCTAAACGTAAGTGGAAAGTTGTCGGAAACATTGTTGATTGTTGGAAGGGCGACACTTTCCAACATCGTTTGATTAGTGTGAGAGGCGGGAAACAGCTGACGTCGCTGTGGAAGTTGCGGGAACTCTGACAGTGAGTTAATTGGAACCTGTTGATGTTTAGTGTGAGTGGGTGGTGAAATATGTTGTCGGTTGGATGTCTTTGACATATTATTTTGTTTATATTTTTCCTTGATTTCTAAGAATTTTGATCGGCTAACGCATGATGGATCGGTTGATTTGTGTGGTCCGTTGCAATTTGCACATTTTTCAGCGGAAGAATTTGAGCAGACAGAAGTTTTATGTGGGCCGGCACAGTTGGCACAGAAGGTTTTGACGTGGCAATTTTTTTCACCATGCCCAAACATCTGGCAATTGTGACATTGGGTTAGTTTACCTTTTAGCTTTCGTTGGTAGTTCCAGCTCACTTGCGTGTGAAAGATGGAGCGATAATTTTTCTTAAGATCATGCAATCTTATTGAACCATTTTCTAATGAAATTATATAAATTGTGTCCGTGAAATGTTCCGATTTTTTAATTATTTTTTTAGTATTTATGCACTTTAAGCCAATTTTAATCAGTTCAGTTTTTAGAAGATTGGGGTCCATTTCGCTCATACCATATAGAACTACTTTGAATGCTTTCTCGCTCTTGAAATCGTGAGAGAAGAATTGACAACTTTGACTTTTTAGTTTTTCTAATATGGCACTGTAAGATTCAGCAGAATTGCATGTTATTTTAATGCCTATAGACATCTTTTTAACAAAGTAATCTGTAATGTTTAAAGATTTTGCAAGGTTGTGCACAAATTCACTAGATTTTTGCAATAGTTTGATTGGAGGCAATAACACTTTTTCACTACACTTATTTGGCGAAATTATTTCGTCCATATCTTCTTCGCTATCCGGAAGGCATTGCAAGGGACTCCAGTAATTATAACTGGGATCACTTCCTTTTTTTTTTTTCGGATTTGGCATGTTGGCACAGAATTTTTTCTTCAAGGACAAACGAAAGTCCTCGGAAATTGGTGATCTTTCGCGTTTAGAAATGTTGGGTTTTGATAGGTCAGATACGGATGACATGCGCAGGCAAAAGCTCCGGTTAGACTGGGGAAGACAATTTGAAAAGGATCAACTGATATGATATTTTATCGAAGGAATTAGCGAAATCTGTAGCAATAACATCGATTTCGTTGCTGAAAGCCCTAGAAATCCATGCTGGCTGGGGGATATAAGTGACTTGCACTGAAAGCTGAGAGCTTCATAGAAAAAACTTTCGAGTATTTTAGGTATGTGAGAAAGCTTAGCAATTGGACGGTAGTTGGTTTCTTCATTCTTTGATCCATTTTTGTGAACCGCGGTAATGAAAGAGGTCTTCCAAACTTGGGGGAATTCCCCATGTGTAAGGGGCGGTTAAAAATAAGTGATCATCCGATGGATTCCACTTCAGCACGGGCAGATTAAAGTCTCCAAAGGGAAGGATATCGTCGATGGCATCACTTACGTCAATTAGTTTGTCAATTGCTTTAATAGCAAGGATGTAGGATTCGATAGGTTGAGTTAGCAGAATGTAGCAACACAGAATGTACAAAGACCAATTGGGAAGTGTTATTGTAATTGAAACAAAATCAAGTTTAACAAAAGAAGCGATGAGATAAGAGTTTATGAACCATAGGGAGAGAGTGATCGTAAACTTTGAAAACATGATAAGAAGATGGGAATAGCTCCTGGCTCTTCATGTCATGGATCAGGTTGGTTAACTTAACATTTAGAAGCGAAAGGGGATCAAATATAGGGGCAGGGGCCCGTGAAACCGAGGGAGAAGGCGAGCTAGAAGCGGGATTTAAGATATGCGAGCTGATAAAGTTTGGGTATTTGGCTCCTGTTGTAAGGTCGAAATTGGGAGTTGTTAGTATTCGGGGGAGGGGGTGTGGGCGGATGAGCAGTGACACTACCAGGGGCAGAGGTTGAATTAAAAGAAATGCGTTGGGGCTTGGATGGAACAGTGGCACTTGGTGTTTATATGTGATACGTGAAGGGGTTGCTTAGGATAAAGACGGGAGGGGAAAATTGTTGGTTTTAAGGCCCCAGTTGGGGTAAGGTTTAGGATGTGGATGTGGTATGAATCTGGGCGATTTATAATTAGCTTTAGATGAGACATTGCTTCGTCTTTTTTCTATGTTTTTTATTGTTTTTTATCGGTTGATCCGTCCGAGGTTGAGGTTTGTGTTGGATGAGTTAACAAATAACCATTCATATCTATCCGGTAAGTTAATCTTGAAATTCCGTTTGTTTTTTGTTGTGAGATGTTGCGAATATCGTGCATTGGCTGATGGTGATGCCATACCTCTTTTTGAAAAATTCAGAATCCAAGCAACATCTGCATAATTTGGGGCTCCTTTGACGAGTAGGGTGCTTTGCCACTCTGAAAGTGTCCAGTTAAGTCACCATAAGATTTCTGGATCGATGGGCTGGTGCGAGGATTTGGAGGTTGGGTTGTCGGCACTGGATGTGGCAATGATTCGGATTCTGTTTGTAATAATTCAGCCAAAATTGAAGTATTTTAACTGTTGTGCGGCGGGGGATGGGTTAGAAGACCATCGATTTTGTGACATACTGTTTCAATGAGGTTTTCCAAATCATTCAACAATATTCTATTCCTAGTGAGTTCATCATTAAGCTCATTGATGCCTTGAGAGTTGATGCTTCTTTGTTGCAGGTTCGATATGGTGATTGGATGTGGATTATTGGAGATGAATATCTATGCCCTCCCGGAGAGAGTTGGGTGTATCAATGTGGCGCTTGTATGTTTCTTCATATCTGGATCTTGCACTTTCTAGTTCAATTAAATGTGTAATTTGTTTTTCAATGCCATGACCAAGGTCTTCCGCACGTCTTACACTTTGTTCAAAAATTGATAGTTTACCCGTTATCAGTCTGGCGAGTGAGTTATGGTTGGATTTATTGGAGTCACTGAGGCACTTGATTGCAAGGAGCTTATTTGAGAGAGAAATACTTATACACTCATCACAGAAGAACAGGAGATTTTTAGGAAACTCTTTAATGAAGACCGTGTTTCTTTTATGTAGGACGTCACAGATAGCATGGAATATTTTGCCGCAGATCTCCTTACAGGCATTATTGTCGTTAATGGAGCAGTTAGTTAATCCACAAGAATACGAGTACACGAAGAAGACCAGGAAAACAAAAAGCAAATTGCGGAGAAAATAAGTAAAAATGCACTAAACGCACTGTCGCGAAATGAACAGATTAGTAGGTCAACAATAAAAAAGGCGCGTATCGCTGACAATTTTTGGGTGAGAAATTAGATTATTGGATTTATTGAACTGGAATAAGCGAAATATTAAATAGTAAATTCACAAATATGGAGTAAGGTAAGAGAGCAACTGAATACAGTGGCGGTTTGAACTGAACTGAACTGAAAAACAGAGAGCAAAGGATAGTAAAACAAAAAAAACAAGCGTGGGTAAAATGTAATATTTCACATAAATTAGGGAACTTATATTAAGAAAGAGAAGAGCTCGCAGGAAATGACAAGATATCCTGGCAATAGAACTATATTTGATAGATTAAATAACAAACTAAAACAAATGCAATTAAACTACTGACCATAAATGAACTAACATATAATAGATGGAAAACTCTACTAACGTTTGACTGGCTTTTGATAAAGTTTGGCATAAGGGTTTAGAATCTTTTTTATATAATTTGAGGGATTATTTGTATGAGTCTCAGTCAGTCATTTTTTTGTGCTTTTTGCTACGTTGAAAACTTTTCTACAAGTGTTTCTGAGCAGTCCCAGTGCTGATGTCTACCAATGTGGCTTTTTCTTGCCTCTAAGTTGAATAAGAGGGCTTGAAGCGGCCATAGTCTGATTGAGAGCCAGAGTAAATTCCCTGACCTTCATGTCAAGCTAATTGGTGTCACGCGGGGGACTTGATAGTTCAGAGGATAGCGTGTCTGACAGTATTGCTCTGTATTTTGGTCAATTAGTTTTCCGGTAGTTCTGGAATGTTGGTTGGCTGGGGGGAGCATCACTCAGTCTAAATTGGATGTATCTGTGGCCTGAAAAAGAGTGTTCAGATAATATCATCCAGTTCGTTAGCCTTTAAGTGATGCTGTCGGTACTTGTAACGAACCCTAAGATTCTCACACGTCAAGCACACGTACCACTTTATTTTATAAAAAAAGAAAATTTAACGTTCTGGCACAGATGTTCACTCGAGAATTTCATTTTTACGACTGAGAGAAAATCTGACATTTCATGTGGTAGAAACCAATAAAAAAAATACCTGTGCTCAAATAGACAAAGTTTTTTATCACCTCAATGCTGTAGTTTCCTGTTAATGTTTTGGGATACTGTAAGAACCATTGGTTGGATGTCCATTCTTGTTAGAAGCATAAACTTTGTTTGCCATTATTTCCAACTAAACTCATTTACGAGTATGTACGACGCTTCTATGTTACTTCAAAGGCCGCAAATGATCCAAGGTCGCTAATTTCTTTCTTATACAATAACATTTTGCATAAATCTTTTAATTATTTGTATGATGTTGTGTTGTTTGACATGGGTGAGTGCTCTCCATTATCATCCTACCCATGCAGCAGAAATGCTAAAAATTCGTCTTTTTATCTATAAATGTTATCATGTGCAATCTTAAAGTCAATGAAAAAGTGCTGGGTATCGAGTTAAAGTTTGGATATCGCCATCCAGATATCATTTTGTTTGGGTGGACGAAGTTATTGTCGTCATCATGGTTCATTCTGCTTGACAGTGGAATGTTGGTCGTCAGTCGTTCATAGACCTCCGCGGAGATTAATTAAAAAAAAGAAAAAACAAGTAATGAAAGTGTTACTAATGTTGTTGACTACAACATCATGCGATGGATTGTGGAGAGCGGTCCGCTATGCCAATAGCAGGATCAGCAGATAAAGCAGGCGATTCATCAAGTGGTTCCAGCGAAACACCAGTAGAGGCAGAACCAAAGACGAAGAGAAGGAGGAAGCTAAGGCCAGTTTCTAACTTGGTACAACGTCCCACCCTACCAACTTCCACTGTAAAGCTGCTTGGTGGAGTGAGGGAAGGGAACAACTTCGCTTCATTGGTACCAGGCGAATCGGAAAATGAAGAGGAGCAATGGAGTCCATAAGTAGCAGCATCAAAATGTTACAACAAAGAGTACTAGCCATAAAAAAAGCAAATGGTAAGAAAGAAGAGGGAAGAGGAAACAGGGAAGAGGGAAGAAGGAAGAGGGAAGAGCAAGAGCAATCCCAACAACAACATCAGACGCAGCTTGTTCATAAGCAGACCCAACAACAACACCAAACAAATACAATAGTACAAGTGCTACAACAACACCAACAAAAGCGTAAGAAACACCAGCAACAACAATAAGAGCAGCCACAACAACGGCAACAGCAAAAACAGCAGCAGCAACAACTGCAGCAGCAGCAACAACAACAACAACAACAACAGAAACAACAAATTTCAAAACAAAGGAATGCTTTTAAGATGGAACTAAAAGAACCAAAAAAACATACGTATGTAATTCGGCCACAGGCAATCATTTCTATATTAAAAGACTTAGCTTAGAACTATAACACAGTGGAGCGCTACCACAAAATTAAAAGTTTATTGAGGAATTCGACGACGGAGTTCTTCTCCTATATCCCGAAGGCGGAGAAGCTGCAAACAATGTTGCTGAGGGGGTTAGAACCTTCGACTGTTCCGGGGGAGCTCCTTGTACTGCTGAAAGAGAAGGAGTGCCAAGGACTCATATTCGTGGGGATCAAGCCGTTTGTCACGGCTAGAGCCAAAAGGGAGAAGAGGCAACAACCGTTTTTCCTGGTCCAGCTAAGCCCCGACAGCAATCTGGATGGTCTTAGGAATATCAGAGTCCTGGACTACCAGGCTGTACACTGGGAACAATTAAAGAGGAGCGAAAACATTTTATAATGTGTTCGCTGCAAAAGGTCCAAGCACGCCGCGTCGAACTGCGAAATGCAGCTTCGATGCGTGAAGTGCGGCAAGAACCACAAGTCCGAGGAATGCACTCTGGGTAAAGACGGAGCGTCTGGAAAAATTCAACTCCACACTATCGGGGTTGTCCCAAATTCTAGTACATCAAAAGAGTAAATCTGGCCCGACAGTAGAAAGTAGAAGTTAAACATCCTCTCGTGCATTTCCAAACTCCAGCCGTTACTCCCAATGTTACCTACGCCCAAATGGCGGCAAGTAAGTGAAATACCCCCGCGCCTAGAGCTCCGGAACCAGTACCTGTCACGCTAGTTATCTTGCTCTCTATCCAGGGGCAGATGGCTCAGCTTCAACGCCATTTAACTGAACAGACCGCTCGGGTGTCTAGTATACGCAGTGAATGTGAATTCACTGATTAGGTTCGAACGACGAGCCGCACTATTTAAGTTGCGTAAAGACCAATCCCCTGATGTGCTTTTGTCATAGCGTAAGCAGACGACTTAACCGACTTAACGACTTAAAGATTGAGGTCATTAATATACTTTTGCAACGTGACTTCGATAAAATTAAGCGATATTGCGATGACTGGAAGTTGAAAATCAACTTTCAGAGGTCGGAAACCATTCTGTTTAGGACGCCTTTGTCTGGGGCCTCTAGGGATACCAGAAAGAATAAGGGAAGGTTCTTAATCGTGGGGCAGCACGGGCAGTCACTTGCTTGTCGAAATGTAGTCAGATACCTTGGGATCTGGCTAGATCAATTTCTGTATTTTAACAAATATATAGATGTTGCTCTGGCCAGAGCCAAATGTGCTTTGGGTAAAATTAAGTTAATTTTAAGAAAAAAAAAAATTAAAAAAAAAACAATATAGATACATATATGCATATATTTATATATTAAGTATATACGAGTATGTATTGTGTATATACAGGGTGTCCCAGTTTAGGTTTTCATCCTGATAGCTAAAGATTCCTGAAGTTATGGCGAACAAAAAATTGTATGGCTGGAGGGGCCTATTTTCACCCCCCTCGAAGTTATAGGACATTAAAGTGAAGAACCTCTGATTTCGAGGTAAAACTTCTTAAAAGGCCTTAGCTTTCTAACGGATTCACCTTAAGAAACCATTGTACACATTTTTGAAAGTGTGCATAAAATACTAAAATTTTGTCGAGTTCGATGAACGCCAGCCAAAATTATGATATTTTAAAGCTAACATTTTGAAAAATCGTTGGACCAATTTCATCAGAAAAATTTATTTATCTCGAAATTTTCAAAACTTTTGTCTTCTCTTCATTATCTACGATAACGGATGTTATTGCAAACCATTATTTTATTCAGGCAAATGGGTCACAAAATAAATTTAATATCCCTTTAAATAGTTTTTGTGGTCCTAAAAAGGATCGATACGCTTTAAGATTTCAAAACGCTTTTCAAAATGTTCCTCTGCCACTGTATTTATTCTCTCTTGGAGCTCTTCTCAACTTGAAATCTCAGTCAAATAAACCCTTTCGTTCCCCAGAAAAAAAATTCATTGGCGTTAGATCAGGAGATCTAATTGGCCAAGGAAAACGACCAAATCGGCCAATCCACTGTCCATTAAATTTTTGATTTAAAAATGAAGTTACATTATTGCTACAATGGCAAGGAGCTCCATCGTGTTGGAAAACCATTCTTTGCCACTGAGCAAGAGGAACATTTTCCAGGAGTTCCGGCAACTGGTCTCTCAAAAATTCTAAATAGAATGTTGAATTTGGGACATGTGGAAATATGAATGGCCCAATTATATTACTGCCCAATATGCCGGCCCAGACATTCACGCTAAACCTTCTGTAAAATGTTATACAGTAAAGGAAAACGTCTGCATTTCAACTGAATCTTTACCTTTGAGAAGATGTTGTTCGTGTTAAGTGAGGATTAGACACTGTCTAATAGTGGGAATTTCGTTGGTTGGTAATGTAATCTCATAAACTGGGCTTCGTCAGTCCATAAAATTTTTTGAATAAACTGCTCATTCTCATCTTGTTGATGTAGCAGCCATTGGCAAAATTTAATTTCCTGTACGGGCGTATAATGAAAGGAGTAAACGCGGTTGGCTTGAAGAACTCTATGGATTGTAGTTCTTGGAGTTATTAACTGTCTTCTGGTGCTAATTATTGGCTGCATTCTTAAAGCATTTAAAACTCTTTCTTCCTCTTCTACTGGTGTTATGTTAGACAATCTTTCTCTTCTTAACCCATATTCTGAGCCGACGGTTGAAAGTCGGTGAAAAGCATTGATAAAAGTTGGCCTAGAAGGGATCCTCCGTCTGGGATATCGCCGTTGGTAATCTAATCTAGCTAAGCCTGCATCCCCATTACAGAAATTCGCTAATCGAAAAGATTTTTTCTTAAACATTTACTAAACACTTTACTCGTTCACTCTTAATCAGTAAATAAAGTAACATCGGCACATTTCAAAAGTTGTCAATGAATTAAACAAAAAAATTTACCGTTGGCTTAATTCTCCAACTTTGTTTTACTTGTTAACTGACAGCTTTTAGTTATTTATTTTTTTGTCTCCTTTTTGTTAACCTAAAAGTTGCAAATTTTGAAAATAGACCCCCTCCCACTCCCCTGCCATACAATTTTTTGTTCGCCATAATTTCAGGAATCTTCAGCTATCAGGACGAAAACCTAAACTGGGACACCCTGTATATATACTCGTATTTATCTATGTCTATATTTGTATTAGAGGTAAGTAGGTTAAATAGATTAAGATATATTTTTAGGTAGTCTGTAGGTTTTTTTTAAGGTTTTATAATAAGGATTTATAATAAAATAAAAAAAATGTTTTCTTAGCTTTAGTATTAATTAATTTTAAAATAAAAATAAAATTTGACTGTAAGATACGTCGAAAGACATAGTTTAAGTGTTAGGTTTAACTTAGAGTGCCCGCATGGAGCCAGTAAATTTTAATAAGATATTTTTAAGTTATTTAAGCTAACTTTTAAGCATTTTTTACATTGCTAGACAACTAGCATGTAAGAGTATATTAAGTAACATAAATAAAAACGCATATAAACTGAACTGAAACTGGAATGTTGTTCGTTTTCGTCATTATACAGTCCGTAAAAGTTATTTTTTCTAATTTTCAGCACAGATTTTGATTTTACTATTACGTTCCCATCCTTATCTTTACATTTTTCTGTTCGACATTTGCATCTATTCTCGGAACTTTGTTTTTATAGACTTTCCGAACATTATTCTTGTAGTAGCACACCTCCATGTTGCCGATAGAGCACTTCTCCATTTCTTTGCTTTCTGTACTGTCGCTTCTTTTAATGTATGATATATGACAAGTAAAAGGACGAGCTGCATGTGACTCTGAAGAGAATCTTCACTGCTAAGCTGGCATTGGCGTATACTAGTATACATGGCGAACAGTAAGAGTATCTTTTATGCTGAAAATTGAAAAAGATGACTGTACGCTCGACAAAAGCTTCAGACCTATAAGTATGACTTTCTTCATGTTGAAGAGCATTTAGAGAATGGTTCGAATTAATTACTCGCTGGGCTTTTTCAATGATATTTAGCATAGTTTCAATATCGCAGTTTTTGACACCGTGCATAACTCGGCAAGATAACATGCTGTAGACGAATCGTTAGTTTTGTGAATAATTGCCATGGTGGTGAATAGGACCCTGATCGCGGATTTTGAGTGCGGGCAATATGGGTATGTGATATTGAGGTAAATAAATCACGCGCAAAGCGGTGACCTGGTGGAGCATGTTGGTCTAGTCACCGCTCTCAGTCGTTCTCATTCCCACTCTCAGTCATAACCATAACGGCTGTCTTTATAAAGCGTGGGCAGCGACGAGATCGAAGACTGTGGCATTAGAATTGGGATTTCAGTCAATCCTCTCAAAACGGAGGTTGTTCTCTCTAGTCTCCGTTTCTCTAAAAACAAACTTTTAATAGTCAGGAGCTCAACCGTTTTATTCTCTCGATTGCAGGCGGGGATTAGATTGATACCAAAAAGTGAGACATCGGGTTTTGGTGTCTTCCGGAAGAGTAGAGGCGTGACACGCTTTTCTAAGTCCTAGATAATTATAAGATAAATTGGGAATAGATCTGGGGTTTTTTGGGTGTCTAAGGGAATTGACCAGATTTTATAAATGCGATAATATATTAATGTATTACAATGCCCTACAATGTATTTAATTTCCTTGTTTTGGTTCTTCTGAGATAACGATTGTAACATTTTGCTGGCTTTCTATGACAATATGTTGACCTCCAGAAAATACTTTTGGTACATGGCTTGGACAACTTTTTTTTTATCTCGTATATCCGTACTAACCACTCAGTATTAAACAGCATTTAAGACGTACCAAATCCGGAGAAATTTGGACAGTTGTCGTTAAATAATTTTTAGATTTATATTCTCTCATATTTGTGCTTCAATCAAATTGGATTTATATTGTATTTGTTTTTAAAGCACAATTTTTTTGTCAATACATACATATTTGTACATGTAATTTGGATCGATTTTTTATGAACCAGTGGATTTGTCCAATTTTGCTCATAAATTTTAGTATTTTCATTATTTATAATTGGTATGATATATTATTATTAATTATTAAAGGGTCAGATTATGTTTTCGTTGTGAATATAACTTGTACTGATCTGTCTTTATGTCTGATTTGTAATATTGCAGTTTTTAATTCATTTCATTGTCTTCGGAATCGTCGATTGCAGTTTGTTGGTTGGTGATGCTATGCACTTAGAGGACGTTGAAAGGGTGTTTAAATTCGTCTGAGAATGCTGGTATCATTATGTGCTAGTGATATCTGCTGTGTAAGGGAAGTAAATGTTTGATCCGAGCACCCTTTCTTAGAGCAGACCGGCTTTTATGTTTATTAAAGAACATCATTCATCGTTGTTTGGCTTCAGGTGGGAGTTTTTTTTAAATACTGTGTAGGAGAACAGATTGCCAGACTTTGTAGAAAACGTCTGCGATATCCACGGAAATAGCATTTTCTTTAATCGCAACTTTCTTATATCTTATTAATCACTCTGCGTTCTTCGTGTTTTATGAGAATATCACACTTACTTACCTAAATGATTCTAATTGGGGAAGGCATGAGCCCAAACAATAAACCTCTTCATTTAGGGCGGTCTTTGGCTGAGGTCTTCTTCTACTGCCTTGTCTGTCCGGGTTACAATCGAACACTCTTCGTGCTGGAATGTTGATATCTTAGGAGGCTGAAGCGAACTATTCTGACGAAGTCAATATCACTGTATAGCTTGTAGAGTTCGCTGTTATATCTTATCCTCAAGGATATCTTTATTCGCCTTCGCTAACATCCATGCTTCTGCGTATGAGCAGATGTGTGGTTTCTTTCTAGCGTTTCTTGGAAGGGGATCGTTATTCAATTGTCTTTTCAGGTCAAAGAAATATATATTATCAGGTGTAAATTACGGGCTGGGGATAGAATAAATACATAACTACCACCAACCAAATCTTATCTCCAATCAAATCTTGGAAACGAGTTGGTTTATGCCGTTTGCCAATTCATCTTACTGTATTAGGTGCTAATACCTTTTCCATGTTCCTTATTTTTTCAGAGTGCAGTGCTCCTACAAATGTGCTCTAAATAGGTTTCGAGGTCGCATAAAGCCCAGCACATCACTTCCTGCATTCTGGCAACTTTTTAGTATCTGTAGCATTTATTATAGGATATTTAAGAAGGGGCCGATTCCACGGGGCCGATGCCGGAAGATCCTTGCGTAGATCGCAATTCGTTTGAGTGTATTGCGATCGTTGGATCGGCATGTTCCTTTGAATATCAAGGTTAGGAAGCCAAAGATGAAGATTCTTCGACTTATTATTAGTCCTATTTCAACACGGAGGGGGAATGTTGTAGACATCATCTTAGCGGCGCGAACAAGTGCAAGAATACCTCAACCATATCGGCCAAAGACTGCACTTATTCGGGTGGTTTATTGATTAAGGTCGTAGCGTCGTCTATGCTAGTAAGTAAGGGTGCCCTGTTTGCGAATACGGTATCACAGGTGAAAAAGCATAAGTACAATATAACCCTCAGAGATGTATCGAATCGTAGATGTATTGCTTCAAGCTGAATCGACAAACACCATTCGGATAGGAAAATCTTCAAATTCATGCTCAACATTTAGATGATCAGGGGGATCGGGTCTCCACTTATAAAGAAGCTATGATGTGCTCCAGGATGCCGCGTCTGGTATTTAAAGCATTCTGTAGTGCCACAGGTAGAGGCATTTCTCTTGGTGGAAGATCGTCGATGAGAAAAAGGCAGAAGCTTTGAAAGGAGCTTGTATGGTTTAATTAATCCCTCTTCTGAATGTGAAAGATCAATCAAACAATACCAACAATTCACATGCTTTTTGTCTAGTAAGACAACGTATGTGAAAATTAGCGCGTCTACAACAGTACTACGGACTTACATTTTCATTCAGTTACGTAACATTTATAAAAGTGTAAAAACGTATCCAGTTCTTCTGTCTTATAATGTTCTCCTCACATATATCATAATTTAACAGAAATCGTAATTTATTGACGGCGCCAATGTGTCTTCAAAATATGAATTTAATAACCACAATTCAACTAGCCGGCTCCCCAAAAGCCATTCTCTTTAAATGGCAATGTGACAGCAATATAACTATTTTCCATGTCCAGATACTCGTATATTTATATACAGACAAACAGACAGATGTATCTACGCGATGCGAATTCAATCAAACAATCGAGAATTGTCTCTTATGTTCGTACGTAATCCAATCGTTCGGACGGACTATAAACGGATAAACAAATTTTATTGAAATTCATCCAAGCGACTCAAAAGCGATTCGAATGTTCGATAACAAAAAAACGCGGATCTCAGATTGAAGCTGAAATTGCTTTTTACTGTCACTTGCACAGGTAGGTATATTCGTACTGAAGCCGATCATACATATAATTTGAACATTAAGATTAATAACCCCGCTGTCAGATGACAGGTGAGAGTTTAAGCACTTGACAAATGTCGAATCAGTCAGCACAATTGCTTAATGCTTTCACCACTTAAAAAAAATCTCAGAAACAGAAATAAGCGGCAGTTACTTGTACAGCGGCAACGGCAGCATCACACTCTAGATCATGAATCGAGATGTCGAACATATGATTATTAGGCATCAAATCGGAAGTGAGTACTTGACTGCTGTTAAAGACCGCCCCCCTTAAAGTCACTTGGTCTCGGTCGGATCGTGCCAGTATCTCAGATTGTAGTTTTGCTGGTCTTATTCTTTTGGTCAGTTTTTATTGATCTACTTATCCATATTTGAGTTCGCAGTCTAAAGTGCATTTCAATAAGAGATTCGGGTCACACACATGTGTTACATATGTAGATATTATGAGCAACCGAAATCGAAGTAGTCGTGATACGAGTACCTCCCAGAGCAGACCAGACCAGACCGGAGCAGAGCTTCAACTCCATTCATTGCTGGGCTTTCTTTTCGCGGCATGAAGAGATTATTTCATTAAATTTAGATTATTGTACTAACTGGTTTCAACAAGTGGAGGAAAGAGAGCCTTAGTAATAACTTTCTGCGTTTTACTGGCATGCGGACTGTGACTGTGATTATGACTGTGGTGGATGACAGCCGGAATATCGGGGTCAACGATTTTTTATGACATTGCGCTATCATTGTTGTCCGTCCACTTGGGTTTTTGAATGGAAACCCCAAAAGAGAAATAAATTACGAATGGCAGCAATAAGAAGTAGCGCTAAGCTAAAACCCGAAAACCAAAGTCAAAAAAAAAAAAAAAGAAGAAGAAAGAAAGTTACCCATGAAAATGTTAATGAAACTGACATTGGCCATGGCCGTGATCTTGTATTTTCGTGAACCTTAACTTGAGCTCGTCGAGCACCAGCATAGCTTCATACGATGACAATATCTAACCATAGTCATAAGGCCTAACCATCTTGTGAATGATTGCAGTTAGACCCAAAATCGTATTCATAATAGTATGGAATGGATCTTTGTGGGATCGCGCAAATCGCTACTAAGGTTGTCGACATGTGAATACGAGTACCTTACACTCACGGCATCATGAATTTGGCTAGTACAAGTATCTGTATCTCATAAATATGTACAAGGCGTAGGAGTCGTTATGTCGTTCATGAGCTGTAGTGCTCTCGATACTCGGTACGCTGCCTTTGCTATTCTATATGTTTTTATATTTTTTCTTTTTCGTATTCGAACTTTTACAATAGCAGAGATTCTGGGTTTTATATTCTAGTTGATATGTGTGATGTAAAATGCATGCTCGTTCACAATTGACCAGCACTTGCTTTTTGCTGCTGCTTAACTGTTAAGTAGGCAATGATTTTGATTGTTGAGATTTTTATTTGTTAAAAAATGTTTCCATGTTTTTTTTTGCTTGCTTTTGGAGGGAAACCGATTTGTTATTCATTCATGACGTATGTCAGTAAGAGATTCTCACCTACGAATTTACGTAAATGCTGCAGATACTACAGATAGTTGTACATTTTGCTGGTGATGATTGCTCTTGGCGGGGGGCGATACTCGAGTAATGGCCTTAATAAGAAGTGGGTGTTCAGTATGATGGAGGATATGGATACAATAAGAGACTTTTACGAGTTTGTTATGCAATCTGCACAGTTATACGTTCTGTACACTCAAGCAACGGAGATTTTTATTGGGCGAAGGAGATTTTAGATTAGAACACAATTTTGCATTCACATGAAAATGGATTGATATTGACGTGCTCAACATCTTGATGTGTGATAAAGTATGGTTGGGTTCATGGTTTTGATATAAAAAGAATTGTTAGACTTAACAAGTTTGACATGCGGTATTTGAGGCACAGGTAGGTAGGTAGGAAGTAAAGAGATTGTTAGGCTGCGTAGCAACTTCACAATACCTCTTTTTATCTTAATGAGCCGAACTTAAACTTCTTCCTGCAAAATCCTATTTCTCTGCAGCAATTTCTGACTATTTTGACATCAGCTTCCTCGAAGTTTGTAATCATTCCAAACTTGTTCCAAATAGCTTGTACGCTAGCTCATTTTCCCATTTCGCTAACATACAGATCCTTAGTAAAATTTAACAAGATTCTGAACGCACAGTGTGTGTGTTGGGTCTCATATGATCATAAATGCAGGTGTCACAACCAGGTTTGCCGACAGACAAAATGAATGCTTCCCGACATCTGTAATTTAAGACTTTCCTGCTATCCTTAAGTTGGAAAGACTGTACGCTGCTTATTGGGGTCGTGAGAGGGCACTACGCCTTTGCTAAGCACTTAATTTAATTTAATTTAATTTAATTTTGGTAGGGCCGAACGCCCCCATTTATTCGGCTTAATACAAGCTATAACTTAAAAATTAAACTTAAACTAAAACTTGAAACTAAGGTTGGTTGGAATGGTGAAGGAGAACGGATTTGAGGTAGGGAGTGGTGCGGTGGAAGTCAAAGACGGTAGGGTTTGAGTTGATTTGACGTAGCATACGGGAGATTGGTTCGTTCGCGCCATAGGAGGTGTGGTGGGTTGGTAGATAGAAGAGTCGAGGGGTACGTAGATTACGAGGGTTAGTGTTGTGGAAAATGGAGTTGTGAAGGGACGTGCATTCAACGTGACCTGAAAGGAGTCGATGAATGAAGAGAAAGTCTGCTGCATCTCTGCGATCTTCGAGGGTGTTTAAGTTGATAAGGTTGAGACGATTTTGATAGGGGGGCAGATTAAAAGGATCGTCCCAGGGCATACCTCGAAGAGCAAATCGAAGAAAACGACGCTGAATGCTTTCAATTCTCGAGATATGAACACGATGATATGGGGACCATACTTGACTGGCGTACTCTAGGAGGGGGCGAACATAGGTAATATAGAGGGACCTGGTCACGTATGGGTTGGTGAATTCTTTGGACCACCGTTTTACAAAACCTAGTGCAGAGTTGGCTTTGAGGATTATCTCATCCATATGTAAACGGAAGTTGAGCTCGCTGTCACACAAAATGCCGAGGTCGCGAAGAGACTGTACGGAGGAGATAGGTTGGTTATGGAGAAGATAGAGTCGGGGAGGAGATTGGTTCCGCTTATGTGAGAAGGTGATGGATTGGCATTTGGCGATGTTAAGTTCCAAAGAATTTTTGAGGCACCAGATCGAGAAACTATCAAGATCTTGTTGAAGGAGGAAAGAGTCATGGGGAGAGGAAATGGTTTTGAAAAATTTGGTATCGTCGGCGTAAAGGGAGACAGACGAGTGTTTGATGATCTTATCGAGATCACTTATGGTTAATATAAAAAGAAGGGGACCGAGATGGCTGCCTTGTGGAACTCCAGAGGTGGCCAAAAATGGAGCGGAGTGGGCTGACCTAAAACGAACACTGTAAAAACGGTTTTCGAGGTAAGAGGATATCCATTTTAACAATATGGGTTCAAAGCCGAGGGCAGACAATTTAAAGATAATTAACCGATGAGAGATTTTATCGAAGGTTTTGCTAAAATCGGTTGCAACTACATCGACTTCATTGCCATTCTCTAGGGCAGAGAGGGCAAAGGATACGAATTCAACGAGATTTGTGGTGGTTGACCTACCCTTTAGGAAGCCACGTTTTCTAGGGGAAATAAGTGATTTGCATTGGCAGCTTGAGCTTCATACAAAATACTTTCGAAGAGTTTGGGTATATGGGAGAGTTTAGCGATGGGACGATAGTTGGTTATTTCATTCTTTGATCCTTTCTTGTGGATCGGGGTTATGAAGGAGGATTTCCAAGCCTGAGGAAATTTTCCTTGTGAAAGGGATAGACGGAAGAGATTAGAAAGGGCAAGGGAAAGAGAGGAAGAACATTTTTTAAGAAATATGGCAGGGAGGGTATCTGGGCCGGGTGTGAATGCGTCATTGAGTTGGTGTAATTTATATTCGATATAAGACGGGTCCAAAATATGAGAGAGAAGTGAACCATTGGAGAAGTTCAGTAGGTAACTAAAATAGGATGGATCTGGTACAAAGGAGTCGTTGGTGAAGGATTGTTTAGAAAAGGTGGCAAATAGGTTGGCAATGGTGAGTGGATCGGTTGATGACCTGTTGTTGAACGAGAGGGAAAGAGGGTAACCATCGGACTTTCTTTTGTAGTTAACAAATTGGAAAAAGGACTTAGGGTGGTTTATAAGGTTGACTTGCGCATTGTTAAGGTAGCGCTGGTAAAGGGAATCGTAAAGTTCGGTGAAATGAAGATAAGCACCAAGATAGTTGGAATAGTCAGTAAAGGATCTGGTACGCAGGAAAACAGCCCATAACTTATTTCTCTTATTTCGTAAGGAACGAAGCTTGCGATTATACCAGGGAGGACTAGTAGATGAACGTAAAGGGATTAAAGAATTAAATATTTCTTTATAAAAAATGGATAAGGCATCATCTAAACTTAGGTTGTGAAAGTTAAAGAGGGATCTGCTGAGATATTCACTGATTTTGTGAAAATTTGCTTTATGAAAGTCGTGGGATGAGAGAGTTGTAAGGGGAAGTGGACTGGAATGAAGAGTTATGAAAAAATGAAAGTAGAAGGGGGGGATGATAGTTATCGATTGTTGAGAGAGATAGGGGACAAAGTGAGACTGAGGAGTTAATTGGGTCTGTTGTGAATATAAGGTCTAATTGCCTGCCCATATAATTGGATATACCACTGACTTGGCATAGACTTGAGTCTGTTAAGCGATCTTAGAAGAGATATTACTTATGTAGCTGAGTTGGTATTTGAAGCGATGAAAAACGATTGATCATCTGATGGAGTCCACTGTAGCTGAGGAAGATTAAAGTCGCCGAAAATAAGGATATCATCAATAGGGTCTGACAGGTCAATTAAATGATCGATCGCATCAATAACAAATTGGTAAGATTCGATAGGTTGAGCTGGTAGGATGTAGCAACATATAACGCAAAGGGACTTGAGAGGCAGTGATATTTTTATTGCGACAACGTCGGCTTTAGAGGATGAAGAAATTGTAATGGGGGAAGAGTTAAGGCTGTTGTCCATCGCCAGTAGGACGCCTCGGCAGGGGGAATCTTTATTTGTGCGGGTAGGATTTTTTATTTTTTTTTTTTTTTATAATTTACGCGCGCCTAAGGGGTTAGATACCCTTTTACTGTTGCCATGGTGCGGGCGGAAAGATAGAAGGAGGAGAAAGGAAAATTGTTTTTGTAGTGGTTTGAAACTCAGGTGTGTTTGGTTTCTATGTTTGCTCTCCAGGGGTGGGAGTCCGAATTGGACGGAGAGTTTTTTCTTCACTCAGAGTGATTCGAGGTATATCACAGTATTTTTTTCTTTTCTGTGCTTGAAACTCTACTACAGCCAAATCTACGTGTCAGTGTTATGCCTTCACACGCAGAATTTTTCTGTCTGAGTTCCAATTACACAATGAAAAACTGACTTGCAGTTTTGGGCAGGATTCGAACCTGGACCCTCCGAGTGAGAAGCGTTTGCTACTACGTCCCGCAAAACATTAAAAGTAGGAGAGACCAATTCCTGGTTCTTTATGTCGGGAATCAAATTGGTATCGGTCAAGGCGTAAATATCAAAGGGAAGAGCATGCGATTGACGTAGTACAGCATTGGTTTTAGAGCGAAGACCTCTTACATTCTGGTAGTAAAATGTAAGAGGGATGTTGTGGGGTGGAGGTGTGAGGCAGGATGGTTTAAGCGCTGGCAGGGGAGGCAGGGTGCTAGGCATAAGAGATACAAAATCCAGCTTCCACAGCCGATATCGTTCTAGTTGGCGTATCGAATAGTGTGAATTGTGTGCGAAATTTTTCAATAATTCGATAGCACATTCACATGGCTGATTATGGCTACCCTAAATTTCACGTAGAGCTCTGTAAATTTTGCGAACAGAGCTTCGATTTTGGGAATAAATTTCAATAAATTTTTGGCGCCAATCTTTCCATTATGAAATGGCAAAAATAAATGAAGCTTCGCAGTTCAGTCAAATTTAATCCCTATTGAAAAGCTCGACACTGCAAGTAAAACACCCTTTATTTTACTATTTCCTGACAAAAAACCAAACACACCTATCCTTTACCAAGTCCAATACAATTTTTATGTTCTGCTAGATATGACTGACCCTAATGTTTGATAATGAAGTACATATGTACTACATATGTACATATATGTACTCATATAAAATACAGAAGCTTCATATAATTACAGCATCTCCTTTCTTTTATGCATGTAAATATAGTAAGCAAATTGTAGGTACATACATAATTTTTAATGTAGAAAAATAAGAATAAAATGTGAAATCGCATTATTTTTATTTAGATGTTTTGGAGTGGATGGTTTAATCGGGCTAGTAAAGGTTTCTATTATTATGGAGTCGTTTTCTCTTTTTACTTCTATTTCTACTTCTACTGGACGAGATTCTTTAGTTACATCTTTAATAATGCAAGGATACCAAGTTGAGTTTGAGAGTTTTTTGTAAAAAATTGGGTCTCCTTTACTTAAGGTTGGTAATATCCTTGCAATTTCGTCGTATCTTAATTTTGTTTTATTGGGAGCTTCCTTTATATTACGATCTTACATTTTTTTTGTTTACGAGGAACCATTTTAGATTTTGTTTTAAAGTTCGGATGGTGATACAAATTCCATTTTGGCGTCACTCTGTAATTCAAAAGAGCAATATATGAATCAGTTGTTGATTCATGACATTTAGTTAATAGATTTTTAACAGTCAGTGCGGACTATTCTGCCAACGCATTGGACCTTGCCAAGTAGGGACTTGAAGCCATATGATCAATTCCCCAGTCATTACAAAACTGTTTAAAATTTAAATGTTATTGAATTAAATGGCGGGCCATTGTCACTTACTAAAGTCTATTGTATACTATGCCGAGCGAAAATAGATTTCAAGTGTGTAACGACGGTATTGCTTGAGTAACCTTTGTCTATATTTCTATATATTTAGAATAACATTCTACAATAATTAAATATGTCTGCTTATTAAGCTTATATAAGGCTATTCCAAATTTTAGCCATGATATCACTGGAAAGGAATGTAGCTGAAGGGGCTCTTTCGCATTGCTGGGCCGTGACGAATACATACATCGCAATTATTTACTACACTGGCTTTGGCATTGTTAATGGGTTTTGGTAATTGATTTTTGTTAAACTCGAACAAAGTTGGATACCCATATAACCTTCGTGCATTGACTTTAAAATATCTAATCGCAACGCTCGAATTATAACGATATGTTTTGACTTAAAAATCATGTCATCTTTAAAACTTATCTCATCCCGTAACTACATAAATTATCTATCTGGTTTTTGGAACCAGGCCATCCATTTTTAAAATACTCCCCCAGTATACACAGTGATTCATCCTCACTGGTTAAATCCTTTATTTGTTCTAACTTAGCAGCTGAAACAGTGGGACTGGATTTTACTAATTTGCAGTGAATTTTAACTTCTTTCTCGAATTCACCTAATGCTGCCCTGAGAAGTGGTGCTCTAGACAAAGTGTCTGCAACAAATATTTTTTTACCTGACTTGTACTTATAAGATACTCTCAAGTCATAGGCTGGTAGCATAAATCTTTGTAATCCTGCAGGTACTTTGTACAATTGTTTTTCAAAAAACGGAACAAGTGGCTTATGATGATCCAGTTCGACTAAAATAGGTTTGCCATACATAAATTGATAATAACCAAACCAAATAAAATGGCAAAAGGTTTTCTACTTGTGCATAGATTTATTGAATCAAACTCACTGTAGCTGATGCATACTCTATAGGATTCTTATCGTGAAAAATGACGGCGCTAAAAGAATTTTTGGAAGTAGACACTGATAAGGTTATAGGTTTGTGTTCACATCATAATATGTTAAGACAGGTGTCGTGCAAACTATCTTATTTAGATTATTAAATTCCCCTTCATGTCTCTCAGACCAGTGCCATTCGATGTCGCGCTTTAATAATTGTCGTAATTTTGAATTTACGAATTTAATAGTCGGTTTTAGTGTTAGTAAGGAGTTAAATTTTAATATAGAGAAAGTCATGTCTCAGTTTTTTAAATATGACATGAAGGAACAGAGTAATGCCAATGTACTAATTTAATACTAAGAACAATACTAAAATGGATTCGATTTGGTGTCTAAAATGCTAAAATTATGAGTAAAGTCTAATTGAATTTAATTGAAATAGTATAAGCGTTATATAATTTTCATGAACTAAAAAAGCATCTTTTACCTTCATTATAATTTATTGAAATACGAGTATATTGGAGTAAAAATTGGTAAAAATGTGTTTTTTGTGAACGTTTCATTGAAGCAAGTAAGGGGACATACCTGTGTAACTTAATGGAGTTCCCCCGGGTGACGGCCTATTTTTTAAGCATTTTTTGGGAACTTTTTTTTAACATTTTGTGAAAAGGTAGAACTTTGAGTTTTTTAGCATTTATTTATTACTATTTCAAGAGTATGTAGAATAAAAAATTTTCATTAGAACGTAAGTTGTACCAATCCGAAGACAGCCCCCTTGAAAAAAGGACACTAACTTCCTCCACGATTTCGGCTAATTGGCTTATCAGAAAGAAAAGAAACAACAGCGTTTTAGTCTATAAGCCCAAAAGCATCGAGTGACCTAGCATCATTTGAAAATATTGAAAAGCGAATTTTTGGCAGACTTCTGAAAAAAAGTTTCAAATTTCATTTCATTACGAAAAAAATATAAACACTCGGAATTTTAGGATGATTCTAGGTCATCCTTCTCATGAGAGAAACACGTTTAAAGTTTGAAGTACGGTTGAAACTATGAAAATCTTAACTTACCATCAATCTGCGATGCGAAGTTTCACAAAAAACAAGTGACCATAAAAATTTTCTTCTATACTCGACTTGTATAAACTTGTTTTAACCTGTCTATACTTGTATAATTACACATTTGTACAGAAGAGTCTCATGTATCAAGCCGACACGATAGAATAGGCTCAACCTCCTAGTACTCAACTCAGCGCTTCGAACATCTGCTTCTTCATAACGACTCCAAATTTTAAAAAATCACCTTATATTCTACACATATTAAGGAATCAATTTATGTAAAAAAAATGATTTTTTCAATCCATCACACGAGGGAACCCCCTTAAAGGCAAAAAGAACTATTTTCGTGCATTTTTTACATATATATTTAACATTGAAAGTATTTAAAAATATATATACTTTCTCCGTCCTTACTTTAGAATCCAGAACAATGAAAAAAAAAATATTAATAACAAGTATCATGTAATTTGTAGCTAAACCTCGAAAATGTGAATAGTGAATTGAAAGTTTCGTAGAAATTTCGTTATTTTAACATTAAAAAACGCATATTTCTTATCAAAATATTTAAAATTAGTAGGTTCACCGACATTTTCGACAATTTAAAACATTTTAACACGATATATCCAGTCGTTTTCGAATTATCGTGTACGCAGATTCACAAAAATTTGTTTCGAAATAAATGCGTTTAAAGTTTCTATATATATATATATATAAAAAAATATATATGAGTGGTGATCCATTAACTGGCCGTATGTAGTGTTATTCTTATTGAGTATTGTTTGACAAATCATCGTGGAAAGGCTCACACCTCAACAACGTCTCCAAATTATTCAGCTGTCTGTGAAAAATGTTTTTCGTTCACTTCAAGCAACATATGGTGTGAATCATAGACCTTTCGAGTAGTTCTTTATTGCCTTTATCATCCGCAAATTCGAGTCTCAGTGTACGTTATTGGATAATACGCGATCGAATAGACCACATCCATCCCCTAGTGAGGATAACATTGTGGCTGTGGCGACGAGTGTGGCTGAAGACCGTGAGCAATCGATTCAACCCCGATCTCAATATATGCGCTTATCGTATTCGGCAACTTGTGTGATATCACACGTTTAGAATTTTTTCCTTGGGGTTATGTAAAGTCAAAAGTCTTCGGCGATAAGCCAGCTACGATCCAGGATTTGGAAACCAACATTACTCGCGTAATTCAGCAATAGCATAACATAACATTTACACGAAATAACATATTAAAAAGTAAATGTCAGACACTGTTCTTTCAGGCCACAATAAATTTTCTACCATCCAAATTAATTTGTAATTTGTTACCAAATGTTTTATTTAAAATTAAAAAAAAACAAGTCTTAATGAATCACGCTTTAGTATAGTACCTATAGCTCTATAAAACGATATGCACGTTGTTGTTTACGTATCACTTCATCACTATCAGCGTTGATGATTGCCAGAGAAAAAAAACAGTGTCTGGTCTCGAAGATATGTCAATAATCTGCAATCAAGTCACAAGCGAAAACCGGGAAAGTTCTAATGAATCTATTCAAAAAAATATTTGACTTTTAAAACTTTCTTTTCCAGACGTGTTCAACGAATCATTAGGCCTGTGTAGCAAAATAAAAGCACATATGGTAGCAAAGCCAAACATCCAACCAGTTTTCCGACCAAAGCGACCAGTCGCTTATGCTGTGATTTCGCCAGTTAACTACTCGGAGTGGGCTGAACCTATAGACTGGCCAATGCTCAATTCTTTAGTCATATAGACTTATCAGACGCTTTCTTGCAAATTGAAGTGGACGAAGAGTCAAAGCATCTACTCACTGAGGTTCTGTGTCGTATCCAGGACTATGGATTTTTTTTTTATAATTTACGTGCGCCTAAGGGGATAGATACCCTTTTACTGTTGCCAGAGCGCGGGCGGAAAGGTAGAAGGGGGAGAAAGTAAAAATTGTATTGTAGTGGTTTGAAACTCAGGTGTATTTGGTTTCGATATTCGCTCTCCAGGGGGTGGGAGTCCGAATAGGACGGAGAGTTTTTTCTTCACTCAGAGTGATTCGATTCGCACTAGTTTTTTTGTGGTTGAAACTCTACAACAGCCAAATCTACGTGTCAGTGTTATGCCTTCACACGCAGAATTTTTCTGTCTGAGTTCCAATTACACAAATGAAAAACTGACTTGTCATGGGCAGGATTTGAACCTGGACCCTCCGAGTGAGAAGCGATTGCTAGTACCACTACACCACACACGGTTAAATTCGCTAAATGCAAGTTTTTTGTCAACGAAGTCAAATACCTTGGGTACGTCATTAACCAACACGGACTTCATCCCGATTCTGAACGCATATTGGCCATCAACAACATGCCAGAGCCAACAAACGTGTCAGAACTTAGGTCTTTTCTAGGTGCTATAAACTTTTATGGCAAATTTGTGAACTACATGCGTAAACACAGCGGACCATTAGATGAGTTGTTAAAGACAAATACAGGGTTGATATGGACAGAAGACCACCACAATAGATTTCTCATCCTGAAAAAGATTCTCTCATCTGACCTGCTCCTAGCTCATTACGATCCTAAGCAAAACATCATCGTTGCAGTAGATGCCTCCAACTATGGCCATCTATTTTGCATGAATATACTGATGGAACCATCAAAGCAATCCGTCATGCATCACGATCGCTCACACTAACAGAAAAAGCATATAGTCAGATTGAAAAAGAGGGTCTCGCCCTTGTCTTTGCAGTGACTAAATTCCACAAAATGGGTTTTGGTCGAAAGTTCAAACTCCACACAGACCATAAACCACTTCTTGCCATTTTTTGTGAAAATGACAGGAATAGCCGTTCATCAAGCAAACCGTCTACAAGTTATTGGCATACGATTTTGACATCAGCTTTATTTCAACCAGTAGCTTTGGATATGCAGATGTGCTGTCACGGCTCATTGATAAAAATATTCAAGTGGCGTAGGATTTTGTTATTTCATCAATCAAAATTGATCAGGATGTTAAACAAATTCTTACGGACAATCTCGGAAATCTGCCAGTTACTCACCAAATGGTTAAAGTTGAATCGGTGAAGGACAATATGCTGCGCCGAATATTTCATTTTGTGGCTAATGGCTGGCCGAGCGAAATCAAAGAAAACAACGAGGTAAAGACATTTTTCAACCGCAGAGAAGATATCAGCATCATCGACGGATCATGTTTGGCCAACGAGTCTTCATTCCAAAACTGTATAGAAGAAGAGTTCTCAAACAACTCCATCGTGGCCATCAAGGCATCGAAAGAACAAAATCTATAGCCAGAAGTTTTGTTTATTAGCCAAACATTGACACCGACATCAAAACACTGGTCCAAAATTGCAGCAATTGTGCGACAGCAGCCAAGATGCCAACAAAAACATTGCTTCAGCCATGGCCCACACCAACGGAACAATGGGAACGTAATTATTTTCTGGTTCTAGTGGACGCTTTTTCCAAATGGCCGGAAATATTTGCAACAAAATCTATCACTACTCAGCGTACCATAAAATTCTCAGCGAGATATTCTCCCGATTGGAACTACCAAAACCGATCGCTTCAGACAACGGGACGCAGTTTAAAAGCTCGCAGTTTCAACAGTACATTGCAGAGAATGGTATCAAACATCAAACATCGGGTCCATACAACCCGATGTCTAATGGACAAGCCGAACGATTTGTGGACACCTTCAAACGTTCGCTGCTGAAGTTAAACACAGAGGGAACAATCACTCAAAATCTTCACACGTTTCTTCAATCGTGTCGCTCGACACCAAACCGAAACACACAAAATTCAAAGAAATCATGTTTGGTAGAAATATTCGCATCACTTTGAATCTTATTAAGCCCTAGCTTAATGAAAACTGCCAAAACCAAGTTGAGACTACAAATCAAAATCCAACATCCATGTCCGAACAATTTAATTGAAAATTTGGTACCAAATCGAGATCATTCAACAGTCAAGATTTAGTTTATGTGAATATACGAGTACATACTAATAGTAACAACTTCCAGTGGCAGCCAGGACAAATTATTGAACGTTTTGGAAAGGTCATATATAATGATTTGTTGCGGAGTGGCAGACTAGTTCGTGCACATGCCAATCAACTTCGAATACGTTATAGAGAATACATCACTGCCAAACATTATTTTTAATTTTTACTTATTTTCACACTTTATTCTCTCTCTTCTTGCTTTTTAATTTGAACTCTTGTACCAACCAGACGTATAATAAAACACGTGAAATGAAACATATTATATTTATATATTAAAACAAGTTTGTGTGATCACAAGAGATCACAACATTTACAAACAATAAAATGAGCACTAGCTGCAAAGGCTTTCAGCTCTAATTGTGTACAAAAGTTTATATAACTAAATTGGTCTCATAAACAAATTTATAGATTTTATCTATAGTTGTATGGTTGATGACACTGAGAAAGACGAAGGCTGATTGACTACCAGGCAATATTTTTTTTGTTCTTATAATTTATGCGCGCCTAAGGGGTTAGATACCCTTTTACTGTTGCCAGGGCGCGGGCGGAAAGATAGAAGGAGGAGAAAGGAAAATTGTTTTTGTATTGGTTTGAAACTCAGGTGTATTTGGTTTCTATGTTTGCTCTCCAGGGGTGGGAGTCCGAATAGAATGGAGAGTTTTTCTTCACTCAGAGTGATTCGAGGTATATCACAGTATTTTTCTTTTCTGTGCTTAAAAGGCAATATTGCATTGAATGATCTGCAGCTATGACACACTGTCAAAGAATGTAAAAATAAGTTGTCAAGGCATCAACACCCAAATAGACACCTCCAGAGATGAAATCATTTAAAATTTAAATTTCACAACAAAATAATTTCTTTTAAATGGTGAATGTATATTTTACACTAAATCAAAAGAAAGGATGTCGTGATGTAAATGCAAATCGGCGATACGTGGTGAAACAGGTGTTAGCTGCGAAAGTGTTTGTGAAAAGGTCTTTCACTCTACAGCCAAATATTAGAATAAAGCATTAGAATAATCATATGTGATGAATGCATTCTTCACATTTAAAACAAGGATATGATTGTGAATAAAACGCAAAAATGCGTGAATATAAACCAAAGTTACTTAAAAATTTATAAAGGCGAATTTGAGGAATCAATGAGAAAAAACGAGTACGAAATAAACAATTTATTAGAAGCAATCGAAATTAGATATACCGAGAGAATACGCAAAATGTAAATTGCCCAAGAAGTCTGTGAAAAAGGTGTAAATTCATAATATTGAAAACACTGAAAATGGAGCAATTTTAATTGAAAGAGAAAATCTTGAAGAGCGAAATAAATACATTTTACAATAGAGTAAAAAATATGGAACTAAAGTAGGTACAAAAAAAAGCCTTAGAATATTATTAGCAAATATAAAATTTAAAAACAACGATAGACTTAAAAAAAAACAAAACAATATGATCACGAATAGCAAAATGGAATAAGTAATATATTTCGAAAGCAGAAAAACAATGAGGTAAGTTATAATGCTATTATTGGAATTAATGAAGACTCCTTTCCAAAAGTATTAGAGCAAAAACTCAGCATTGTATGGGAAAGATGCAAGTCATGTTAATGAAAAGATGTAAATGTAAAGCTAAACTTGGGCTTTGACAAAAACCACACCACTTTCAGTATATACACTGGCGATCACTAGGATAAGGCCATACATTTTGATATCGATTTTCACTCTTTATACCAGTTGGAAATTTTGTACCCGAAAATTTTTACTACCTGTGAACAGGTCCGTATTTTCTCAACAGGAAGTCATAAAATTAAAGGGTAAATAAGAAAAGGCCGTTGAAATTTCCCAAGATCAAATAATGAGGCCACATGCAAAATCTACGAAAGAAAGGAAAAGATGAATAAAAATTTTACATTCTATGGTTTTAAAACATTTATTTATTACGTTTTTCTACATTAGTAATGAGTATGCCCACCATTTTTCGATATGACCTCTACAAGACGGTTTGGAATAGAATCATATAATTGCCCAAGCATTACGAATAGCTTCGATTAAAGTGTTTTTGTTTTCAAAATGTCTGCCGCCTTCATATACTTTACGAGATAACCATGCCCAAACATTTTCGATTATGTTTAAGTCCGGTGAATAGGCCGGCTATGGCAAAAGTTCCGCGTCTTCTGATTGAATCCAACTTCTAACAACCCTGGAAGTGTGGATGGGGGCATTGTCTTGTTGAAATATCTAAGGCAGGGGTCCGAAAATGTTTCCCACTTTTGGAAATGACCGTTCCAACAAACATTTGTAGTTGTTTCCGTTCATTGTTGGGGACAAAAACTCCAACTCGATTGTGCCGTAGTAGGTAATAGCTCCCCACACCATTGCAACTGATGTACGGATGTGATGTCTTGCCAAAATAAGCTCCTACTTTCTTAGATCATGGAAATAAAAGTTGTAACCATCGGGGTCGTCAACGTTACACTTTTTTTCATCCGAAAACACAACGCGTTTCCATTCTCTGCTCCAAGCGACCTGTTCTCCTGAAAAATTCATTCGATGCTCCTTGTGTACTTGCCTCAAAACAGGTTTCTTTTTAAGTTTTCTTCTCTGTATAGTACCACTTTTTCGTATTATCCTTCTTACCTTTGCTATGCTGGCTGATACTCTGCTGTTGGCCCTTATTTTAGTCGCTAGAATTAACCGCACGTCGTAGAATTAACCGCTTTTCTCGCAATGTTGTTGCCTCTACCGTGAGTACTTTTTGATTTTTCCTATTGTGTTGTGGATCCGCAAGATTGCTGTTTATAACAGTCTTACTTCTATCAAGTCTCTCGGCCTGTGAGTCCTTACATATTGGAGGCATATATTTTTCCTCTTTCTGTCGCTGTCAAACAGTTCTTTTCAATGCTTTTTTAAATATTCTTAGTAAAACTTTGAAAAAAATCGCTGATTTGAACGAAATATTCGCAATGGCCACATCATAGTGGCGCCTCTTTTTATACGTTTTTCAAGTAGTTCATTGTTTGACCTTGGGAATTCCAAAGACGTTTCTTATTTACCCTTTAACTTTATGACTTCCTGTTGAGAAAATATTATGTACCTGGTCACAGGTAATAAAAGTTTCCGGGTACAAAATATCGAATAGGTAGAAAGAGTGAAAATCGATTGCAAAATGTATGGCCTTATCCTAGGGATCGCCAGTATATATATATATATATATATATCCAGTATACATGAACAAACTGGCAACAAAAAAGAAGCAAAATAGTTCCTCGGAGGTTTTTTTTCCAAACTGCAATTGCTAGTTCTCTAGCGTGGCGTGACACAACCGGATCAGTTTTCTCGGTATCCCCAATTCGGTCATCGCGTTATATAATTCAGTGCGATGAATGCTGTCGTATGGGATTTTGAAGTCGATGAAAAGATTTTTTTCTTCGTCTAATCTCCTTAATTAAAACGAATAGCATCCAACAAAACCGGCGGTAATTTTAAACATCTCTTTCTTTTTTCCAACATTTTCGAACGACTGGTTTTGCAACTGTAACATGAAGAGATCATCATCAGTGCTACTATCAAAATAATTACGAGTATTTTGCAACTACAAAATCGCAGACTATTAAATAACTTATTTTGCTTCTGTATACTGATTGGAATTAAGTGTTTTTAGATCTGTTTACATTTTTCGCAATCGATTTTAAAAGGGCGTTCATAACTGGGCCACTTATATATGAACGTTTTAAACTGTTCATTTGTTAAAGCATTATGCAAATAATAGATTGAAATATATGATATTAGTAATTGTAAAAACAATAAAGAATAAAGAAATACTACTGGTCGAAGGAAATTGTAACACCTGAAACCGTTTATCAATAATCTGTTCTGTACCCCGCAGATTCACAATTGACAACATATTCATACAAAAGTAGGACCAGGAGAAGACTCAAGAGGTTTAGAACGATACTCACCACGTCTGGTCGATTTTAAGGCTACACATGGCAATATATTGCAAATATTAAGATACTTTTGACATTTTTTCTTTTATAATGAGCGCGCGCTCAAGGGGTTTGTGTACCCTTAAGGTGATTGTTCACAGCGCGGGCAGAGGAAATTTAGGGACGAAGAAAAGAGAGGTACCGATGTACATTGTTTTTAAATGTTTGCAAGTTATAACGACCAGGAAATACAGAGATCGGCAGGGCATTCCATAAGCGAGTTGTACGGCTTAGGAACGAATCACGATATTTTAGATTACGTCCGAAAATGGGCTTGAGGGTATACTGATGAGCATTCATAGCGAGACGGGTGTTACGATTGAAAGTTTGAATGGGCGGAATGCTACTGGCGATTTCGGTGGAGCACTGGTGGTGGAAATAGCGATAAAACAAAGTGAGACATTACGTCGGTGTTCAAGCATGTCAATAGATTGACTGGTATTAGTATCGTCAATAAGTTTTATCGCACGGTTTTGAATCCTATCTAGCAGGTGCAGAGATGTTTTAGGAGCACCTGACCAGATGTTGCCCTACAATTTTGGGCGGATGAATGCCTTATATATTGAGGCCAGATCAGAGGGGGTAAAATATTTCTTACATCGCTTGAGGAAACCTAGACATTTCGCAGCATTTTTGGCGACATCAAATATGTGGTCATTCCAACGTAAGTTGTCATTGACACAAATACAGAGAATGGAAAGTTTTTCTGTTTCGACAATGCAAGTGCCATTCATGGATAATGGCTGGGTGTTTAAATTTCGCTTTAACGACAGCAGACGGCATTGTATTTTGGAAACATTAAATCCACTCTGTTGATAGTTCCCCAATTAGTTATGCTGTTGATATCGGAATTTAATGAGCTTAGCATACGCTGCCGTTCTCGTTCTACAGCCGAAGAGCAGGGACGTGAGTCCGGAAACGAATATGAAAAGCAGAGAGTACTGTCATCAGCAAAGGAATATATTGGATTAGAAGTAGTAGACAAGAGATCATTAATGAAAATTAAAAAGAGTGTCGGAGACAGAACAGAGCCCTGGGGCACACCAGCATTTATTTTGTGAATATCAGACTTGAAATCGTCCAAGACAACTTGAATTGAACGTTCCGAAAGGTAATTTCTAATCCATTGAAAAAGAGAGTCGTCGATCCCAACTGCACGCATTTTCGACAAAAGAGCCAGATGCCAAACTCTGTCAAATGCCTTAGAAATATCAAGTGCAACTATATTACTTTCGCCAGATTGAAGTACGCTTTGGTTCCACTTTTCGGTGAGACATGCCATCAAAGCACCAGTGGACCTGTTGCTACGAAAACCATATTGCCGGTCATTGAAAAGTTTTCGTGTTTCGAGATATTTCATGAGCTGACGATTTATCACCGTTTCCATGATCTTGGAAAGAAGGAACGTAAGTGCAATGGGTCTGTAGGAGGAGAGAGAAGATGATTCGCCCGTTTTATTGCCGATTTATAAATTCAGTGCTCCATAAAGATAACAAGCAACGGTACCGAGACGGTTGATGACTAAAAACTACCCAGCCGTAGTTTCATTCAACATTATAATTCAGAAGATTGTGCGAAGCTGGTAAGCAAACACCTGAGACACAAAGTCTGTGCAATTATGTACTTGCATACACTGATGATATTGAGACACTTGGCAGAAGCAAGTGATTTCTGGTGCACTTGGAAGTAATGGAACAGAGGCGCCAAAGCTAGGTTTTCGAAAAGGGCATGGCGAATCGAATAAAACGTTACACTATACAGTAATAACTTTAAGGGAAATATACTTTGATTATTTATTTAACACTGATAATAACATCTTTTCAGAAACCAAATGAAGAGTTACATTTTTCAATTGATGTTTCTTTGGCTTAAGAAGGTAACTGAGTAATAAGGCCTTCCCAAGATACACAAACAAGCTCCAAATAAGATCCTAATTATAATAGTACCGGTTTTGAAACAAAGATCCTTTTCTGTCCCGACAATGTCGGCAAGTTTTAGTAGGCTTAACAAGAAACTCTAGATACTCTAATGGTCAGAAAGGTACACATCCGTTGCATAAAATGGCTAACATGTTTGGATCGAATGGGCGTCAAAGATTCGGCCCAAAGAATTTCTTCGGGCACAAATTGAAAATCGCAACTGGAGGCAATTGACCAAATACAGCACTTACTGGGGATACTTACTGGCTATGCCTTAGGTCCACCTCTTAATTGAAATGCCGGTGAGGGGAATGGTTGTGAACAGGTCATATCTTATGGAGGGAGTACAACGCCATTGTGAAATAAATATAAATATTTACTCAGTCGAATGTACTCGTATGTTTACTAAAGCGAGCCGGCATTCTCGGCCAGAATAAATTAGAGGGGAGAATAAGGTAGAAAGATACGACATTTGATGTAAGAGACTATTAAGAGTATTCCTATTTACAAACAATGTATATTTTTGAAATTATTTGACTCTGATCTAGGAGGTTTACAAACTTATTGCATTTTGGTTTAGAAAAAATAGTAACACCAGCTAAAAATTTCGCAAAATGTTCCAAGTACATACGCATGGATACAGCTTACTCACCTTTACAATAAACCACTCCATTAATGTTGTCTCATTCATTAGCGGACAGACAGTGGATGCAAACATAGATCCTACAGATAACCTCTTTTACTTGAGTGGAATCTCAAGAAGAACCACAACATGGAATTTTCACAAGTTTTTTAATTATCACTTTAATAAGGACACGTAATTCGGGTCATTTCGATGTTTAATTTTATTTTCTCTTGTTTAGTTTGCAAGCATGTGTTCCTCTGAATAATTGTTCCCTTTTTTATTTTAATAAATGAATACAGAAATATATTTTTACCGCTGATTTTTGGGTTATTAAGTAATCTAAACTACATAATAAGGTCATTATTCCCAATAATATTAAAGTCGCTACTTTTAGCAACATCACATAAGGGAAGAGAGCAAATTGCCCACTAAAGAAGGTGACCATTTTAATGGATATAATGATCTGCCTTTAGGTAAGCTAAAAAAATGTTTTTAGAGATAATCTTGATTGCTGGTTCTCAAAAGATTTTGCCAAAGTACACTTTGATGTTGGATGTTAAACTTCGTTCTTCAGATTTAAGCAACAATGAAGTAAACGTCTAAGAGTTGAAGTTTGAAGAAGAGACAAGAGATTCTTTGTTTAAGGTGGCGAATATAAAGATATGGTGTTTCTGATAAGACTGAATGCTGGGCTGGTATATGATTGTTCTTATTGCCTTTTTATTAGCCCAACGGTTATACTTGTAAAATTCTTTGAAAAAAAACTGTGTCTGTATTTTTTTTAAATGCTCGCCAAAATTGATTTATACTAACGACTGTCATGAAATTAAAGATAAACTGAAGAGTTTCGGCATGGGGTTGATCAAAAAAGATTTTGAATGAGAATTTGTAAGGTTCAACGTTTACATCAAAAAGTGTGCCGACTCTAGTTTCACCGTAACTCTTGAGGAGATCTCAAAACAGATTTTAAAAGATATTTTATATATTATGCGTGCGCGAATAGTTTTTTATGAGTGGACAGGAAATGGAGTAGTGATCTGAGTGGCTTTTTATGTGTCAATTACTCATCAATCAGATTAGTTATTTTTTTCATTATCTTCCATTTTATATATAATATATTTCATATAAATTCATTACAATTCTTAATCCTTTATATCTACATAAGTAATAAGTAATACATACATATGTGACATTTTTTATTTAGTGCAATTCAAGTGTAAAAATAGTGTCAAATGGAACTTCAATGGGCTTAATTGTAAGTAAAATTAACAATGGGTGGGGCGACCTTAGAAAAGCTAATTGCAATGTTGTAAAAGCTGAATGCTGCCATACAATAAATTTAAATTGAAAAAGTAAGGGACAGATACCTTATACCCAGAAGCTAATGCTTTACAAATTTTTCAAACATTCCAAAAGATCTAATTGCTCTGATCGGTTTTCGAAGTTTGTTCAATAGATGGCAAGATGACACCAAATAAAAATTACGGAAACGAACATTTGAATAGTTTTTGCGTAAATTATAATCAAAATTTACTGGGACATCTACTACGCTGCTTACAACAAATTTTTCATATAAAATTTTCCTGCAGAATTTTTGTAATTATATTATGTATACAGATTATATTTTTGATATCCCGGTGCATGGCAGTAGAATTGCATTGACACCTATTGGTTCGGAGAGTTTAAAAAATATAATTTTTGTTTTAGGGCTAATGCTCAGCGTACCATGTCCTCAATACGAGTAAACTTAGTTCCTAGTTGATATTATATACTAAATTTAAAGCGGTGCGAGAGCCGTAAGAACAGCCCACATCATCTTTGCTATAAGAATGCCGTTAAAATTAAATCTGAACAGTGAGTTGATGTAAATGAGAAAAAGATGTTAGGAACTATCATCGAACTCTGAGGCACTCCCAAATTAAGAAACTAGATTTCGCTCCTCGTTACATCAATCTTGACACTTTGAGCTCGTTTTGAGAGTTAAGATCTGAACTAATTATGGATAAAGCCCTGAAAGTCTGGTCTTTCAAGTTTTTTTTCAATAATGCGATATGGTTGACCATGTCGAATGCTTTTATTATATCTATAATTAAGCAGGCAGTGAGCTTTTTTGACTCAAGATTAGAAAAAATTTGGGAACATTTTCAGCTGATTTTCCAATCTGAAAGCTAAATTGGATAGTTTGTAATTGCTCATATCAGCTTCTCAGCTCTCAGCAACGGAACAAGATCCGCGCGTTTGAGAGTGTCAAGAAATACTCATGACTAAATTCTATGGTTAAACATAGCTGCTAGTATATCGACTACAAAGCAATCAATATGTTTTAAGACGTTGCTTTGTATATCATTAAAAGCAGAAGATTTATGGTCCTTAATACTTCAAACGTAGTTATTTGTTCGAGTGTAAAACAATTCCTCTGTGACGGTTCACGACAAGTATTTAAAACCGAAAATAAACCTCAACTCAGCTGAATTGCTTGTGTTAGTAACCATCCGGATATTGAACTAAAATAGTCATTATAAGCATTCACATATATCACAATCGTTAGCTCATAAAATGATAGGTTTCCTCTTGAGGGAAGACCGGTTCAAGATGCTATTTACTACCTGCTATTCGCTTATCGGAGCTCCTTTATCAAAGTTAAACCGATTCTGGTAAATGTTGTAACGGCATATAGGAATTTATTTTTTGAGTCTTGTACGAGTTTCTCAGACCAAAGTTGTTGGGATGCTTGGAGCACTTGATTCTGACCATATTTTTAATATTAACTTTCTTTAAGGGTTGATTAGTGATCCAAGACTTACATTTTTTATTCGATTTTTTCCTAAGGACTGTATAAGTACAGTCTAATATGTGCTTAGTGAGACATTCAATAAAAAGTGTATGAGATGCACAAGCATCACTTTGCTGGTAAGCAACATCCCAAAACTCATAAGCAAGAATAATTTTACGTTTTGTATAGTAAAATCAATTTTTGTGTTCTTATTGGGACAGTTTGTGTTGATACTCTTTCTTTTATTAAAAATTCCGTAATTTTAAGATCACATATACACGTTTCTCAGTTGCTTAATGATAAACTGACAAATCGCCCATAAATATGATCGAAATATCTTCCCGACACCATTATAAAGTAGTAGTATCGCGGCTGTGGCTGCTGATGTCTTTGAGAACGAAGAAACATCATCCAGACGACGGGCCACGCAATTGGGCATCACCAGACGGACCCTACAGCGAATTATAATGAAAGACTCACACGTATTCCCGTACAAAGTACAAACAGTGCATCAGTTAATGCCTCCTGACCGCCAGTCGTGTGTGAATTACTGTAAAGCCATCCTCAATCTTAACAACGAAAAAGACGATTTTGTGTCGAAAATCATCATGAGCGACGAGGCGCATTTCCACTTAAGCGGTTACGTCAATAAGCAAAATCTTAATTTCTGGGGCACTAAAAATCCGCGTGTGATGCAGGAAGAGCCATTACATCCACTTCAAGCCACTGTGAGGAGTGATTGGGCCGTATTTTTTTGAGTCGGCCATCGGCGAACGCTACAGGGCAATGATAAACGACTTCTTACTGCCGGAATTGGATGAACGGGGTTTATTTAACATGTGGTTTCAACAAGACTTCTTTCCTGGGGTCTACTTGTAGTCGCGGGTTTAAGCCAAAAAACATATTCAACATGATTTATCTCAAAAGAATCTTTTAATATATATTATATATCAGCGCTATTGAATCGGCGTTTTTTAATTCCCTTACTACTCACTCTGTTACTCTTTAACAAAGCACCCAACACCGCCTATGAAAACTATGATCTTTTCTTTTGGATTTGCAAAAGATATTAAAACTTGGAAAAGTCGTTTATTTCGAAGACATGAATCCAAATTTCGGATACAACGACAATATCTGGGATGCTTAAGAAGGAATTTATGTGGGTAGGATGAGAAGAAAAATTCTCTCTCAAACTTCTAACATTCTGGTGCAAAACAAATAATTTATCATAACAGTAAGTGCTAGTATTAAAAACATTTTCATAGTTTGTTTTACGGAGATCGATGGTTGAAAAGCCATCGTTCATAATTTCACCAATCCTCATTTACAAAAGGTAAATATATAATCTGACAGTACTAGCTTTTCCACCCTCTTCCTTTCTTATAGGAATTTCATTGTCTGTAAGCCACAAAATTTTGTAGTTGTTTACTTATGTTTTTACCCTGCATAAAGAGAGCCTGGTTGAGCTTAGTAAGTGTGTCATTGATGTATATGCTGGTTTTAGTACCGGCATGCCCGGTACCCACAACCATAAATTTTTATTCATGTAGGCTTAAGCCACGTACCCGTAAATATCCTCTTTGACTCAAAAAAGTAGGGTTCTCAAACTCCAGATTCCTCTAAACATAAGGGGAATATTATCTTACTCCATTCGGGATAATTGGCTGAAAGTGACCTCAAATCTGGCTTAGGTCTGTTTACCGTCAGTGACTGGATATTGGCTGCCAGATATGCGACGAGAATTAGCTATGTACACAGCTATTGTGCTGGGAGGCTTCAATGCTAAGGCATGCGATGAAATATAGCGCTTAGGCATGTTAACATATAAGCAGATATGATGTTGGCGGCCGCAACGACAATAGTCAATAGCTCTAAAATGCAAAATAAATTAAGTATATTAAACAAAAATTAAACTGCTCATACGACATCGATTGTAATAAATTTAATCGTAGGTCTTTATCGATTCCACATCATGTAACCTCAGCGGAGACATAATTTTTCTTTACAAAAATAGAAAACACGGATGTAGTCGAAAGTATTTTTTCCATAAAATCAAATAATCAAATGTGGTAGGAGCCGATGGGGCTTATCCAGTTTGTATTAAACCCATATCGCCATTACTTCTTCCATATATTACACATGTCATAAATACCATTTTTGTGACCAGCATTTTTCCCCAACAGCGAAAAATGGCTAAAATTTACAATGTTTAAAACTTTTCTCGGGTGATGATTTCAGGCCTATATCAATGTTACCATTCCTTGCCAAAGTATGTGAACGAATTACGCATAAGCAAATAAATGAGTATCTCATACGTAATAATTTACTGGTTCCACTTTAATCTGGATTTAGTGCCAAATATAGCTGTACATAGCTGATCTTCAAACGATCTCGAACTGATCATTGGAAAATAGCCTAGCACATAATCCAAGCATTCTATTATCCATCAATCACGTTAAACCATTCAGCAATAGAATTTGCTGAATCTTCGAAAAACCTAGGCATGATATTCAATAGGACACTTACGAGTACATGGACTAACCTTATAAATGCGATAGTGAGTAAGATATATGGCGTTGTGTTCTTTGAACTCTATGGACTACTCAAAAGTTTACACCATCAAAGACAAGGTTAACTCTCGCTAAAGCACTGGTTATTCCTGAACTTATTTATGGTTGCGAAATATTCGGCAACTGTGATGCTGACTGTAAAAGAACGCTCCAAGGTGCATTTATCAGCACTATCGGTTATGTCTACGACCTCATAAGATTTAACTACCTGTCACATTTGGCTAACAACCTATTCGGTATTTCTTTTCAGAACTACGTTAAGTTTCGTACTCTCATTATGCTTTATAGCATTATAAAAACAAGGCATGCGATGTATATAATAAATAAAATAACATAAAATAAAATCCAGTTATCTGCGACAGATCTGCTTATTTAATTCTCCTGTCTAACGTTTGAAAGACAATTTTTTGTTATTGCCATTGGTCGGTGTAATTTACTACCGCGCTACCTGAGTTGATATAAACTCTTTTTCAAGCTAAATCAATTCACAAAAGTTTAACTATATAATTTGGAATATGTGAGTATGAATCATGAAATGTAAATCTCAATATTGCTAGTCATTTGAAATTAAATTTTCCTTGCAATTCTCTTCACTCTATTGTAATTATATCTTAATTTGAATACGTTTAACCTTTGAATTTACTCGTATCTCTTGTTTTCAAATTTATACCAGCTGTTTATCTCTCACAGATTTCAAAGTGTATTTTTACTGTGTTAGAAGTACTTGAATAAATATAAATACTATACTATTATATATGTACTACACCCGAGTCACCGACTATATTTTAAAATAAAATGTATAAATGTCCGCCATTATGATTGCTTGCTAATGTTTACCATCCGTACAAGCTGACCTCTCCGTGGATCTATTCACTATAGGGATCCCATAGTGAAACAATTGTTTATTGACCATAGTGTATAGACAATGTAAACAATCAGTAGTCTTTTACCATTGACCACGCGAATAGAAGAATAGTGGAATGCCGTGGAACATGTTATTTTCAAAGGTGCAGATTGTTTTATCTATAGGATCCAAAGAAGACACGGAACATGACTGTCCTTAGCTACCTGGCGCAGGATTGAAGGACAAAAACAACTCAAAGTTCGCCGTATAACCGCCCATGTATAGGGCAGAAACGAATTCGAAATCATAATAAGTTGTTTGTTGCCGAAATATCCGAATTCACGTCGCTTTCACCAGTAATAAATAATAGTTGTTGTAAAAGCACTTAAAAGTAATAAAGCAGCAGGACTTGGTTACAATCCGGCCGGAGTGAACAAGGTCTCTCCGACAATATCGGTTGACCTTTTTGGTATGTCATTTTGATCACTTTCGAATCCATGAAGGAATACTGGCAATGAACAAGCATTTTTCATTCTACGCATCTTAATTGAACAATGCCTTGTGTATAAGTCTTCACCAAATTTGGTATACAGCGCCAAAGGCTTGACTAAGGCTTTTTCGATAGTGTAAATAGAAAATATAAAAAAGTAAATATGGGTTCCACAGGGAAAGTATATAAGAAAAACTGGTGTCTGTTACAAAAAACAGGTATGAAGGCTCAAAATGTCAAGCGTGGCTTGGGGTAGACTGTCTGATGAATTTGAATTTCAAGGGAGTGTCAGACAATGGTGTATACTGACGCCACTACTATTTCTAGTGGTTGTAGTGTTTTGACAAACAATAAACTGCGAAATCCAATGGAGTCTATCCATCGCCTTAGCGGGAGAGACATCAAAATGAAATACCTCATCCAGAACAAAGAATTAGAAGCAAGATTTGCTAATCAACTGAACGAGAAAGTAGAAGACTTATAATACTTGGGAGGTATTCTTTCGAATACGGGCGCCACCGAAAAAGGCGTTCCCGCCGCATCAGCAAAGCCAAGTCTGCTTTTGAATATGTACGGAAATCTTAAAAACTATTTTATCATCTTGAATAAGATGATGATTCACTTTTTCCGCTCAAATATAGCATCCATACCGTTGCATAAGAGTTCACGTTTTTGCCTATTGCTATTTTAGGAATATATTGTGAGTTTTCTGGCCAATTAATGTCTCTAACAAACAGCCAGGAAGTTAGAGAATGAGCCCGGAAGATAAAAACCGGATTATATAGTACAAATGAGAAAGTCGGAGCAGAAATGACATCCGATAAAAAAGTTCGACTAAATAACAAGCTAGCCCATGTCATATAATACGTTGGCTCTAGGGGAGAAGAAAGCATAGTAGTTGAAGAAAAGCTGGATCGACCATATATGCATCATCAATAGCTGACAAGATGACATCAGAGAAAATTGAAGGATCAAAATAATCCATTTTTCAGTTCAGTTTTCAGTTTTTATGCATTTTTATTTTTTAACTTAAACTACTCTTATATGCTAGACAAAAAAATGGTTAAAAATTAGCTTAAATAACTTACAAATAATCTTATTCTAACTTAATGGCCACATGCGGGCACTCTAAGTTAAACCTTACACTTAAACTATGTCTTTCGACGAATCTTACAGTCTACTTTTATTTCTATTTTGACTAAAACTAAGAAAATTAATTTTAAGCAAAAACTTAGTATATGGACATTTTTTAATTTTTTATAAAACTTAAAACTAAAAGCCTACAAACTACCTAAAAATAAATCTTAATCTACTTAACCTACTTACGAGTACATCTAACACAAACATAGACATACATAAATATACATATTCAAATATGTATATACATAATATACAAATATATGTATATATATATTTTTTTTTTTTCTTACAACTAACTTAATCCTACCTAAAACTATGTAAGCCAGCCATGACTAAAAAAAAAAATTAGGCTGACCCGCTTTGCCTCAGATGAAGCTATCTATTACTTTATTACTTTAGGCATTCGACAACGAAGCATCCTCTCCTCAACTAGCCACCACTGCCATGTGTGACGTCTCTGTCGTAGTTGAGTCGCCTGTCAGCAGCTGTTCGAGCGACGTGGAAGATTAGCGGCACCGCCAATCTGTCCTGGATCAGACCTTTACTATCTAGATAGAGGAACGCTTCTGGAGGAATAAAGTCGTCAAAGCGAACTCTCTCGTGATACATATAATTGGGGTAGAAAGCCCCGGAGATCAGGTTGTTCGATGAGGTCATTGCTCTTGCAATGTGCCTTCGAGTCAACTTAATGACGAAATTGTCCACCCTTATTAGGTTCGACCTATTGTACAGGACCTCATTGGGATACAATTTTATGTACTGAGATTCTGGTGTTCTGTATAAGCGTAGACAAGTCCTAAGACTAGCCCTCTCAAACACCCGAATCTTTTCCAATAAACTTGCTCGCCCTCGCATCGAGTTGGCTGTTATAAAACAGTCTCCTTGTGAGGGCAAAACCAGCTTTGGGTCTGTCCAGAGCAACATCTATATGTTTGTTAAAATACAGATATTGATCTAGCCAGATCCCAAGGTATCTGACTACATTTCGACAAGCAAGTGGCTGTCCGTGTTGTCCGACGATAGAAAACTTTCGCCAATTCTTTCTGGTATCCCTAGAGGCCCCAGACAAAGGCGTGCTAAGCAGAATAGTTTCCGACTTCTGAAAATTTGTTTTCAACTTCCAGTCATCGCAATATCGCTTAATATTGTCGAAGTCACGCTGCAAAAGCATATTAATGACCTCAATCTTTGGGCCCGATCTGTACGCGATTAAGTCGTCTGCGTACGCTATGGCATGGTGAAGTGAACCTATCAGATCACTTGTGTAAATGTTGAACAGGATCGGCGAATTTACCGCACCTTGTTGCAGACCGTTTTTAATGTTAACTGTTCCAGCAGAAGTCACATCGCCATTGTTCACGATGAACTGTCTACTGGAGAGCATATCAAAAATAATATACAGCAGTGGTTTACTAATGCCCAACCTGTCCAGCTTGAAAAAGAGTCCCTCTAACCATACGGTATCGAAGGCTTTCTCCAAGTCAATCAGGCAGGCACCAGTGCACTGTTTCTTGCCTTTGTTCCATTGGATATCAGAAACCAGTTTAGACGCAGCATGAATGATATCATGCCCCGCCTTGAAACCGAATTGATTATCCGGAACTATATGTTTGTCATCAACCCACTTAGTCAGGACTCTATTGATCACTTTCTCGAAAACCTTACTGATGTTTGGAAGAAAACTGTTCGAGCGGAGATTCGCCGGATTGGAAGTGTCTTTATCCCTTTTGGGGATGGGGTGTACCACCGCTGTTTTCCAATGCGCTGGATAATGTGCATTATTCATTGCATTATTAAACAGGGTGGTATAAATGTCCACCGCTTCTAGTGGGAGATGTCGAAGCACAATGTTCGGTATTTCATCGGTTCCCACTGATTTCTTACTTCTAAGCGATTCGAATATCGTTTGGAGCTCTTCCTTCGAAATGAACGGGGGTAGTACCCCGTCGTTGGTGAAGACATTATTTGCCATATTCTAGTCATTGAACTGGGTGAAACCCGAGCTCTCGAATCGCCAATTCACAATTTCATTTCGAAGGTAGAAATTGTGCACAAGGACTCGATTTTCCAGGTCGTGGTTCGGGCCAATGATGTCATTCGCCTTATATACTTCCTGGAAAGTCGCTCCTATAGCCTCAACCTTCTCCTGCGGATCCTCGATCACAAAGAAGTTGTCATCATTAACAGCCTCATTTGGATCTATGCCTGCTGCTGTAAGTATTGTCCGTCGTTCGGGCGATTTTAAGACAAGAAAGGTCGTTTTGGTCTTTTCTCCGAAATATTTTATTTATTTGCGGAAACATATTCGGGTTGCTGGTGTTTACAGCTCGAATTTTGTTGTTCCAATACAAACTTACAGATGCTCTGTAATTTTCTTTTATTAATACTTGGAGGTTTTGATCGACGACTTTAGCGTCATTATCTCCGGGTTATGTCTGTCAGTAAACTGTCTGTACAAGGTTTTTAGTCTTGACAGCAGCCTACTTTTATGTCGTGTATGTCGGTGCAGTGCGTCAATGGTTGCGTTGCAGAATAAGTCTTCGTTGTCAGTGTATTGATACCGAGGTATCGTTTTGTCCATTGTTCGTTTAATTGTCTTGTCCATTAGTTTTAGATACCTGTCAATCTCCTCGTTTGACAGATTTCTATTGGACGGTGGGTAGAGCGAATTCGAGGAGAGTGCTCTCGTCATTGTTCTGGAGAAGCTTGTCCAACGCACCCTACTATAGTTGTAGTAATGTCTTTGAACAAATTCGTCCAATTCCGCAGCTTCGTTCGGAACGGTTATTTCGGTGCTGAGACCGCAATGGTCACTTTCATACACAAAAGTGCGTAGACAGTTTATGGTTTGTTGGTTTGTGCATGTCAGGTGTATTCGTGTGTCGGACAGCAGGAGATCCAAATAGGACCCGTGTCTAGGAAACGACGGACTATCCGTCGCCTTAAGGCCGAGTCGATACATAACACTGTGTTGACCCCACCAATTGAATAGTAGGTTCCCTCTAGTATTTGGTGTATTATTTCCCCAATCACTATGTTTGGCGTTGAAATCTCCGCCGATAATAAAATAGTTGTCTTCCAATTCCAGCCTCAGAAATCGAAAAAGTGTCTCGAGCTCTGAGATAAATAAGGTGGATTGAGTAGCTTTAGGTGCATAGACAGACACCATGTACAACCGCTTTCCACTACGGAGAGGGATGTACACGATGCATGCTTCCAGCACCTGGAACCTACGTACTACACGACTGTATACTCTTTTAAAACGAATACCTTTTCGTACGAAAATCGCAACACCACCTCCCTGAATGGAGTTGGGTCGGTTTCTCCGTACTATTTTGTATCTTCTGTGCTTCATTTTGTTTCTTTTGGTAAGCTTAGTTTCGCTAACCAAAAGCACATCGGGGGCTTGGTCCTTAAGCAACTTAAATAGTGCTTCTCGTCGTTCGAGCCTAATCAGTGAATTCACATTCACAGCAAGGACCTTCAGGGTTTGCTCCGCCACGTACGTACCCATTACGGCAAAAGGTGCGTTAGGCCAGGCAGCAGTGCGTATACTTGATCCACCCGCGCGGTCTGTTCAGTCAAATGACGTTGTAGCTGAGCCATCTGCCCTTGGATAGAGAGCAAGATAGCTAGCATGTCAGGTACTGGTTCCGGTGCTCTGGGCGCTGGAGCCTGAGAAGCAACCTTCGCTTGATGTACCGTATTTCCCCTACCTGCCGCCATTTGGGCGTAGGTAATATGGTTAGTAACGGCTGGAGTTTGCAAATGCACGGGTGGACGTTTAACTTCCACTTTCTGCTGCCGGGCCAGATTTATTCTTTTGAAGTACTGGAATTTGGGACAACCCCGATAATTTGCGGTGTGTCCCGTGTTCTTACATAAGGCACAAGAGAGTTGGTTTTTTTTCAGACGCTCCATCCTTACCCAGAGTGCATTCCTCGGACTTGTGTTTTTGGAAATTTGAAATTTGGACTTTGGCAGCGAACACATTGTAAAATGTTTTCGCTCCTCTTTCATTTCTCGAAATGTACAACCTGGTAGTCTAGGACTTTAATACTCCTTACACCATCCAGATTGCTGGTGGGACTAAGCTGGACCAGGAAAATCGGCAGTTGCCGCTTCTCCCTTTTGGCTCTGGCCGTGGTGAATGGCTTGACCACCACGAATTGGAGCCCTTCGCACTTCTTCTCTTTCAGCAGTGCAAGGAGCTCCTCCGGATCAGTCGACGGCTCTAATCCCCTCAGCAGCATTGTCTGCAGCTTGTCCCCCTTCGGGGGGTAGGAGAAGAACTCCGTCGTCGAATCCGTCAGCAATTTTTTTATTTTGTAATAGCTCTCCACTGTGTTACAGTGGATCGCGTGCCTATCTACTGATAATATTTTTATAAAAAAGTTGTTGCCTATGGCCGACTTACACAGTTCGATTGTGTCCTTTAACTCCAATTTGAAAGTTTTGATTGGTGGCACTTTCTCTTTGGTGGATTTCTGCTCTTGCTGTTGTTGTTGTCTCTGCTGCTGTTGCTTTTGCTGATGTTGTTGTTGCTGTTGCCGTTGTTGCTTTTGATGTTGCGGCTTTTGCTGCTGTTGTGGCGTTTGTTGTTGCTGTTTTTGTTGTTTATGTTTTTGTTGAGTTTGTGCTCTTGTTCTTCCTAGTTCTTGTACAGGTGTCTGTAGTTTTTGTTTTTCCATCGGTTGTTTCTGTTGTTGTTTTTGTGGAAGCTCCGCGTTTATGTTTTCTTGCTGCTGAAACTGGAGTTGTTGCTGCTTCTCCATCTCCCTCCTTGCCACTTGCTTAGCTCTTATGGCCAGCACTTTTTGTTGTAGCTGATTGATGCTACTGAACAGGACTTCGACCTCTTCCTCTTCGTCATCTGACTCCGATGCAACTAGGGATGCGAAGCAGTTGTCTGCTCCCATGTATTGGCCTTCCCCTACGTCAGGTACATGCGTACATGTTATTGTCCGACTCTTGCCTCATTCGCTTTATTGCTGCGCTTGCCGATATCAGCGCAGCCCTCTCCTTCACTCTGCCATGCAGCATTTCCAACGATGCTGATATGGCGCTCTTATCCAGATTCGCAGTCGAAGTCGGCTTCAGCGTCCTTCTCCTCTTTGTGACGATGTCTGTTATTGTTGTTGTTGTTGATTTTGAGTGGACTGGCTTAACGGTTTGATCATCAGACGATATCATACCATCTGCTGACCCCGCTATTGGGATAGCGGACCGCTTGTTTCCACTCATCACACGCTCGATCACAATTTCTTTTTATGCCGTTGTCTATCAATTTACACTTTTTTTAAAAAATAAAAATTCGATGAAATATTTTTCGGGAATCGAACCCACGACCCCTGCTTTGTCGGCCGACACCACTACTGTTGCACCACCGAATCACTTGACCCAAATGTTTTAATTGTTCTTTCATTAATTTTTCACTATTTCACTTTAAATGAAGCCGAAACACATCTGTTCTCTATCGAGATCTATGAACGACTGAAAAAATAATCCATATTTTCAAGAATATGGGCATATGTTAAATAGCGATGGGGTTATTAAAAATGTATCTGGTTGATAGGCCTATGGAACATGGCAGGCGCATTTTTTATTGCATATGAATGTATTCGATAAATCCTTATGGTATAATAAATGCCGTCTTTTCCACGTCTTTAGGATGTATCAGTATTTGATGACAACCCTTGGCTAAATCAATACTTGAAAAGTATTGGGATTTCAATATCAAAAGGCTTTTAATATTTGGGAAGGAAAATTTTCCATCTTTTGTTTGTTCATTCAAATCTCTATAATCGTCACATAATTGGTACTTTATTTGTCTTTCTTTTTCTACTTTGTTAGCAACCCCCACTATAGGTTTTTCTAATAACCTCTTGTTGTTCCATTTTGGAGGAGACATTTTGTTTTGGAGGTCTTTAAACTTTTTTAGTGCTGCCGTCAATGCTGTTTGTTCTTTGCGATTAAAGCTGCCGAAGTCAGAGTTGCCTGATAGTTACATAAAGTTACATGCAGAATCCTTTTCGCGTTCTATCTTCATAATTATCAGATTCCTTAAAGATATTGTTTGCTTTTCAACATCAATAGTTTTAATAACATTTTTGAGAACGGCCATAGTTTTTGGTAACTATTCCATGTGCGAGAGCTTTAATTAAGGTTTTGTTGTTGTATTCCAATTCCTTAGGTATGGAAATATGATATATGCGAGTGTTATGAATTGTCTTAGATACTGTTGTATCACAGTTTTTATTTCAGCCTTTTTAGTCCTTAAAATTGTATACGGTTTAGTTTTTATTGCCATTGCAATACCTGTGTCTATTAGGATGTAATGCCTCTGATTATTTATTGGGGTGGCCGTGGTGTAGTGGTACTAGCAATCGCTTCTGAGGAGATTGACAGGTATCTTAAACTAATGGACGAGACAATTAAACGAACAATGGACAAAACGATACCGCTGTATCAACACACTGACGAAGAAGACTTACGAGTATTCCGCAACGCAACCATTGACGCACTGCACCGACATAGAAGTAGACTGCTGTCAAGGCTAAAAACCTTGTACAGACAGTTTACTGATAGACATAACTCGGAGATTATGACGCTTAAGTCGTCGATCAAAAACCTCCAAGTATTAATAAAAGAAAATTACAGAGCATCTGTAAGTTTGTATTGGAACAACAAAATTCGAGCTGTAAACACCAGCAACCCGAATATGTTCCCGCAAATAAATAAAATATTTCGGAGGAAAGATCACAACGACCTTTCGTGTCTTAAAATCGGCCGAACGACGGACAACGAGAACATACTTATAGCAGCAGGCATCTATCCAAATGAGGCTGTTGGTGATGACAACTTCTTTGTGATCGAGGATCCGCAGGAGAAAGTAGATGCTATAGGAGCGACTTTCCAGGAAGTATGTAAGGCGAATGACATCATTTGCCCGAACCACGACCTGGAGAATCGAGTCCTTGTGCACAATTTCTACCTTCGAAATGAAATTGTGAATTGGCGATTCGAGAGCTCGGGTTTCACCCAGTTCAGTGACGAGAATAGGTCAAATAATGTCATCACCATTGAAATGGTACTACCACCGTTCATTTCGAAGGCAAAGCTCCAAACGATCTTTGAATCACTTAGAAGTAAGAAATCAGTGCGAACCGATAAAATACCGAACATTGTGCTTCGACATCTCCCACTAGAAGCGGTGGATATTTATACCACCCTGTTTAATAATGCAATGAATTATCCAGCGCATTGGAAAACTGCGGTGGTACACCCCATCCCCAAAAGGGATAAAGACACTTCCAATCCGGCGAATCTCCGCTCGATCAAAACATCAGTAAGGTTTTCGAGAAGGTGATCAATAGAGTCCACCCACTAAGTGGGTTCCGGATAATCAAATCGGTTTCAAGGCGGGGCATGATATCATTCATGCTGCGTCTTAACTGGTTTCTGATATCCAATGGAACAAAGGCAAGAATCAGTGCACTGGTGTCTGCCTGATTGACTTGGAGAAGGTCTTCGATACCGTATGGTTAGAGGGACTCTTTTTCAAGCTGGACAAGTTGGGCATTAGTAAACCACTGCTGTATATTATTTTTGATATGCTCTCCAGTAGACAGTTCATCGTGAAGAATGGCGATGTGACTTCTGCTGTTTGCAACAAGGTGCGGTAAATTCGCCGATCCTATTCAACATTTACACAAGTGATCTGATAGGTTCACTTCACCATGCCATAGCGTACGCAGACGACTTAATCGCGTACAGATCAGGTCCAAAGATTGAGGTTATTAATATACTCTTGCAACGTGACTTCGATAAAATTAAGCGATATTGCGATGACTGGAAGTTGAAAATCAATTTTCAGAAGTCGGAAACCATTTTGTTTAGGACGCCTTTGTCTGGGGCCTCTAGGGATACCAGAAAGAATTGGCGAAAGTTCTCGATCGTGGGGCAGCACGGGCATCCACTTGCTTGTCGAAATGTAGTCAGACACCTTGGCCTTTGCCCTTACAAAGAGACTGTTTTATAGCAGCCAACTCGATGCGAGGGTGAAGGTTATCTGCTACATGGCCCTTATCAGGCCGATGCTTCTATTTGGATGTCCCGTGTGGTTCAACGTGAGAGCAATTTTATTGGAAAAGATTCGGGTGTTTGAGAGAGCTTGTCTTAGGACTTGTCTTCGCTTATACTGAACACCAGAGTCTGAGTACATAAAATTCCATCCTAATGAGGTCTTATACAATAGGGCGAACCTAATAAGAGTGGACAATTTCGTCATTAAGTTGACTCGAAGACACATTGCAAGAGCAATGACCTCATCGAACAACCTGATCTCCGGGGCTTACTACCCTAACTATATGTATCACGAGAGAGTTCGCTTTGACGGCTTTGTTCCTCCAGAAGCGTTCCTCTACCTAGATATGAAAGGTCTGATCCAGGACAGATTGGCGGTACCGCTAATCTTCCACGTTGCTCGAACAGCTGCGGACAGGCGACTCAGCTACGACAGAGACGTCGCACATGGCAGTGCGGAGAGTCTCCGGTTCAGTAGGGCGGTAGGGAGTCGCGACATAAGGGATGTTGCACGGCAGCACCAACAATTTTGGTGGCTTATGGGAGGAAAGGAAGTATCTTCGTCGAATTCCTCTAGTACAATATAGCTTCACTCGGAAGCAAAGTCGGTTAGCCTAATTTTTTAGTCATGGTCGGCTTACATAGACTTAGGTAGGATTAAGGTAGTTATAAGATAAAAAATAAAATAAAAAAAATAATAAAAAAAAAATTATAAAAGAACTAAGATGGGTAACAACTTCTAGAAGGGGTAACGCATCTAGAAAAAAAAATAGTTTAAATAAATATAGAAAAAAAAAGAATTGTTATCGTACGAAACGTCGAAAGACATTGATTAAGTATTATGTTTAATTTAGAGTGCCCGCATGGGGCCAGTAAGTTAAAATAAGATTATTTTTATGTTAATTAAGCTAATTTTTAAGCATTTGTTTGTATAGCGCATAAGTATTAATGAATTTAAAATAATAAAAATGCATTTAAAATGAAATGAATGAAAAAATAGCAATCGCTTCTCAATCGGAGGGTCCAGGTTCGAATCCTGCCCATGGCAAGTCAATTTTTCATTTGTGTAATTGGAACTCAAACAGAAAAATTCTGCGTGTGAAGGCATAACACTGACACGTAGATTTGGTTGTTGTAGAGTTTCAAGCGCAGAAAAAAATATTGTGAATTATATCTCGCATCACTCTGAGTGAAGAAAAATATCTCCGTCCTATTCGGACTCCCACCCTTGGAGAGCGAATATCGAAACCAAATACACCTGAGTTTCAAACCACTATAAATCAATTTTCCTTTCTCTTCCTTCTACCTTTCCGCCCGCGCCTTTGCAACAGTAAAAGGGTATCTAACCCCTTAGGCGTGCGTAAATTATAAAAAAAAAATATAAAAAAATCAATAGTTACTGCCTAAAGTTTTCCGAAGCTCAATTCAGAAAAACCAGTGGTTCTACGGAATTGATTTTTTTGTTCATTATTCTGTTGGTGACGATTATTCGGTCTCTGTCCATTGGAGTTACATACGGGATAGCAAAAGGCTGCACCAGTAAAATGAGCTTATTATTAAGACTAACTCTAATTGTTCTAACAAAAAAAAAGGAAAGTATATTGAAAATATTACTTTTTGCCTTATTGACAATAATGGCTACAAGCATTTGGCACATTGATATTCTTTGCTGACAAAGTGTGACTTCTTGGGCAAGTGTCTGGTATAAAATTTAGTAATAATTGGACTGTTATGTAATGCAATATTTACAATGTTTTTAGAAACATGTTAGCTATAATATATAACTAGCACAATGCCCGAATGAAACTAATCGAATGGAGCGGCTAAACCCATTGACAAAACCAAAAAGCCAGCAGTGGTTTTACCTGCACACGATGTCCGTATAAGGCCGGTGCTCCAACCAGCAAAGGTCGTACTTCTTATCGACGGAGCCGGTTAATGAAGTGAAATCCACGCTAAGAAACAACTCTGGTGGTGACTTTGCTCAGACATAAGATCCGGCTGAAATCGGTGCTGTAATCACCAAAAGTTGCAGTTCGTGTGGATGGAACTCGAATGTCGCGGGAATACCCACCACCAAGAAAATACCGAAACGATAAAGTCGGACAATGACAATAGTCAGAACGACGTTGAGTGCAAACACTGTCTCGCACAACTGCGGGAGCTGACTAAAGCAGAGAATACTTACATTCAATCAGTGGGCTACGATATGGAAAACAGAACTCTTAGAATTAAGTGCATCACGCAGCAAACTCTTTACTTTTTAGATTTTCAGGCCATCCGAGTTAGCGAACTCTATCTTCTGGGTTCCGGAGCGTCTTTATATTATTATAAAAACGTATAGACCAGCTATTAGTAACTCTGAAGGAAAACTTCACTGCTAGTCTGGTACTGGCATATATACGCAGATGAGCAATTAGACTAGCCTCTATAACGACAGTCAAAAAAGAGGACTACACGCTCGAGCACCAGACCCAGTTGACTTTTTTTATGTTAAATAACATGAACAAATAAATAACATGTCAAGAAGTAGTTGCTTTTGGCAACTCAACTTCTGATAGCATGTGTAAGTTGGTAGACAATACAACGTAGACGAATATCAAGACCGACGTAATGTCTCGTGTCTCATCTTGTTCTATCGCTTTTTTCACTACCAGTGCTCCACCGAAATTGCCAGTAACATTCTGCCCCTTCAAACTTTTAACCGTAACACCCATCTCGCTATGAATGCTCATCAGCGTACCCTCAAGGACACTTTCGGACGTACCCTAAAATATTACATTGTTCAGGCGACCGGAATGGAATGCCCCGTTGGGCTCTCTATTTCCAAGTCATTGTAACACTCAGACATTTAAAACCGACGAACATCGGTACCTCTCATTCTTTCCTCCCTAATTTCCCTTAACGCTAATTTAAAAATAAAAAGCAAACCTAAATTTTTATACTTCAAACCGATGTAAACATCAATGGAAGTGCTTTTATTCGAACTGCTAAAACACAAGATCTATCCCGGTTAAATCTGTTTTAACCGCAGGAAAATCGATAGCTCTGACCATGAATAAGTCCTGTTACCAGAGTATTCACACTAATAAGTTAATTTGAAAGGAAATAGAAATAGAAATAGAAGCATTAGAAGCAATAGAAGCAGGTAATGAATATCAGATTTTTAATGGAAATTAAATTCAAAGGCTGATACCGAACATCTTCCAGAAATGCACAAAATTTCAATACTATTCGATAAAAATAATAAGCCATTTCTTTTTAGCTATTTTTTTATTTGTTTAAAAAGCAGCTACAAACAATCAATTTAATTATGTAATCCCAAGTGATTGGTGATGTATTCATTTGTACGATAGTACTCAAGTTCAGTAAATTGATTGTCTTGTTTCGATTAAGGCACTCGTTACTTGTAGCCTTTGATTTCTTATCAATTAAGAAATTACCCAGTCAAATGGTTTAATTAATTACTCTACATATGTCACCATGTCACCAATCACACCTTGACCATGAAACAACTTTATATTGACTTCACGCTCGGTCGCCTGAATAATGCAATTTAATTTACCATTGGCCGGAACTGTATTCGTAGATTCTGATACCAATAGCTACTGCTATTGCTACTGCTACTCACTTAATTGGACCATGCAAATTTGAACACATTATTGACTCATTGGCGTACTGAATGCATTTTCAAGGCGGGACCTTGAAAGCTCTCATTCAAATATTTTGCACTAAATACGCATGATTGCAAAATAAGCCCCCTAAATTAAAACATGTAAAACAAAGTGTCACACAACAATATGGCATATTACAATTTCACAATAATTTTTTATGGTAAGATTGATAGATTCACATTTGCGACATATTGAACTTGACATGTGGCCTGTATCTATTGAAAGCCAGCTTCAAATTCGGTATGAAGATAAAGACAATCTATTAAGGAACACACAACCAAACGCTGTGTTAGTACAATGCTCCAATTATACGTACATTTGCCCAGGGCGTCTCTGTATCTGAGTACTCCAATCGACAAGCATTCCAATGTCTTTTAATTCATACATGTGACATAAGATACCATCAAATCCAAGTCATATTTTCCACAACTACTCGTATCTATCAAGTGAATGGGCGCCAGCTCGGATAACCGTTGAGGGCTCATTTATTATTCCGATCACAGTAGCTTCCGTATTATATAAAAAAAATCCTAGGCACCAAAATTCTGGTAAAACCAAATGCCAACGCTTACTCGTACCTCAATTTAGAACGGAGCAGTGCGGTGAAGCGCAATGTAAATTAAAAGTTATTTTTGGATCCCATAATGATCGTGAAATTGAATCCAATGGAATACTCTTGAAAACATGTTAATGCATACAATTCGATAATTGATATCTTTTCAGTTTATGTAAATAATGAGTAAGTTTGATTTTTTCTTTTCTCACCTAACAGTTATGTAAGTATGCACATATATTTAGTGATGAAAAGTATAACTCCAGTCAAGAAGAGTGATGGTGTTTTTCTCTTTTTGTAATTTCCTAAGATCAAATAAATGGTTTTAACATAAAGCCTTTCCTTACTATAGCCTTATGTGACAATATGCGAATAAATAAAAAAAAAAATTTCAAAAATTATTAGAAAAGATGTAGCTTTTATTATTGTTTCCTTATAAATTCGTCTTCTTTTTATGCCATAATGATCGGGAAGGCACTACAAACCAAACAGATTTAATTTTCTTTTGAGAATTGAGATACAAGAAGCCTCTACAGTCGAGCATCTTATAGCTCTGTTAGCAAGACCTCGCGGTTTCATCAGGAAATTTCTTCGAGAATTGCGAAGCGGAGGGGAGAAATGGCGAGCTTCCTGCGCCTAAAAACAGTGTCGGGTGCTCTGTGGCCTAGAGAAAAAAATTAAAAATGTATTGCTCCGAAACGCCACAACAAAACCTCCGATATGGACTGTTATTTTGTTGACGACCTTTGGCTATCGACTACGGACAACGAAAGGATTCTGGAATGTTCCTCAGAAAGCTAGATTCCTCCAACTTGAGCGAGGGTTCTCACGATATAATATGGAGATCTTGGGGATGAGCGAGATAAGATGGTTGGATATACCACTGGCCCACAAAAGGCATCGTATTGCTCTACTCAGGAAAACCAGTCGGAAACACAAGAAAGTCCGCCGTAGAATTGAAGAAAGAATCAGGCGCATATTTTAGAAACCGTACAGTAACCGGATATTGGCGGCCAGATTTCAAAGTAGGGTAAGAAAACTTACCATCATTCAGTGCTATGTGCCGAGAGAAACCGCGACTGAGAACGAAAAGAGCAATTTTTACAGTTAACCTGGCACCGCTCACAACTTACCGACTAACGTTGATATCGTAATTGTAATTGGAGATTTCAACGCTAAGGTAGGCAGCGACAACATAGTGCTCGAACACGTGATAGGAGTTCACGGCCTCGGAGACCACAATGATAATACAGCATCACAAAAGATAACTAACCGTCTAGGCATTAGAGGCACTCTGTTCGAGCAGAAGGCCTCCTGCAAGATCAGTTAGGTCTCATCTTGGCAGCGAACTTCAAACCAAATCGTGCCTTTTGCGATAAGTCTACGTTTCAGAAATTGCACCCTAGACGTCCGAAACAGATGTGGAGCCGATATCGGAATGTCACGCTACCATCATCTTATACGTCTTCGTACTGCATCCATCAATAGCAACCGCTCAAACTTGCTTCGAGTTACTAGGTGCAATACCGACAGATTTCTGGATTCCCTAGTGCTCCAACCATTTTGCCACAGAAACAGAAACAGAAACAATCAGCAGCTCAACGCACGAAGATATGGATGACCATTGAAATGCTCTAAAAAATGTTTTTGTATCTGGACTACATCGGTATAAGGCAGAAAAGTCATATCACATGGCTATCAGCAGGTATCTAGAGATGGATTGATGAGCGTATTTCACTAAAGGCTTGGATTGCTGCAGCATCAGCAGTAGAGAAAACCGAGTTAGAAGCCCAATGTCGTGTGGAGAGGAATAAAGTGTAGCATAGTGTCAGACATGACAAGCGTTCATGCATCAACTCACTAGCCTCAAAGGCTGAAGAAGTAGCTAGCAGGTGTGATAGCTGGATCATATACATCACAAAAGAACTTACTTGCTGCCGGAGTTCGAAACAACATCCAGTGATAAGTTTACATGGCTTTTTTGCCGATTTCGGATGAGGATCAGCTCAACAGATGGAGGGAATATTTCGCGTTATTGCTAAATAATTTGGCCGATAGCGTCATAGTCCTAAATTCCAACGAGCGTGCAGCAGCAACAAATTCCCGAATTAGAACCGGACCTCCCAGTAAGACAAAGATAGTAGCCGCTATCAGCCGCTATCAGCCGCTATAATACATCGGCAGAGTTACTCCAACCGTTCAATTTTAGAGCGTGGGACAATGAGCTGCTCCCGGAGGAAGAGCTCTCAAAGATGGACAAATTTATGGAATGTGGGAACAGTAAAGAAGTATGTATTCTCCCAGCCGTAGCCAAGATAATAACTAAGATAGTTCTAGAGCAGATAAGAGAGCATATAGACTCAACACTCGATGCCGAACATGTTGGATTTCGAGATGGATAATCTTGCGTAGATCATATCAACACCTTGCGAATCATCATTGAATAATGCGTCGAGTTCATGTCTCTGCTACCTCTGCTATTCATTGACTTTGAAAATTCTTTTGACGGTTTGAACAGAGATGCTACCCGGATAGCCTCTCGGGAAAGCTTATAGCTATCATTATTGCTATTTGCGAAGGTGGTAAGCGTCGCAATGCACAATGGTAAGGTGTCAGATGTATACTTTCGCCCTTGTTATTCCTGATAGTTATCAGCGATGTACTTCGGGTAGCACTAACTGAAAGAAACCAAGGATTGTGGTAGACAATGACATATTACCTCAAACACGCCACCATACGGAGGAGGAACTGTCAACGGCCCTATTGCGAAGTATGCCATCCTGTGGAATCCAATCACCCAGTCAGGCAAAAAAGCGGGACGGCCTAAATGGCTAAATGGCCTAAATATGGCGAAGGACAGTTGAAGGGAATCAAGACTACTGGGAGAGAGCTGGAGTGTGTTGAAATGCATTTCAGAGATCCGAATAAGATGGCTCACAGGCGTTGTTGACGATTTTCATGCCGACACGTTACAGTTAATGGAAATCGCTATCAGGACATCTTGGAACGTTATTTTTGGGCGCAATTGTGTGCACTCAACGGAACGGCGCCACTTGTCGCACACAAAAACCCGATATAATAGCATGATATACACAGGTTAGGTTACGTAAGAGTGGCTGTTGGAAATACCAACCCACTTAGGCCTATTGGCCCATTGTGATGCCACGTGGATCTATGATCTTCTTACTACTGGAACCAGTTTGAGCTTATAATAAAGCGTAGGAGACTGTTAACGTCTATTTTTTCTAAATCGTTTAGGTCGTTATAGAAGAAAGCTCCTAGATAAAGCTTCCTTCTCTGGGAGAGAGCTGGGCATGTGCAGAGAAGGTGGGGGATTGTCTCCTCCTCTTCCTCGTCTATGCAGCTTCTACAGAAATCATTAGTAAAAGCGCCAAGCCTTCTTGTGTGCTTGCCTATGAGGCAGTGTCCAGTAATGACACCTATTATGGCGCTGAGATGTTTCCTATCTAAAAGAATCAGACACTTAGAGCGACTCAGATCCAGCCTTGGCCAGATCTGTTTGGTCGCTAGACATGGTTGTCCAGCAGTCCACCTAAGGTCTGTTCTTTTATTGGCATCCAGCTTTAGTGTTGGTTTGCACGTACCAATTGGTATACCTATACTACCTTTGTCCGGTAGGATAGGTAGAGTGGTTCCAATTTTGGCGAGTTCATCGGCTCTACAGTTCCCTGGAATGTCTCTGTGGCCCGACACCCAACAAAGGTGAATGTTGAACTGCTCTGCCATCTGCATGAGAGATGATCGGCATTCAAGGGCGGTTTTAGAATATAATGAGACTTGCTTGCTAAAAATGTCGAGGGGTGTCAAGTGAAGCAGAATATCTAATGCCGCAAAGGAGGTAGACCGCAAGGCTCCGCTTGTGCATAGACATGCTGTTCTTTGGACTCAGCTTAGTTTAATGCGGTTGACTGCGTTTTCCAAGGCCGTCCACCAAACAACCGCCCCATCAGTAAGTATCGGTCTTATGACCGAGATGTATAGCCAGTGGGTTATGCGAGGTTGAAGGCCCCATTTGTTCCCAATGGCTTTCTTGCAAGAGAATAAAGCTATTGTAGCTTTATTGACTCTTTCTTGAATGTCAGGTTTCCAGTTTAGTTTCCTGTCAAAAATGAGACCCAGATATTTTGCTGTATCGGAGAAAACTAAACTGGTACCGTTTATTGAAGGAGGGTCTATGATTGGAATTTTATATTTCCTAGAAAAGAGGACAAGATCAGTATTATGGGGATTTATTCCCAATCCACAGCGATCTGCCCAGCGGGTTAATCTATTGAGATTTACTTAGAGGAGTTCTTTAATGGTATTTAGATGTTTTCCTGAGACGGCTATGACAACGTCATCCGCATAGGCAATCTCCCTGCTACTCCCCCTTTCAGGTATATCAGTAGTTCATTAACTACTAAGTTCCCTAGAAGGGGAGAGAGGACACCGCCTTGCGGCATACCTCTACTGACATATCTTTTAGCCGAAATCTCACCCAGTTTGGAGTTGATTATCCTGCTTTTTAGCATTAGACTGATCAACTCCCCAAGTGAGCCGTCTACCTGCAGAGTTGACAGCGCAGTCGTGATTGCGGATGTGTTGACGTTGTTAAAAGCACCCTCTATGCCTGGGAAAGCAACCATTGTGAACTCTTTATATTGTAGGATCGTTCGTTGTTGTTAGTCAGAGAGAGCACAGCCGTTTCCACCGACTTTCCTTTACAGTAGGCATGTTGAGCCGTTGACAGAAGTCTTGGATCAACTTTAGCTCGAATATGGATATCAATCAGTCGTTCTAAAGTTTTCAGAAGGAAAGATGATAGACTTATAGGTCTGAGGTCCTTTGGGACTACATGAGAACATTTTTCAGCTTTGGGAATGAATACTACATTGACTTCTCTCCATAACAGTGGAATGTGGATAAGTTCTACACAGCTTCTCATAATATTTTCTAACACAGGCAGAATAATATCTGAGGACCTCTGTAGCTCGGTAGGTATTATACCGTCCGGACCAGCAGACTTGTATGGTTTGAAGCAATGCAGCGCCCAGAGCAGTTTGTCTCTCGTAATTAGACCATGAATTTTGGTCCCGGTTGCAGTAGGCCTGTTTGAGTGATTGAGGTTGAGTGATTCATCACTTGAGGTTGTCCAAGAGCCATCGGTTTTTTTCAAACAGCTAGGCATCATAGGATTTGTGGAGAGGATTTTTCTTAGCCGCAATGCCTCAAAGGTTTCTGTAATTTTGTCACAGAATGACCTCCAGGATTGTCGCTTTGCCTTCCTCAGTTCTTTTTTGTATAATTTGAGGGATTCTTTATATGAGTCCCAGTCGGTCACTTTTCTTGTGCTTTTTGCTGCGTTGAAAAGTTTTCTGCAGGCGTTCTGAGCAGTCCCAGTGCCGATGTCCACCAATGTGGCTTTTTCTTGCCTCTTGGTTAAATAAGAGGGCAGGAAGCGGCCATAGCCTTATTGAGAGCCAGAGTATATTCCCTGACTTTCATGTCAAGCTATACAAGTCATGATATACACAACTACCGATACATATTTATTTGTATTTATTTATTTATTTCAATGATTGCAAATACATTAAGACACAATATTTTATAACATAGTATATGATTCGGGATTTGATTTATACATAGAAGGATAACATAAATTACAACATTTAGTGAATAACGCTTATCCATCGATAATTTTAGAACCAAATAATTCGCTCTGATAAAAATAAAATAAAAGTAAAGACAGATTTGATGTTCTATACAGACAGGTGAGTCCTCAATTCTATCTGGAAACATCGTTTCACGAGTCATTATCAGTATACCCCGGACAAGCCAAGCTCCCTAGGTTAAGGAGGAGGATGTTACAAAACACATGTGGGTTCAAATTAGACCCATAGAAGGGGTGCTAAACGCATCTTTTAATTGCAACTTCTTTTTTCTTTGTATAGAGGTACTGGCCCGCCAATTGCGGTGGACACTGTGACCTAAAATATCTATTGTGACACAAAGTCAATTTAAGATACGAGATAAGTTTCAACTTTCTTAGTAAACTTAGTAAACACTCTGGTAAAGATATTTGCAGTTTCTCAGTCACTCAGATTTTTCTGTGGAAGTGATGTATCCTTATAGCGCTTTAAGCCTATAAGGGGGGTTTCGTCATTTCCCATACAAAGGCGATATTTACTTTCCAAAATTATGTAAGTGGTATCGAAGTTAGCAGTGTCCTGTTAGAAAGCTGGCCAGTCTTCTGATATCATGTCTTTTGCAGTTAAGAGACAAGTACAATGGCATTCTTCAATTAGGATAGAATCCCCTTTTGGTCTTTGATAGCTGATTATGGGATGCCGTAACTATTGGACCATTAAAGGGATCAGCTGAACCTTTTCTAGCCCGTTAATCGGCTTTTCCATTTCCTTTAATATCCATGTGCTCTGGTACTCACCATAACCTGAATTAGTTTCTTTTAGATAAGTACTGAAGAGTATTAAAGCAGTGTAGTGCCGATTGTAAGTCAAAAAAGTTTGAGCTCAACTCTTTCAGTGCTACTTGACTGTCCGTGAGTATATGGACGGGAGCGCCTTTCATTCCTGTTTCAAGAATCGTACTGGCACATTTTTGGATGGCTGAATCTCGGCTTGAAAGGCTTTGGGACTATTTCCCTTTGGCCTTGCAATGATTTTTTGGCCCATGGATACCTGCACCTACTCCGGTGATTATTTTGGATCCATCTGTCACTTTTAAGGTTTAATACTGGATTTTGGAAGTCCCATGCTTGGCGATTTGGGATCGCTATGTTAAACCTTCTGTCGAAGTATAAAGTTTTTGCTATGCGGTCATTTACCGGGCAGATGATGTCGTGTTCAAGGATCTCTGAAATGAAGCTTACGAAAACCAATTTCACTGCGAGTTCCTTCTCTTCTGTTTGTAATTACCTGAATGTACTGCGAATTGTCAGTTTGCACGAAATGTTCAGCCAAATGCTTAAATGTTCGCTCGCATGGTGCAGGACGACGAGGTAAACAAAGACGAAATTCACGCTGTTTTGTTAAAATAAGCAGTAACAATAATTCCGCTTTCTTCAGATTTGTATCGCTCCATTCTCTATCTGTCTACAACATACGAGTAAATGTCAAAATACAATTACACTTGACGCAATTTGCAAAAATTATGGGATATTCACATTATGACATTACTTTTGCCCCACATATATGTGTGTTCCAATTTAGTATTTTGTCTAGAACTAGTCCTAGATATTTAACTTTATCGAATCAATGAGAGTTGAACTCTGGAATGGGAAGAAATTTGACCTAAATGCTGATCAAAGCCGCTCAAAGCAGCCCTTGATCTGACATCTCCTCGGCAGTACTCTACTTTTTTGTCTAGAGCAAATACCTTACCATTCATAGCCCAGAGTTGTGGGATAAAATCAAGAGCTGTGTCGTTTTCGGCACAACGTTTTCTAAAGATGTCCGAGGCACATTTTTCGAGGTGTAGGTATTGTAATCCCTCTGACATACGCAACCCCTTCCGAAAGAGTGCCCACAGGTTTGCTCTTTGTGGTGCGTAGTACACACTGTGGTCTTTGATCTATTGGAGGAGGTTGCAGCAACTCTTCCTCTGGGCCTTGATCCAGAAGCTCAAGGTTTCAGATGACTGTTTGTGTTCTTGGCAGCTGCAGTGGATGGCTGTAGTAGCGGTGCTACTAGGTTTGTTTTCAGGACTTTTCTGGATGTTGCTGGTAGCTGCAATAAATTCGGATGCTCTTCTAGTGGCAGCAATAATGGGTACTATTAGTTTTGTATTCCAGCCATTTCTGAGTGCTGCTAGTGTATTCCAAATCTTCATCAACGGTAACAAATACAAAGTTAGAAAGCTTAGCAGTGGTTTGCCCCAGGGCTTCATCCTTGCTCCTTTGCTCTTTAATCTTTACATCAGCGATATACCTGCTAGCACGACGAGGGAATATGGATATGCAGGTGACTTGGAAATCGCCACCAGGAGAAGGACAAAGCGAACACAGAAAGATCGCCAATCCTAGACTTTGAGAGTCACAACACAAGCATGACTAAAACAGAAGTCTGCTGCTTCTACCTTAATAGCCAACTAGCGAATTATAGATTGAACATTCCGTTTAGCAGCATTTCATTTAAATTCCTACATACAAAGAACACCTAACAAATGTTGATGGGAAACTCAACACTCGCAAAAACACAACCCAAAAACTCACTGGATCAACCTGGGGCTCAAGTGCATCAACACTTCGTACTGCCGATCTTGCACTCGTATACCCTAGAACGGAATACTTATTTCTGCTGCCATAAGATCAACGCCGCTTCCTGTTTTATGCAACATTCCCGTACTTCATCCGCGTACGTATAAGCCTACGGCAACGGAAAATATTGAAGCAATCTAAGTATTTACTTGTGCTTGGTACAACTGTATGCACAAACTGCAGTAGGTTCTCATAATTTTCACAAGTCACAACCAATATATCCAAATTGACTTCTGTTTTCTTTCTAGAAACAGTGATCAGTACATCGATCTTGAACATTTTCGGTACGGAGTGCTAAATGAAATGCGTTTTATCTGGTATTACTGCTCCGGTTGTGCCTTTGATATTAGTTCCTTCCAGCCCTGTTCCGTGATGCAAACCAATGCCGTGTTGGCAAGCATATCGTTGACTGGAGCACCCTGCTCTATGATTATCTTCCCTTCTATTGTGTTATCAGATCCAGACAATTGAATACGGGAATCTTTTTTGCCTGTGTATTTGTCCAAATCTGTAGATGAGGTACTTGAAGTCCCGCTTGACGAGAATTCCACACAGGGTCTCGCATACAATTGACTTGGGTGGTTTTCTATCAGCGGAAGTTCAGCTTGGCTGAGTGTGTGTTACGAGGATTGTAAAACGTGATGATTGGGGTAGGGTCAGCTTAATATTCACGTTGCAAAACTGATTTCAAGCGGAACATCTCATTTTGTTCGCAATGAACGAGAACTACGTGTGCAAGTTTCTAAAATCGAATAAACTCACTCGTCTGTTTGTGCTAAAAAGGATTTATAATTTACCGATATATTCAGTGGCAACTTCTGCCCAGAAAGGGTTGTGATCTGCTCAGGTTCTGATACGATTAGCTTTGTCAACGCTCCCTCAACGCAATAACCGGCGATAATGACTCCAGTCTTCGGATTTGTGCAACAATTTGCAAACAGCTCCCTTGACAATTCACTCTGAATCATATCAGGCAAAGCCACCACACGGTCCGATGTCGTCGAAAAGGCCGATTCCCTTCAAGTTCGAAACGTGCCGGAAGATAAGTGGATTATTCACCGCAATCTGCCGCCGAATTTTGTCTACTGTAGACTGTCATACATTTCTTGAGCATTGGGATGCATAGGAATATCGTGCAGATTAGGATTCTGACTTAGTACTCGTCCAGAATGAAAAAGAAGACTCTGTGCTCGACCCAAGGTAAACGCGAGAATCAAACATCTTCCGCCCTGGGTGACGATCTTTTGTACTCACGCTTCTCGTGAATGTGAGTTCCGTATGTGGATTCTATAATGAAGACGTCTGGTCTCATTGTGGTTATTGCAGCTGCCATCAAGTAACGCCCATAACATCGCGCTGCTAGTGCAAATTGATTGTTTAAATTTTCCCCATGCTTGCCTCGAGATCCGCTTCGATATAGGGCATTTGTTCGGTGGAAATGTTAAGGATCTTGTTGTAATCCGAAAACATCCATCGGTAGATGAATCTGGTCTTTATTAGAAACCATGGCAATGCTCCACAGTAATCTAAATGAAAATGTGAAATGAAGAGCAAAACGACTTCATATGCGTCAATCAGGTCCACGTACGGAAGAGCCTTCATTCCCGATAAACCCCGCAATCAAGAATGATTTTCTTTCCCATGAAATCGAACATGATGCACGAGCTATCGAGTTTCTGCACAGCGTCAGGATCATAGGCGGTATGATCTGTTCTCTTCTCAAAGCGCTGGCAAATACTGAACTGCCCATCCACGACGACATTGCTATGCCTCTGTCACGCCAGCAGAGACCAAAGTCTTCCAACCCAGCTCGTTTAAGGGCTTGCGTATGATGCTTTCAATGTGAGTACTACTTGGTCAGCAGGATGGACAGCATCAATGCAAGCTGATAATATGACCATCCTGAGCCCATCATGATAACCCTTCGGGCTTGATCTAACCCGCAACCTGTGGTCAACGCTCAGCAAGATCCTTTCCCTCTCTCGCTGGTCTCAAGTTCGAATTCAATTAGGTAGAACATCGGCCCAATGGTTTATCAGGAGAATTATTTTAAGTGGAGGTTATATTAGATAGTTAGTAGAGTGTGTACTCGTACATCTTTTCAAAAAGATAAAAACAAAGTGTCATGTTGTCATGTGAATCTGCAACATCATACTTGATAGATGTTAGGAAAGTGTAACACTCAGAAGCCCGCACATGTGGCAAAATATTTCAAATATAGCTGGCTCACAATAGTGAAAAGAGACCTATACTAACTTGGGTCCTTAGGACTGTGTTAAGTAGAGGAGCCTTATCGCTAACTCACACTCAAAACTTTAGAGCCACACAGCCAAGCCCATAAGTAAGTTCAACGAATTTTTCACAGCGTACTACACCGAAGTGGAGCTATTGCATTGTTTGCGGTACTTATGTATCATTTGTATTCAAAAAGTTCAACGTTCTAGTATAAAAGATGCCATACTGCTGTAGGCTTGGTATCTGTTTCGGTTGATCGGCTTTAGCAGACAACCGATGAAAAATGAAACAGTGAGTGAAGAAGAAGTGGAAATGAAATACTTTGGCTTACGTAATGATGAAATTTCATTCTCAAGACGGTCATTTGTGGAACAGATAGATTAAGGAGATTAGGTATTACAACAGTATTTAAATATCCTAAAATGGAGCGATCGTGCATAAACACAGTTGAGCATGTTTGCTTTCACATGCAACCTCAAACCTCAAATCGCTCATGCAGATATTAATTGCTTCCATGTGACTTCGGTTCAATCAGCAGTTTATCATCAGTAAGTCATTCCGAAAATGGTCCACTTAGTCCATTACATTGACACAAATTTGGCACATTATAACCATAGAATGTCATTAACCCAGAGTTTATTGGGACATCTAAAACGGAACTGAGTTTCCGGAGCATAGATTGAAAAAAAAATCCTCAAGTTCAAGGAAACTTGCATCGTTATGTCTTCATTCAGTTTCAGTCATTATCTAGGTTTGTATGCATACATATTCGCTTATATCATATTTGGCTCAGTTACTGGTCGGTCGGACTGCTTTTTTATCAATTGAAATGCGGCAGAGCAGTCAATATCGCACTCCAAATACATCGTCAATATTTGCCCCATTTCCATCGACTCAGATCTTTCAATGGCAATAGAGTATCCATATCCATATCTACGAGTATATCCATGTCGATATCCAATGCCAATGCCGTGGCTTAAATGCAGTGCGTGGATCGCTTTTTTCACACAGATCACGCGTGCTTTACTTATTCGTAAAGAGCGTAAGGAAGTTAAACTTCAAAACGTGCTAAAGTCAAAGCAGTTACTCTTTGGAACTGTGTATGAGAAGAATGTGTGGGTAGTTCAAAAGAATCTGCTACCGAATATTCTGGAAACGTACTTGCGCATATCCATACTCTTTCATTTGCATTATTTGTTTGCACTTTTTTTTTCTGGCCATCACTGTTTAGACGGTGCGCTGTCGGTCGTCAACTACGGTGTGAGAGAGCAACTTCCTGATATGTGAATGAATTCCTGGAACTTGCTATAAATGAGCTCTTGCGATGAGTGAGAACTCTATGAGGAAATTAACGGAATTAGTAAGAGTTCTTTCCTCTTCCAATGGAAAATAGAGTAACTGGACTAGTGTCCCGCGCATGGAATAGTAATGTGCTGAACGATGATGGTGATGGTTCTTCAGCATTGCTCGGGTTAAGAAGGTTCGTGTGTTTGAAATTAGCAATGAGCAGCCAAATGCCAACTATGGTATTAACTTCAGAATATCAGGGAGCACAGAATGTGAATTGGTTTTCAATTTCGCGCTTTTTAAATTGGTTTAACAAATTAGCATACAGCGAGACTTCACTTTTATGTCCCAGACCTCGTATAAGTTTTATATGATTGATTTATTTTTCTTTTGCGAAAAGGGGAACAAAGGGTAACAACAGCCCATCTTAAAGGCATGTAATTTTGGCATGCGAGATGTATACAGGCTAGTTTCCAAATTGCAAAAGGAGGATCAGTTAACTCATATTTAATTGAAGTGGTAAATGTTCAAGGAATACCTCTGGTTGTTCATATCTTACTTTTAAATCAGGCATTTTGCAGACGTTTTTCTAACATTTAAGATATTGATAGCAGTGGTCACAACTTGTAGTTCAACCAAAATACCTAGCTCAAATTAAGGTGTTATCTTTTTGAACGCAAATGATAAAATATGTTTATTGATCATTTAAAGTGTTTTCAAGCGCGTCTTAGGAAAGCAGGACATCTTTGGTAATCGGAAGCCATAACTTACACAATAGGCTAATTGATTTTGCTACAGCATGTACAATAGTTTTTAGCTACCACTTTAGCTAGCCTACTGTTTTCTCACCTCTTTATTCACAAAGGTATAATATCCGGCTACCGATTGTTTATAATAAATAAAGTTAAACCAAGATCAATATCAATAAAGACAACAACAACAAGTCCATATTGACCGGCTGCAACTGCAACAAAGCGTCTGAATCTTTGCCGATCGCAACTTCTTGCAAGGCAGGCGCTAAAAATGCCTCAATTAATATTCTGGGTTTCACCAACACCATGATCATGAAACCTCTGGCTACACATAAGATAAAGAAACTCGCCGCTGCAAAAGAAAAAGACAGAGCATTAGTGTGGCGGCCAAATTAAGACAAATCAGGTTTTTTAATAAACTTTAATTCAGAATATATATTGGTGTATTAAAAAATTCTTTTAGTCTGTCCTTCTTAGTATGGCTCGCCCACGTTGTTCTTCTTTCGCTCTTTTTTCTTCTCGCACGCCTAGAATAATTGTCAATTTGGTGTGCACGTCATCACGTCTGATGGGTGCATCCAGATGTTTTTAGCGCTAACAATTAGAAAAGATCGAGCGAGGAATTAGTAAGGACACACTCAAGGAACAACGTTCGAAGGTTTTATAAAAAAAACAACACAGAATCTCGTTGAGATGGACAAGAAAATTATATGGTAGAGCCCCAGTCACTGTTAACGATATGGAAAAACCATTTATGTAGATTTTTTAACAGCTGAGATGAGTAAATCTAGGGTGCCAAGATTAATGCCCACATGAAGGCAAACGGGACGGGCTACCAGCCATCTATTTAAAGCAACAATAGATGCGTAGGCAGGGAGCAAACACCAATCATTTTACAAGATTTTTGTTGGAAGAAAGTTTGGAAACTTATAATTGTTTTTCCAATCCACAAGAAATACCTTTATGCGCCAAGTATGGACAAAATAAGTTTTCTATACAGGGTATTTTCTGTCGTATAGGTGAAAACCTGAAATCACTGCCCCTATCAGTGTGGTTTTAAGCCAGGTAAACCCACGATTGACCAAATATTCACACTATAACTGATCCTAGAAAAACCCCAAGAAGTCCAGATCGATACCAAGCACCACTTTATCAATTTCAAGACATCATATGACAGCTCTATAGAGACAAACTAATTTTGGCGTCCCTTTCAAACTCCCCAGATTAGGTGGAATGACGATGATGCGCTGTAATATGACTTCTCGTACTTAAAAAAATTGGGCGAATCTTGTAAGGCGCAATTTTCCAAGAGCCCGTGAAAATAATTACAAACGCAGTGATATCGTAGAAAGGAAACTGCGAGGTGTTGCTTGAGCATTTGTAAGGATGGAAAAAGAAACGGCACAAATACTAGTATGTTTGGCTATGTCAAAAAAGTTAACGAAAAAGGATTTACAATGTCGATGAATTGATCAGAACATTAAAAAGCTCAGCTATAACTTTGAGGTAGTTATGGATTTGGTCTACCTTGGCTCTTCTATAATAAAGACACCTCATCAGCAATCAAATGAAGAGTTACACTTGCCAGTTGCTGTTTTTGGCATGTCAAAAAACACTAAGCAGGGTCAATATTGGACCTTTATCATCATTCTCCTGCTCAATGCGCAGAATCGTGGTCGTCAGCAAAGGTGGATGAAGATATACTAAGTGTTTTTGAACGTAGGATTTTGAGTGATTTTTTATCCCATTTACATTGACACGCTTTGGAGTGGGTGGTTTAAGAATAAACTCTACCAGCTAGCCAAAAAGTATATGCATCAGTGGCCTGAGACGGCTAAGAAATATTATGTGTGAACTCTTCGACCCGAAGAATATTCGTTTCCTATCGCATTAGGTGGCGCACACAAGTGGAAGGGGAACTCAGTCGTCTTGGGATGAGTAACTAGAGACAGTAGCCCAATACCTACGATAACTGGAACGGTTTATCGGTTGAAGCCCAGTGGCCGGATTTTAGCGCTAAGTAAGGACCTAAGTAAGTACTCAAATTAGACTTATTGTATATTGACGAACTCAACTTTATGTCTCGCGACTTCATATCAAAGTGTTCATTAAGACAATATATACGAATAAGAATCAAAGTTGTTGCTGCTTTTTCTTACAACTTAGCTGGATTCCTATTATGGAGAAGCTAGTTGGATAGTTATTGTGCCTTTTAATCAAAACTAATTAATTAAAGATGATAAGGTTTCCCCACAAACAAATTAACCTAAAAACCTGGTTATCTTTAACTAATCAAATCCATTACGTGCCTACCGATTTGTACGATACTGAATTTGTTCTTGATCAACACACTTTCAGAGAAGCGAATGTCGATTCTGATTGTTTTGTGATCACTTCGAAAGACGTTGGCCGAGATAAGAGAAGGAAAAAGGAAATAATAGATTTAAATAATAAAATTAATTTAAATTAAAAAACCGGAGTGAGTAAAAAATGGACATTAAATATATATTTTTTTTTTATAATTTACGCGCGTCTAAGGGGTTAGATACCCCTTTACTGTTGCCAAGGCGCGGGCGGAAAGGTAGAAGGAAGAGAAAGGAAAATTGTTTTGTAGTGGTTTGAAACTCAGGTGTGTTTGGTTTCGATATTCGCTCTCCAGGGGGTGGGAGTCCGAATAGGACGGAGAGTTTTTTGCTTCACTCAGAGTGATTCGAGGTATAATTCACAGTATTTTTTCTGTGCTTGAAACTCTACAACAGCCAAATCTACGTTTCAGTGTTATGCCTTCACTTGCAGAATTTTTCTGTCTGAGTTCCAATTACAAATGAAAAACTGACTTGCCATGGGCAGGACTCGAACCTGGACCCTCCGAGTGAGAAGCGATTACTAGTACCACTACACCACGGCCACCCCCAATATGAAATATGAACTAAAAAGAAAAAAATAAGTCCAGTAGTCCAGAATTCTGTTAAGAAATATTAAATAACCACACCATTGAAATAGTTTCATGGTAATAAATTCTAACGTGGAACTTACGAGTAGCAACTTAAACAGTCATCCCAACACTTTTAATTGAAATTGGCAGTTGTTCAGCAATTACCTTTGCTGGGCAAAAAGAACTGCCTTTTAGTTTTTTTCGGGTAAAAATATCGATTTTGATTTTGTGAAATAATATAGATTTAAGTAATATTGTATAAAAAGGCTTGGCATATGACAGCTGGCTTTAAACCCAGAAAACAGATACACTGGACCCTAGTAATTGCAAATGCATTTAATGGACTGCTGCGAGTAAAGCAGCTGGTTAATGGCATGAGATAGAAAGCGATATATGTATATAAAAAAATTAATATATAAATAGTTGGAGCAATAGTCCGGGTGGACAAAGGCCCACTCTTCCCAATCACTGTGTTTGTTTGTCTTGTAACTTTATTAAAAAAGGGGTTTGCCATTGCTCACAAAAAGCATGGTATATTAAGAAAACTTCTGTTTTCCTTGCTTTTTGATGTGGAATGAGATTTGAATCCAGAACCTGCTAATTTAAACACTGCGTCACGTGATCCACGTGAATCGAAATGTAAATAGGAATTAAAAGGCTGAAAAACGTAAAAAGCGCCCACCATGGCGGACATGCAAAGTAAGACGAAATCCCGATGAGTCGTCAGTTTGATATCCATTCAAATATTTCTTAATAATTGGATAATATTGGAAATATCTCCTAGCACATACAGCCTTACAAACCAATTGTATTATGAAAAGACATTTGTGAACTAGGCAGCGGCAGTATACAAACAGACAAGCAATGGAGCGCTATATTCTGCAAGAGCGTGGAATAATTGTGACAATATTTTTGACCAATAATCGGTCGGTGGTGTTAGCGCATCGTGAATTTCGACATCGATTTACTAATCCTGTCGCGCCAACTAGGCAAATATACCGGCGCTTAGCTATTCAACTCGAACAGAGTGGAACCACAGAAGATCATGCATGGCGTGGCCGCCACCGGACTGGTCGTTCGGCCGAAAATATCGCGGCTGTGACTGCCGATGTCTCTAAGAACGAAGAAACATCAACCAAACAATGGACCATGAAATTGGGCATGGTCAGACGGACCCTATAGCGAATTTTAATGAAGGACTTACGCATGTTCTAGTACAAAGTGCAAACAGTGCATCAGTCAGTGTCTCCTGATCGTCAGTCGCGTGTGAATTACTTTAAAGCCATTCTCAATCTCAACAACGAAGAGGACGATTTTGTGTCGAAAATCATCATTAGTGACGAGGCGCATTTCCACTTAAGCGCTTACGTCAATAAGCAACATCTTCATTTCTGGGGCATTGAAAATCTGCGTGTGATGCACGAAGAGCCATTACATCCACTCAAAGAAACTGTGAGGAGTGATTGGGCCGTATTTTTTTGAGGACGCCATCGGCAATACGGTCACTGTTACTGGCGAACGCTACAGGGCCATGATAAACGACTTCTTACTGCCGGAATTGGATAATCGGGGCTTGGTGAACATGTGGTTTCAACAAGACGGTGCAACCGCACACACAGCACGAGCCATAATGGATGCTGTGAAAGAAGAGTTTCCTGATCACGTAATCTCCCGTTTTGGCGATTTGGCATGACCAGCAAGATCGCTCGATTTAACCATCCCAGACTTCTTTTTTTGGGGCTACTGGAAGTCGAGGGTTTATGCCAGCCTCAGACAATCGCAGCCCTTAAGGGGAATATTCGACAGGAATGCGAACAGTTATCACCGGAAATCTTGCGGAAAGTGATGGAAAATGCGATAAAACGGTCACAAATGTGTTATAAAACTGGCGGCAGCCACTTGGCGATATTATCTTTTCGATTTAACAGAAACAATTCTAAAGGACCAAGTAAAGATTTCCATAACTCAAAATAATTTGTATTTACTTAGTAAAAACGTAATTAGAAAACAAAATTGGATGATTAATTTTGCGCCACCTTGTATATATCATAAATACTCGTAATACTTACAAACTACCTATGTACGAGTATATATAGAGTTATACTCTTATTTTAATTCGAATGTAGACAATTGAAATAATTTTTTCCGAGACCATTTCTCCGGTTATATTGCCCAAGTTGATGGCGTACGGCTTATCCATGACTCAAGGGTTGGGTTGATTTTATGGGTATACATTTAGCGTTTTAGAGGAGTGCCATCTTCTTTGCCAATCGATTGGACAAATCACCCTTGGTAGTCGCCTTCGAAATTTTTGGCTTGGAGACTACAGCCTTGTTACCCATTCTTTTCTCAATATCGACAAGTGAGCTTCACTATTGTTTCCCCTTCTAAGTATTTTACGAGTACTTATATGCTCTATTGTGTTCAGCAAGCTTAGTGAGCTACAGGAAGGATTTTTGAGTTTTGCATCCTATCGGGATAAGGATCGATCTTCAAATTTTGGATTGGTGAGGGAATACTTCTTCTCACAGATACTCATGTGTTATAAGTTATTTTGAATATTTGCAGCCGAGTTTGATTGCTGAAGTGCAACATTGCGAATGCCACAAAAACCAAATGTCTTCTCGCTTTCAAATCTTCGCAGATTTGTAGGACATTGTCGGTTGTGACTGGAAAAATTCCTTGTGTATTCCAGCCGTTCTTTATCCAGCTTGTGGTATTCCTTATCAACGCGGAAATAAGACCACCACTACGCTTTTCATGAATATTGCCTTCATAGAAGGGGTCCATTAATAAGCTTTTACTACAGTTTATACTTTACTGCTTGTATGTATATAGGAGGAAAATGAAAGATGATGCGCCCTCTTTGGCTGTTGTTTCACGACTGAATTTTTTAGACGATCTGTTACAATTTCATTGGAACTTAAGTACTGGAATTCATACATTTCATCTCTCCGAACTTAATATAAAATTATTACAATTCAATGTCTTGTCATAAATCTGTCCATTACCAACAATATTTTAAATAGATACAATATTATATGTGAACTTTTTCACGGCTTATATGATAATTAGGGCAATATCATTTTAATTGTAACCTTTCGGATTTTCTTAAATCTAAAGGAGGACTTCTGTGTTTTCTACGTAAAGTAATTGTTTCAATATTTGATTTTCAAAGCTGATTCTGGTCTGGTTTTCGAAATATAATATTAAAGCTTGGTAAGTATACTACTCTTCCTAATTTCTTAACTATTTCCGAAACTGTGTACTGGTATTATTTTCCCCCGTACGGAGAATATTTTCACCAGTTTGAAAATTTGTACAAATTTGTTATCCTCTTTTGCAGATTTTGACAAATTAAGTCAATTAACGTTTTTGAAGTTGTTTTAAATACAAGGTTAAACGGAGTCTAATTAGTCACTGTTGAAGGTATTGATAGATATTCTAAAAAAAATTTCTAACAATAGCAAATTGCATCACTAAAAAGTTTTCTTAAACTTGATTTAATTGTCGCACCCCTCGTTCGAAAGCCATTCGATTGAATCTGATAAGGAGGACCTAATCCTAACGCATTTGATACTATTTCTTTGACAACTGCTAAAAAATAAACTAATGTAAAGAACAAACAAATGTATACAACCCCTAACATAGTTGTTATCTTCTAAGTGTCAAACTTTTTTGATTTGTCAAATGCTTTAACTGCATTCATTCCCCTTTTTTTATCTTTATCTCTGAACAGTTTAAAAAATAAAAATTAGAAACTGAATTTTAAAAATATCAGTTTGCGTTTTATTTCTCTTACACAAATTGGTAATAGGTAAGGGACAATAAAATTATTTTTTTTTGTATAACCACTGCCGCCATTTTATCTTTTCATCCCTCTTTTGCATAGTCAAACGATCGTTGCATCGTTTTGACGGATATTACAGTGGCGGACTTACGAGTAATAGGCAGTGGCTGCGTTTTTAGAAGGAAGTCATTGGATATTAAGGTGCGTCAACGATGCCATCTGGAGACTCGTCATTAGCTGATGGAAACTTAAAAAAGGCTAAAAAAAATCCGTGCTTCTATATTAGGTCTTGTGCCCTAGCAGCGAAATGACTTTAATGAACAGACTCGTCTATTTGTCATTCGTCCTTGATGGATTCAATATATTATAGAAAGGTTGATTTGAACTCCACACTCTTTCAAAGCCGCGCAACAGGGCCACCAGTACGTTCTGTTAAACTATCAAAATTGGAACTGCCCTAATTCTCGGGAAAATAGGCTAATAGGGATCTAATCGACAAAGCTCAAGCACACTATCGATCGCTACTATTTTTAGGGCCTGCTGAGGCTGTGGCAGAAAACTTAATGATAAATCTCATTTTTAGAAAACTAAATATCAATACTTAAACCAAGTGAGAGGAATATACCAATGAGAGCATCGCAAGGTTGGAAAACTTCACGAGTTTCGTTGAAAGGTACACATCTACACAAGAATGAGTCAAGTAAGAGATCTCAAACTACATTAATTGCCAGTTTTCATGAAATTAAATGTCAGGAATATCGATCGACTACGCATGTTTTAGCTGACTGCCCTATATTTTTAGCCCTCACACCTAAAGAACAGTCAGAACAGTTTCGACGTATAAGCGCATATGTACAATAGCATTCCTTCGACCAATGCACTCGTATAGGTTTTGTAAAGGCCGGTGTGAGAAATGCTCAAGGAGGCACCAGACTCTACTGCATTTTAAGGTACATAGCTCATTGTTCAGACGCAAAGTAGAAGTAACTTGCAAAAGGCACTTTTAGATCACAGTCCTTTGCAAATGATTAGCCTGTAATTGTATACGATGCTAAGATGCCTTGGTGCCAGACCTCCCTTACTTGTGAGATACCAAGATTGGTTATGTAATCGCTGAACCTGTTGCTTCATCCTCATAGCCCCGTCGCAGAACACTCTATACATCTAAGGCGATCTCAGAGAATTTGGAATCCTTAAATAGTTAGTTAGAAATTGATTCTTGCAACAAGTATTCGTACATAGTGCCTTATTTTTTAACGTAAACCACCTGTAGACTTATGTTTATGGGATCCCCATACATCCATGGGGACAAGCATACGCCTTGCCATCGCTCTGCATCCTTCCTGAGATACCAAATCGGAACTGTGTTTCCGGCACAAGTTCCACCCTTGGTATAAGTCGAGGCCGACTTAAAACCTCTTACTGATCTTAGGGCCGCAGCACCCAATAGTTATTGCAACTCTACATTGCGTCAATCAAAGGAAGACCCTTCCCGCGACTTTGGGTTTAAACCACAGCCACCATGCGCTCTCACAAGGGGGCCTACCTCTTCAAGTCAGGCCTGGCCGAGATCCGGGGGGCTCCTGACTCCCATGGTACCGTGATTTAAGTCGTGGTAGGGACTACCGGTGCTCCAGCCGCCAACAAGACCTATGACCGGCAACTTGTGACTGATCAAATCGTAGCAAACTTCGGTAGCGTCATCTGAAGATGTTTACGATAATACCAGAACTTTGCTGTGCCCCTGTTTATTATAAGACAACGTCATTTATGGGCGAAGTCTTTATAATTGGGCGGGGGCCGTGCAACAATTACAGGGACAACTTTATTCTAAATCCCAAGGACAAGGCCATCGAGCAGCATTATGCACTAACAACGGGTGCGTCGGGTTGATTCTGGGCGCTATGTAGTGCGCTTACCCTTCTGCGCTAATTCAACAATTCTCGGAGACTCATTACTATAGCTACCCGGCCTTTTTTGAGCCTGGAATGCAAATTTGAAAAAAACCCTAATTAAGTAAATGTATTCATACTTTATTGAGGAATATAAGCCTCTTGGCCATTTAGAAGTGATCCAAATTTTGACTCATCCACCGCACATCATTTTTTGCCACATCATCCCATTTTCAAGATGGCATCAACATCAACTGGTGTTTAAGTGAACCACATACTATATTCAGGCCCAAAGTTACAAGATGATTTGATGATAATTCTTTTAAGATTCCGTTTGTTTGCTTACGTCGTAACGGCGGATATACAACAAATGTATCGGCAAATACTAGTTGGTACTTCTGGAACCGATTTTCAGTTAATTGTATGGCGTAAGGAACGAAATGAGCCATTAAAGTTAAACTCCGGGAGCCTACTTGGCAATTAAGACCACTGGCATAGCTAGGGGGCCCAAACTCGAGGGTAGTTTAGTTCCCAAATCGACAATAAATCAATCATCTTTTAAAATTCAAAATTCAAATGATTCTTGTCACAGCATGTTTGCGCACAACGTGGCACTTCGTATCTAGGATCTCGGTCGCAGGTCCCGTTATCACAGTACGATGCGCATTATGGACCACGGAAGGATAATCGAATTTGCGCCGTGTGAAGCGGTTTTTCTTTGTTTCAGCCGCTATGAAGGATATTTTCCCCACAACAGGCTATAGGGTTGCTGTGATGTGTGGCTTGTGCCAACCTGGATATTGTTTGATTTCTGGGGATATGCGCGAGTTACTGTTGCTCTACCTTATTTAAATAAAAAACGAAAGTTTGATTTAACAAAAGACAATTTAATTTCAACATGTATCACCTCGAAGTGAACTTCCATTATTCTCAGAATATAACATATATACATATATAGGAATTAGGAAACTTATAGATTTGCGAAGGTGATCTTGTGAGCGGATGTACAAGAATGGACTCTTATTATTTAGTTTGCTCGAAATTGATATTTGAAACGTAGGCTATTATTTTATTTCATGGCATACGACGCATATTGATAATAATTATACAGCATATGTATGTACATTGTACATATATGCAAATCTCTTTTGAGTTGGGTAAGAAAAAAATGTTGCACCTGGGCACCGCAAGACATTACACCAATTAGCAGATGATGAAGCTAGTGATTATCCGATTGGTGATAAGGAGAATTTTTATGTCGATGATGCGATGCTAGGTGCGAATTTTATTGAACAACTCGTTGAAGGTCGATGGTCAACTAGTCTGAATTTTAGACCGATGAGGATTTAAACCGACCAAATTCTGTTCAAATTCATAAGCTTTGATAGCGGACGTTCCTCTTGACGCCAGAGAAAAGTTTCTTCAAATCCGTGACAAAATCATTATAAAGACACTCAGACGTTTTTCGTTGTTCACATAATAAAGGTAAGGTTTCGCATTAGCAAAAATGTTTTTTCAAGACTTGTGGAAAAGGACACACAGGGACACACAGCTACCCTACGATGCTTTTGATAAGAGGAAGAAGTTTCGTAAAGAACTAGTAGCACTAAAAAGGGTTACGATCCCACGATACGCATTGAGTGGCACCGACACAAAACTGAATGGTTTCTGTGACGCAAGTGAAAGGTGCTAGGGCGCCAGTGTATATATATGGTTTTAGCATGCTAATAGTAGGATAACGGAAATCTAGAGTAAAAAGCAAGCAAGACTCTTACAATAGCGAGGCTTGAACTAAGCGCTGCAAAGCTTCTGGTGGACATAATAGAAAGGTTCAAAATTGAAGCGTTTAGTGAGATTGCAATTGATAAGATTTTGTACTGGACTATCATTCTTAGTTGGTTGCATGGAGAACCCACATTTGTAGCTCGTAGAGTCGCTCATATGCAAGAAGCTACAAGCTTTGATCAGTGGAAGCATGTTCCCGGGGAGCTAAATCCAGCCGATCTTTTCACACATGGATTGTTACCATCTGAAATTGTAACTTCTGCCCTCTGGTGGAGTGGCCTAGCTTTTTAAGTGAAACGCTATCGAATTGGCCCACAGAATTCCAACTGCCAAGGTCAAATGGTAATGGATGTAGAAGAATTACGCCCTCAAATATGTACGCTAGTAGTTATAAACGTGGTGGACGTCACTCAATCTATGCACTTTTCCCGAAGCTTCTGAGGAACTCGTCGTGCTTTTGCGGATGCACTGCGTTTTTGGCAAAGATATCGGGCCCGAAATTTTGGACAAAAATCATTCAAAGAAACATCGTTTTATTTCTTCTATCATATCTCATTATCATCATTTTGTAATATGTTTCGCAGGACCGCAAATGATCTGTTCGTCATCACATTCGCTCCCATCAAAATGAGGAAGTGCACTTGGCTTTATATGTTTGTTTCGTTACAAAAGCAGTGTACATAGCGCTGGTTCCCGATAGTTCTAACGAGACTTTTCTACGAGTTCTGAAAAGATTTATTGACATGTGTCCGTCACAAAATGTGACCCATTTTTGCATTCCTTCTGCCGTTTAGTGATCGTACTCTGTGTGCGTATTTAGGGTTGTTGTTGGGTTTATGTGCTTCATAACGAATCAGATGTGCAAGGGAATGGATATTGGAGAACAGTCTGTACATAGACACATGAATCGTCGTCGCTCTGTTTCTCGACGTTTTGTGTATGTTACAAATATACGTTTCATCCTTTGTGCATATTTGTTTTCTTTTTCCTCCTTTAGCCTTTTGCCCAACTACTGCCACCGACACCGACAGAGCTGCCGCTCCTTTGGCGGTTCTTATATCATTGTATAGGTTGGTGGAAAGTGATGGTGCTCGATTCTATTAGATTTTTCCCAGATACATATGTATTTTGCTTTCCTTCTTCCGTTCAGTGAATGTACTCTGTGTGTGGATAAGTTTGTCTTTTACACCGAAGAGAGAAACAGGGGTTGATAGGAAGGAAGCATCCAATTATGGGAAAAGTATGTTACTGTATAATGCAGGTGGTTTAAGGGTTGTGTGTAGTTGACTCGATAAAAGCCAATATATAGTTGTTTTGCTTCTCTTCCTTTATTCGATTGATCGTACATTCCTACCTTGTGTTATGTGTACAATGGGTTGCCGGAACAGAGGTTTGTTAGAAAATCCAGAACAGCATCATTATTACAATATACCGATAATTCTCCGTAGCAATGATGGTGCCAAGTTTGTAGAATTTATGCACAACGAACTTGGTTTAGAAATTAAGAACAATCTTGCCATCTCAACAACTCGCAATTCAACCTGTATTGATGCCATCTTCTCCCGACACATCGATAATCTTGAAACACGCCAATAAATTTCCTACTTTAGTACACACCGCCCATCATTATATCTATCTCTGAACAGTTGAAAAAATAAAAATTAGAGAGTGAATTTCAAAATATCAGTTTGCGTTTTATAAGAATTCGAGTTACACTCATTACCATTGGCCAACTGATGCAACTATTACACTGTCTCACGTGCTGTTCAATGTCCTCATCAATGCCTAGTCACCACGCATATGATCGCCCTAAAGCCATTTCAGTAGGAATAAACACCCGTTTACCGTACGAAATCCACTCATCACGTATCGACAGATTTACTTTCTTATGAAAGTAGTTTTTGAACCCTTATGGAACTGGATTTTGGAAACCCTTCTCTTAAAAATCTATGCAGTAATTTTAGTTCCTTATCCTTTTGGGTTTGACTTCCTATATCCTGCAAAGTAAGCGAAAATTCGTGGCTTGTGTGAATTGAGTTTATTTGAATCTCGTCGATCCATATTTCTTCTGCCAAATGAAGTCTTGACAAACTGGCTGATTTATGAACAAGATTATAGTCGTACAAGTTCAAAAATATAGACAAAAATGAATACGAGCTGCAGTTAAAGGAGGAGTTCCTTTCTTTGAATCAGGAATTTCCCGCAATGGAACTCTATCACTGTATATGGTAAAGTTCTAACCGTAAACATTTAGTTGAATCTATTAACCGTGTGTAGTTGTTCAACTGAACTTAAAGTACTTGCTTCCCCGTTTACAATATGTGATACCCGAAATTCTGTACGGACTCTCACCACACTAACGAACATTTCTCTATTCGGATCATAGTGAACTAGAATCGAACAATTGAAGAGTAAACTTTCACTCCGATGAAAAGCTTTTTCGTACTTTGACAACCATTCAAATGTAGTACTTTCTCGAGTGAATTTATATATTTAATTCCAGCAAAAAATTGTTTATAAAACGCGAGTAGTAGCTGACTAATCCTAAATACGACTTAAGTTGTTGTTAATTTTTCTGTGGTAATTGCCTCTTGAATTTTCTTTCACATTGTTTCTTATCCTTACCACCTATGTATATGTATGTTATCTAAAAAGCATTTAACATTTTTTATTATAACTAAGACTTGATCCATGGTGGCTTGAAAAATGGCAGGAGCATTTTTAACACCGTAAGCGAACCGCTTAACCGATAAAGGCCCCGGTGGGGATTGATAGTGAGGTATTGTTGAGAGTTTTCAGTTTCCTCTAATTGTGTGTATCCTCCTTCCAAGTCAATAGTTATATCCAGCTAAATTCGCACAAATATCATTGTCTCTCGGAAGAAGGTAATGATCAGTCTCGACATACTTGTTAATAGTGACTTTGCAGTCTATGCACAATCTCACTGCTCCATTCCCTTTGACTATGACTACTATCGGGGAAGCTCGTTCACTATGCCCTACCGGAAATATAATATTTTCGAACAAAGGCGTTCAAGTCCGATCTCTCCATACTTCGCAAGCCAAAAGGCACTGTATATATATAGTTTATAAAACATGGGGACACAGTCTTATTTTATAATAATTTCTGCTTTGAAATTATTAATAAGGTTTTTATTGATTTGCAGAAAAAACCGATGGATATTGTCTATGCGACCTGTAATCCGCTACTCTATTTACTCTAGATATGGGCCTCAAATTTTTAAATAACACATCCATCCAGCTACGTCCTAAAAGTGGAGTGAATTCTCTAGGGCTGTCAACTAAATAGAGCTTACGATTATATCTTTCACTATCTTGTATTGAAACGAGCATTTTGAAACAACATTTTGACCTGATCCCCAATAAAATTTTCGCTAGGCTCAATAAAAATGTTTGAAAATAATTCTTTAAATGCACCCGAACCTACTTCCATTCTTATATGTTCTTACACATGACTTCAAGATACAAAGCGTCATCTAATTTATTTAAAAATCTTATGTTACTAAAATCTACTTTATTCAAATAATTAAAATCACCATTGTCTTTTGTGCCACAATCTGCTTCTGTTTCAGCTTCTTTCGAAATAGGAAATATTTTAACTTTATTCGTCCTTGTCACTGTCAAAAAAATCTTCGATGAACTGTCATAAAGCAACTGCACGTGTGTTTTAAGTGAGTTGATGCACTGCTTGAAGCTCGACTGTACATGTGTTTCAGGCATTATACAGCTACTGCAGTGACTGGTTGCAAGGAACCGCAATAAGACCAGGGGCAGGAGACCTAGATGTGGGATGATTTCTATGTTTTTTTTAATTCACTTCACTACATTGTGCATTATTTTTTTCTGCACAGATTTTTTTTTCTGTGCATTCTGTGCACGGTATGTTGAAATGTGCTGGTTTTATTATTTTGCACAGCCAGTGGTGTCACGTGTGCGCTCGTCGGAGGTCAGGTCGGAACTGGTGAATAGGAATTACTCCTTCTACCACGTGATGAATTTTGTCGTCGAAAGTGTTTTGGTGACAACGAAATAGGATTCCTTGCTACTTTTTATGGCAGGATCTGAAGTTGCACTTAGAGCAGATCCTTAGGGGCTAAGAGATCAGTCTAGTGAAGAAGAGGTTACTGCAAGAGATGGACAAATCCGACAAAAATTGTTCCATCCTAAGATTTGTAACCACTTCAACTAAAGACTGATGGTTGTCGATCACCGGCCATGACACAATAACCAAAAATTGTCTCATGTGTGCAGTAGACAGTCCTCATGGTCAGTAAAGAAAGACTGGAGGTTAAACCATCACATTCGCAGTAAATTGTATTTCCAAGGCCTATATCCTAAGCCAAGGATGTCAACCTTTCATCAACTTCTCACGGATCCTGAATAGAATAAAAGATTCATCGGAACCAGTCCAAAATAAAGAATCAGAAAACAAAATTGTGGACTCAGCACCAGCTCTTACAAAGTTTAACCTCCGGCAAAAACCGCTCGACGCGAGTAAGTGGAGTACACTTGGAGCTGATAGGTTCGCAGAGAGCCACCAGACAGCTGAACTCATCACATCTCATCACAATGCAATGGCCTCAAAGTCAAAAACTGCAAGAACTCATATACCAAACTACGCTCAACAAAAATATTATAACAGCTCAAATATCAACAAAAGAGATGAGTCTTTTCTAGAATTTACTTGCAAAAATAATCTTGAAGTATCTTTATAAACAAAGTTAGGAAAGATGAAACATCGGTGTCTGATCATTGGCAAATCTGTTTCGACATCTTTTTAGGATTCAAAATTGCTGTATCGACAGATACACATATCGACACATACAGCGTAGAACTCATGGAATCCTTGGCCAATTGCTACTAAAGTATACGAGATATTGACAGCCTGGAACTTGGCTGCGAAAGTCTCAACGCTGCAATTAAATCTGCCTATAATCAGGCTTCCCCAGAGAAAGAAAAGTCAGGCAACCGCTCCAACTTCATGGTGGGATAATAAACTCGCCAGATTAAGAACACACATAAGAGAAAGCTTTTTGACAGGGTGAAACATGATGGAGAATGCGCTGAATACTTTGAAACACACACAAATTATAACCGAGAAACTAGGAAAGCTAAAAGAGAATCATGGAGAAAGTTCTGCCATTCGAAGCAGCGCTCATATCCACAGAATTATATACAAAGGGTTCTACAGTTTCTATGTCCACATATACGCTTCTTATCCGATGCAAATTCGAACTACCTATCTCGGAACTCCTTCAGAGGTCACTCAATTTTGTTGCTGACTGGTGCAGGAAAGGTGGCCTAAACGTCAATCCCAAAAATAGCACCAAGAGAAGAAAATTGGACAAATTTAAAGATCCTAAACTTTTATGTGAAACAATAAAATTTTCAAGTGAAGTTAAATTCCAAGGGGTTCCCCTGGATCAAAAACTTACTTGGAATACACATGTAAAAAAAAAAACATAGCCAGGATTTCACTATGGACCAGCAACAGTCTACTCCGCAAAAACAGGGGCCTTAACCCAAAAATGGCAATGTGGATGTACACAGCAATTGCTAAACCTACAGTACTTATGCATCTCCACTATAGTTGCATAAAATCAAAAAAATGTTTACACAGGGTGGACTAATCAAACTTCAAAGACTTACCAGTGTGTGTACTAGGGGTGCAGTGAGAACAGCACCCACCGCAGCATTAGAGGTTCCGCTGAAACTCCCACATCTTCCCCTTCACATACAGAAAGAAGCTTTGGCTAACGCCTACATAATGATCTCACTGGAAGGGAATATGTAACAGCAAAATAGTTCACCTTAACTTTTACTGGAACTTAATAAAAATGAACTACATACATATAAGGAATTATTCTTACAGACAACTCTTTGAAAAATTACATAAGAGATTCACTGGTGTAATATACCGATGATCTAAAGCAGATAAAGGAATTAGAGCAGGCGTATATGGAGAAACTCCATATTAGGGAGAACTTAAACAGAACTGGCACCAGCAAGAACATTTACATTCATTCTGACAGCAAAGCGGCACTACTTTCCATCAACGCATTTGGATTAACCTCAAAAATTGTCGGGGTCTGCATTATACTTCTCCATTTCAACTGGGTGCCAGGTCACAGTGGCTATAATGGTAATGAAAGAGAAGTCGAATTGGCTAGGAAAGATTCGGCCTTAACACCAATTAGCTCTAAACTATATATGTAAATAAATGACTAGAAACAAAGTCATTTGATTACTGGATTTAAACTGAAGGCAACAGGCAAGCCAAAAAAGCTTTTTACCAACCCTTTCCCTAAAAAGAACAAAGCAACTCCTACAGCTTTTGCGGGTCAGATACATGCAGTAAATTCAGTAACCGAATTCCTAATTGGTCACTGCAGAGTCAAAATATACCTTATGACTATGGGAATAGCAGAAGACAACAACTGTCACATGTGCAAAAAGGACGAAGAAACAGCAGAGCACATCCTTTGTCACTGTAACCGCTTAACCAGAACACGTCTAAGTCATCTAGGTAAGCCATGCCTTAAGGCAGAAGATGTGATATCCCTGCCAACTCACTCAAAGATATAGCTATGATTATTAAAATTGCAGGCATCATGAGTGAGCTCTACCTAGGAAATCGCAATAGGCCTAACCTGGCCGTACTCGTAGTTATAAGAGTACATAGTCGCACCTCCCCGCTAAATCTAATCTAATCTAAGCGCCGGCTCTGGTCTTTAATTCCCAAAAATGATTTTCAATGTGGCCTCCAGAGGACTTTTGCTCTAGTTTATTTTTGCAGTACAGAATTGTTCTCTCTTCCTTTATAGGAAATGCCTCAGCGTTGCAATCCTCTCTCGGTTTAATTTTTCTCTGATTCTACAGCTGCTGGATTTTCCTGTGCTAGTTGCTGGATTACTAGTGCCCATAGACCTTCTTGTCGGACGTTACCCCAACTAGGACGTTCACATCGAATATAACCTTTTTCCTGAGCACCTTTAGCGGTTTATTGTTCTCAGTTGCAACTATATTTATAGCTTTCTTGTTCGGCTGTGCTTGCCCTTTTGATGACAGTTGGGTTCCTTGTTTTAAAGATTCAACTGCATTTCTAATTTGGTTGTCGTGCCACTCTTCCCCGCTTCTGCCGTTTGTTGACCGAGTTTCTATACTGGACTCTGCATTGTTTTTGCTTGTTTTGCGACGAATTCATTATACATTTCTTCTTCTGTCATTTACTTGTGTTGCTTGTTTTTGAAAAGGTATTCATGGTTGGTCCCACGAGTATTGAAGAATTGAGGTCTACCACGTCATAGCCCTGATAGCACGAAAAGCATCATGATCGACATCATTGAATGGGTTCTAACGATTGAATGTACTATCAAGCTCTAGCAAAAATGAAGCCAGCGTGGAAACCACAGCTCTTAATCTGGATAACTATGTAGTTTGCCCAGTAATGGGTAATTACTAATTATGTTTGACAAATTTTCCAAGCTTTGACAGGAAGCATCAGGATATAGGAGGAATGCAAACCATATTTAAAAAAAATTTCGCGATATGGTATGGTAGAAGATATGACCTCATCGAGCATGATGCGCAGTCTATAATAAATATAAACACTCTAATTCTTTTAGTCCCCTCGCGTATATTGTTTAGTTAATGCCCACTAAATGTCTGATAAGAATTTCATAGTCAATACCTACTTCCGTCAATCCAATTGAGGTCTCATTCTAATTAACAATCAAACCGACTAGAACTCTCCTACGTCATTTTCAATCAGAAATCCAGAAGCGTTCAGTCTGACTAATTACATTACTCATAGGTACACATGTACACAATCGTTTTTGTTGTTGTCTACATGTTTTGAATTTCTTCGTCTGACAATTATGTTGTCCATCTTCGTATAACAAATGTTTACAACATTGAAGGACGTACTCGTACATAGATACGAGTACATATGGATTCAACAGGTTTTAATGAAATGAATCATTGCTTGGAATAGATTATGGTCATATCTACGATGCTTTCGACATTGAACGCTATCCAATTATTCCCTCAAAGATTCATCCGCAATATTGAATAGTTCTACGTGTTACTGTAGAAAGAGTTTTTTTTTATTGTTTTCACGCTGTCTTACATGGATACTACTATCACCAGTTGGTTATCAAATCAGGTGTCGTCATTACAACTCTACGACGATGCATAATTAAAAAATCATGATGTCATCTACGTAAAATAATTGCAGTTATTCAATATATCTTCTTCCCACTTAGTACCAGTATCCATCTCCGGTTAGAGAAAATTGAAATTAAAATGGAAATGAATCATTAAGTCGTACTCGTTCTTTCCCCATCCATCGCAATCATCGCTAAGGCCCTTCTTAATGATCTGTTTTAGGTTGTTCACATAAACGTTGACTAGCAGATGTCAAGGTTGAGGTCATGCATGGTTAATAGGAACAGAACCAATAATTACCGGAATAAATACAATCACCAAAATTGTCTATTTCAACGGTAGATACCGATATGGGTACACGTGTCGTATTGAACTCAAGATATCCGACACCAACAGTGCTAACCTAATTTGACATGATACAAGTTTGTATTTGTGCATCTCCCATGGCGCCATGTATCATTTGAAATCGTGTAACATAAACGTCAGTATTTGTTCAGCAATCTGTCAATAAATAATAACCGCTTTCTCACTCTTCAGATACAGGTTGAAATAAATGTGTGGTGAGTTGGTTGCCACTACCATCGATATCGATCATTGCTGATGGATCCCTGTCAAGATCAGAACAACAAAAACAACCGCAGCAAAAGAAGAAAGGTTCTTCATAAGATTGGCTTAAACAGTCTATCAGTCAATCAGTTAGTTACAATATCATGATGGATGTAGCGATATAGCAATATAGCGATATAGTGATTTTTATTACCAACTCGTCCCGTTTAACAGCGATAAGTTTCGATTTTACGACTTTTGGAAACTCTCGAGTAGGACTTTTAGGTTGGGAATGAATAAAATTTCGTTATTAGATGAGTTAGGTGATCCGTTTCTCCGACTCTTTGCGGATGCTCGTCGAGCTCAGAAGGTAATAATAACAAGTATCTCTATTCGATAGTGATGATAATAACAACAACAACAGTGGAAAAAAATAAACATCAAATTGACAGGAAGTACTAAATTGATTTACGAGCAAATTAAGTTTATGTTGGATCATTAAAACTAACAGTACTCGTGCAATGCTTACTACTTGTACCATTGGGATTGAAACTCCTGGTTTGAGTTGAGTTGAATTGATTTGATTAATTTCCGACTGAAGAACACAAAAATATTTCTAATTTCCTAAAGAATCTATTGGATAGAAAGTGGTTTTAAATCTGGTAAACAGCAGTGAGTGTATGTGTAGCTAGATGGGGGGTTTAATTAGTTCGGCAATGTTGCGTTTCGGTAGGCATTTGTATCTAATTTATTAGACAAGTTTGCAAATTGCATCCTGGTTTAGATTCTCAGAGTGTGGTCGTCACTTTGTAGGTAACATTCCGACGGTAAGATGTTTTGATAACCCACTGAGAAGCTTATTTTAATACCTTTGGTTCAGCTAAGTGGTAAGAAATTTATTTTAATGAAGGAAATAATAGTTTTGTTTTAGATATTTTTCCAACGCTAAAAAAGGTGGTACATTTAGTTAATTATCTTTCACACTTTTTTTTTAATTAAAGCTTGTTGCCCGGACACGAATCTATTTGCACTGAATAAACATTATAGAAAATCGCCTATATATTGCAGAATATTTCTTAACTGAGTTTATGACATTGTGCATGTACCAGGCATTCTAGCACTTAGCCCCTTATCACAGGGGTAACTTCCATTCCAAGGAAAAGACAAAAAAGTTCAGAAATAAGAAACCAGCTGGGTATGGATGACCCCTTCAAACAAAACAGGGACAATGACCTTGGAATCTGTATGTGGAATCTTTAGACCCTTAACATTCCATGTGCAGACGAATAACTAGAAGAGGTCATTAACTGCTGTCATGCAGATATCACCGGCATTCAGGAAGTGCGATGGGATGAGCCGAGCAAAAGTAAGATGCTCCCTATAGGGAGCAGAAATTTATTCGTATTTAGGTGCGAATTTTTCATACGCGGCATTCTGAGGTGAGAAATTGTGTACTTCCGACACATGAACGAGCGTCTTATGATAATCCGCATCAAGGCTGAATTCGCTAACGTGAGACTAATATGTGCTCATGCCCCCATAGAAAACAAGGACGACCCCAATAAAGAATGTTTCTACGAGCTACTCGACAAGACTTATCAGAAGTGTGCTAAGTATAAGGTCATACTAGACGATTTTAACCCTGAGATAGGAAAAGAGGACATCTTTTCCAGTATAGTACGAAAGCATAGCATACACGACACTGGCAATGGACTTAGGCTTATTGACTTTTCTGCTAGACGAAATATAACTACAGTAATCATACAATTTTCTCATCTTATTAAACACAAAGTTTTACCAACAGGTAAAAACAATGTGATAAGGCAATAAGACCCATTCAGAAACTCGTAGAGATGTAAAAGGAAACCTTGTAATAGAGTCATAATCGGTGCTGAGAATATGGAAAAACTTTTTCTGCAGACTGTATAATGGCGGAGAAACCCAACATCACACCGTAAAGCAGAATAGACCATTCAACTTAAACGAGTTTCAGTTCAGTTTCAGTTTAAATGCATTTTTATTTATATACTTAGATTACTCTTACATGCTAGACAAAAAAATGCTTAAAAATTAGCTTAAATAACTTACAAATAATCTTATTCTAACTTACTGGCCCCATGCGGGCACTCTAAGTTAAACCTAACACTTAAACTATGTCTTTCGACGAATCTTACAGTCTAATTTTATTTTATTTTTACATTTATTAATACTACAACTAAGAAAATACATTTGAATCAAAAAAACTTAGTATCTGGACTTTTTTTTTTTAATTTTTTATAAAACTTAAAACTAAAAGCCTACAATCTACCTAAAAATAAATCTTAACCTACTTACATCTAATGCAGACATACATACATATATATGCATACATAATATATATATACATAATATATAAATATATGTATGTATATATATATATTTTTTTTTTTAATTTTTTATTTTTATATTATTTTTTTTTTTGTTTTTATAGATATTTTTTTCTTAAAATCTAACTTAAACCTACCTAAAACTATGTAAGTCGGCCATGGCTAAAAAAAAAAAAAACAATAGGCTGGCCCACCTTGCTTCACATGAAGCTAACTATCAGTGGAGGAATTCGACGACGAGACTTCCCCTCCTTCATCTAGCCACCAGAATTGTTGGTGTTGCCGAGCAACATCCCTTATGTCGCGACTCCCTACCGACCTACTGAACCGAAGGCGCTCCACACTGCCATGTGCGACGTCTCTGTCGTAGTTGAGTCGCCTGTCCGCAGCTGTTCGAGCAACGTGGAAGATTAGCGGCACCGCCAATCTGTCCTGGATCAGACCTTTCATATCTAGGTAGAGGAACGCTTCTGGGGGAACAAAGCCATCAAAGCGAACTCTCTCATGATACATGTAATTGGGGTAGAAAGCCCCGGAGATCAGGTTGTTCGATGAGGTCATTGCTCTTGCAATGTGCCTTCGAGTCAACTTAATGACGAAATTGTCCACTCTTATTAGGTTCGCCCTGTTATACAAGACCTCATTGGGATAGAATTTGATGTACTGAGACTCTGGTGTTCTGTATAAGCGAAGACAAGTCCTAAGACAAGCCCTCTCAAACACCCGAATCTTTTCCAATAAACTTGCTCTCACGTTGAACCACACGGGACATCCAAATACAAGCATGGGCCTGATAAGGGCCATGTAGCAGATTACCTTCACCCTCGCATCGAGTTGGCTGTTATAAAACAGTCTCTTTGTAAGGGCAAAAGCACCTTTGGCTCTGGCCAGAGCAACATCTATATGTTTGTTAAAATACAGAAATTGATCTAGCCAGATCCCAAGGTATCTGACTACATTTCGACAAGCAAGTGGCTGCCCGTGCTGCCCTACGATCGAGAACTTTCGCCAATTCTTTCTGGTATCCCTAGAGGCCCCAGACAAAGGCGTCCTAAACAGAATGGTGTCCGACTTCTGAAAGTTGATTTTCAACTTCCAGTCATCGCAATATCGCTTAATTTTGTCGAAGTCACGTTGCAAAAGTATATTAATGACCTCAATCGTTGGACCTGATCTGTACGCGATTATGTCGTCTGCATACGCTATGGCATGGTGAAGTGAACCTATCAGATCACTCGTGTAAATGTTGAACAGGATCGGCGAATTTACCGCACCTTGTTGCAGACCGTTTTTAATGTTAAATGTTCCAGCAGAAGTCACATCGCCATTCTTCACGATGAACTGTCTACTGGAGAGCATATCGAAAAGAATATACAGCAGTGGTTTACTAATGCCCAACCTGTCCAGCTTGAAAAAGAGTCCTTCTAACCATACGGTATCGAAGGCTTTCTCCAAGTCAATCAGGCAGGCACCAGTGCACTGGTTCTTGGCTTTGTTCCATTGGATATCAGAAACCAGTTTCGACGCAGCATGAATGATATCATGCCCCGCCTTGAAACCGAATTGATTATCCGGAACTATATGTTTGTCCTCAACCCACATAGTCAGGACTCTATTGATCACCTTCTCGAACACCTTACTGATGTTTGGAAGAAGACTGATCGATCGGAGATTCGCCGGATTGGAAGTGTCTTTATCCCTTTTGGGGATGGGATGTACCACCGCAGTTTTCCAATGCGCTGGATAATGTGCATTATTCATTGCATTATTAAACAGGGTGGTATAAATGTTCACCGCTTCTAGAGGGAGATGTCGAAGCACAATGTTCGGTATTTCATCGGTTCCCACTGATTTCTTACTTCTAAGTGATTCGAAGATCGTTTGGAGCTCCTCCTTCGAAATGAACGGGGGTAGTACCCTATCGTTGGTGATGACATTATTTGCCATATTCTCGTCACTGAACTGGGTGAAACCCGAGCTCTCGAATCGCCAATTCACAATTTCATTTCGAAGGTAGAAATTGTGCACAAGGACTCGATTCCCCAGATCGTGGTTCGGGCCAATGATAACATTCGCCTTGTACACTTCCTGGAAAGTCGCTCCTATAGCCTCTACCTGCTCCTGCGGATCCTCGATCACAAAGAAGTTGTCATCATCAACAGCCTCATTTGGATCTATACCCGCTGCTAACAGTATTTGTTCGTTGTTCGTCGTTCGGGCGATTTTAAGACATGGAAGGTCGTTCTGATTATTTCTCCGAAATATTTTATTTATTTGCGGGAACATATTCGGGTTGCTGGTGTTTACAGCCCGAATTTTGTTGTTCCAATACAAACTTACAGATGCTCTGTAATTTTCCCTTATTAATGTTTGGAGGTTTTTAATCGACGACTTCAGTGTCATGATCTCCGGGTTATGTCTGTCAGTAAACTGTCTGTACAAGGTTTTTAGTCTTGACAGCAGTCTACTTTTATGTCGGTGCAGTGCGTCAATAGTTGCGTTGCGGAATAAGTCTTCTTCGTCAGTGCGTTGGTACCGAGGTATCGTTTTGTCCATTGTTCGTTTGATTGTCTCGTCCATTAGTCTCAGATACCTGTCAATCTCCTCGTTTGATAGATTTCTGTTGGACGGTGGGTAGAGCGAATTCGAGGAGAGTGCTCTAGTCAGTGTTCTGGTGAAGTGTGTCCAACGCACCCTACTATAATTGTAGGTATGCCTTTGAACAAACTCATCCAATTCCGCAATTTCGTTTGGAACAGTTATTTCGGTGCTGAGACCGCAATGGTCACTGTCATACACGAAAGTGCGTAGACAGTTTGTAGTTTGTTGGTTTGTGCATGTCAGTTGTATCCGTGAGTCGAATAGCAGAAGATCCAAATAGGACCCGTGTCTGGGAAACGACGGACTATCCGTCGCCTGAAGCCCGAGTCGATACATCACGCTGTGCTGACCCCACCAATTAAATAGTAGGTTCCCTCTAGTATTTGGTGTATTATTTCCCCAATCACTATGTTTGGCATTGAAATCTCCGCCGATAATAAAATAGTTGTCTTCCAATTCCAGCCTCAGGAATTGAAAAAGTGTCTCGAGCTCTGAGATAAATAAGGTGGATTGAGTAGCCTTAGGTGCATAGACAGACACCATGTACAACCGCTTTCCACTACGGAGAGGGATATACACGATGCATGCTTCCAGCACCTGAAACCTACGTACTACACGACTGTATACTCTTTTAAAACGAATACCTTTCCGTACGAAAATCGCAACGCCTCCTCCCTGAATGGAGTTAGGTCGGTTTCTCCGTACTATTTTGTATTTTCTGTGCCTCATTTTGTGTCTCTTGGTAAGCTTAGTTTCGCTAACCAAAAACACATCAGGGGCTTGGTCTTTAAGCAACTTAAATAGTGCGGCTCGTCGTTCGAGCCTGATCAGTGAATTCACATTCACAGCAAGGACCTTCAGGGTTTGCTCCGCCACGTACGTACCCATTACGGCAAAAGGTGCGTTAGGCCAGGCAGCAGTGCGTATACTTGATCCACCCGCGCGGTCTGTTCAGTTAAATGACGTTGTAGCTGAGCCATCTGCCCTTGGATAGAGAGCAAAATAGCTAGCATGTCAGGTACTGGTTCAGGTGCTCTGGGCGCTGGGGCCTGAGAAGCAACCTTCGCTTGCTGTACCGTATTTCCCCTACCTGCCGCCATTTGGGCGTAGGTAATATGGGGAGTAACGGCTGGAGTTTGCAAATGCACGGGTGGACGTTTAACTTCCACTTTCTGCTGCCGGGCCAGATTTATTCTTTTGATGTACTGGAATTTGGGACAACCCCGATAATTTGCGGTGTGTCCCGTGTTCCTACATAAAGCACAAGAGAGTTGGCTTTTTTCAGACGCTCCGTCCTTACCCAGAGGGCATTCCTCGGACTTGTGGTTCTTTCCGCACTTCACGCATCGAGGCTGCATTTCGCAGTTCGACGCGGCGTGCCCGAACCTTTGGCAGCGAACACATTGTAGAATGTTTTCGCTCCTCTTTAATTTCTCCCAATGTACAACCTGGTAGTCTAGGACTTTAATACTCCTTAGACCATCCAGATTGCTGGTGGGACTTAGTTGGACCAGGAAAATCGGCAGTTGCCGCTTCTCCCTTTTGGCTCTGGCTGTGGTGAAAGGCTTGACCCCCACGAATTGGAGCCCTTCGCACTTCTTCTCTTTCAGCAGTGCAAGGAGCTCCTCCGGATCAGTCGACGGTTCTAATCCCCTCAGCAACATTGTTTGCAGCTTGTCCCCCTTCGGGGTGTAGGAGAAGAACTCCGTCGTCGAATCCTTCAGTAAATCTTTGATTTTATAATAGCGCTCCACTGTGTTACAGTGGATCGCGTGTCTATCTAAGCTAAGTCTTTTAATATAAAAATTATTGCCTATGGCCAACTTACATAGTTCTATTGTTTCCTTCAGCTCCATCTTAAATGTGTTTATAGGTGGAACCCTTTGTTGTTTCTGTTGCTGTTGTTGTTGTTTTTGCTGCTGCTGTTGTTTTTGTTGCTGTTGTTGTTGTTTCTGCTGCTGTTGTTGTGGCTGCTGCTGTCTTTGTAGCTGCTGCTGTTTTTGTAGCTGCTGTTTTTGCCGTTGCACTTGTTGTGGCTGCACTTGTTGTTGTTGCTGGTGTTTAATAAGTATTTTTTGTTGTTGCTCTATCACTTGTGTTATTGTTTTTGTTTTGTGTTTTTGATCTAGCTGCGTCTGCTGTTGTTGTAGGGAATGCTCGTTCTCTTCCCTCTTCCTTCTAAGCATTTGCAGTTCCTTTAAAGCAAGAACTCTTTGTTGCATCATTTTGATGCTGCTATTTAGAGAATGCATTTCTTCCTCTTCGTCTTCCCATTCGGTTGCAGCCAAGGAAGCGAAGGTATTCTCTCTCAGATAGTGGCTTTCACCACCATTTGAGACATTTGGGTTGTCGTCAGTAATTTGCTGTTTATTTGCTGCTGTAGCTGGCGTTAAATGCGCCCCTTCCCCCACTCCGCCCAGCTCGTTGGGACGTTGTACCGAGTTGGGGATTTTCCTTTGTTTCCTCCTTCTCTTAGTCTTTGGTTCTGAGACTGCTGGCGTTTGGCTTGAACCACTTGATGCCTCACCCGATTTCTCAGCAGATCCCGCTATTTGCATAGCGGGCCGCTCTCCACACTCCATCGCGTGATGTTTAACACGTATTTACAGTTAGAATAAACTGTTTTATTTAACAAAACAAAAAAAATATATATATTAAAAAAGTGTCACCAACAGGGGATTCGAACCCACGACACGTCGGCCGAACACACTGATCGACGTCGCTAACCGCCTGGCTACCGAGTCAACTGTCAATTAATGCGCCTAATTGTCTTTATAACCAAAACTGAATTAGTATTTTTTCACTAAGCCGAGACACGTCTATTCTCTGCGGAGATCTGCGAACGACTGGTCAACTTAAACGATGATAGCCAAAAATTCCGTCCACCTGACTCAAACAAAGTTAGCATATATGTATATTTATACACGAGTATGATATATACGAGTATGTAAGTTTAAATTCAATGAAGCTGCTGGGCCTGACGACTTACTAGCTGAGATATACAAATCTCATTTCTCAGATCTGGGAAGAAGTGTAACATATATACCTGATGAATGAAATCTCAGCATCGTTTGGTCCATCCACAGAAGCTTCCAAAATGGGTTTAGCGGTAACTGAGGGCAATGTAAGGACCTTGTGTAGCTTGGGTCTGCTATCAATTCTGCGTTTGCAGGTATAAACCGACAGACTTGGGATGGAAAAGATATGGATGCGACAGCCGAACTGGAGATTCGAAGGAGGTCGGAACTGATCGCGGCAAAAATCGAAGGAGTTCAGACGTACCAGGATATGTACCAGGATGGGATCGGCCCAAAATACGTATGGATATGTTACATCAGGGATTTCAAAACTACAGTCAGCAGACTACAAAAACTTGAGACTACACTGGACAAAGACATATTTGTAGTAATTCTTCTGGGTGCGTGATCGGAAACTTACAAAGATGTTCAAACCGCATTGGACGCATAAATTAACTATCCAGGCTTTCACGTTGTTTGCACTAGACTCCTCGAGGTCAGCGGTCAGAAGGAGGAACCCAACAGCAACAGACAACCCAGGACTTAGGAAGAACTTAGTAGACAAATCTGCGTACAACAGAAGGGACATTGGCAAAGATTGCTACAACAAAAAGGGAATTGCCAAAATTGTACAGTCCGATGATGATGGAGCCACTTCACACATGTATTCAATGCAGTCTTTGTTTAAGGATTTGAATATACTATGGATATGGATGAAGGATAACTGCGTAACGTTGTAAACGAGAAAAGCATCATAATAGCAAGCATTAGAACTGCAGAAATACCTCCAAACTTGAGCTACATCGGGAAAGAAATCAAACTCTTTTTATTCAATAATTAAAAGAAAATTTCATTTCAGCGAGCAAAGCAACTGAGAAGAAGCGAAGGTAATTTTCGACTATAATCAAACCAAGATGTGTACCAAAGATGAAGTGTAATAGCTAGTAAATAGAGGCGGGGTTATACTCGTACTGTGCCTATGGAAACAATCCGACACTGGCTGCGATAGAGAACAAAACCTCATTGAACTTGTGGCACAAAAGACTTGGACACCTTAAATGTACTCAGGTTTGGTTCCGATGACCCTAGACATGTTTCATGTAATTGCGTGAAACAATCAGTCTAGCGTGAAACACAACTGACTGTGTGGTGAAAAGAGGACAATTAAGAAATTGGAACTGGTTCATTTAGATGTTTTCGTACCTATGCGTACACAATCCTTAAGTAAATCAACGCATTTTAAAATAACTATTACTTTCTGTATATTTTGTGCAAAAGAAAAGCGAAGAATTGGAGGAATTCAAAGCGTTTAAAGCATTTGCAGAAAAGAAAACATGTGCTTAATGACAGACAATGGCACGGAATATATGAATTCAAGCTTTGAGGAACTTATACAATAATATGGTATTGGACATGAGTCCTCTGTACCATATACACCGAAACAAAATGACATAGCCGAATGTGCAAACTGAACATTATTGGAAATGCCAGGGTGCCTAAAGTTGGCTGGCAGCTGGCTTACGCTAAGCTGAATTGATATTCACTGCGGCTTTTATGAGAAACAGATGTGCAACAAGGGCAAATAGTGAAACCACTGCAGATCGGACGTGTCATTTTTTAAACGCATCTGAATGAACGCATACGTTCTAGAAAGAGACCCAAGGAGCACACAACATGTGATAGTGGTATACGAAAGTGAGGATGATACATATCGGTTTTGGGCGCCTGGAACCAGCATTCTAGTCCAGAGTAGAGACATGTGATTTTTAAAAAATATTCATACAAAGATAAAGTAACAAAAGCAATCAAATAAATTATTATATTTTTGACACTAACACGATACCAATCGATAACATCACCAAAGGTGAACCGTTAACAGCGACCCAGTGAGCCGGATTCAACTGAAGAGCATGGAAAACAGCGATAAATAGTGTAGCACCATGCCAAGTAAGAAGAATACGACTCGCTTTTATAGAACGGAACATGGAAATTAGTGGACAGACCGATTGATATTCACGTAATTCAATAAAAATGGGTTCTCAAAACAAAATATTTCGCAGATGGTACCATTGATCGAAGAAAGGCGAGACATACTTATTTCCCCTGGACAACATCCATTCTATTAGCCTCACTTTAGCTATAGTAGCACATCTATAAGTACAGCATTTCGATGTCTCAACAACATACCTAAACCGATAGCAGGATACTATAAATGTGTGGAACAACCAGATGATTTCATAAAATATCTGAAAACTGAAAAAGGGCATCTATGGATTTATTCAATCCGGTCGACTATGGAATTTCAGATTGGACAGAACACTGTAGGAACTGCATGTACATAAATACTATAAGGTAGATGGGAAGAGTATTTGGATTACACACGTCTATGTGGGCGAATTACTTTCAGCAACCAGGAAAGTCTTCTATGTGCGCAAAATTATCAGAAGTCTTTAATATTCGAAACCTTGACGAACAAAACTACGAGTACGACTTGAAGTTTCTAAAAAACAGAGTGTTTAATAGTGGACAAACATGCTGCATCAAGAGTTTAATAAAACTATAATTTAGATGAAGCAAACCATCACGCCTAGCTGTGCAATCTGGATCAACACTTGAAAGAGAGACGAATATATGAAGGGAAAGAGTAACTGTTGACTAAACCACATATAGGCAACACATCGGGTATCTGTTATAATTGTCAACATTCGCCAGCCCAGATATCGCACACGTTATAAATGCTCAATACGTCGAGGACCCAAGGTCAACACTGGACCGCTACACATACCGTTGTAGGATACCTAATTGGCACAAAAATTACAGCCATCACATACAAAAAGACGAACTGACAAATACGATCATTTTCGGGTTCCAACTGGGTTGTAGACGGGACCGATAGGATATCGCAATCTGGATTTGTTTTTGTATAACCTAACGGAGCCTTCCATTGAGGATCCAGAATTCAAAAGATCGTAGCCACGTCTAGTACAGACGACGAATACATTATACTACCATCCGTGGCTAAAGACATAGCATATTTCCGCAATATTATGATGGAGCTAAAGTTATACAAAGTTATACAAGGCATATCAATATCTTCTGTGACAATCAAAGTATGAATCACATACCAATCAAGGAAGGACTAAACATACCGACGTCCACTATCACTATTCTCTAGAAGCAGCAGCTCAAAATATAAACAATTTAAACTTTTTAAGATGTGAAAACATGATAGCCGACGCGCTAACAAAGATTTTACTGACAGCAGTTCATCATAAACATTTTGTAGATATGGGTATGAACTTTTGAGTCCCGCTTAACCTTAAAGTTTTGTTTTAAACCTAAAGTGATTTAAAATTATTATTATTATTATAATTTATTACCATGTAATTTAAATTACAATGTTAACATGAAAAAACGAGCACAAGCTACTGGGGCTTTCGGCTCTGAGGTAGCTTAATGTAAAAATTAATATTAACTTAACTAAGGTTTTTAACAAAAGAGTGAATTTTAAGTATATTATCATGACTAGTGTTTTTTAAGGCTTCGTAAATGGGCAAGTTGGGTGTTGAGTTTAATTGGTGAGTAGTTCTGGCTGGACAATTGTGTAAGTTTAATAGGTGGTTAATGTCAACGTAAGCTCTGCAGGTTGGACATGTTGGCGGACTTTCCTTACGGAGAAGGTGTTGGTGAGTTGTGGTTGTGGTTGTGGTTGTGTGACCAAGCCGCAATCTAATGAAGGTGTTATTCATAGATTTTGTTGTGGTGATAGGGAAGATTGGTTGCACTTTGTTGGGGTTGATTGTCGAGTAGTGATGATGATAACCGTTCCAGTCCGACAGAAGTTTCGATTTGATTTTTTGATTGATATCGCGCAGCAGATCAAGTTTGGTGTCAACTTCAAAATTGTAGATGGCTTGGTACCCACATCAGCTTTAATTTGTTGGGCTTGCTGATAAGAAAATCACGGATTTTACTTATAATTTCAGTATTGTGACCAGGGTTTTGGACTGATTTTATCACTGAAAGGCTGTCTGTAGCTATGACGAATTTACCTGCATGCGTAGCGTAGGTGTTTATGGTCTTCAGTGTAGCAAAAGCTTCAGCAGTGAATATACTCGTAGATACTTTGTTATCTAGAAGTCCTACACAAATCAGTGAGCCGTTTTCAGTAACAGATGCAAAAGATGTGTTTTGTGTAGTTTTAGAACCATCTGAAAATAAGAATTTCCATCCTTCTTTTTTTAGTTCCGTAGAAATGCTTAGGAAAACTTGGCAAAAGATTTGGCTGGTAGTGCTGGTTTTGTTAAAGTTTGCCAGATTCATAATAAATGATTTAGGTTGTATGTACCATGGAGGATAGCGTAGAGTGTACTTGGCGATTATCTTCGTGCGAAAGCCCGATTCTTTAGCCGAAGTTATTGAAGTGGATATAGCTGATGGTATGCGTTTTATAGAACGTATAGAACCATTTGAAAAAGCTAGTTTGATAAAGAGTTTGGCTTTTGTTGACGCAACTCTTTCTTCCAAGGGTGGGTAGACCGGCGTCAACCAGAAACGCATTCAGGCTTCTACGTGCACATTGGTGGTAGGGAGGTTTGATGATGTTTAATGTTGATTTTGGTGAATTGCCATATATAATTAGCCCGTCGTCAATCTTACTTAAAATTAGTGATTTTGTTATATTACATAGTGTATTTACATGAACATTACATTTTTTACTTGCCAAATAATTAATAATATTTGTTCTTTTAGCTAAGTTTTGTTTTAACTCCAAACAATGAGCTTTCCAGTTATATTTACTGTTAAATATTAAACCTAATAATATTAACATTCTTTAAAGAAAGAGGAATTGTAGTACAGAATTTCTTACGGCAAATATGAAGAGTCTTACATTTATCTAAAGATAACTTAGCTCCAGAGCAAGAAGACCAAGCATGTATATCATTAAGGAGGTTTGTCAGTAACAGATTTATAGTTGATGTGTCATTGTGCTTACATAAAATGTGAAAGTCGTCGGCATAAGACGTGTGATGAAGTTGTTTATGATTTGATATGATTGTGCCTAGATCGTCAAAGACTATAATAAACAATACCACAGATAGTGGAGAACCTTGTGGAATCCCATTTGCCAATGGATAAAAACGAGAGAAACAATTGTTTATTTTGACTCCGATTTTCCTGTTGGGAAGGAAAGCCTTAACATATTTGAATATTTTTGGACCTATTCCCCACGCTTTCAGCTTATTGAGTATTATATGAATTCCTATCCTGTCGAAAGGTTTTTCGAAATCTAAGGAGAGAATTGTAACATGGTTGCGTGCAGATAAGGCATTGGATATCTGAAAATCTAGATGGAGTAAGGCATCGGCTCAGCCTTTATTTGATTGGAAAGCCACTTGGTTGGGTTTTATCAGCTTCCTAGATTCCATAAACCAAAGTATTCTTTTGGCTACGATTTTTTCAAGAATTTTGGCCATGCAGGGTATAAGGGATATCGGCCTGAAACCATTTACACTGCTCATGTTTTTCTTTGGTTTGGGTAATGGGAATAATGTTGCTTGCTTCCAATTTTGTGGAATAATACCGGTGTCAAAAATATTATTGTAAATTTGCGTAAGCTTGCGCAGGGGGGAAGGTTTTTTAACATAGGGTATGATATTCTGTCTCTGCTGGGTATTTTACTTTTAAGTTTGCTTAGACAACTTTCAAGCTATAAAAGCGAAATTTTTACCTCTATTAATCTTGCGGGAGCCGGAATATGATTTTCGTCTATAGTAGAAAGAAGAGAGAGTTGTTTTTGTGAGACGTAGTTTGAGTTAAAATTTTCGTCTTTCGAGAAGTTGGACCAAGTGAGTGCAAAGTGGTTACTAATTACGGTTGGATCTGAAAGAGGACCTGTGGAAGTTTCAATGACTTTTATTGTTTGTTGTGTATGTTCACCAGTCAATCACCGGATATTATGCCAGATCTTGCTGGGAGATGAATTTGGGGCTATTTGCTTTTTTTTTGCGGAATTGAGCATTTTTTTTTATACCAAATTAAGTTTATCTGATTAGGGTAATTTTTAAAAACTCTCCATGCTTTGACTTTTTCATTACGTAGACAATTAAGCTCTGGGTTCCACCAAACAACAGTACGTTTAGAAGGTTTTGTTGTGCTTTGAGGAATCGACTTGTTGGCGGCAATTTGTATTGCTTTAAGTAGCAGAGCAGCCTCTTTGTTGATATTGGCTGAAGCCTTATTTACTGACAAGTATTCTGATATGTGTTTGCGAAAGCAAACCCAGTCAGCAAGATCAGTTTTAAACTTTTGGTTTATTAAAGTTTGAGCGTAAGTTGAACCAATAACAAGAGTACAAATTATTGGGAAATGATCGCTGTTATGGAGATCATCCAAAATTTGCCAAGAGGCCTTACCATACAGCTCATGGGAGCAGCAGGTTATGTCGATATGTGTCAGGGTTCTATGAGTAGAGAAGTGTGTTGGGGAACCATCATTTAAGATCATTAGATTAGAGTTAGACAAGAAGTTTTCAACTACTGCACCTCTGCGATTAGTGATTGAGGAGCCCCAAAGTGTACTCCATGAGTTAACGTCTCCTGTAAAAAGAATAGGAGTTTTTATTTGGACAATGATATTAGTAAGGTCGTCTCTTGTAAACTTCTGACCAGGTAAAATATAAACCGAGACTAATGTGAATTTAAAAGATAGATGTATTTCAAAAGCTAATGTCAATATGTTGGAAACTATAGGAATTATTTTATGTGGAATGTTTTTTTTAATTATAATGCCAATACCTTGTTCTGAAGTTATGTTTATTGGAAAGTTTTTTAAATTCGGGGTAAATGATCTAGGGACGATTGGTGTAAAATTAAACGCGCAATGAGTTTCTTGAATTGATATAATCGAGGGGGAGTATTGTTTTATAAGGATGTTTAATTCATCGTAGTTATTTATAAATCCTTTGACATGCCATTGTATAATGTTTATCTTATTTTCATATAGATTTTGTTGGTCAGTTGTAGGTTGCGGACATCTGTGGCCAAAATGGGAGTAGGGTGAACTCAAACGAGTTGACCCCCCTCTCGACCCCGCCAGTGATGTTGGCGACCTGGTGATAGTCGAAATTTTTTATTACTGTGCATTGTCATCTGAATAAGGTGTGTTCATATACTCGTAATATGTATTATTACAAATAAGATTATTTTTAATTGAAGTAAAGGGAGTGTTGGGCAGTGCATCTGCATTTTTCGAATTAGTTTGGTCTGTATTTGTTGAGTTAGTAGTTGTTGGTGGTGAGGGAAGTGGGCGATTAACTGCTGATGGTATGCTTATATAGGTTTGCTTAGTTAGAACTTGAAGGAGAGTTGAAATAAGTGACTTGGCAGTAGGCTTTGAGATTGAAGATGTTGATGGTTTAATTTTATTTATGCTTGGGGATGGGTTATTGACATTTTGATTGTATGGTGTTGATTTATTTGAGTTGAAGTTGATGGAATTTAGAGAACTGTTTTTGTTGATGGGTACTTGTGTAGTTTGTTTGGCCTTTTTGGAGTATGTTATAACATTGGAAGTTGGATGAGTTGGGGTTATAAGATTATAAGTGCGTTTGGCGTCGGCTATACTACACTTGTTTCTTGTTTTTATTGTCAGAATTGCTTTAATTTGCAAGTATTTGGGGCATGATTTTGATGAAGAAGGATGTTGGTCTGAACAGTTAGCGCACATAGTGCGGGTACAGTTATTGGGGTCGTGTGGTGGGAGGTTGCAGTTTACACACATTTTATTTTTGGTGCACCTTTTAGTCGTGTGTCGGAGGAGTTGGCAGTTCCTGCATCTCATCGGATTGGGAATGTACTCCTGGACTTTAGTTGTATACCATGCTATTTCAATGATGGAAGGCAACTGATATCGGTCAAACGTTAAGAGTACCAAACCTGTTAGACGCTGAATGTTTTCAAATGTTTTTTTTAAATTTATACACCTCGGTTACACCTTGTGATTTGAACTCTTTAACTATTTCTTCCTCCTTAATATTAATTAAGCAGGGAGCATAAATAATGCCTTTCGAAGAGTTAAGATTGGCATGTAGTTTGATCGTTACCGGATATTGATTTGCGAGGTTAGTAACACGCAAGAATTTATCTGCAACTTTTTGAGATTTGGTGAGGATCAAAATATTACCATCTCTAAGTTGCGAGATATGTTCATACTCCGTACTTATAGAATCTATTGCTTTTTTAAGTACAAAAATGCTTACGGAAGACAGTGGTTGTTTTTCACTTGCAGGTGCAATAAGTACAAATCTCGGGTTTTTAATGTTTTTGATGTTGGGAAGGCTGGGAAGGCTGGGGAATTCTACAGAGGAGGAAAGTTTATTTTCCTTTGATCTTGGTTCGAAATCCGGTAGGGACTCCCCAAGGATGTAAAACCTATTCCCGGGTTTTTTTCTTTCTGACCCCGGGGCCATCTTAACCTCAAATAGTATTAACTGCGCGCAGAAAGAAACACGCGGTACACAAAGCAAATTAATTGATTTGGCTTCTAAGAGTGAGTGAGATGGATATATGTATATCGCACGAAAACTGTCACTGAGAAGAGAAGTCAACACGAAGTGAACGCTGCGAGAGCTAGACGGTGACTGGATTTAAAATTTGAATGAGTTCTATTGTTGTATTAAATGGATTTAGTTTTTTTTTTCATTCTCTTTAAATGTAATATAAATAAGAGTAAACTGTCGAGTAACGTTACGATGCTTCACATTTATGAAGTTGTAGAGGGGTGTAGAAAGATCTTAATTGTATGGCAACGCTTTTAACTTCGTCAAAGTCAGTGGAGGAAACAAATATTTATTTTCCTTTTTCCGTAGATCTGTTGCTGGTGCAATTGGAACATTAAATCGTTGAAGAATCAAACAATTGTCTTTCATATCCAATAGCGTTGAACCATATACAATATTCGATCCCGTTTGCGTTGACAGGCTTAGGAGAAATTTCAACTACAATCTATACTAGCTGTATGTCGCCTGAGATGGCAACTGCATGTGGAGCGAATAGATACCAATGCTCTCCTCAGGGTCTTCAAATTTAACCCGGAGGAGCAACGCGATAGAGGAAGACCTCACCTTAGTTGCCGTGCGCAAGTAGAATTTGACCTCAACCGACTTGGGATGCACAACTGGAGGCAGTTAACTAAGGATTGAGCTAACTAGGAATGCTTGCTAGTTGAGGTCTGGTTCACCCCCAAACTGTGGCTCCACCTAAGTAAATAAGTTATGGTTGATGACCTTCAGGCATTGCAAAGAATTGAAAGAATTTGAATTCGACATGGTTAATCAGTGTAAGAAAAGCCATCGAATAGTGCAATAATACAATGTTTAGTGCAAAACCTTTCAGCAACCCGGTTAATAAATTGCTTTTTATATTGCCCGATAGCACCGAGAATGATGTCCTATGTGATGTTTTCTTTTGTTTTTGCTAGAAAAGAGCCCCTAGAAATAATTTGGACGATTATACAACGTGTACGTGCATATGTTACTTTCAATGGAATTTCTTGATTTTTCGATGAAAAAGGAACAATAAAGTGATTAAGGTACCATCACCTACCGCATCATCCCTTGTTCACAAAAAGCCAATCTGTTAAAGGAAACCCCAGCACTGCAGTACCCATGAGGGCACAGGTACTAAGAAGCCGTCTTCCATCTATTAGTTCATCGCCGATCTCATTTCCCGCCATCCAAATGTACTGCACACACTTAACCCCTTCCACCAGTTCTTCAAAATATAGCTTTTTGACATCAGCATTGCGTATGTCTAAACCTTATGTTTTCGTCTTCCACGAGGACCCTGACGCCACATCTCAGATCGGTTTCAAAGCTATCACATTACTGCACACCGCTTTCATCTGATTCAGAGATCAAAGAAAGCCAGTCATGAGTTCGAGGAAATTCGAATTCGTATTTAAGCAGCATCCGTAGTTTGGGTGTCAGCCGGTAGGTCCATAATATTCATGTCAAAAGACATTCGGAACGCAAGGACATCGACTGCAGCTCAATTATAATTTTTTTTTCTTAACACTCAAGTGGGTATGAATACATTTATAATTCCCCAGCATGTGTTAAGTTTTATGGAAAATGATAGAAAGAGAAAGAAAGATGTTCGGGGGTCAGCGGTTACTTCGTTCCATGGGTGGCATGTGTAAAAGTTGGCTTGTTGTTGTTTTCTAGTTAACTAGATGTATTTCGAGCGCGGTTGTGATCCAAACACCGCACCTTCCGATTTGGAAGCCAGTTCACTACCACTTCAGCCACGACCACCCACTACATACAATAACAAGGCGAAGATGGTCATCCGTCCGTCCTGAGCAAAGGCAGGCGTGCTGGCTAAAAGATGAGAGTAAGCCCACAGTTTGGAGAATTTGACGAAAATACTATATCTATTGCACCAACTGGCAATTATCCAACAGCCAGTACAGCTAAATAACCAACATTTTCCTGATTGAAGAATCTAAAACTATTGCGAGCGTTAAACACACAGTTGACCAGCATACCAAACATCTGATCGATTGTCTTGCTATCTAAGCAAGGACTTGAAGTGTAATCAGACTGGAGTTCATGACCAGCACTTTAAGACGAATGAAGATAGATAAGCTAACCGAACCCTGGGCACGTTCACTCCCACGAATCAAGGTTATGTTCAATAGAATTGCTTTCTTCCATAAAACTAATGATTATCGGCGCTGTGTTGTCTGATTGAGTTACACGTGTAATCAAGGTTGTCCAAAGTGTCCTCAATATTAATGAAAATGTTCAACACGTAATCGCTCCTGTTTAATAAACATTGAATTCTGTCCTCTAGAATTTAAAACGCAGTCTGACTGAATCATCGGAAGTGAAATGCATGTTGTATCTATGATAAAGGCAAATCAATTTTGCGTATATTAAGCTCAACCATTCCCCTATACTCTTTATCAGTAAAGAAGTACGACTGATAGGTAGGTCTATTGCTCGTGGGGAGTACAAATTTTCGGTATCAAAACTACTCTGATGTTCGGTATATAAAAGTTCCAGGCCATCATTCTAAAGATAATCCTAAGAGATGGAAGCAGCTGTACAATAATTAGATATACGACATCAGAGAATAAGGGTCTCTACGTGTTACTCGGTGAAGTTATTATTACATTTAAATTTCGATTACTCGCGCTGTAGGTTTTTCTCGCTGCAGAATTTTTTTTACTCTGATTTCGTGTACGGGGAAAGGCACCCTTAGGGTTAGTTTTCTGGGTGGTTTCGACCGCTTCAGCCTTTCCGTTCACTAGAACCGTGACTTTAGTGAACATCGTGTACACGAAAAACCACTACTGGTTTCATTTTTCGATGTACGAGTATGAATTTGATTTCATCAACAGACATCGTATGGGCAAAATTATCAGACGGTGCGGGAGATGCCTTTTACATCCTTCCACTGTTCTAAACAGTGGAAAGGAAGGCGGCTATAACTGTGAGAGAATGGCCATTTTTAATTGCTTTGACTTCTACCGACCTGTTTCTCTTTACCACCGCCACTAAAAGGGCTTTATTTTTGGCACCTGTGCTTCTATCGTATCTGCAGTCCCTTTGCATAGTGTGTCAAATTTATGCCTTTTTTTCCTTTCAACCATCTCTAAGATGGTAGTTATTCATAGTTTGCCGCATAAAGAGCCACAGGAGCCATTGCAATCGAAATATGTAGTAACTCCTTGGTCAGGGCATGAATCAGTGGGAGTTTTTAGTATTTTTAGCTTCCAGAATCCATGCTCCACCCGGAATTCACCAACCAGTACTTATAACAGATAAACGTCGAGTCACATGTATAACCTGTGCTTTTTTCTGCACACTTAAAATCGTTGACCCTTAACTCTTTCTGCTGCGACAAGATCGGCAAATATAGGAATAACTGTCAAGAAACGGCTTTCAGGGAATGACATATACACGGTGCGGTTTTCAATACTTCTTGACAAAAATGAAATGTATATACGAAAGAGTAATCACTTCCAGATGAATTTAATAATGTTTTTTTTTCAGCATAAATAAAGTTTACTTAAGCCTTATTCGTAGATCAGATATCTATCTATCTGACACTATGTGCAACAGGAATAGATATTTCTAATTATTTACAATATTGTAAAATTGTAGTGCACTGAAGTAGTAAAAACTTCATTCGATAGTGAGGTGTACCAGCCTATAATCGTATACCAATACGAGTATATGGATAGAATAATAACCCTTTTAATTTCTTTGTACAATCTTTTATCTCTGGTGCATTGGTCAGCCTCTTGCCTTAATGGATGACAACATTCTCAATCAGCGTTTTCATTAACAGCCCTAAAGCTTTATAGGGATAGATCGTTATGTATTTGAAATTTCCTCCTGTTGATTATGGACCATTACAAACACAATTTCCTTTCAAGTTGTAGTAATGCAGCCTTCACGATAAACACAAGACAATTTCATTTGGCGACAGTAGTATGTCATAAATTCAGGGCAGTAATAATCTCAAGTCCAGAAACTAGTTAACGACTCAAAATTATCAATTCTTTTAGAAAAATAAAAAAGGTTTGGGTTTGTTATCAATTTATGACGTGCTATGCACCTTCTTGCGTCGAAACTATCTGGAGGTGAATGTTTCTGTTCGATTCAACCATCTAAGATCAAATTCTATTCTCGGAATCACTTTAAGTTGGTTTTATTATTATTAGACAAATATTTCATTCCAATATCTTCTGATCGCATTTTCATTTAAACTTATCAGAGAGGATTACATTTTTGCAAACCACTTAACAACAACGGTATGGAACGTACGAGTGCTGTCTGTTAGTGTTAGTGTATCGTCACGGAGGGCGGTCAACAAATTCTGAAAATTCCAAAACAAAACTTTCGATAATTCTCATGGCGGATTTCTCTTTTAGTCAGACAAATAGTCATCCTATTGTGAAGGAAAATAATAAATAATCGATCAATCGATCTGCGAAAATTCTGTTCGATCGACAGACTCCCATCTACACAAAGGAAAGTAACACGGACAACAATAGATCGAGCCTTAGGCTTTAAGATCGGGGATGGAGGAAGTGACTTACATAAGCACTCAGACGGATTTTGTCAGAGTCGTGAAGTTAGCAATTAAACTAAATGGCGCTAAGTTACTTGTATTCAAATAACAATTTTTAAATTTGTGTAGGCCGTTCGGCACCAGTGAGCTCAACTGTAAATCGATTGTCAGATTGAACATGCCTACCTTTGTTTTTGTTGCTTTTCCATCAGTTAAATTATTTTTTACTATTTTTTCAGTTTTTTCTTTGTGTGCATCTGTGTAAGTCCATGAATAATAGATTGGATTTAAATATCTTAACTTTATATAGTTTCATTGTTGTTGAGTAACACCTGTTATGATGGTGATATATTTGAGGCACATAAGTTCATCGTTATATTTGTGTGTGTATGGGATAATTTCATACCACACGCATTTGCCTGACCATAAGGTAATCGATTTTTGGTGAAGAAATGAGACCATTTACACAATACTGCAAATAGTAACTCGCTAAGGCTATGGTGTGTCAGTGAAAGAAGCTCTAATTAAGACTCGTATCTTCCACTTCAGGATGAGAGCTAAAACAACATTGTTAAACCTATGCTTACTGCAAGATCCATATCGTCTGTAACCTCGAAGTTTATTTACTGACTTGCTGGTTTAGATGGCACTACAGGTCTGTTTGAACTCGATCATTTAAAGGGTCATCCATCAAGCGGTTTCATTTTAAATTCCATGCCATTGTTGAGCTTTCAACATTAAACTACCACTGCGATGACTTTTAATTAATAACAAAAATGGTCCGCCTAGAAAGCTAGCGACAGAAGTGCAACTTCATGAAGCTCAATATATGATAATATAGTTAAAATTAATATACTCACTCCATATTACAAGTATTTAAAAAATATTAAATTACTGAGGAAGTTTTTGGGGAGTATTTCTCACTTCTTTATAACTTCAATAACTTCGACACACTATACTCGTATGTATAAACTCTATAAATCACAAATGATGCAGAACGACTAATGAGACGTGCTAAATTTTCATGACAACTCGACATACTCATACGAAGCCAGCCATGTCTCTATAAGTTTTTTTTTTTAGATAAAGAACTAGTCTTTGAACTTTGAACTTTCGAAGAAAGAAAGATGAGTAAACACATCAGTGATAAAGTACCAGCACCCACCAGGTGAACGCCGAGTACCTGCAGCAAGATGAGAGTGCAAGCCTTCATTGAGGTAGTGCACCGCGGTGTCACTTTCATAGCAACCGCCTCAGGAGTTTGTATCATTGCTGACGTACAGCAGGAGGGCCGCTGACTTTTTAGAGACGTCGGGAAGCATTCGTTTGGTTTGCTTGTAACCTGGAGGTTCATCCCATTAGGCAGACCCAATGTAGGTTCGTATAATGAAAAACTCACCTCTGAGCCTTGTCTAGCAAGTTCATCGGCGATTTAATTTCCCGTTATCCAATTGTGACCTGAGACCTAGACAAGACTCTGTGAATTCAGCCTTCCGACTGCGTTCAGTGATGTCTTGCATTCTCGGACTGGCTTCGAAGTCGTAAGAGGGTTCAGAAGGCTCTAAGCGCAGTTTGGCTGTCACTACAGATGCAAATGCTTCGTTGCACTCAGGATTGCGTATATCTCTACTTGGAACACAGACACAAGTTTTCCTAACGAGCGAAATCGAACGTTGTCATCCTCCACACGACTACATTCCTTTTGTGGCTCAGATTCTGGCTATATATGTTATGTCAATAGTACGGACACGAGATGCAGTTTCGATATCTCGTGCGAATTAAATAAAAATTAAAAAAGTTATTTAATTTAAAAAAAAATTTATACGACATTTAACAAACAACAGAACGAAGAACGGTCAATTTGCTAAAAACATTCAATGCATGAACTCGGCTAACCCGACCTCTATAATCAACATTATAAAACATGGCATCAAAGAAATGTAGTACAACAGTTTAAACAATTTCATCAATTTCACAACCACTTCACTTCTTTAACTATGTCAATTTAATAAGGTGTAGTGTTTGCATTGTAAATCAGGTGAACAACCGAATTATATCCAATACTTGACCCCTTGCCGTCTTTGAATGAGCTTTCTCGTGAAGGTTCTCAAAGGTGAGCGGTTTTCTTTCTTTTTTCTTTAATTTAATTTAATTTTATTTCATCTACAAGTACTTAAGGCTAACAGATGTAAGAATTTAAAAATATAAATTAAAGAAGAAAATAAATTAATTTTTTGATTTAATGATAGAATTAAGAAACAATTACAAAAGTTAATTTCTTTTTAAAATTCTCTCTAGATGAGTGGATGAGTGGATGAGTGAATGAAGTGTATGGCTCTTGAAAGAGGCCAATTTTGGCCATAGTTAGTTCTGTGGTTAATTTCTAATAGAAGATGCCTAGTTCTTAAAGCTTTACTTGGTGCATAAATAGGAACCATTGAGAGAAGAGTAAGATATCTAATGTGGTAAGAAAGCAAATCTCCCATAAATATTACACCATGCAAATGCCGCCGTGATTTTAAGGATTTTATCCCGAGTAAAAAACATCTGGCCCTATACTCCGGTGAAAAGCTCCAATTCATTTTGTAAAAGATGTATTTTGTAAATCGCGTTTGAATTCTTTCTATACGATCTGAGTATGAAACGCACAAAGGATTCCAAATGGCATCTGCGTATTCTAATCAAACACAAGAATTAACGTAGTGTACAAAGAAAGTAGAGAAAATGAATCCTTGAATTCTTTTGCATTACGTTTGATAAATCCGATGTTTAAATTAGCTTTGGAGACAACGTAATCAATGTGAAATCTAAAGGAAAATTTCTTATCAAATATTACACCCAAATCCTTAATTTCAAAAATACGTTTTAAAGAAGTCGAATTAATAGAGTAATTAAATTCTGTTGTTAGCGAACATCTGGAGTAGGACAGTAGGACTCTTTTTCATAATCAAATCAAGGCGATTTGTCTTACACCAGTAAACAGTATTATTAAGATTCGATTGAATCAAAAAAAACAATCTTCTATACTCTTCAGTTAGGTTAGGTAAGAGTGGCTGTTGGAAATACCAACCCACTTAGGCCTATTGCCCAACTGTGATGCCACGTGGATCTATGATCCTCTTACTAATGGAACGAGTTTGAGCTTATAATAAAGCGTAGGAGACGTCTATGTTTTCTAGATCGTTTAGGTCGTTGTAGAAGAAAGCTCCTAGATGAAGGGGAGAGCTGGGCATGTGCAGAGTAGGTGGAGAATTGTCACCACCTCTTCCTCGTCCATGCAGCTTCTACAGAAATCATTTATAAAAGCCTTTTTACGTGCTTGCCTATGAGGCAGTGTCCAGTAATGACACCAATTATGGCGTTGAGATGTTTCCTATCTAAAAGGATCAGACACTTAGAGCGACTCAGATCCAGCCTTGGTCAGATCTGTTTGGTCGCTAGACATGTTTGCCCCGCAGTCCACCTAAGGTCTGTTCTTTTATTGGCATCTAGCGTTAGTGTTAGTTTGCACTTGGCGATTGGTATTCCTATACTACCTTTATCCGGAAGAATAGGTAGAGTGGTTCCAATTTTGGCCAGTTCGTCGGCTCTGCAGTTCCCTGGAATGTCTCTATGGCCCGGCATCCAATAAAGGTGAATGTTGAACTGCTCTGCCATCTCCATGAGAGATGATCGGCATTGTAGGGCGGTTTTAGAATATAATGAGAGCGAGTCCAGGGACTTGATGGCGGCCTGATTATCCGTAAATATGCGGATATCCTTAGCAGATATCACGTTTTTCTTCAGCTAGGACAAAGCTTTTTTAATAGCCAAAATTTCCGCCTAGAATACGCTAGAGTGATTTGGAAGACGGAAAGAGAGGCTTAGACTTAGCTTATCTGAGAAAACACCGCCACCAACTCCGCTATCGGAGTTCTATATATTCTATACTCTTAATTCTAATAGATATCTTAAGACCCTCTGCGTAAAGGAAACAATAACAATTTTTAAGAACTGAACTGATGTCATTTATATATTTGAAATTTTTGTCTTAATTTTAACCCGTTGAGTACGACCAATAAGAAAAGATGATAACCAGCGAAGGATGTCAGAGTGAAATCCAAGGGATCCCAATTTCTTAATAAGAATTAAATGGTCAACCAAGTAAAGAGCTTTATTGAAATCGGTATAAACAGCTTCAACCTGAACTTTATTTTCCAACTCTTTCAAAGTATAAGATGAGAATAAGGCCAGGTTAGTAACTGTAGACCGACCGGAAAAAAAACCATGCTGAGCTTCAAATAAATATTCTTTTGTCAAAAACTCAATTCTGGATTTGACAATACTTTAAAATAGCTGTGAAATCACTGCGAGCTCGCAAATGTGATATTATTTTTATCGCGTGATTTATATATAGGCACCAAGAATGAAACCTTCCACTCGTCAAGGAAGACGCCATTTGAAAGGGAACGGTTGAAAATACGCCGCAGTGGAAATGAGATAAATTCGCTACAAAATTTAAGAATAATGGCAGGAATACCACCAGCACCACAATTTGAAGTTGGTCTCAGTGACTTAAGCGCCAGAAGAACTTCTTCATAGTTAAGTTGTAGAGACCCAACATTTACACAACTGCTAACGAGGATGTCATTTCTCACTATTCCAGGCGAAGATGCATTTGAAAAAACGGACTCGAAAAACGAGACAAACAGTTTAAGTGTCGTATCAATGTCAAATGATTCAACGCCTTTGCAATACATAGTATTTGGGATTCCGGCGGATTTACGTGTCGAGCTTATGAAATACCAGAATGATCTACCATTCTTCTTAATACTGCGTTCAATAGACCTAATGTAATTGTTATGTAAAAATTTGCTCAATGATATAAAATTCTTACGAAGATTTATAAACGTGTTATAGTCACTTGGATTATTTGAATTTTTAAATCTTTTAAATGCTTTGCTTTTTAAGTTTTTTAAATGACTTAAATGTTTATTATACCAAGGCGGTGTGGTTGTCACACAATTTCTGGACATTGGGACAAATCTAGCAACACCATCTTCTAGTATTTCAATGAAATGTTTGTACATATTACTCAAATTTAAGTCAAAGAACTCATTATTCCAATTTATATTTAATAGGAAACTATTAAGTTCATTAAAGTTAGTTTTCATAAACTTAAATTTAAATTTACTTTTTACATTAGAATTATCAGGTTTCACGTATGTGTAGAATTTCATACCAATAAACAGTTCTTTATGATTAATAGATTCATTTAACAAGTAAAATGGGGGACTAACAACATGAGCTTTAAGTTCATAAGAATAAATAAAAACTAAATCTAATATTTTAGACAGAGAATTCATGATAACATTAGTTTGTTTTAAATTTAGAGAATTAACAAAATCAACATAGGTATGTCCAATAATTGAAGCATGAGCTGAATTAGATTTCTCAAACCAAATCCAGTTAATACAAGTGAGATTAAAGTCACCAAGAACACAAATGTATTCTGATGTAGAACAATTATTATAAATAAATTCAATATTACTCATACGTTTCTCCAAGGCGCTTCCTAACATCAATAATTATTCCTCCTCCACACTGATTAGCTTCTTTACATCAATCAAGTCGAAAAACATCATAAATTTTGTCGTCAAATATTTCCGTTGAATATATCTTCGGATATAACCAGCTTTCAACAATTATAATTAGATCATAAAGTGTGTGGCTGCTCTTATAAAACAAATCCGCAGTCTTCGTACGAATTCCACTAGCATTATGAAAATATACTTTCAAATTACTCTTACAGGTCGGTGATTGTGCGAGTGTTTCGTCACATCTGGAACCGACCGTGACATCTAGTTTTTTTAAATTTACTACGAGGGGCGTTCAACATATTCTTGGTATCGGGGTTATTTATCAAGTAATACTATTATTTTAGTGCATTCATGTAAAATTTCATATAAATGTGATTATTAATTCGCGTTTTATCTCTAGTTAAACAGAATCATAATGGCAACTGAGACGATGATGGTGAAAATTGAGCATCGCGCTGTAATTAAATTTCTCACTAAGCAAGGAAAAAGTCAAAAAACTATTCATGAAGAGATGGTGGCTGTTTACCAGGGTTCCGCACCTTCATTATCAACTGTGCAAAAGTGGTCAAGAGAGGCAGAGAGAGCATTGAAGACGACCCCCGCTCCGGCGCCCCAGCTACTGCTTGTACGGGAGAAAGCATCAAAGAAGTCGAAAAACTTGTTCTTGAGGATGCCCGAATAAAGGTGAAAATGATGGCAGAGATCACCAAGCTTTCAATTGGTACCATTCACACCATTCTTCATGACCATCTTAACCTTTCAAAGGTCAGTGCAAGGTGGGTGCCACGAATGCTCGCAGCGCCTCAGAAAAAAGTGAGAATCGCATGATGTAGAGAGCTTTTGGAGATGTGTAATGAGAACGCGGACGGTGTTATGGATCGAATTGTTACTGGGGACGAAACATGGGTCCACCACTATGACCCTGAAAGCAAGCAAGAGTCCATGCAGTGGCATAAAAAAGGAACAGACCCCCGAAGAAGTTCAAAGTCACACCGTCTGCCGGGAAGCTCATGGCCACAGTTTTTTGAGACTCAAAGGGAATCTTGCTCATTGAGTACAAAATAAAAGGTGAAACCATCAACGCCACATCCTACGCTTCCACTGTGCATAATTTGCGGGAGGAAATTAAAAAGAAAAGACGGGGTAAACTCGCAGCGGGTGTGTTGCTTCTTCATGACAACGCTCCTGTTCACACGGCGCGAGTTTCCAAGGCTGCTGCGCGAGATTGTGGTTTCGAAGAAACCCAACACCCACCCTATAGTCCAGACCTTGCCCCTAGTGATGATTTCCTGTTTCCGGATTTGAAAAAATGTCTTCGTGGAAAAAGATTTTCGGATGATGAAGAACTCAAGTCGGCAATAAATGGGCATTTTGCAGAGAAAGAGGAAATTTATTTTTTTGAGGGTTTAAAAAAGCTTATCTCAAGATGTAACAAATGCATTGATGTTAGGGGAGATTATATTGAAAAATAAAAACAATTTAAATTGAATTCGCATTTTCCTTCATATCGATACCGAGAATATATTGAACGCCCCTCGTACATCAGCTTTTGATTTAAATAAAAAAGTTCTTACTATTACTCCACTTGAACAAAAAGATTCTATATGAACGTTTTTATAGAGTTCTAAGGGAACAGCAATTTTAAAGTTAAATAACTTTAGTGTAGAGTTCGTATCGCTTTGCTTAATTAATCAAAGAAGTGTCAATTTCAAGTGATTTAGACATGTACTCACGAATTTCATCGGTCGTTGTAGATGACGAAAACCTACCAATATGATACCATTTAAAATTCCTCACAATTTTAAGAGCAATGGTGTTCGCGCAAGAATTAGCAAATGTACTTATAGTTTTTTTTTTTTGTTTTTTTTTTTTTTCGTTTTTTAATAATGAGCGCGCGCTCAAGGGGTTTGAGTACCCTTAAGGTGATTGTACACAGCGCGGGCAAGGGAAATTTAGGGAGGAAGAAAAGAGAGGTACCGATGTACATTGTTTTTAAATGTTTGCAAGTTATAACGACCAGGAAATACAGAGATCGGCAGGGCATTCCATAAGCGAGATGTACGGCTTAGGAACGAATCACGATATTTTAGAGTACGTCCGAAAATGGGCTTGAGGGTATACTGATGAGCATTCATAGCGAGACGGGTGTTACGGTTGAAAGTTTGAATGGGCGGAATGCTACTGGCGATTTCAGTGGAGCACTGGTGGTGGAAGTAGCGATAAAACAAAGTGAGACACGAGACATTTCGTCGGTGTTCGAGGGTGTCCATTGATTGACTGATATTAGTATCGTCAATAAGTTTTATCGCACGGTTTTGAATCCTATCTAGCAGGTGCAGAGATGTTTAAGGAGCACCTGACCAGATGTGGGAGTTGTACTCCAATTTTGGGCGGATGAATGCCTTATATATTTAGGCCAGATTAGAGGGGGTAAAATATTTCTTACATCGCTTGAGGAAACCTAGACATTTCGGAGCATTTTTGGCGACATCAAATATGTGGTCATTCCAACGTAAGTTGTCATTGACACACATACCGAGAATGGAAAGTTTTTCGGTTTCGACGATGCAAGTGCCATTCATAGATAATGACTGGGTGTTTAAATTTCGCTTTAAAGACAGCAGACAGCATTGTGTTTTGGAAGCATTAAATTCCACTCTATTGATAGTTCCCCAATTGGTTATGCTGTTGATATCGGAATTTAATGAGCTTAGCATACGTTGCCGTTCTCGTACTACAGCCGAAGAGCAGGGCCGTGAGTCCGGGAACGAATATGGAAAGCAGAGAGTACTGTCATCAGCAAAGGAATATATTGGATTAGAAGTAGCAGACAAGCGATCGTTAATGAAAATTAAAAAGAGTGTCGGTGACAGAACAGAGCCCTGGGGCACACCAGCATTTATTTTGTGAATATCAGACTTGAAACCGTCCAAGACAACTTGAATTGAACGTTCCGAAAGGTAATTTCTAATCCATTGAAGAAGAGAGTCGTCGATCCCAAATGCACGCATTTTTGACAGAAGAGCTTGATGCCAAACTCTGTCAAATGCCTTAGAAATATCAAGTGCAACTATCTTGCTTTCGCCAGATTGATGTACGCTTTGGTTCCACTTTTCGGTGAGACATGCCGAAAACCGTACTGCCGGTCATTGAGAAGTTTTCGTGTTTCGAGATATTTCATGAGCTGACGATTTATCAGTGTTTCCATGACCTTGGAAAGAAGGGACGTAAGTGAAATGTCTGTAGGAGGAGAGAGAAGATGATTCGCCTTTTTTAGGAACGGGCTGGACAAATGCTGTTTTCCATCTGCTCGGGAAGAGTCTTAAAGAGTAGGATTGATGAAAAGCTTACGCAGTGGTTTTGCCAGCGTGGAAGAACACCTCTTCAGAAGAAGGGGAGATATACCATCTGGACCAGCGGATTTATGTATGTTGAGATCTTTAAGTACTCCTGCTACTACACGAGTGCGAAAGTAGATTCGTCCCATTGAAGATTCGACGGACTCAAGTGTAGGCGGAGACAAAGCACAATCTGGGAGTGTTGAGCTGGCCGCAAAGTGAGCAGCAAGCAGATTGGCCTTATCCAAAGAGCTGACAGCTGGAATGTTATTGTAAATGAGCGTTGGGATGGAGGATGAGGCGGAATTTCTAATGTTTTTGACGAACGACCAAAAATTTTTACTGCCTTTGGGACATTGCAGTATTTTTTGCCTCAGTTTTTGGTCGTATAGGAATTTCACGCGCTTAAGAAATGCGTTGCAGTCATTTCTGGCTCGTTTGAACTTTTTTCGGTTTTCCTCTGTCGGGTTGGTCTTGTAGGGCCGAAAAAACATTTCTCTAACCCTGACGGCCTCTTTACAGCTCGAGTCGTACCATGCCTTTTCTTTTGGTTTGATACTCTTCATCCGATGAGGAATAAAGGATCTCATTCCAGAGAGAATGGTGTGTGTAATCATATCAGCAGCGGCATCCACGTCGTTATCGAGGAAGCATAACGACCAGTTAAAATTCCTAAAGAAGCTGTTAAGACCGCTCCAGTTGGCTTTCTCGTATTGTCATACGGTTCTTTTAGGAATTTTTTCTCTAACTGTGTGGTCGGTGTACGAGAAATTAGCTGATATGACACAATGGTCCGACGAGCCTAGAGGGGAGAGCACATCAATGGTGTACTTATCAGGGTGAGAAGTTAAAAACAAGTCCAGGGTGTTGGCGGTATGACTATCAACGTCTGGTATTCGCGTGGGCTCATTTACAAGCTGCGTTAGGTTGTTTTCCGCAGCGAAGATCTCAACACACCGTCCTTCGGGTGTTGTCTGTCCAGAATGTCGAAGCCACCCAGAATTGTGTATATTGAAGTCGCCCGTAATAACGATTTCAGTATGAGGATACAGGGATACAATTCTTTGAATGGAGTCAGACAGCGCATCAAACTCGTTAAAAGTTGAATTGCTGTCCAGTTTGGGGCTCCTGTAAATAAAGCAGTAGTGTATAATTTGCTTACGGAGATGGAATTTTAACCACATGAAGTTGAATTCCGGATTGGAACATGGATCACATTGTGGTGGAGTTTGGTAAGCTACATCACTACGCACATAAATGGCGAGACCGCGGTGAGAGAAGAATAATGGCACTAGTTCGTAGCCAGGTAGCTTCAGATCAGAATGATCTGAGAGGTGTGGGCGGGGATCTACCTGTGTTTTACTAAGTGCCAAAACAGCTTGTCTGTACTTACAGACGTGGACGTACGCAGAAAAGTGATTACTTTTTAGTTATTCTGTTACATTATTGCAATACTGTAGCTTTAAATTTTGAACATGAAAAGTAAGATGTCGCTCTAAAATTCTCCAAATTCACCATACTCAATTGTATTCTGTTTAGTTTTTACTTATTATCATTTCAATATCCGTTTCTTCTGTTTTCAACCTTCAACGGGGTAAGACCTCCTAAAGAAATAAAGCAAGCTTTTAACGCAAAATAAACCACGTCTTTATTTCTTCGACATATTCACCTTCGTGGGAGAACATCCTACCAGCGCTCCAAGTGCGTATTTCACACGCAATCGCACATTTTGTCGTTAAATTATTCGACAAGTTATTATCACATCAAGCGCTCAAGATCCCTATATCTTGCATATCTCTTCGTTCGATGTCTATATCGCGAAGATCCTATCCTAAATCAGCAAATTAATCACCAACAATCAATTAATAGCTTAATCGCATCAAGGTCCAATATTATCTATATTTGCCCTACCAATCGATATTTTTACGATAAAATAAAAATATTGAGGTCAAACATCGACGTCGTCTACTGTACGATCATTGGATTCATCGCAGAAGTTCATCTAAGAGAAAAGGTCAATTTCTCTTCCAGCAATAAAAAATCTACACTCACAGAGTTCATCATCATTAGCACATTAATCAACCACATCCAAAAAAATCCGCATCAAACCCACGAATTTGCTGCAAGCTGTTTCCAACCGAAGCCACAGACGAGAAGACGAGAAGACCATAGCAGTGGATCAGTTGCATTTTCTTATCAGGTGCGTGCTTATTGTTTAAGATCAGTGCATAAATTTAGTTATTTATAAAAAACAAAAAAAAATCTTATATGTGGGAGATTTACGCAAACAAAGTTTAACAAGTTGTCTTATTCGCATATTTATTATTTATATAATACTCGTATTTCTTTATACAAGTGCATGATAAAAGTGCATATGCAAAAAGCTGAGTGACATTCGCGCTATTCCTTCCTGGGGTGAGTTTTTTATTGTTTACTTACTATTGATTGAAAAGTCTTCGAAGTTTACTTGTGATTATAATTAATTAAGCGGTAAAATGACTGTTTTGGATGATTTCATTGTTGCCGCTGATCAGCTGGTCATTTTTAAAATCAATTATGATGAAATCGCGTTAGCTGACCAGACAGTAAGTTCGTTAGAAGCATACAAAATAGAATTAAACGCCTATTCGTTGTGTGTTCAGGTAGCCTCAGAAGAAAACCAAAGTGATAAGAGTGTAGATAGCGATACAGGTAAGACGGGCTCAGATAAGAAAGCTGTTAAAAGTCGTCTTCCTTAACCTATATTAACTACTTGGACGAGATTTAAGAAAATCATAAGAAACTTGCGATTATCAAAGGCGACATTCCTTCTGACAATCCTTCTACCTCTGATCCATACTCCGTTTCGTGCATCAAGGTACCGCCGTGCGATACGGAAACATTTATGGGAAATTATTTGACATGGCCTTCCTTCCGTGACATGTTAACAGCAGTATACATTAACCACCCAAAACTGTGTTCCGTACAGAAGCATTTCCACCTTCGTGCGAAAACTAAAGGCGACGCTAACAATATAGTTTCCAAGTTTCCTCTTACTGCCGCCAATTTTGAGTTAGCTTGGACGGCACTAGCAAACCAATATGAGAAAAAAAGAATATTGGTCAACAATCAGCTTAAGAGCTTATTCAATTTGCCTTCAATCACTCACGAACCTAGTAAGCTAATTAAAGATATTCAACGCGAAATTAACGATGTTTTATCGAATCTTAAAACTCACAAGATATCAACTCAATCCTGGGACCCAATTTTGGTTTATTTGTGTTCCAATCGATTGCCGGAAACCACATTATCCTTGTGGGAGCAATCCTTAAAAACTCATTGCGAATTTCCTTCATTGAAAGACTTAGACGACTTTCTCACAAACCGATACCGAGTTTTGGAAACTACTGAGAGGGAAATACTCTCAGTCTAATAGAGAAAAGCAACCGCCTAAAGCCTTTCATTTGAAAGTCAATCATTTGCAATGTAAACTTTGTAAAAACTCGCACCCATTGCGGGTTGCCTTAAAGCATTGTATGAACTGCCTTGCATCCACTCATCTGATAAGTGATTGTCGAAGCGTGCATACTTGTATGCAATGCAAACAGCGTCATCATACATTACTACACACCTGTCCTCAGAATAAAAGCACTCAACCATCCTCCAGTTCACAACAGTTCCACAATCAATCTATACAGTCCACTGCTAAGCCTGTTCAAATTCAAACCTTTTCCTCTCGAAACAACAACAGAGTCCTGCCACTGCCCTAGTTGAAGTCCATCACTTGGGAGATAAGTTTACAGTTAGAGCACTCGTTGATCCTGCTTGAGAGGTCACTTTCATAACTGAGAGAACACAAAGACGACTAAATCTGCCAGTGAAACCTATTCAGGTTCCGATTTCTGGCATGAGCGAAGTTATGACAGCAACCTCTTCGAGAATTTGCTCCTTTATTATCGGTTCCAAACTAGAGGAAGCTACAATCGAAGTCAATGCAGGTAATATCCCTACATGCGAGATAAATCCTATGAAAATCGATGACTTAATTGATTTTAATCTGTCAGATCCCTTCTTTTCCGAAAGTTCCAATGTTGACATAGTGATAGGTGCTGACCTATATCCTACAATCCTACAATATATTTGGCTCGCTTTTGGGTCAAAACACCGTTTTTGGTTCGATACTTTCAGGCCCTATTCAACATAAAGATATAAATTGTTTTTCAACAATCTTGTCTTATTATAGTGAGGTCTCCCTTGATCAACAAATAGCAGAATTTTGGAAAGTGGAAGAAGTATCTGAACATAAACCTCTTTCTCTTTCAGAACAATATTTTAAAGAACATTATGCTGTTACGACTAGCAGAGACGTAAATGGTCGCTATGTCGTTCGCCTTAAATTTAAACAACCTACTCCAGTAATTGGTCGTTCGAGAGACATTGCTCTAAGACAATTGAGCCGAATGGAAGCTTCGTTAGCGCGAAAACCCGAGCTGAAATTACAATATGATCAGGTCCTAGAGTATATTTCACTTCAACATATGGAAGAAGTTCCTTCTTCTGAACTCGTTAAAAATAATCGGATAAATGAACGGATTTCATTTTATCTCCCACACCACGCTGTAGTTAAACCTGAGAGTAGTAGTACGAAAGTCAGGGTGGTTTTTAATGCATCCAACCCGACCAGTAACGGAATTAGCTTAAACGACATCTTACATGGCCCTGTTTTGCAAACAGACTTGATGACACTTATTCTGAGGTGGCGGTTCTATCGATTTGTCTTTAATGCGGACATTGAAAAGATGTATCGTCAAGTCTTACAGTACATCCTGAACATACGCTATATCAGCGAGTCTTGTTTCGTAAACCAGATGATAGTGAGATCCTTGATTTCGAACTGAAGACGGTTACATTTGGTGTGCACCATATCTCGCTCTGAAAACGTTACAAAGATTGGCTGATGACGTAAGAACGACTCTCCTACTCGCTTCATCTGCTTTGCGAAGAGACTTCTATGTCGGTGACTTTTTATCGGGAGCACATGACCTTAAAACAGCCATAGAAACTCAAAAACAATTGATCGAAGCCTTAAGCTCAGCGGGGTTTTATCTGACCTTATTAATAAATTTCCTCTGTCACATCTTTACGATCAAAATTTATTTAAATTTGAAGACAAAAGTTTTACCAAAACCCTCGGTATTCAACGGAATGCCAAATCAGATTCATTTCACTTTCTTGTAAAGTTCAAAGATATGGATTACCAAATAACAAAGCGAGCTGTATTATCTGTAATAGTTCGGTTATTTGATCCAGCAGAATGGTTAGCACCAGTAATCATTACTGCAAAACTAATTATGCAGCAAATTTGGAAGAATGGGACGTCCTGGGACCAATCTCTTGAGCCCCTAACGTGTCATCACTGGAGAACCTTTTTCGAAAACTTGGCTGAAATTGAATCTGTCCAAATTCCTAGATGGATTTAATACAGACCAGACACACATTCAATCCAAATTCATGGATTTTGCGACGCGTCTGAGAGCGCCTATGCTGCAGCTCTTGTTCATGTTCAAAGGCTCTCTATGCCAAGAATAGAACTTTGTGGCGCCTTATTAATTTCTAAGTTAGTTAAAGGAATTCTTCCACAACTTGGTTGCAAAAACTATAAACTTCATGTTCGAACGGACAACTCCATTGTTGGTTGGTTAGAAAAACCTCCAAGTACATGGGGAACTTTTGTTGGTAATAGAGTTTCTCTTATACAAGAAACCACATCTAACGCTAAATGGATGCACGTTCGTTCCGCTGACAACCCAGCCGATCTGGCTACGCGAGGATTAACTCCGCTGGAACTCAGGGGAAATAACTTGTGGTGGACAGGCCCATCTTGGCTGAGTCAACCTGAGTCATACTGGCCAAGACCGCTTTTTCCTAGCCCAAATGAGGGCGACTTAGAAAGAACACCCATTAAAGCACATCACAATATGTTGTTAGTTCCCAACATTGAAGATATCATCCAACGATTTTCCTTTCTCAAGGGCGTTGTAAGTAATTTCCTTTGTTCTCCGTTTTTTCCATCGAACTCATGCTAATTTTAGATCCAAGTTTGCTTACGTATCTTATGAATTAACTTGAGAAGAATTACTTCGCTCAAAGAATCTAATTCTACGCCTGACACAATCGTTACATTTCCCCATCGAATATGCATGTCTGTCAAAAGCTGAACCAATACCAAACAAATGTGTTTTGATAAACCTTAACCCTCTGATGGATTCCGACAAAATGCTTCGAGTGAACGGAAGGCTAGTTCGCTCAATTCTCTCATTCAATGAAAGGTATCCTGTAATCTTACCGTACCATGCTCATATAACTTTACTCATCGTTCAATTTATTCACAAGCTTTCATTGCATGGCGAGAACCAACTTTTAATTCGTTTAGTGCGATGCGAGTATTGGATTCCCAAGATAAAAAACCTGGCTAAAAAATTGATTCGTCGTTGCAAGATTTGTACTATTCACAGGAAGAAAGTTCGAACACAAATTATGGCGGCCTTGCCACTTGAACGTACAACCATATCATTGCTTTTCTGGTCGAAACTGTCGCCTCTCTAAGGGATATGTATGCTTGTTTATTTGTTTTTCCACAAAGCCGATTCACTTAGAGGCAACCAGTGATTTAGCAAGCCAATCCTTTTTAGGAGCTTTAAGCCGTTTTATTGCACGCCGAGGGAAGCCTAAAACTATTTTTCGGACAACTGTACAAATCTGGTGGGATCTAGTAAATTAATCGCTAACGACTTCAAAGAATTCAAACGCTCCCTTTCTCAAATTGCAATTTAGAATAGAAATTCATTCCTCCTGGTGCACCACATATGGGTGGACTTTGGGAAGCCGGGGTTAAGAGTTAGAAAGGTTGCTGCTGACTACAAATTTACTTACAAGGAGTTTTCCACTTTACTTGCCAAAGTCGAAGCCTGCCTTAATTCACGTCCAATTTTAGAGAACTGCGAGGATATTCTTCCTCTTACACCTGGTCACTTTCTTCGTGGTGGACCTCTGTTGGCCCCCCCTGAAGCCAACCTTAGTGGCTCTTCCTTAAATTGTATAAACAAATGGAAACAATTGAAAATACTTCACCACCAGGGTGAAGGAAAAACGAATATCTTTTAGAACTCCACATCGCCACAAATGGAAGAATCCACAGCAGAACATCAAAGAGGATGAATTGGTGGTAATCAGAGGTGAAAATCTCCCCCCAAACGAATGGCGCCTAGGTCGCGTCCTTAAAGTATATCCGGGAATTGATAACAAAGTTCGCGTTGCAGATATTCGAACCCAACAAGGTATAATTACACGACTAATTGTCAAACTTTGTGTACTATCTCCGGAGTACATGATAGCTTTGCATAGATATTTTCATCGCTCTTCTCCATAATTTCATTTCAATTTTATAAGTAGAATTTATCAATATGCACTGGTTTAAGATAATATGCTCGCTTAGTTTAAGATAATTTTGTAAATTTTACAGTTTAAATCGTTAATCTATATATATTGTATTTCTATATTGGGGCTCATTTTCAATATTTTGTTATTCTCTATAAGAAAGGACATTAATTGCGCTAAGAATTTTGCATCATGTATTACTGCAAGGCGGCCCGCAATGTTCGCGCAAGAATTAGCAAATGTACTTATAGTTATTCTGTTACATTATTGCAATACTGTAGCTTTAAGTTTTGAACATGAAAAGTAAGATGTCGCTCTAAAATTCTCCAAATTCATACTCAATTGTATTCTGTTTAGTTTTTACTCACTATCATTTCAATATCCGTTTCTTCTGTTATCAACCTTCAATCGGGTAAGACCTCCTAAAGAAATAAAGCAAGATTTTAACGCAAAATAAACCACGTCTTTATTTCGTCGACATATTCACCTTCGTTGGAGAACAACTTACCAGCGCTCCAAGTGCGTATTTCACACGCAATCGCACAAATGGCATCAGGATTCGATCCAACAATAACGTTATACTTTTTATTTTTATTACGAACATCCGCAATAACATAAGTAACATCAACATCAACAGGTTTGTTCATGTATTTTATGTTAATTTTTATTTGCCCAGTTCTTCGGACGTTTTTAGGAATTAAGATTATTATAATGATAATTACAATTAAAAAAATTGTTAATGACGAACTAGAAATTACATATGTTTTTAATTTATGATAGTTTAACAATAGTATTAATTTTAATTTGGCAATTTTTCTTAGTTATACAATCATCATGTTTTTTTCCAACTCATTAATGTTATTTACTAATTGATTGCATTTGTATTCTAGACCATCTATAAAAATTACCTGAATGGGTATTTTTAAAATCTATACTAATGTGTGATTTTGATACTCGATTACTCCAGTTTTTATGTGTTTCCATTTGTCCATTTTTGTCATTGTAACTTCTTCCCCGGTCAGTAGACTGGAATGAGTGAGCGCTAATTTGATTGACGCTATTGTGTCAAGTAAGTTGTGAACTATTCTTTCTAATATTTGAAGTCCTACGAGGACCACAGTTCATTGTAATCATTGTTGACTTTCGTTGATATATCGCTCTATTTACAATCTGTATTTTAAAATAACATTTTGTAATTTTTTTTGTATTGTCTGATAATTGCCTATTGATTTTAAGTTGTTTATTAATATACTCGTAAGTTTTGAGGTTTTCGTTATTAGTATCAATAATATTAAGGTGTCGTTCGATTTCATCCCCGGCTTCATTGTCCACAACCACTTCTGCCCTTCCTAAACTAAATTTATGATTACCCTTTTGGAACTTTTTTTGTGGCATTATATAGGGTTTTCCATTAAGGACTTGACAATTTTTTTTAAAATAATACGCAAACCATATGAGATATTTCAAAAACTTTATTATCGGCTTGAAGTATAATCAAAACATTTATGAATGGAGCTCGACTTCGTTCATATGGCCACCGCGGGCACGTTTGCAGCGGTCGATTCGTTGGACCCAATTTTCAACGACTCGGCCACACATTTCGGCCGCTATTTCGCGTTCAATGTTGGCTCTGAGCTCTTCCAACGTCGTCGGCGTGTTGGCATAAACCAATGACTTAACGTAGCCTCACAGAGAATAGTCAAGCGGCGTTAAATCGCACGAACGAGGTGGCCAAGCGACTGTCCCATTGCTTGAGATAACACGTTCACCATACTTACTCTTCAATAAATCGATTGTAGCATGTGCTGTGTGGCTTGTGGCACCATCCTGTTGAAACCACATGTCGTCCAAGTCCATATCTTCCAATTCGGGCCAAAAATAATCGGTGATCATGGCGCGATAACGTTGACCATTCACAGTAACGTGACGATCGTTATCGTCGACGAAAAAACATGGCCCAATAACGCCGCCGCCATGCAAACCGCACCAAACAGTTATTTTTTGTGGATGAAGTGGTGATTCATGAAGCTCATGTGGATTTTCACCCGACTAATAACGCATATTTTGCTTATTGACGAACCTATTGAGCCAAAAATGAGCTTCGTCACTGAAGATTATTTTGCGATGAAATTCATCATCTTGGCACATCTTCTCCAGAACCCAATCGGAGATCGTACGTCGCTTCAAATGGTCCATCGCCTTCAATTCTGGAGTCAGCTTGATCTTGTATGGGTGTGAACCAAGATCCTTACGCAAAATACTCCATAATGTGGTTTGAGCGGTGCCCAATTCTTGAGAACGCCGTGGAATTGACTCATTTGGATCGTTTGCTACGGACGCCTGAACGGCAGCGATATATTCGATACTTCGACCAACCCGTTGTCTCACTGACATGGCAACATCACACAATGTCATTAGGATGCCATGAAGACTCAAATTTCTGCACTAAATTTGTTATTGGCTGTCTACTAAGGCGAGAATTACGACCGAAAATTAGAGTTAACGCTATTAAAGTTGCAGTCACCGACTCCGAACTTCGGTAGACAATTTTTATAATTTGCAGACGTTGCTCGTTCGTGTACTTTACCATGATGAAAATATTGAGTTTACTAATATTGACAGTGACAGTTTGATGATTAGTGAAAGCATGCGTTCACAAATTAAATTCAAAGTTGTCAAGTCCCTATTTGAGAACCCTTTACTTACAATTTTTGTATGTATGAATATCAAAGCATACGGCATCAATTCAAAGAATTCTCTTAATTTAAAACTTTATTTTACGATGCTTAATAAACAACCGTCCGAAGAACGGTCAATTCATTAAAAGCATTCAATTCACGAACTGGGGTTACCCGACCTACATAGTTAGCATTATGAAAAATTGAGTCGAAGAAATGCGGTACCTCAGTATGCCCATTAACTATGTGAATTTAATAAGGTGCAGTGTCTGCATTATAGATCAGGTGAAAAACCGAATTACTCGTATGTCAAATATTTAACTCGAGCGGGCTATGTATAAAATACATACACCCCTTTCATATAAAACACACCTTATTCAAAATAATGTCTTTTTACTTCTTATCTTAAACTAACTTAGCATTATATCTAGAATAATACAAAACAATATACAATGAAGAGCTTTTTTTTACAAAAACAAAAAATAATTAACACTCAAGAGGGTGTTACTACTCTGAAAATGCTGGATCACGTGCTAGGTTTTTTTTAAAAATTGGATATAGAGAGAGCGAGAAATGTTTGGACGCAGTATTTATTTGGCTCCATGGGTGGCATCCAGCATTTAATGGGAAGACTAAATTAGTAGTGTAAATTGACTTGTCGTTGTATTTTTGGCAATCCATTCATCTCAAGAGATTTTAGTTGCTTGAAAAAAAGAATGTCTTTCGGACACGGCTGGTATTGAACCCCGAACCGTCCGATTGGGAAGCCTACACTATCACTTGAGCTACGGCCACCCATAGTGGTTAGAGTTTACATGGTTACGAGTAAACAATCATGTTGTTTTGCTTGCGCTGCTAATGTTACTGGAGCAACAACCAAACAAAACCAAATTTTGTAGTTAACCCTTTAATGCATGAATTAAATCTCGAGCAAAATTAAAGTCTCTTAAAATGGTTTTGTTTAAGGATTCTTAACCAACTTTTATTAAAATAAATTAAAAATTATTTTTCGTTTAAAAACCAAAACCAAGTAATTAATGACTTCGTATGCGTTAAGTTTTACGAGCACAGTGTAATATTTATGTTATACATATATAAAATCTGATTGCAGCTGACCTGCTGCAAGGCCAACCACAAATCTTTAAAAGGGATTTATTTGCTTTGCGTATATGTATTCCCAAAAAAAGGCGGAAGTCATTCTGACGGAGCCATACGTTTACTGAGCATAAATCGATCATGCGAAAATATGTTTTCTTTTAGCACAGGGACTCTTTATAACTCAAGCGTTGAATTCAGGAAATCAACGCCACCCATATATATTTGTTATAAACCTCAAAACCTTGAGGAGCAGGAATATCTCTGTACTTTTTTTACTTTCGCTGTTTGGTGATGATTGGCTTGTTTCCAACACATTTTGACAGCATATTTACAGGCTTGTTATCAAACTAGGATACCAGTCCCAATTTCACTCCATCAAGTATAGTCATTTTTTCAATCATGCTTCCACAACCTTGTTTTTCAGTTCTTTCTCTGTTGGCAAATTACTCGTAGATGTATTTTCAGAGATGGTGTTAATCTGCTCTCCAGCAAAACTGTTGAAGTCGTAACTGAATTCGGAAACTCCACTTAGAACTTTCTTCTTGTAACCAGGCTTGGCAGGGTTATACTTCTTCAGTTCGTGACTGAAGTAATTTGCTATTTGATAATACTGAAGTATTATTTGCTCACCCACCAGTAGAAGCTCTACTTTTGAAATAAGTATTGTAGATTCCGTTGACTTATTTTTCCCAAAAATGGTATTATTTTAAAAAGTTTGTCGCATCCATCTATCACAAATGGCTTCAAATCGGTGTTATCACTGAAGCGTAAGAAACTTTTTTATTGCTTCCCACCTGCAGCACGTCACCACGTTAAAAATATTTTACAGGATTTGCTCCAATAATGTCGCGAAAATGGCAGTTGAACACAAAACATGTAAATCACCATGTAAACGAACTGCTCCATTTCTGTTGTTATTATGTTTTCTGGCTTGATTATGTTGCATTAAAAGCTTTTAAGTTTGACTGAACGACGACAATTCCTCCGTAAAAAGGACGAAAAATAATCAGCTGTATTTTCAGCCCAATTACCGATTATTGCTATTTAGTAGCACCCGTAAATCGAAAATTCTTTTCATCATACGGATCCAATTGTGCTTTTCTCCAATACAAATTACTTTTAGGCCTGTAATTTATGTAATTATGTAATTGATTTATAATATTTTAAACAATGTATTTTTTCTAGAAATGATTTTTTTATTAACTATACTTACCGAATACTTACAGTAATTAACACTTAAAATCACAACATATTTTTTACTTCCGTTTTTAATGCGGGCTCGTGTTGGAATCACCTATATAAATTAATATAATTAGCGATAATTATCAGGCAGAAAGAAAAAGTACCGTTTATTTGTGTAAAAGGACACACAGTAATAGAGAAAAATAATTTGAGGTCAATTCGCTTTTTCGTTACTTTCACATGTATTATTCTGCCGAAGCTGTCTCACTATGCGCGCTACCACCTCCGGTTTCCTGTCGCTTTTTCGTTTCATCGGAGTTTTAGAATTCACAACGAGATGAGTGTTAAGGAGTGTTTGAAGTGAAGCAACGAACACTTTATCCTTTTTAGATAATATTAGTGTCATTTAGAAGTATTATAGCGCTGTTTTAAATGCCCACTATTGGGTGCAGAAGGGTGTAAGAATTCGTTTGATAGGAGTTCGGAATCACTTTATGTCGCCTTTTCGTCTTATCGGAGTTCGGAATCACTTCATGTCGCTTTTTCGTTTCATCAAAGTTCGCAATTACTGCCCAACGAGTATAAGAAATTCATTTCAAAACTATGAAGTTATTAAATACGAGCATGGATCGATACACACTCGCACAACCTGTGGAAATAGTGAAAATTCATTACGCACAGTTTATACTGCTTTTGGTTAGCATCAAGCGTCTTCTCGCAGACCTATAGTGAATTTAATCGATAAATTTGACAGTGATGTGAAGATTCCAACTCGTGTTCGTCCAGCAAAGTCAGCTGAAAATATCGCCGCCGTAGCTGAGAGTGTGGCTAAAAACACAGGTATGTTGATTTGGATATAATCACAAGAATTGAGACTATCCGCAACCATTTCGCACCGCATTTTGCATAAATGGCTTGGCCTACATGCTTAAAAGGTTCAGTTGACACAAGAATTGAAGCCAACAGACACAATTTCGCTGATTGGATACTGGAAATTAATGAGCAAGTTCATGATTTTTTACACAAACTTATTCTGGGTGATGCGGCTCATTTGCACTTGTCTAGATACATAGACAAACAAAACTGTCGCATCTGGGGCTTCGAAAATCCAAGAGAAATAGTGGAAAAACCTCTCCATCCACAACAAGCGACAGTTTGGTGCGGTTTTTGGGCTGTCGGTATCACTGGGCCATATTTTTCGAAAATTTGAGTGAATGGATTGCGTTACCGAACTATGTTGACCGATTCTGTTCTTGCTTGAAATTTATGCTATGGACGTGGACTACGTTTATTTTCAGCAGGTTGGTGCCACATTCATACAGCTGGAGAAACAGTAACTCCTTTACGTGACAAATTTCCTGGACGAGTGATTTCTGGAAAAGGAGTCTTTAAATGAATTCAATTCGATTTAACACCAGACTTCTTGATTTGGGGCTATATTAAAGATAAAGTCTATGCCAATGCTACACCAATGATTTATGCACTAAAAGAAAATATCAGAACTGTTATTCGCGAAATACGGCCCAATTATGCGAAAATGTGATGAACAATTTTATCAAAAGAATGACTATTTGTGGGCAGAGCCGAGGCAAAGATTTGGCAGATGTTGCAATTGCAGAGTCTGTTCTTTAGATTAAAACAAAACCATCACCACTTTTCATAAAAGTGTTGCAAAAAAACATCTCCAGTAAGCCTTGTACAGTTCGCATTGAAGCTCCTCCGAGAGAACCCATCAACCCAAAACATCCATTCGCTTGATCTGACTGAGCAAAGTAGTAGCTAGGTTTCGGTCTTTTGGATTATACATACATACGAGTATCTTGATGCAGCGCATAGAGGTGGCGGTTGTATCGTTTTTTCCATTTGCACTCTTCGCATACGGAATCGGCAAAGCAATTTTTCCTCATTTAATACGAGCAATATGCTCGTAGTATGCTCTGCTTTTCTGTTATCATTCAGAACTCGGCATCAAGTAGAAGTAGAAGGATCAGTATTATGTGGATTATGCATTTCGTCTTTGGCCATAAGGACCTTGAAACTTTTGTTTTGACAAACAGGAGTAGTGAGATATTTTTCCACTAGTGCGTCATTCGTAGAACTTGATAACCTCTTAACTACATCGAAATTATTATTGTCAACAGTGACGTTTTTTCCTTGCGTCTTACATTGTTGACCAACCTCAAGATCAACTCGTTCCGTATGTTTTTTTGGTTAGCATAAATGCTTCAATAATAGCTCGCTCTATGATACCGAAGTCACTTAGTATTCAGTGGTTAATTTCTTTTCGGGCTCAGATTCTGATTGAAACCATCATGAAAAGTCGATTTGGTATTTTCTCAGCAACTGGGGCTCTAGTGTAATTGCATTAGACGGCATGTCCATAAGACATAATCAAAAAACAGACGGTCATCAAAATCCCTGTGTTCAGCATGCATTGGTCTTAAGCCAGAAGATGGCTTTGAAAATTTAGCCCATGGTATCAGTACGATTAAAACAGACCCCCCTGCAGCTGCTACAGACCGTTCTTTGGAGTCCGGTAAAAGCAGCACTGACATATTTATGAGAAAGTTTGTTCTACCTAATAAACCCCGCATAGGATACGATTGGTCTTATATCGGTCAAAGTTCTTCTGTGACAAGCCACATAATTTTCCAAGAGCTATTTTGCTCTGCGAGAAAGCTAGATGGTTTTGAACGTGACATGCTAAGTCTAAAGAAGTTTGTAATCCACGATGACTACCAGATACTTAGTTTCGTTAGTGCCTTTAAGAACTAGGTTAGTCAAACCAGTCAGCTTCCTGCTTCTCATAGAGAGAATTATTTTTTCGGCAATTCAAGAGTATGCTTCACTCTACGAGCACATTATTGATTGCGGCGCTCTTAATGCTGACCTTCTAAAAAAAAACAGTCAAGCTCGCTTGCTCATAGATCTTACATCTGGTTCAGGTTTATCAGTTTCTCATAATCATTCTCTAAGCCTACTTGATGTTATTATGATCCCCAACACTTCATTTGTTTTGCTTCAAGTGTTGTCTTACAAGACCCATAACATTTAAGTTCAGTCGTTAAATGTCAATGGTTCACTTGTGAAGTTCATTTTGCGATAAAAATTCGCAATAAACTATACGCTGAATGGAATATATGTAAGTCAAACGAGTTTAAATTAGAAGGAATATTGTCGGGCCCGTAATAACTCCACCCTTATTACTAGAAGAGTGAACACAAAATATTTTTTATCAAAACTGCGCTCTGAACATACATCAAAAAGACTATGGAGCAATGTACGCTCAATAGGTGTTGGAAAACAGGTAACAATTAATACAATAACATCCAACATTAAAATGAACTCAAAAATGCTCTTATACCTAGTGCTATTAATAAACCAAGTGTCATATCCAATAATGAACTCATTCTCGACTTTGCTTTCGACTTTGATATTGTTTCTGAAACTAATGTAGTCAATACAGTACGAAATTTAAAATACCATGCTCTAGGAGAAGATGGTGTATCTATTAGTTTTTTTTTTAATGATTCTACCTCGTATTTGAGTGCCCTCGCGCATATCATACATTTTTGCATTTCTAACTCAACTTTTGCTTATAGTTAATAATTGGGTAAGGTCATTCCTGTCTCGAAAAACTCTCAACCCTCCTCCCCTACCGATTTCGAACCAATGTTTCTCTTACTTTATCTGCCAAAAGGCTGGGAGAAGATCATGGCAAACCAAATTTCCACTTTCTCAATCAAAACGGTCTGTTATCCCCGGTTCAGCCTGGTTTCAGATATAGACTTTCTTATGACTCTGTGTTTGCTTGACTTCCTCAAGGCTTTTGAAAGCATCGATCATAAGCCACTCTGTTAGTTTTTTTTGGTTTCAGTGAAAGCCTAGTTAATAATTATCTTAATAGTCGTCATCAAAGAGTAGTTCATAATGATGTTTTTTTCTGAATTCGGCACTTTCACTGCAGGATTACTTCAGGGGTTAATTCTTGGCCCAATCTTATTCTATCTCTTCATTAATGACTTACCAAAAATATATTCAAATGCCCAAATCCACCTTTATGCTGATGATGCTCAGATTTATCTCTCCACACCCATCGGGCTTATTGAGGATCTAATCGTCAGGCTTAGTGATGACCTATCAGAAATAAATATATAACTAGTCATTAAGTAATGGACTGAATATAATTCCAATCAAATCTCAGCTTGTCACAATAAGTAAAAATAACATGTTGACAAGACGGGATGGCACCAATGTTTCTGTTTGTTTGGTTTTATTGACATGGTTCCTAATCGTGGGTACAAAATAAATAGTTCACTCTCGGCAGTTGATCATACGAACTACAGATCACCCAATCTAGTAGAACGCAAAATATTATAAATCCTCGCGCCTTTTCTTCATCTACGCTAACAGGCTTTGGAACTCCCTTCCTCCAGCAACAACTCAATGTTCAAAAATGCCGCGTTAGGAAATATAAGGTACGAGTTATTGTAATAAATTCTTACTTCCTCCATTCTTCCCTATTTTTCTATCTTCAATATTCTAGTTTCATTTTCTTCTCCTTCCACCTTCTCTTTTATTTTAGTCGCTAGTTTTCATTGGCAGACAAAGGTCTTTTCACGTTAATGGTTAATTAAAAAAAGGGATTTATTAATTGAAAGTTGAAGTTAAATGCGACAAAACAACTATGTACTCGTAGTTACATATGTATTTACTAGTATGTAGTTGGTACAGTCTGTAAGCACTATGTGTACAGTAATTCCCAAAATTATTATTACAATTTTCATATGATGAAAAGACAAATTGTAAGTCTCACTTGTACTGTTTCTAAAACAAATAAAAAATTGAATTGAACTGAATTGAATTGAGAACAACCTCAGTTTTGAGATGATTGATCCATTTGTAGTGCATCTGAAAGTTTATTAACAGAGAGAGTACTTGAAACTGTCTTTTCCTTGGCTATATTCGAGACGGAAGAAAAGGATGCAATTACAGTTCCAATCGCTATTGCGATATCCTATGGGGTCACCTTCACACTGTTTAACAATCTATCGTTCAGACAAACTTAACATCCAGCGTCTTCGTGAATAAATATATATCTAGATGGAAAACCATGACGACATCGCACATTTCATTTCATTTTCATTTAATTTATTGATTGATTGATTTACATCTTTTACATATGGACTCACAGCCTTTCAGTTTGTAAAAGTTTACATATTTTACATATTTTGGTTCAAGCATAATTCATATTAGAATAGACATTTAAACTAAAAGGTTATTTGATGGAACACATTTTAGGAAATGAAAGAGAAGCTTTCTTATCTAAAGGGGACCTACTTAAATATTATTATCAGCCAAAAATCTAAATACCACCCTCTCGAATTGCCTGGTTTCTCTGAGTTTTCTAATGAAGAGGGGTAGGGAGTTCAATTGCCTGATGACGTAAACAAAAAATTGGTGCTCAGAGCTGTTACAATTAAATCTCGGTCGAATAAATATATAAGAGCGATTGGAGATACAAAATTCTATTTTTTCATAGAGGTACAGTGGCTCTTTATTGATCAGCAAATTATTTAATGTCTTAAGGGAACAGTATTTCATGTATGCATATAGGTTGCATCCCAGGATGTTTTTTGAGTAGGCCGATATGTGGTCAAACCTCTTAAGATTGTACACGTACCGGACTATGTTGTTAAAGGCTACAATTAGGTTTCGTCTAGTTTGAGTATTATGACAACAGAAAATATGACACCCATATGCAATGATGGGCATAAAAAGGGTTTTCGCTAAGCTGAGCCTAATATGTTGGGGTGTAAAGTTTTTTGATAGCGATAGAGTTCATAAGCAACCATATATCTTGCCAATTACTGACCGCATGTGAAGGTCCCAGCTAAGGGTAGTGTTAAACCAGATGCCCAAGTTCTTAACTTTCTCCACAAATTGTAGAACAGCATTGCCGAGATACAAGACAGGAAAATAACTCATTTCAAGTTTGGTTTTATAAATAATCATGCATTGAGATTTTTTTGAGTTTAAAAAGAGCTTATTCTTTTCGGACCAGTGAGCAATGGCTTTAAGGTCATTGTTGAGTTGTTGGGCCCTGTCCTCGATCATTCCAAGCTTGCATCTCAGGTGGATTTGTACATCGTCGCCACACATGTAAATTGCTGAATTTGTGACTGCAAGCGGAAGATCGTTTATGAATACACTGAACAATAGAGGGCCGAGAATAGATCCTTGAGGCACTCCTGACAATAAATTTACTCGTAGAAAACGGAACGAGTTTTTACCAGCAACAACAGCTTGTCTCCGGTCAGAAAGGTACGACAACATCAGATTTCTCAGTTTTGAGATCAAAATTTTGTGATTGACCGTATCGAATGCTTTTGAAAAATCAAAAAGGCAAAGAAAGGACACCTGGTCACTGTCCATTGCCTATCTGATATCGTCGGCTACGTTTAAGATAGATGATGTGCAGCTATGATATTCTCTAAAACCAGACTGATGCGGATTCAGAAGCTTGTTATTTTTAATAAAAGTCGACATCTGCTTGTGTAACATTTTTTCAAGTACCTTAGACAGAAAGGGGAGAATGGAGATCGGCCTATATTCGGGTGGTGAAAGACGGGTAGCAGGTTTTTTGAGTATTGGAACAACTTTTGCAAGTTTCCAAGCAATCGGAAAAGATGAAGTTAATATAATAGTGTTACATACATGTGTAAGTATTGGAAGAATATGAGGCAAAATGATCTTAAAGAATACTGGATTTATTTCGTCACAACCAAGAGCTTTAGATTTGATATCCAATATAGCTCCTACAACATCTGCATCATTTAATCTTTGAAAAAAGAATTCATTGTCACAGTTACGGTCACTTAATATTTCGAATGTATCTGATACTAAGGCATTTGGTGAGGAGCACTGAACTTTGGCAAATTCAGCATTTAGAGCATCTACGTTGATGTTTTCAGGAAGCTGTGCTTTCTGACGGCCAACACCTAACTCGCGAATATTTTTCCACAAGGTTTTAAGTGCAAGGCTTTTATCGAATTTCACCGTATACAGTCGGCGTTTCGCTTCCCTGATTTTAGCATGCACTTTGTTTCGCAAGACACAAAAAACATCGTGAAATTCCGCAAGACGAAAGCATTTCCAACGTTTATAGGCCAGATCCCTCAGTTTCATGGCATCCTGAATTTCAACTGTAAACCACAAACTTTTGTCATTACGTACTAACTTCCGTCTAAGTGGTACGTGTTTTTTAAAAAGATTATCTACTGCATTTTGCAAAAAGCTAACTTGGTCATCAGCTGAGACCATGAAGTAAACCTGCTGCCAATTCACCTGATATATATCATGTTCTAGTTGACTAAGGCTTAGATTCATAAAATCACGGTATTCATACGAAGCAGAGTTAGTTTCAGGCACCATCCTGAAAGTTGCAAAAATTAGATCGTGCTGAGAATAAACCGGGGCTGAAAGCTGTGAGTATAAAAGAGTATTATCTGGATCATTGACAAGAAACAGGTCTAACAATGAAGATGCGGAAGCTGTGAAATGAGTTGGATTATCAGAGTTAATTGTCACTAGGCCAAATGTATTTATTTTTTCCAAGAATTCTTTTGAGCCCGCTTTACAGAGGATATCACAATTATAGTCGCCACAAATAATTATTTCAGAATAAAGCGGTGAAAATTCTTCAAGTAAACTAAAAAATTGTGAAAAGTCGACGTTACTATTTGGCCTATAGACAACACCAATCAGACATTTGTTTCCACTAGAAACAGTAATTTCCGCGAAACAGTAGTCAAAAGGAGAATCGGGACAAGACTTAGTAACAAATTTGTATTTAAGACACCTGTTGATGTATATAGCAGTTCCACCGCCCACTCGATTATACTTATCGCCACGAATCAATTTGTAGCCGTTTAATTCATAACATACATACACACATACTCCTGGATTAAAGGCGAACTACGTAAAAGGGCCCGAAAACTTCGCAATTTTCTGTGATGGAAGATGCTGCGTAAGCTCGTAGGTTGGTTCGGCTTCAAGCAGTGTTAATAGATGTACGAATAATATAACATAAAATGACTGCCATGGTGATGGAATTATGAAAATATTACGAATGTCAGTGGGCAGAACAATGTGACCTAATCAAATGTTTGGTTATTCGCATGGTGTTGCCGTGTTTAAAGAAGGTCGTTCGAAAATCAAATGCTAAATTGTCAGACGATATTCGAGAAAGGAACCAAAGGGATAATAGTTGAATTACGTAATTGTAAAAACTTCATTAAACACTCTGTCTTTCGATGTTAAATAGTATTAAGATCCATGGATGTTCATATTTGTACTCGTTACGTTTTTAAACATATCATAGAATAAGAAGAAGATGAGGAAGCCCTTCAATAAAGCCAAGAAGAGAATAGCACTGCAATTGGAAAGTTTCAAATCATAAAGGGAATTGTTCTGATGGGGCTATTTACTCAAAACTGAAAGTGATACTTTGGCGAAGAGTATGATTCAAATCATAAATCAAGAGTAAACGGATGTATGTATTTATGCCAGATAACTACACATTTTAGGGACCGGCACGCCTGTAATATATTTGCATCTGCAAGAGACCCAGTCTTGCTTCCAATTGGTGATTTAACTTGTGTCAGTTTTACTGCGTCCTAAAGGACGCATTGGTGATCGCGGTGATCGACAGGAGCGATACCGACGGTTCCATTACACCGGAACGTTGGCAATTGGTCAAGCTGAAGCTCTCGAGCAACTTCTTGGCCATCATGCGGGAAAACCCAGGACCACCTCCTATCACAAGCGACGCTGGCTAGCACCAAGGCCATGTCAAGCTCATCGCTTGCTCCAACCAGAGATCTCTCGATCTCTTCACCAAGGCCATCGATGGTTTAGGAGAGATTTGGCCAGGTGCAAAACTCGAGGTCGTATCTAAGGAAGACATTCCTAGTAGACCTCGAACTCGTACCTGGATTCCAGCCGAACCCACCTCTCCAGAAAGTATTCTGGAAATCATCCGGCTCAGCAACCCGACTCTTCCGACTCATGACTGGAAAGTCGCGAAACTGGAGGAACTAAGGGGTTCTTATAGATGCGCGTTAATTGTGATCAATAAGGAATCCCTTAATCCTCTGGCGCAGACGAAAGTCATGATTCGGTTCGGATTCGAGCCCATTCATTTAAGGGTGTACAAAAAGGATGAGCTGGATGCTGATAAGCAACCTCTTCCTCCTTTAACACCTGACATCACAACCTTGGATGTTGGAGCGTCGATATCCTTTCCAGAATTGGATAGCGACGACTCCAATCTGTCCGAAGTGACTACCAAGCTGTCGGTCTCCTCTTCTGACACACTGTCGGAAATGGAAACCGATGACGAAGCAATTAGAGGTTCTACACGATCAGAGATAGAAGATGAGCTCTTGGGCACATCTTCAGAATCGGAGGACCTCAACAACACCGTGGTGGAGGCGACTCTGGAAGACTGTAGCAATGATACGGTTTCTCCAGATTAATCTCCACCACTCAAAAAAGGCTTCGGCCGCACTCATTCTGCGTCTTTCTAAAAACGCAGAAGACATAATCCTAATCCAGGTACCATGGATTGTAAAAGGCGTGGTTCGTGGACTTAGGGCACCAGCATAAGCTCTGCTCTATACAATAGATAAAGGTAAGATCAGAACTCGTATATTAGTGAAACGTAGCCTTAATGTATTTCTACTTCCCAACCTCAGTGACCCCGACTTAACCGTTGGCAGACTAGAGACTGCCAAAGGCTCCTACTGGCTGGCATCGGCTTACTTTGGCCACGAACAAGTGGGCCCTCTCCCTGGGGATAACCTAGAGAGGGTGGTACTGGAAGCTGGAAGGCAAAAAACTGGCCTCATAGTCGGATGCGACGCTAACGCACATCATACGGTATGGGGCAGTACCGACATCAATGATAGAGGTGAGTCACTTTTAGACTATATTTTAAGTACTAACCTCTTAATTTGCAATATTGGCAATGAGCCCACTTTTATAACTATAAACCGACAAGAAGTGTTAGATATTACTCTTGTCTCCGACAGCATCACCCAAAGGCTAACAAACTGGATGGTATCGTCTGAACACTCCTTTTCAAACCACAGATACATCCAATTCAGTCTGAGTGATGAGCAGCCAACCAGCTTTCCGGAATTACCGGAAAACTGATTGGCCAAAATACAGAGGAATACTGTCGGAAACGATATCCTCTAAACTATCAAGTCCCCCGCGTGACACCAATGAGCTCGACATGAAAGTCAGGGAATTTACTCAGACTCTCAATAAGGTTATGGCCGCTTCCTGCCCTCTTATTCAACCAAGAGGCAAGAAAAAGCCACATTGGTGGACATCGGCACTGGGACTGCTCAGAAACCCCTGCAGAAAACTTTTCAACGCAGCAAAAAGCACAAGAAAAGTGACCGACTGGGACTCATATAAAGAATCCCTCAAATTATACAAAAAAAGAACTGAGGAAGGCAAAGCGACAATCCTGGAGGTCATTCTGCGACAAAATTACAGAAACCTCTGAGGCATCGCGGCTAAGAAAAATCCTCTCCACAAATCCTATGATGCCCAGCTGTTTGAAAAAAACCGATGGCTCTTGGACAACCTCAAGTGATGAATCACTCAACCTGCTTCTGGACACCCACTTTCCAGGTAGCTCCCAATTCGCGGCCAGTAGCAGCCCAAACCGGCCTACTGCAACCGTGACCAAAATTCATGGTCAGATTACGAGAGACAAACTGCTCTGGGCGCTGCATAGCTTCAAACCATACAAGTCTGCTGGTCCGGACGGTATTATACCTGCCGAGCTACAGAGATCCTCATATATTATTCTACCAGTGTTGGAAAATATTATGAGGAGCTGTGTAGAACTTACCCACATTCCACTGTTATGGAGAGAAGTCAATGTAGTATTCATTCCCAAAGCCGAAAAATGTTCTCATGTTGTCCCAAAGGACCTCAGACCTATAAGTCTATCATCATTCCTTCTGAAAACTTTAGAACGACTGATCGATATCCATATTCGAGCTAAAGTTGATCCAAGACTTCTGTCTACGGCTCAACATGCCTACTGTAAAGGAAAGTCGGTGGAAACGGCTTTGCACTCTCTGACTAGCCACATCGAACGATCCCTACAATATAAGGAGTACACAATGGTTGCTTTCCTAGACATAGAGGGCGCCTTTAACAACGTCAACACATCCGCAATCACGACTGCGCTGTCAACTCTGCAGGTAGACGGCTCACTTGGGGTAATCAGCTCTAATGCTAACAAGCAGAATAATCAACTCCAAACTGGGTGAGACTTCTGCTAAAAGATATGTCAGTAGGGGTATGCCGCAAGGCCCTTCAAAGTTTGCTCCACCATGTGCGTACCCATTACGACATGTGTTGCGTTAGGCCCGGCAGCAACGTGTAGATCTGGTCCACCCGCTTGGCCTGTTCTTGCACCTGCTTTTGCAGCTGAGCCATCTACCCTTGGATTGCGAGCAAGATGGCTAGCATGTTAGGTGCAGCTTCCGTTCTTCTCGGCGTTGGCGCCGGAGAAGCAACAGTCGCTTGCTGTACCGTAGTCCCACTACCTGACGCCATTTGGGCGTAGGAAATTTGGGACGTGGCGACTGGTGTTTGAAATCTGACGGGTGAACGTTTGAGCTCCACCTTCTGCTGCCGAGCCAGTTTTGCTTTCTTAATGTCGGCGAACTTAGGACAACCCCGATAGTTTGCGGTGTGTCCGACGTTTCCACATAACACGCACGAAAGCTGCGACCTATCGGATGCTCCGTCAACACCCAGAGCACACTCCTCGGAACTGTGGTTCTTAGCGCACTACACGCATCGAGGCTGCATTTGGCAGTTCGACGCGGCGTGCCCGAACCTCTGGCAGCGAAAGCATTGTATAATGCCTTCGCTCCTATTCAGTTTTTCCCAGTGAACCACTTGGTAGTCTAGGACATTGACACTCCTTAGACTATCCAGACGGCTTTCGGGACTGAGCTGCACCACGAAAAACGGCAGACTCCGTTTCTCCCGCCTGGCTCTAGCTGTGGTAAATGGCTTTACCCCCACAAACCTGAGTCCTTCGCACCCCTTCTCTTTGAGCAGTGCCAGGATCTCCTCAGGGTCAGTAGACGGTTCCAACCCTTTCAGCAGCATCGATTGCCGCTTTTCACACTTTGGTGTGAATGAGTAGTGCTCCGTCGTTGTTTCCTTTAGGAGCTCTTTCACTTTCGCGTAGCCCTCCACTGTGTTACAGTGGATGGCATGGCGATCGTTCCCCAATCTCTTTATGTTAAAATTATTACCAATGACCAACTTACACAGGTCCTTGGTAGCATTTACCTCTAGTTTATAGGTGTTGATCGGAGGCACCTTCTCCTTCTTCTTCTTCTCCTGCTGCTGCTGTTGTTGTTGTTGTTGTTGCTGCTGCTGCTGTTGTTGTTTTTGTTGTTGCTGTTGTTGTTGTTGTTGGTGTTGTTGTTGGTGTTGTTGCTGCTACTGCTGCTGTTTCTTCAGCTGCTGTGGTTTCAACTGTTGTTGTTCTTGCAGCAGTTGCTGCTGTTGCTTTTGCTGCTTTTGCTGCATTTGTTGTTTCGGCTGCTGCTGTTTATGTTGTTGCTGCAGTTGTTGTTTCTGCTCTTGCTGTTGGGAGCTCTCTACTTCTTGTTGCTCCCTCTGCCTGCGTGCAGTTTGCCGTTGCTTAATAGCAAGCACTTTTTGTTCCAGCTCTTGGATACTGGTTTTTATATTATTGATTTCTTCAACTTCGTCTTCCGACTCAGATGAAGCTAGAGTGGCAAAGTTGTTGGTGCCCTCCTCCTCTTTGTCATCTTCAGCTGTTAAAACAGCACTTTTTTTTTGGTTAGATTAGGAGGTATTTTCAATCTCTTCCTCCTTTTAATGGCTTTCGCCACGGTTATGGGAAGAGCGGGGCGCTCTCCACCATCCATCACGTGATTTTTGTTTGCCTTTTTTTTCTTTTTTTTTCTTATTGCTTGTTGGTTTTGATATGTATTACACAGTTGGAAAAAAAAATAAAAAAAAAAACAAGAAAAAAAGTTCCAAATTTCACTCGAGATTTGAACCCGTGTCCAACGATTTGTTGACTGGCGCCGCTAACCGCTGGGCCTCCGAGTGAATTGACAAAATTGCAACTAATTATATATATTTATTTGTATTTATACACTGAAAGCCGAAAGACCGAAAGACGTCTATTCTCACCGGAGATTTACGAACGACTGAGCAGAGTCCAAAGAACAGCATGTCTATGCACAAGCGGAGCCTTGCGGTCAACCCCCTCTGCGGCATTAGATATTCTGCTTCACTTGACACCCCTCGACATTTTTAGCAAGCAAGTAGCTACGACTGCAGCTATTCGCCTTAAAGCGACTAAACAGTGGACAAATAATTCATTTGGCCACGCCAATATTCTTAATCCTCACAGAGAACATCGATTACACCATACCTGAACTTTGGTTTGACAAAAACTTCCATGTAAGCTTCCCCTCTAGATCATTCTGGGAGGAGGATGCTTTCATGGGGGACAAGTCAATCCATCTCTACACAGATGGATCTAAAACCGATAGCGGAGTTGGTGGTGGTGTTTTCTCAGATAAGCTAAATCTAAGCCTCTCTTTCCGCCTTCCAAATCACTGTAGCGTGTTCCAGGCGGAACTTTTGGCGATTAAAGAAGCTCTGTCCTGGCTGAAGAAAAACGTGATATCTGCAAAGGATATCCGCATATTTTCGGATTGTCAGGCCGCCATAAAGTCCCTGGACTCGGTCTCATTATATTCTAAAACCGTCCTTGAATGCCGATCACCTCTCATGGAGATGGCAGAGCAGTTCAACATTCACCTTTGTTGGGTGCCGGGCCACAGAGACATCCCAGGGAACTGCAGACCCGATGAACTCGCCAAAATTGGAACCACTCTACCTATCCTACCGGACAAAGGTAGTATAGGTATACCAATCGCTACGTGCAAACTAACACTAAAGCTGGATGCCAATAAAAGAACGGACCTTAGATGGACTGCTGGACAAACATGTCTAGCAACCAAACAGATCTGGCCAAGGCTGGATCTGAGTCGATCTAAGTGTCTAATCCTTTTAGATAGGAAACATCTCAGCGCCATAATAGGTGTCATTACCGGACACTGCCTCATAGGCAAGCACGCAAGAAGGCTTGGCGCTTTTACTAATGATTTCTGTAGAAGCTGCATAGACGAGGAAGAGGAGGAGACAATCCCCCACCTTCTCTGCACATGCCCGGCTCTCTCCCAGAGAAGGAAGCTTTATCTAGGAGCTTTCTTCTACAACGACCTAAACGATTTAGAAAAAATAGACGTTAACAGTCTCCTATGCTTTATTATAAGCTCAAACTGATTCCAGTAGTATGAAGATCATAGATCCACGTGGCATCACAATGGGCCAATAGGCCTAAGTGGGTTGGTATCTCCAACATCCACTCTTACCTAACCTAACCTAACCTACTGCAGTTTTTTCATATCCCACTTAATTAAACACTAGTCATTACAAATATATACTAATTCCTTTAGTATACAAGTGATTGGAATGAGTTTAGAAAGAATGATGCATCTGTAATTTAAATGTTATAGAATATTCTCGCACACAATAGCTTGTCATAACTTAAACGACCTTTAAAGCGATCTGACTCTAATTGTTCTTTAAAAAAATTATAATATATTACTAACCTATCCCACTTTCAATTAAAAGAAATCAAGATCTATCAAATGTTAAGCCCGGAAATTAATATTTCGAGACCTTAGTCGGGTGTTTATCTAAGGAATGCGAATACGTAGATCTCATGCCTGACCGACGCGTCATTGTTAAAACCCCACAAATTGCTCTTGCTTCATGGATTAACTAGAATAACTGTATCGACTATGCAATATCAATTATTTTTCAATTAACAGTTCTCATCCAATGGCACACTTGAGATGATTTGAAAAAGCCATGCCAACCGTGGTAAACCGATCATCACGATTCTCCAAATGGTGCTGACATTGTGTGCATATTCGAAGTCAGGTGGACAAATTTCCATGAGGTTATTGCACTCTCCTCAGATTAGCCAAGATTAGCATGTTTCTAATGTTTTTAATCTAAAGTTCAACGTTTGCTGTGTTAGCATTTTGTGTTCGTTATTATTGTTTTTCAATTAATTCGAAATCGTTTCACCTTGAACTTGAAAATTGAGTTTACCAGTCTATGTAGATCGAAGTTGCCTGGTAATGACAATTTCCACGGATCATTAGTCATTCAGAGAACTTTGCTATAATCATTTACACATACATATATACCTATCGGATGACTCAAACCTATTTAGAATTCCTTTCATTAGATATTCTTGAATCGATGGAACTACACCATAAAGACACTAAAATCTGCCATAAGCTATAGATTGAGGAAGATAAAAAGGTAGAAAGATGGAAAGACATGCTAACAAAGCAGTAAACCGGATTCTCATTAGTTACATGTAACGTGTAATAACTTAATTACACCGTAATTGCATACCACAAACCGACCGATCGAAGGTTTAGGAAGACGACTGGCAATTGGAATCTCAGAATTATTTGGCGCCGTCGTCTGTACCTGAATTGCTAAAACGCTTCAACTCCAAAAAAAAGCACGCTCAGGTGTATGGAAATGAGTTTTCTGTCAGACACTAGATACTTTTTTTCACGTTCAAATTCTATACTTGTGACTAATTGATTTGGAGATTTTGATTTGAGGTTTAATTGAACTGGGTTGTATTTGTATTTTGCGTCATTAGGCAAATCAGCAGATTTTTCAAGTGCCAACCAGAGGCACATGTGAGCTCTCTTTGGATTCTTGAGAAAGGTATGTATGTGATTTTTACAAATCGAATGAAATGAAAAATTCCTCCCAGAGGAGATGCGTCAGCGACTGAATTTGTGTTAAGACACTCCTACGGGGTGATACAGTATCAGTTGTTAATCTCTTGGATTTGCGAATGAGTAATTGAAGTACTCAGTTTATTTGTACTTTTTTTCGGCGAGCCTCTGATTTTTGTAACTTGGGGGAATAATTAAAATTTCTCCCATGAAAAAGTTACTGCCTGTGGTTTGGAAGAGTGGAATTTTGATATGAGCTCTTTGAGAACTTTGTCCATACATTTTTTATTTCTGATCACATGATCAGGAAATGGAGCTGATAAGAAAGCAGGGGATTTTCTGTCTTCACTGTCGACATAAAGTTATAGTCGTGGCTTAGTCACCTTAGCTACTAGCTAATGAAATTCGCTTTGAAATCATGAAGGCAAATGTCTCCTAGAGAGGTAGTATCAAAAGAATGGCGTTAAGGAGTGTCACCAAAAATAAAACAAACAAGCCAAAGCTATAAAGTCCGTCAGAAATCCGCCAGGATCTGTAAGGGGCTTTATCGGTTCCGCTATCAACTCCAGCATGGAAATCAAATGAAGAATCACTCTTGGAAGGAGACCTTAACCAACTGCGTGTGCACAACTGTAAGTAGCTGGCAAAAGACCGCGCCAGCTGAGGAGGCATGTTAACAGAGGCCCTGATCCACCGAGGACTGTAGCGATCATCTTTTATTGCTCTGATAAGTGTAATCTATCTAACTAATCTTTTGAGAATAACTTTTTATACAAAGTGTTATTTGTTACTTCTTATTTTATTCTATTCACCTCTACAATTTTGAAGACAAACGATTAAGACCCCATAATCAGGTCCGAACTCCTCAGGGGGAAGAAGAGGGTAATAGTAGAGCTATTTGATAAACTCGTAGAACTTGCAACGTATTTGACCCCATCCTCACTAATATTCTTATTGCCCATTGACGGCACTCGTATTTGGCACCCACTATTCCACCATTTTGAAAAAGTGGATTCAATTACAAAAGATATCTTGCAATAGACGCATATATCTAATACTGCAGAAAGTTACTGAATCATTGTCACTTTCTCTTTTATATGACGATAGCCACAAGCTCTAAGTTCAACTTTCTACAGCTATCCACCAGCAATGTTAACTGTTGTTAGATATTTAGTTAGTTAAGATGGCAGCGAACTTTTGCTTTTACCGAGTACACCCTTTTTTGGTTTGCTTCTACTTCCAAATTATAAATAAGTAGGAATATAAAGGAATAGAAATGGTGCCCTAACCCATGTTCGACTTTAAAATAATATGTAGACAACTCTTTTGTAAAAAGCATTAAAAATATTGGGATCATCTCCTGCGGACTATTCAATCAATTAGATTTTATGCAGTCAGTCCGGGATGAAGGCGTGTATTGAACACATTGATTAATGGAGAATCCTGCTCTCTGATTCTTTCAAAATTTGATTTTGCCAATTTTGGCATTCCCTCAAATCTATTTTCACCTCATCAGAAAAATACGTCTTAAACCTTTGTATTAAGTTTTTTATGCCTACAAAAACATAGCACAGTCATATTATTTTCCAAAAATACGGATAGCAATGAGTTTGAGTACTACTCTCTTCGTTCAATTTTGAGTGATAGTTGAATGTATTTCTTTGAGTTCATAGAGGTGAAAATACACAAATAGATACCCCATTACCCTGAAAAAACCAAAATGATAGCACAGTACATTGAATTTGCATTGGGCATGTATATCTTTGACTATATTAATCTTCTTTTTTCTTTCCGCGGTGCTGATATTCATGCTCCATACTCACTGTTACAAAGTGTGAGTTATAAATCTTAAGTAGCATACCTTCTTCCATTCGCGAATTCTGTAGATGAATAGTTAATGCTTTAAAAAAAAAACAACTCATTGACACAATTTCATCTGCCGTCCATGATCAGATATATTCATTATTCATAGACTACACTCCCGGAGCGAAAGCTTTTTTCAGTTGTTGGTATGATAAGTAGATAGAAGATTTGCGGAGGATGTATGTACGGATGCTCTTGGGGAATGCGGTTTAAAGTTGTGTGCGAACTGTCAGAATGTAATGGCCATTCGCAATTCTGATGATGATTAAAAACCAGATGATGATTAAAAACCAGTTCATTGCGGCTCAACTAACCTGTCATCAAAAAAAAAACACTTCATCGTCAGCATCCTATCAGCTCGCATAAATATATGAATATATCCGGATTTAGTCACTCCAAAGTGTAATGCAGAAATTCATTCTCAAAACCATTTGTTGTTCGTTTGCCGTATTCAAAGGTGCATTTAATCATATTTTGTGAGGTTCAGAGCAAGTTATTTTTACAACTGCTATGCCACAGACCAACTGACACTTATCTTTCTTCCTAGGATGTAATTGAGAGGGTGTTGTTAGTTTTTCTCTATCTCTTATTTCCGGTACTTTTAGTCTAAGAGCCCACCGTATGGTGTCCTAAGGCATCGACACCAAGGATGAGTTGCATATGAAATGAAAGTTTAGTCGAGAAGTATTCAAAATTACCAAAGGTTGTCGGGAATTGTTGCCCATGACTTAAAAAACGAAGCTACTTCCGGTACGTTATTTTTTTTTAACTTTTCATAGGGATAAAGCAAAAGAATAAATGAGTACTTCGAAAGACCACATTAAATAGTTCTTGAAGATATTGGGTTGGCAGTTCCAATCCGCCCTGACAACGCAACTTTTAACTACGCATATTTTTCGATTGACTATAGGCATAAAGATCAATGTTGGTATGGGTATCTTATTAAAGCTGAGATCTTACCATTTACAAATACATAGGGTTGTCTTTAATAATTTGGCCACATGTATAGACAACCCATGATTTTAGCGCAATTAACGTATAAAGTGCAGTACTAAGTCATAGGTATTTTTATGTATTTCTCGTTTTTAAAAGAAGCCACGCTTGGGTATGCATTTGGCATACGTTAAAATAATATTTATTTTCAAGACATGAATGATATTACAAAATTATTTCAATGAATAGTTCATTTTTATTGGCAGAAATCAGTAAACTTTCAAGTTTAAACAAGGAAATACTTAAATCTAACTTAATTTTTAACAAAATAGTTTAACACACTTAACAAAAATGTACACATTTTCTTCCCTAGTCTGAGTCAGAATCTGAATCGCCAAAAGTCTCATTTAATAGATCATCCTTTTCTTCGTTATCTATTTGCAGAATATCATCTACATTTAATGGTGTTGGGTTTCCTAAAAACCATAGCGGTTCAAGCCGTTCTTTTAATACCCAACCACACTCTTGCGCGTTCATTATACTGCAAGTGGCATTTGTAGCATTCTGCCACATTACGTTTACGTAAACAGTACACACATTTTTTTGTTTTAAAGAATTCCAGCATGGAGGAATGAGACTAGAATTAAAACCTTTAATGTTCTTTTTGAATAATTTCTCATTTTTTGACGAAGCATTTGTCATCCAAAGTTCTTTACTCGGAAATTTATACATGTTACCTAACAATATTACTAAAATGTCTATATCTGAAGCCTTTACTATGATTTTTGAATTTTCAGAACATTTACTTATATGAAAGATAATTCGCGTATCTGCTTCCTCGTGGAAACATTCGAAATCATTTTCCTGGGCCTTAATGACATGATTTCCTTCTAAATGGTATGAATAACATTGCTCTTTAACTGTGATATATACTTTTTTATTTCCAAGTATACATGCCATCGAACTGTTTCCCCAATAATCTGACAAGAACTTCACAATTGCTTCTTTGAATCTACTATTTTTCAAACTTTTAATGAAATTGTTTGGCCTGGCTTGTTGCGGTCCAATAGTGGAATAGTGAACATCCTACTCATGTCTACTGTAGTGCTCAGCGCCTTTTATTGAAGGTGATATATATCTATCGAAAATCAAATGTATTTCAGAAGAACTTGTAGCGCAAATTTTTATTAAAATTGCTTCAGCAATTTTTCCGAAAGTTTGCGACACGGATGGTCCCAAAAGATGTAAAAAGTAAAAACCATCAATAATCTCTACATCTGCCAATACAGGCTTTGAAGGTTCAATATAAGATTTCAAGGTTCTAGCAAGAACAGATTTATCAGTTTTATGCATCTCTCTTGTGGGTTGACAGAGAGCTGGTGGTACAGGAGCTAAAGGATAATAAAGGCAAAGTTCTTAATTAATTTTTTTTTCAAGGGCAATCGCTAAAAGGCGCCCAATAATATCTCGCTCCATTTTAATTATTGCGTGCTTACTCACGTCAGTTTGAACTCTTTTGATGCAATCTGCTATAAAATTGAGAATAACATTGCGTTTAATTGGTTTTTGAAAACGATCTGCGATCGTCTCACACTCTGTTATGAAATTGAGCTTTTGGTGCCGGCCCATTTCTTCACATTTAATAAAAAATCAGCTACTTTAGAAGAGACTGATCTGCCTGTTGTAATATTAAACAATTCATTTTTATGGAGATTTGAGTCAAACGGATTTATATTATCTTTTATTGTGCTGACAATGCTATCAAGAACTGTTAGGTCCTTGCCAATTCTAGTTGTATGCAATTCTTGGGATACATCATCTTTGCGGTTAATTTTAATATCCTCTTGCAACTGCGTTATAATTCTAGTTCGCATACTATGGCTAAGGGCCCAACGTTGCCTGGCTAAAATAGAATTTGTAAAGTGACTTATACCAGTTAAAGAATTAGCAGCGTCAGCATTAATAGTTTGCTCAGTTGCCAGATCGACAGGTGATCTCGAAAAATTTATTTTGTTTTTTTATTTTTACACCAAATGCGCCCAGCTTAAATTCATTCAACAATGGTGATTCCCTTAATTTTAAATCTGCTAAATCACTTAACTGCTTTAATGACCATCTTGCATAGTTTGGCTGATTAAATGAAAATAATAAATTAACAAGTTCAAAAGTTGAATCAATATGCAACGCGTAGTCACTAGTTCTAATGCTTCGAGAGAAACGAAAGAAAGTGTTAAGAAAATCCACGTACTGGATATAGTATTGAGCAGTTTTTCCGTGTTTACCTGTCAAAGTTTCAGAACGAAATTTCCGGTAACACTTCAAAACATTGCTTAGCCTATATGGTTGCGTTAATTTTTCATATGGTTCAATGTGATTCTACATTAAATGCATTAAATCGTCATCAAAACTGTCTGGAATCAATTCATACTGCCCTAGGAAAGTCGCAAAATGCAACATTTGCAATGCGCCTGAAAGCAATGGGTGAATTCCCTTACATCTGTTAAAATGCTTACAATCAATGAAACCGTTGACTGAACCTGCAGCTAAAACCACAGATTGAACTAAAATGTCTACGAAATTTATAAAAATTTTGTTAAAATCAGGACTACAATCGTTTTGGATTTGTTTAGCCATTTTAGCAATTGCCAAATCATAAATTACAATAATATGTTCCTCATTACACTCATTACAAGAGTTTCATTAATGACGTTATACGCAGTATGTGATAAGTTTATCTGAGGCAGGTAAGCTATTTTTTGAAATTCACTATTATCGATAACAGTTTTGCAATTATATCCAATCGACATGGCACAAGTGCTAACTACTGATAAGGTAATTGCCCACATCAAATCTTTTAGAACGGCAATTTCTTTTTCAGTTTTACATTCTTTACATTTCTGCCAATAAAAATGAACTACTCGTATTCGCTGAAATAATTTTGTAATATCATTCATGTCTTGAAAATAAATATTATTTTAATGTATGCCAAATGCATACCCAAGCGTGGATTCTCTTAAAAATGAGAAATACACACACATAATTGCCATTTGCGGTATCGATTATGAAGAAAATACCTATGACCTAGTACTGCACTTTATACGTTAATTGCGCTAAAGTCATGGGTTGTCTTTACATGTGGCCAAATTATTACAGACAACCCTATATATTTGTAAATGGTAAGATCTCAGCTTTAATTTGATACCCATACCAACATTGGTCTTTATGCCTCTAGTCAATCGAAAAGTATGCGTAGTTAAAAGTTGAGTTGTCAGGGGTACATGGGCGGAATGGAACTGCCAACCCAATGTCTTCAAGAACTATTTAATGTGGTCTTTCGAATGGTTACTCATTTATTCTTTTCCTTTATCCCTATGAAAAGTTAAAAAAAACAAACGTACCGGAAGTAGCTTCGTTTTTTAAGTTATGGACAAAAATTCCCGACAACCTTTGGTAATTTTGAATACTTCTCGACTAAACTTTCGTTTCATATGCAACTCATCATTGGTTTGGATGCCATCATACGGTGGGTTCTTGTATTATTTATTAGATCCTAGCGTCGTGCGAATAAGATCTCTGGGAACTCTACGGAAAACTCATTACGGATCATTGACAAATCCTTAAAACGCCACGATTTTTCTTCATCAGTATCTATAAACTTTGAATCGCATGTCAAATTGTCAAATTCGAACTCACAACCCACAGCAGAAGTAATGTTACTTCTCAAGAGTTCAACAATTTGCATCTTTTCTTATTAGAAAACGCAGCTGCTAATTTGCTTATGTTCGAATTTCCGGTATTACAAATTTTACTTACAAATTTTAACCCGCTCTCTTCAGTGTGTCAGCCCTTCTGAACTTTTTCGCATATTAAAATATGGCATTAGAAAATATTTTAAGTACCTGTGCAAAGTTTCTAGGACCCATGCGCATTTTATTGTTTCCGCTTGCATTCGCTTCTTTTGCAGTTTGTATTCAAGACGCACTCTATCATTTTTGGTATTTCAATGATTAATGGCACTGACTGATACAGAATTTTATTAAATGGCTCTCTTGATTAACATATTACGAATACTCGTAGTCAATAGTCGACCCAGTAGGAAAACAAGTAGTGCTTTCTATGTTTTCACCTGCACTTTGCCCTTTCTTCAATGAACCTTCAATGTCCAGTATATCAACAAAAAAGGAGCACACATTTTATTCTTTTATTATTGACCAGATTCTTCGTGTCTTACTGTACCTCTACATTAACTTGATTAAACAACTTCATTTTCATCATTGAACAAAAACAGAAAAGTAAAAACAATATCAAATTTGTGAATAGCAAAATCTGTAAAGCGTAGAAAAGGATATTTAGATATCCATAGATGTGTCATAAATTTATGCATATACGAGTATAGGAAAGCGCTTTCCGCTCTTATTGAAAAAAATACAAGAACAGACAATGATGGAGACACACCTGTCTAAAAATACAAGTTTGAAGGCTTGATACACATAAACACGTTCAAGATAAAATTCATGTACTCTGAAGATTATCTGACGAGAATTCATTTTAAGAAGAAACATAATTCGTATGCTTACAGTATTTATTTTTGAGAATCTTTAAAAAAAGCTTAGTTAGATATTTTTTGTAGTCATTTTACAGGATTATAGGCACTCATTTTAACTGGTTTCCTTCACAAGGTACATAGTGACTCTAGACTTTGTTTATTTATTGAAAATTGACTCATAGTGCCGGAAAAATGCATCTCTAAAATAGATGAAGGGGTCAAACTCAAGCGGCAAAGTGTTGGCATTGATTTTTACCTATTTGTAAGCTCAGCTGAAAAAGGCAGTGATTCTGTTCTCTTGAATGAAATTATAGCACTACGGCGAGAAATCAGAATGATGATATTTATATCATGCCCTATACACAATTACTTTACCGAAACATGTGATTTGCGCTTGAAATGGATGTTACGAGACTTTAAATTTTAGTCAAGGAGGAACATTTTAGCTAAATAGGGACATTTAGAAAATATGAATAATCAGAATATGAATATACACAAAGAAACTTGTTTGACGTCAGCATGCCTTCAAAAAGAAAACCTAGCTATCATAAGATTGTTAGTAACAAAATGACCAGCAGCATAGTGACTGAATAAACTAAGAACTGGAGGCCACCCAGTCTTTCAACAACTTAAGGGTACACAAACCACTTGAGCGCGCGCTCATTAAAAAAAAAAAAAAAAAAAAAAAAAACAACCAATACTCGATTTACATTCTCCATTCATCTGCATGGTGTGCAGATACACGTATTCATGTATGTATATCTAAGAAGTAGAATTCGTGTATTGTCCTTGCATACTGAGAGCTACTAGGATAGGTTAGGGTAGGTTAGTGGGTTGATGAGGTATCTGAGCCGAGTGTGTTCTATACCTCATCACACTTAGCTATACAGAATAAGTTTCGCGTTAGTTGTCATTTGGTTCCTGATCGTGTCTAAGCCATCTTGTTGCATCCGCGAATCTGAAAAAAGAAGATAACTCTGAGAAGTCGTGGAAGTAATAACTTCCTAAAGTCCTTTGTCTCAAATTACTGAGGTTGTGACAGTGAGCCTATGTCCCCATAGCCTTTACAGAGGTCGTAGTCAGTAAGGCGCAGCTTTATTCCATGCGCCCCCAGGAAATTATGGCCCGTGATAAATCCATCAAGCATAGATAGTTCGGCTCTGCTTCTTAAGAGAATTTTACATGTTCTGGATTTACCGATTTCCGGCCATAATTGTCTTGAGGTCTTTCCACCTTTTTTGGCTTCTATTTGTGTCACTCACTCTTCACTCCACTTGTGTTCTCATACCGCAGGGTGGAGGTTTGTTACTTTGATCTGTCAGTTCCCCTTCTAGGGAGGATTCTTCTTGAGCTGGCTTGTCTGCATGTTCATTACCTGCCACATCTTTGTGGCCAGAGACCCAGCATAGCGTAATCTTATGCTGAACAGGAACAGCCTTAACCTCCTCACGAGACCCTTCGATTTGATTTTGACTGCTGCGATGGCCTTAATAGCAACCTGGCTGTCAATAAATATAGTAATATCCTCGTGGGATATTGCCTTTATTGACGCAAGTTTGACTTCTACTTGCTTCTACTATATCCAATATCTCAGCCTGGAAGACAATGTGCCACGTGAGCATCATTAGTTCAATTGATCGGAGAGGATTCCGACGCCGGTTCCTACCTCTATCTTTGCTCCGTCCCTGAAAATGGATACCGAGTCTGCTACCATTTGGTTCCTATCCCATTCCTCTATGCTTGGAAAAATGCAGGGGTGGCCTTTCAAGTTTGGTTTCCACCCATTAAGCTTACTCAACCTTAAAGTTCTTTCTTTTTTCTTTTCGCAGCAGATAATTTCATGTATAGATCTAGCGGCAAGAGGCCAAGTATATTTTCTCTTTCTCATGGCATGAGTCGTGCCTATACATGCAATTTTCTGTACTTTTGTCATTAACCTAAGGTTGCTAGTTTTATTTGTAGATTGTCACCATACCAAGCTATAGGTTAAGTTGTGTCTGACGATAGCCATGAACATCTATAGAATAGTTTTGGAGGCGATCGTTGCTTTCTTCACACGTTCTTCGATATTGAGCTTCCAACTCAGTTTACTATCTAGTACGATACCTAGGTATTTAGCACTATCCAACAGTCGGGGGTTAACGCATCTGTGAAGGGAAGGTAAAATTATGGCATTATCCTTTTATGTGTGAATAGAAAAAGCTCTGTCTTTTTCGGGTTGATTCCCAGCCAACAGAGCTTGGCCCATTCTCCAAGAATTGTAAGGGCATAGTTTAGAATTTCACTGATCGTGGGGAAAAACTTGCCGCTGGCCATAGAAACCACATCACCCGCGTATGAAGTGGCTTTCATTCCCTTCCTCTTCAGATTCAGAAGTATTTTATTATCAACTAGGGTCCACAGAAGAGGTGATATCACTTCTCTTTGAGGTGTGCCCCTTAAGGTGGTGGTCAAGCAATTTGTCCATTTTGAGTCTGTTGAGAACATAAATTGTTTGATCTATCTCTTCTGTAAAGTTTTCCCAGTTGGTATTTTTAGGATTTTTTGACAGTAGAGGGAGTCCGAAGATACCTTCTGGTTGCCTACGGCCAGGGCGTCAGAACTACCGTCTATTGTTCACTACAAAAGTTTATTCATTACCGTGGATAGCAGTCGATTCATACGGCATACATGTCAAGGCAAGCTTGCGCAGCGGTTTATTCGGCCCCTTATAGCTGACTACTGCCTGGTCGTTATTGCTTAGAAGCCTGGAGATAGATAATTTGATATTAGTTTTTGCAAATTTACAGACTCTAATTCTATTTTGAGTGTCTGATTCGGCCTTGTAAGTGACCAATTCGGCTAATTTCAGCCCTCCGAGGTTATCCAAAGTTCCTGGATGTGGGCGATGTCAATGTCTTATTAATTAATAGGATTAATAGACAAGTTTCGCGCTGGCCACCTTACTGGCTACTCATAAGTGCGCGTTTTTGTGGCAACATGGAATTGTGGGTGGCCGTGGCTCAAGTGGTAGTGTTGACTTCCCATTCGGACGGTTCGGGGTTCAATACCAGCCGTGACCGAAAGACATTTTTTCAGGCAACTGAAATCTCGTGAGGTGAATGGTTGCCTAAATACAAGATCAACACAATTTACACTAATAATTTAGTCTCCCCATTAAATGTTGGTTGCCACCCATGGAGCGAAATAACCACTGAGTCCAAATATCTTTCTCTCTCTCTCTCTCTCTATCCAATTTTCCGAAAAACTTAAAACGTGCTCCGGCATTGTGAGAGTAGTCATACCCTCTTGAGTGTTAAGTTCTACAAACAAAAAAAAGGCAACGGCAAATAAATCGGAAATATTGTACATAGAAACGATCTTTTACTAAACTAGACTTCTAACAGGTTCAGAGAGGGCCCTTTAAGAATGATGATATTCCACATTGCGCTCTCTTTAAAAACTTGTCACAGTATTTAGAAAAAGGTTATTTTCACTTCGTTTACATAAGTACACATACGAGTATATGGTTACGGATAGTTCATGAAAAGTTCACGAAAAAAGATGTAAAGCAAAATGGATGGAAAATCTAAAACAAAGACGTTGTATTAGGACGATTAGTAACAAAGTGGAAACAATGATGGAAACTCTAGCAGATACCAGTGCCATGGATTGCCGAAATACCAAATACGTCATTGCATAGGCCGCTTATCTGTGATGAAAATGAGACATAAATATCCAAAACCGGTGTCGAGAAAAAAGCAAAACGGACCATAATATATGTATGTATTGCTAAAAGGGGTTAGGAAAGGATATTTTGAATCCTCATCGATACCTGACGCACTGCTTCATATTATTCATGTTGTAGGTTTTGGCATCATTAAAATTGAATTGAAAATATAGATTCATATCTTTCTATCATCATCGTCTCGCCTCGAATCTGGGAACTGCGATTCGAAAATCTTCTTGGCTAAAACAATGTGGTTGATAAATTGTAAAATCAAAAAAATTTAGGGTTAAGTTTGTTCTCCAAGTTCTTCTACCGCGAGCATCGAACTTGTCGAGTTGTAGAGGCTGAGTAGGGTCAATGAATCTCGAGAAGAAATTCTCCAGACGAGTCCTGAAACCAAAGGATGCTCCCCCACTCCCCAACTCCCAAAGCACTCCATCATTCCCCTGGGCTGGATCAAGGTGTTATACGACCCGTGCCGAAGATCAACCTGGCTGAGGCCCCAGTATCTCCAAAAATAGCTCAGTCGCGAACGGAGTATCCGGATACCTGGCGACCTCCGGATTAGCTAGCCTTATGTGTATACGGCGGATCTCTATACAGATGGACACCCCTTTCTCCGCTACTCGTGGGACCATTAATGGATAATAACCAAAAAACAAAAACCGAGGCCGGTACTCCTTCATTACCGGGCGGTGGAACGGTGACTACACCGACTTGCCGGTGCAAGGCTCCTACATTGCCGAGAGGAGGCAAAACTGTGGCAGGCCATGGTGCGCCATCCTCTAAAGGCAAAGGGAACGATCCAAAAAATAAGAATTCAGGAAGTGTTAGGACTGTGGCAAGCCATGGTCTTATCACTTCCTCCACCCCTAGCAGCAGCAAGTTTGTGGCAGGCCACGGACTTGTCGCGGCTACCAAAACTCATTCAGGGAGTGTTAACACTGTGGCAAGCCATGGTCCTATCACTTCCTCCGCCCCTAGCAGCAGCAAGTTTGTGGCAGGCCACGGACTTGTCGCTGCTACCAAAACTCCTTCAGGGAGTGTTAAGACTGTGGCAAGCCATGGTCCTATCACTTCCCCCGCCCCCAGCAGCAGCAAGTTTGTGGCAGGCCACGGACTTGTTGCTGCTACCAAAACTCCTCCCTCCAAGGAGGAATCTGGAGCTCAGCCGCATCGGCAAGCTCCGTCTATGGCGCTCTACATAAGACGCCGAAATGCTTCACCCATCATCAAAACCTTCGGATCCATTCCGGAGGTTGAGAGAAGTGCGGAAATAAAGAGCAAGGTTGAGCGGACTAAAAAAATCCTAAAAGACGGATTTCCCACTGCTTCCACTGCTCCCAAAACGTCAAAAGACTCCTCTAAGCGCCAGAGATCGTTGGAGGAAACCATACCGGTTTCCAAGAGGCCCAAAACACACAGTTCTACAACAGCAGATCTCTGAGGTCTTATAACGAAGTCCTAAAGGACGCATTGGTGATCGCGGTGATCGACAGGAGCGATACCGACGGTTCCATTACACCGGAACGGTGGCAATTGGTCAAGTTGAAGCTCTCGAGCAACTTCTTGGCCATCATGCGGGAAAACCCAGGACCACCTCCTATCACAAGCGACGCTGGCTGGCACCAAGGCCATGTCAAGCTCATCGCTTGCTCCAACCAGAGATCTCTCGATCTCTTCACCAAGGCCATCGATGGTTTAGGAGAGGTTTGGCCAGGTGCAAAACTCGAGGTCGTATCTAAGGAAGACATTCCTAGTAGACCTCGAACTCGTACCTGGATTCCAGCCGAACCCTCCTCTCCAGAAAGTATCCTGGAAATCATCCGGCTCAGCAACCCGACTCTTCCGACTCATGACTGGAAAGTCGCGAAACTGGAGGAACTAAGGGGTTCTTATACATGCGCGTTAATTGTGATCAATAAGGAATCCCTTAATCCTCTGGCGCAGACGAAATTCGGTTCGGATTCGAGTCCATTCATTTAAGGGTGTACAAAAAGGATGAGCTGGATGCTGATAAGCAACCTCCTCCTCCTTTAACACCTGACATCACAACCTTGGATCTTGGAACGTCGATATCCTTTCCAGAATTGGATAGCGACGACTTCAATCTGTCCGAGGTGACTACCAAGCCGTCTCCTCTTCTGACACACTGTCGGAAATGGAAACCGATGACGAAGCAATTAGAGGTTCTACACGATCAGAGATAGAAGATGAGCTCTTGGGCACATCTTCAGAATCGGAGGACCTCAACAACACCGTGGTGGAGGCGACTCTGGAAGACTGTAGCAATGATACGGTTTCTCCAGATTAATCTCCACCACTCAAAAAAGGCTTCGGCCGCACTCAATCTGCGTCTTTCCAAAAGCGCAGAAGACATAATTCTAATCCAGGAACCATGGATTGCAGAAGGCGTGGTTCGTGGACTTAGGACACCCACATACGCTCAGCTCTATACAAGAGACAAAGGTAAGATTAGAACTTGTATATTAGTGAAACGTAGCCTTAATGTATTTCTACTTCCCAACCTCAGTGACCCCGACCTAACCGTTGGCAGATTAGAGACTGCCAAAGGCTCTTACTGGCTGGCATCGGCTTACGTTGGCAACGACCAAGTGGGCCCTCTCCCTGGTGATAACCTAGAAAGGGTGGTACTGGGATCGGGCCTCATAATCGGGTGCGACGCTAACGCACATTATACGGTATGGGGCAGTACCGACATCAATGATAGAGGTGAGTCACTTTTAGACTATATTTTAAGTACTAACCTCTTAATTTGCAATATTGGCAATGAGCCCACTTTTATAACAAAAAACCGACAAGAAGTGTTAGATATTACTCTTGTCTCCGACAGCATCACCCAAAGGCTAACAAACTGGATGGTATCGTCTGAACACTCCTTTTCAGACCATAGATACATCCAATTCAGTCTGAGTGATGCTCCCCCCCCGCCAACCAGCTTTCCGGAACTACCGGAAAACTGATTGGACAAAATACAGAGGAATACTGTCGAAAACGATATCCTCTGAACTATCAAGTCCACCGCGTGACACCAATGAGCTCGACATGAAAGTCAGGGAATTTACTCTGACTCTGACTCTCAATAAGGCTATGGCCGCTTCCTGCCCTCTTATTTAACCAAGAGGCAAGAAAAAGCCACATTGGTGGACATCGACATTGAGGTCATTCTGTGACAAAATTACAGAAACCTTTGAGGCATCGCGGCTAAGAAAAATCCTCTCCACAAATCCTATGATGCCTAGCGGTTTGAAAAAAACCGATGGCTCTTGGACAACCTCAAGTGATGAATCACTCAACCTGCTTCTGGACATCCACTTTCCAGGTAACTCCCAACTCGCGGACAGTAGCAGCCCAAACAGGCCTACTGCAACCGGGACCAAAATTCATGGTCTGATTACAAGAGACAAACTGCTCTAGGCGCTGCATAGCTTCAAACCATACAAGTCTGCTGGTCCGGACGGTATAATACCTGCCGAGCTAGATATTATTCTGCCTGTGTTAGAAAATATTATGAGAAGCTGTGTAGAACTTATCCACATTCCACTGTTATGGAGAGAAGTCAGTGTAGTATTCATTCCCAAAGCCGAAATATGTTCTCATGTTGTCCTAAAGCACCTCAGACCTATAAATCTATCATCTTTCCTTCTGAAAACTCTAGAGCGACTGATTGATATCTATATTCGAGCTAAAGTTGATCCAAGACTTCTGTCTAGGGCTCAACATGCCTACTGTAAAGGAAAGTCGGCGGAAACGGTTATGCTCTCTCTGACTAGCCACCTCGAACGATCCCTACAATATAAGGAGTACACAATGGTTGCTTTCCTAGACATAGAGGGCGACTTTAACAACGTCAACACATCCGCAATCACGACTGCGCTGTCAACTCTGCAGGTAGACGACTCACTTGGGGAGCTGATTAATCTAATGCTAATAAGCAGGATAATCAACTCCAAACTGGGTGAGACTTCTGCTAAAAATATGTCAGTAGGGGTACGCCGCAAGGCGGTGACCTCTCTCCCCTTCTCTGGAACTTAGTAGTTAACGAACTACTGATATACCTGGAAGCGGGTGGTAGCAGAGTGATTGCCTATGCGGATGACGTTGCCATAGCCGTCTCAGGAAAGCATCTAAATACCATTAAAGAACTCCTCCAAGTAAATCTCAACAGATTAACCCGCTGGGCAGATCGCTGTGGCTTAGGAATAAACCCCCATAAAACTGATCTTGTCCTCTTTTCTCCATCTCTACACAGATGGATCTAAAACCGATAGCTCAGTTGGTGGCGGTGTTTTCTCAGATAAGCTAAATCTAAGCCTCTCTTTCCGTCTTCCAAATCACTGTAGCATGTTCCAGGCGGAAATTTTGGCGATTAAAGAAGCCCTGTCCTGGCTGAAGAAAAACGTGATATCTGCAAAGGATATCCGCATATTTTCGGATAGTCAGGTCGCCATCAAGTCCCTGGACTCGGTTTCATTATATTCTAAAACCGCCCTTGAATGCCGATCATCTCTCATGGAGATGGCAGAGCAGTTCAACATTCACCTTTGTTGGGTGCCGGGCCACAGAGACATCCCAGGGAACTGCAGACCCGATGAACTCGCCAAAATTGGAACCACTCTACCTATCCTACCGGACAAAGATAGTATAGGTATACCAATCGCTACGTGCAAACTAACACTAAAGCTGGATGTCAATAAAAGAACGGACCTTAGGTGGACTGCTGGACAAACATGTCTAGCGACCAAACAGATCTGGCCAAGGCTGGATCTGAGTCGATCTAAGTGTCTGATCCTTTTAGATAGGAAACATCTCAGCGCCATAATAGGTGTCATTACCGAACACTGCCTCATAGGCAAGCACGCAAGAAGGCTTGGCGCCTTTACTAATGATTTCTGTAGAAGCTGCATAGACGAGGAAGAGGAGGAGACAATCCCCCACCTTCTCTGCACATGCCCGGCTCTCTCCCAGAGAAGGAAGCTTTATCTAGGAGCTTTCTTCTACAACGACCTAAACGATCTAGAAAAAATAGACGTTAACAGTCTCCTACGCTTTATTATAAGCTCAAACTGGTTCCAGTAGTAAGAAGATCATAGATCCACGTGGCATCACAATGGGCCAATAGGCCTAAGTGGATTGGTATTTCCAACAGCCACTCTTACCTAACCTAACCTAACCTTGTTCTCCAAGTTAAAAAATTTAAGCTTTCTGTTCTCCGATTAAAATCAACACATTGACAGATATTTCTTTGTTGATACTTGATATATAACAGATATGTTCTTTGATTTTGTCTATTCCAGGGGAGCCGAGGTAAGGAACGTTACGTTTTATTCCTTTCCACCAAGTAAGCAGAGGTAACGAACGTTACATTTTATTCCTGTCCACACAGACCTACCTATGTGACCAACTGCGGAGTTAGAGTGCTGAAACTCATTATTTCTGATCCTTCGCAATTAGTTCCAAGTCATCAGGGACTTGTCTCATCGCTAGTAACGTTAATGTAACTAGACAACTGCTCCTTATGGCACTAGGCAAGGTTAGGTTACATTTTAGGAGAGAAGACTCTACTTGTAGTAGGTCAAGTTCGACTCGTTGTAATCCTAATGCTCAAATCAATATCATCGTTACGTTCGGACATTTGCAACTGAATGTTTTACTAGACCTGAGTACATTTAATCACAACCTAAGCCAAAAACTACTGTTAATTGTCACCGTTTTCGGATATCCACAACCGCATAGTACTTAGATTATTACCAACCTCACGACTTGTGAACAGTCATATTACCAACATTTATTTATCTTAATATTTCTCATACAATTTTCCAACGATTCTTAATTTAGATACAGCATCTTTGCATTACTGATAAAAATAGATTATTACATGCATCTTTGTACTAAACTGCGGATCTTTATAACCTATGAGAAAACCACAAATCTTTGAGAGCTTGCAAATCTTTAATCAATATACGGTAATTATGGTCACATACGAGGAGCTTACATCTAACTAATGAGGTAACGATATTTATTAAGAATTTAAAAAATAGTTTTAGTTTCAAAAATCGCAAATTTCCAGAATGAAATGATGAGATAATAACTCCACGCTTTTATTTTTATGAGGTAGGATGAGATTTAAGAAGCAATACTTTCTTGTTTGTCTTTCAAACGCCTACAATTCTGTTTCCTTGAGTAAGTTTATTATACATATAGTTAAGTGTTGAGGTCTTAGCTTCCTCCAGATTTGCAACTTGAATCTACAGGTTTCTACGACCAAAAATTGAATAATATAACAAATATACTCGTATGTAGGTGTTACTTACGGCTAGAACATTAAGGTTCCTAACCGAGGTGATCATAAATGAAACCATGATGGAACCTTTCTATCATCTATCTCTCGCTAATTCTAGCTGCGACAATATGCCCCGGGTCGTATCTGATTCTCTGATTAATATCAAGTTACCGATTGTGCCATTTTCAATTATTTCCCGCTGTTCGGCCAATATTGCCGAAGACGCATTTTTTTTTTTTTTTTTTTTTTTAAAACTTAGCTCTCAAGTGGGTATGAATACATTTAAAGTGCCTGAGCACGTGTTGAGTTTTTTTTGGAAAATGTGATAGAGAGAAAGAAAGATGTTTAGGCTCAGTAGTTATTTCGCTCCATGGGTGGCACCCAACATTTAATGGTTAGACTAAATTCTTAGTAGAGGTTGGCTTGTTGTTGATTTCTAGTCATCTATTCATCTTACTTGATTTTCGTTAACTGAAAAAATGAGTATGTCGTGCGAGGCTGGGATTCGAACAGCGAATCTTCCAATTTGGAAGCCAGTCCACTACCACTTGAGCCACGGCTACCCGCATAAAGTGAAATGTGTTTGCTGCTGACTCAAACCGTGCTATTTCAATAACAATATATGACAAGACTCATCTTTATGCTTAGCCGTCACTCACCAACTATTAATGAAATGCTGACGTATAACGCTAAAGTAGTCTGATATTAGCATTTGGAATAGCACAATTTGTTTCTAACTTTCTACAATAAACTGTGTATATATATATCATACCTTCCATCTGGTTGCCCATGTCATACTTTCTAGTTATACTTACGCAGTAGCAGAATGAGTGGTTGGCTCAAATCTCTTGTGTATACGGTCGGATACGATAAGGAATACAAACAAGTCCTAAAAGAACAGGCAGAGATCTGGAATGAAGGAACTAGTTGTTCTCTAAGCTTAACTTACTTGGTACGCCTCCAAATCGTCTAAAATTTCTGACTTGTTGACATAGACCATAGACTTAATTTAGTCCAATTGATAGAACCATTGCTGGTCGATCTCCGAATTTCGCCTCATATAAGTTGATTATCGCACGCTAAGTGTAGTAAGTGACACCGCCTGTTGAAACCATAAATCATATAAGCCGGCCTGCTTACTTACTTACTTAGGTGTCGCTACAGTTCGGGGTGAACCTAGGGCTCAACTGGCAAGCCTCCCCAGTTAGTCTGGTTTCTAGCTAACTGCCTCCAGTTGTGCACTTCAAGTCGGTTGAGGTCCCCTTCTACTTGTGTGTGCCACCTAAAGTAAAGTCTTCCTCTACTCCGTTGTCCCTCCAGGTCAGATTCGAAGATTCTGCAGGCTGGAGCATAGTTGTCCTAGCCATTTAAAGCGACTGATGCGCAGTTATCTGACTGAGGAAATCTTCATCCGCTGTCGATAGGGTCCATGCTTCTGCATTTTGCCAGCTTCCATTTCAATACCAGCTAACGCACCTGTAATAGCCCGCTGATGTCTTCCAATTATGTCGACATCATTCGCGTACACAAGTAGTTGCACAGACTTTTGAAATTTTCTACCTCCATTGTTCACTTGTGCGCCCGACACAATTCTTTCAAGTATGATGTTAAAGAAGCCAAATGACAGCGCGTCACCTTGTCTACAACCTTTTTTGACATCAAAAACAACGGTTAAGTCGTTACTGAACTTGACGGAGCAGCGAGCTTTCTCAATCGTCATTCTCCACAGACGAGTTTGGCATTTATGTCAAAACTAGACATGTCTCTATATAGCTCGTTTCTAAAGCAGCATTTATATGCGGCCTTAAAATCGATAAAAATAGTGGGTATCGATTTGGACTTCTTGAGATTTTTCCAGAAGCTTCCGGAGTATGAAAGTTTGGTCGATTGTGGACTTTCCTGGTCTGAAACCGCGTTGTTGGTAAAGGATTTCAGACGTTTACACAGTATGGTAGATAAGATTTTGTATCCGATGTTGAGGAGTCTTATACCCTTATAGTTGGTCCAGTTGAGGTGGTCTCCATTTTTGTGGATCGGGCAAACCTTGCTGAGATTCCATTAATCAGGCATACGCTCTTCTGATCAGATCTGACAAATGTGTTGGTGCATGCTCTCCATGAAGTCATTTCCAGCTGCTTTGAATACCTGAGTGGGTAAGCCGTTAGGTCCAGTTGATTTGTTGGATTTTAACTTATATATTGTTATCGTTTCTTGGTTTTGGTCAGGTCGACGGAAGTTTTCTCTATCATCGTCAAAGTTGAATGGTCTATTCTGCGTGACGGCGGGATTTTGGGCTTCTTCGCCGTTATACAGTCTGTAGAAAAAGTTTTTCCATATTCCCAGCACCTAATGTGGCTTTACTGCAAGATTTGCTTCTTCATCTCTCATCCGTACGTTATTCCTGGAGTACACACTCTCAATATCTTCGATTGTGTGCTTCTCATGCTCTTTTTTCTTCTTGTGGAGAAGCCGATGTTTTCCCCGTCTCTTCTATACGTAGAGCTCACGAGCATCTATCATCCGTTATTGTAGCGCCGATTTACAGACTTCTTGTTTAGCTGCATGTGCTTGCCGGTATCCTTCATCAAACCAGTGATTTCTTGGTGCTGGTCAGGTGAAACCCTGAAAATCTGATGGCACGTTGGCAGCGTTGCCACTGAACTTCACTACTTGATGCATAGGAGTTGTTAAAAGATTTCGGGATACACGTTTCTTGCGATTGCAATTTTTACACAGTTCTAGCGGTTGGGAAATCAGCATTCGCATCAAGGCTTGTAGCAAACTGTACAGGTAGGTCTCTTATGTCGAATTTGTACATTGTTGTAAGATCCCTATTAAACAGAATAGCAAATTCTTTTTTTTGAATTTGAAGTTGATCAGAGTGGAAAGTCGTTTATAAAAACACAAACCCAATACTGACCCCTGTGACACCCCTTTGCTATTATTTAGATGGAAGTATATGCATATATATGCAATAGCTTCTCTTGAAAATCTCAATTTGCAATCTCCCTGAAAGCAAACTATCGATTAATTTCGCTGATCTGTTACAGATGCCAAAGAAGTTTTTTGGTTAACTCTATCGAAAGCTCTAGCACACTGAGAAGACTTAGATTGATTTTATTGAAATCTTGCGGTATTTATTCGAATAAAAGAACACCCATGGTTAGCTTTAAAGCCTACCTACGGTGAGCTTAAAAAGGTATTTAATGAGATGCATCTCATTGGTAGGTAAAGTAGAATGCTTATCGATCTGAGGTTGGATGCACCAATCGATAATGTGGGTAACAGTTTGAGACGAGATGAGTGGAACTCCAATTACATAATAATTCTTTTTAGAAGTACGGCAGAATGAGGTTGAAAAATTTTGAGCGACGTTATTAGCAGTCCACTTGAGACCGATTGTTCGGCAGTTCAATTTATTGTATAATTTATTATGTTTTATTCATAGCACTGATCGCTTCAGATATGAACTAGGGATAAGCTTGGTTACAAGTTTTCACTTATTTTATCGGCCACCAACAATTGGCTGGAAATCAGAAACTTTAAAATTTGAATCAACAGACATTTGTTCCCGAAGTTCTAATGTTGTGCCTACACGAAGTACATTTAAGTCTATGCAGGTAAAACCACTAAGCCTCCTTGATTATGGTGGACTTGGGCAAAAAACCGTTCTACGGGTATGTACAAACAGAAAAGGCCTTTGTGGAAAACAAATTCAAGTGATATTATTCGCAAAATGGGGCTATGGATGTATTAGAGACAATTAAATAGGTTTAGAAAACGGGCTACGCGATTGTGAGCAAATCTTTTTGGGTATGTAGTATAAATTCCTATTGAGTAGACCTGATCTTTCATCTAAAAGGTACGAGATTAATTTCTTCTTTCAAAGAGTCACTACAGATGATTTGTGTTGAATGTTCATAGATAAGATACTGCATGGCAGTTCTTTTATTTTTGTTGGGAATTGACGTATACTTCTTCGAACAATTTACTTTGTCATATTAGAGGTATTCGAATCTTCGAAAACTAAATCGGTATGCTCCTTACATCCCTTTAGAATCTTAAGATCTTTATTGGATCTTGTCAAGAGTTGTGTACATCGATAGTCTGTAGATGGTTCTAGTCACGTGCCTATTATGTGTTTCTTCTGTTTTCGAGGACAAAGAACTGGTGGTCTTCTTCCCTTCCACTGGAGTTGCTGTCATATCTAGTAATATCAACATTAGAACCTTTAGTTTTTCGTTCAATCTCTCGAAGTTTACAGAAAGCCAAGGACTCCGGCGCGTCCCACAATATCTCTGAAGGTTAGAATAGTTTTCAGTTGTCGACCAACAGTCAACCTTTCCTAAAGATTTTCCCTTAATTATTGACACACCGAGGTTTCTTTAGTTATCTTGTACTTGTTTATTTTAGAATAATTAAATGTAATTTATGAGTGTCTACTTTAAGTTTTATGTTGCTGGTTTGATGCCATTCATGCATTTGTCCAAGCCTGTTTCGGATGTTCATTAGCCACAATTTTAAACGGCAACTTATAATTTTCCTCTCGCACATAATATGATACCCAGATGATTTTTTTAAGCATTTTATTTGAGCATTTGTTTGTCTATAACATATTTGAGCTCTTGATGGCTATGTACGACCGATGCTTCGTTGTAGACGGGACTCAGCGTATGTGTATATTCCGCCCTCAGTCGCAGGATTTGTTGTTGTCACATAGTACTATATTATCGCAACGTTTTTTACTAAAGCCTCTCTTTTGCCTACAGCTTCTTTGATCAACATTGACACAAATTTTGCAATATCATTGCAATAATCACAGTCTGACAACATGCTTTATACTGATATACATCATTCGTTTAAGATTTCGTAAACGTAGTGAAAGTCAAAGCTTCTACCATATCTACATGATTTTCGATTGAAAGCAGCTTAAACTGTTTAGTTTGCAGCTGTTAGTGATTGAATCGCTCCTTCAGAAATTCTTACGTTTCCTAGTGCAGAACGATACGTTTCAGATTCATCAGTAGTCAGTTTATGCTTTGATGTATGTTGACTTAAAACCTTTAGACGGCTTGATAGCCAATTTAAAAATTAAAGAAATAAATTACAAGTGCCTTTGATGTGGATCATACCAACAATGATGAAATATGAGGAATAAAAAACTAAAAAACTGAACTTCATCCAACACTCTATTTTCGTTCAATTGAACTCAGATTGACCATGACCAATTAAGTTATTAACATTGCCTTTTGTATTTACTCGTATATACCTTTCATTAGTTTCGTCATATTTTTCAGCACCAAATGTATAGATGTAAACTATCCGGTCGTGACCACCACCCACACTCTTGCAACAATTTGCTCCAATACTACAACCTGTCACTGTCATAACATGTTCATACCATCTAGTAGATAACAAAACGACAACGCATTGAAGTGCCCCTAAAAGGATTCAAACCATTAACAAGGTAAAGCATTTAACTGTAAATTGCTTCTATTCACACAGAGTTGCACCAGAGTAAGATAAATTGTATCTGCGGAAGTTAATAGCCGTTCATTTAGCTTGAATGTCAATTTGATTTGCCTGGGGGCCCGTTCGTCTGTAGAAGGCGTGTTAACAAACGCTCACATACTCACTCGTAGAGCGCATAAATTGAGGTAAATCTTTCCGCCAGCGAAAAATAGATTCATGGACTTGTGCGAATATTGACTGGAAGGTCTTTTTTATGTACACAGATCAAAATCATCTTTAAGATTCAGTTACGTATACTTCTTCTTGTATTTTCAGATTATGCATAATAGCTTTTCATTAATCCGCACCTGAAATTTATTGCTTATCAACGTTTCCATAAATCTCATCACCTATCTGCATAGGTATTTATAAGTTGTTCTAGTATCCACGTATATCAGCGTGCCATCTTATTGTGTTCTTTGGGAAGAATGCGCAACAATTAATAATTGAAAATTGCATGTGCTGATATGCTGGCTGAAATTCAGAATGTAAAAATAGATCTTAGAATACAAACGTTGGATCACCTATTCGTTGTTTGGTGGGAAAATTTGAATCAGACGGTTCAGTAAATAATCAAACAACATCTGTACGCCAACGAGACGTGAGGAATGCAGGAAATGCAGAGTGTGCAGGTTAACCTGTGACCGTCAATTCCTCGTCGCGTCCAAGAACTTGGCCTTTCGCAGACCTCAACTCGGACAATTTTGCATCGGGAATTAGTCCTGCATTCTGGAACTAAGAGTAAACGACCATAAACAGCATCGAATATTCGCTGACTTGGCTCTGGATTGGAAGTGGACTCCGATTTCAGGCGAAAAATTATCTTCAGCGGCGTGGTCCATTTTTCGACGAATGACTATGAGAAAAGCAAAATTGTCATATTTGGGGACAAACCAACTCACATAAGACCCATAAGTTTTTAATACACCCAGAAAAGTCACTGTTGGCGTGAACTTAACGGGGTCATTGGGTCGCAATTCTTCCAAACTAAAGCTGACACCACCATAACTGTCACCGGCGAGAGGTCCAGATCGATGATAACCAATTTTTTATGGCCTAAATTGGATGTCATGAATCTCAACGACATGTGGTTCCAACAAGACGGCGCTGCGTGCAACACCACCGCATGTGACAATCGATTATACAATTATAAATATTCGAGTACCAAATACAATAAAACAATGAATTCAGCTTATTACTAACATTGTGGTTTCAAATGTCATGCTCAGCTAGAAGGCATTCCTTCAGCAGTGTGCCCGTTGTTTGGTGGAACGCAGATCTGCAGCGTCTTCGTAAAGAAACAAAAAAACATCCAAGTGACTTCACTTAAAACTAATTTGGAGGAAGACTGTAATCTTCACAGATTGAAGTAAAAAGAATATAAGAAGCTTATTCGGATTTCGAAGGATGCTTCTTTTAAAAAGTTTTCCGAAAAAATTTAAACCAGTAAGCTAGTAAAAGTCATCAACCAGGCAGGAGCCACTCAGAAAATTGTATAGTACCTACACTGAGTCGAAGGTAGAGACTTCGTCTTATGCTCGAGGGTCACTTCCCAGGTGACCTAATCTGAACGCTGGTCAATAAGACATTGATTGGATTCTGACTATGGTAACTATCTGATGGCAGGTGTAAACAGGGGTTCTCCGCAAGGCAGAGTTCTGTCTCCACTACTATGGCTCATGTTGGTCGACTCACTGCTCAAAACGCTCAATAATTCTGACGTATACCATATGCACAAGCTTATCTGCTCTAAAGCGCAGGCATCCATAGACATCATCGACGATTTGTGGACAAAAATTGGCCTTCAGTCAATCCTTTCAAAGCTAAGGTTGTTCAGTTTACGAGAAGGAGGAAGCTGACTGGTCTGACTCACCACTGTTTAAGGGCATCACCATCCAATTCTGTCATCTTGGATAAGAAACTTCCCTGGACTAAACATGTAATGTCAAAAGCCTCTAGAGCGCTGTCGACCTTCAGTCAGTGCAAAAGAGCTATCGGAAGACATGGCGCCTGTCACAGAGAAGGGTCCTCTGGATCTACACGGCTATGATAAGGCCAATTATATCATATTCCTCGGTTGTCTAGTAGGATTAGCTCTCATGAAAATACATATTGCTGCTTTTACCAGTCTCCAAAGAACGGTTTGTCTCGGCTGCATGGGGGCATAAGTGGTATAAAATCCTGCGACGCTTGCTGTGAAAGTGATGACGACACCGTGGAGCACTACTTCTGTGAATGTTCGGCTTGCGCTCGCATCAGGCTGCAGGTATTTGACGTTGACGTGGTGGGTGCTCGTACTGTATGTACTTCTTTCTTCGAGACTGAAAGATTCCATTAAAAGGAACTTACAAGGAGTACAATAGACTAGTTCTTTGTCCGAGTGTTCTGTTCCAACAACAACAAAAAAAACCAAAAATCACTAATAGTTAGTAAAAATTTTAATTTTTTTCGAGGAAACATGAAAACAGCTGAAAGGGGAATGCAATTATCAAAATCAAATTCTGTAAGTGAAGTCCTTCATCAGCAAGACGAATCCTCAGAATGATTGTTTAATGGAAAGTTAAAAAATCTTTTACCAGATAATAAATACTTGTTCAAAGACTTCGTTCAACCGATAGAAGTTGTTAAATCGATTAATGGAGATATCAATGAACTATGAACATACGTAGGTTGGCTACTTAATTTGTTTTTAGAAATACAAATAAAAGCAAATATTTATCATCAAAAATGGCTTCATTGTTTTTAAAAATACTCTCCATGAAGATCAATACAATTTTGCATGGTTTTGAACTAATTTTCGAAGCACTGTTCCTACTCCGCACGAGGTAGCTCGTCACCTTATAGACATGCGATCGATTTCTTCTACATTTCTTTGGACAAATCGGCACGAACATTTTTTTGACGTATGAACTTTTTACGAGTAAACTGTAGTAAAATATCCTCGAAGTGAAAAGACAATAGTCACCGCGAACTTTTTATTTTTAAAAATTGAAGAAAGAGAGTGATCCTCCGGCCGAAGTGACTGTCGGATTATGAATAAACTTTGATGATCCCATCAAACATATAAAGGACAGAGATGTTCAGATATGCCAGACTTCTGGTTTGCAAATAACCTGCAGGGATCATAGACTACATTAAAGCAGATCTAACTGTCATCTAGTAAATACAGAAGACGGGGGAAAAACAACGCTATGTTGAATGCGCATTTATTTTGGAGCTTCATTTAGGGAAGATGTTCTAAGTTTCTGGGACGTTAACGAATAACATGTGAAGGTTATGCCTTCATAGATAAAACCTATTGATGTATTTAATCCGTATAGTGATGGTCAATCAATTTAAATCAGTTACTGTACTTGGTATTGTGCTAATCTTAATTAGCTGTCCTTTGCTGTTCCACAATAAGCCATCCTCCTTTCCATCACATCACATTGACAATTTTAATATCATATCATAGAAGTTGGTCTTAGGTTTTATGTAGATGTTTGAATTTATATCAATTCGTATTATGTTTCCTCTTCTTCCTTTATAATTGGTGAATAGTACTCTATTATAAGAATTCAATTCCATTACAATTCCAAGAGAAAGGAAACCTAGATAGTTGGACACCAATGGCATGGAAATGCATTTTAATATCATGGTAGGCTCTGAAAGATCTTATGAATAAAGACTTGCTAATGAGACTTCAATAGAAAATTGGACGCTGTGGAATATTCAAAGATCAAAGCGATAGGGAATCTTTACTGTAGAGTAGGCAATTACAGCAAATCAATCAGTTCAAAATGGTGATACAGTCTCCAATATAACGACTGGTGCAAAATCAAATTGGGCCTAATAGTCCGCAACTGAAGTCCAAACTATATGAACTACCTAGCAAATATTTTAGACTTGCTTACAAAACAGCTTATTTTGCAGTTTATTATGTTTTAGGAACCCATCCATCCTAATTAAATGCTCTAGCATTCAGAGCATACCCAAAGGTAACACTGACAGCAGCGGATACCCTTAGTGCGACAACAATTTAAAGAGCGTGTTGCGCTGTGAGAGAATATGTGGGGGAATACTTTGTCTGAACTAAGTACTTAGTCGACACTGGGTTGGTCTCAATCTTCGACAAGCGGTTATTTCCAGCATATCCTCGGTCCTCAAAGTAACGTCGAAGTTCATCTTTAAGAAAGTCAAAGCATCTCTGCATGATCTCTATCTCCACAGCAACATTTAACTTTGCTGAAAAGCAGGTGTGAAAAGTTAATAACTACCTGTAGCTGGAAAGAGTTTCACTTCTGAAGGTGGTATGGAATTAGATATAGACAACAGGGTAGATGATGCAAAGATGGAATTTGGATTGAGTCTTTAGTAACAAAAAGTGCTGTTCGTAACTAAGTTGGGGCTCTTCGATTTTTGAAAAACAAAATTACAAATCTGCAATTTTGTTATTTTTCACTCAAATCATTTAAATCTTCTAAGGAAAAGAATGACAACGCTACCGATTAATAATCTTTTTGGAATTTTGATGTCAGATGATTACAAAAGGAGCAATCAGGGGGGTCAGCAACCTACTTTTTTCTTGGAGAGACCTACTTTACCTCACCTAACTGACGTTAAAATATTTTATTTTTTTATTTAACAAAAATGTTTTTGTATTATTCAATATCTAAATAAAAACATATAATTATCATAAGAAGATTGTATTTCGTAACAAAAAAAAATCCTTACAAACCTTCAAAAATTAACCTCGGAGATGAAACTACCCCCTTAAAGTTTTTAGAAAGGGGGCTTTTTGCAATATAGCGAACTGTGGGCTTTCAAGTCCCCAGAAAATGTGGGAAAAGTACTAAATTAACCTGGCGGAAGATAAATGTACTACACAGATTTGAAGACCGTAATGCTACATACAATAATTTTATCTGCAACGAAGCTCTCATAAAGATGGAAGACCAAGTAACAATGATAAATTGAAAACACATTTGAATACAGATCAAAGAATAGTTTTTAACAATATTATGCAACAATTCGGGGATGGTGAAAGTGGTTTTTTCTCTTTAGATTCTCCGGGAGGAACTGGCAAGACTTTTCTTTTAAATTTGCTCTTAGCCAAAATTCGGAAAGATAAAGAAGTTGCTCTTGCAGTAGCCTCCTCTGCCCGACCACGCTACCGATGCTGGTCGAACAACGCATTCAATACTTAAACTGCCGCTAAACTTAGCTCATGAAGAAACACCTATTTGTAACATCAGTAAAAATAGCGATCGTAGACGAATATTGCATCAATGTAAGCTGTTATTTCTTGACGAACGTACAATGTCACACAAAAGAGCAATCAAAGTACAAAATCTAATCATGAAAAGTATTAAAAGCAACCAAAATAAAGGGGGAGGTATAGTCTGGTTATTGGCTGGAAATTTTTTTTCTTTATTTCTGGACAAAAACAAGATACAAAATTATTCAATACAAAAAAGAATTTAAATTACATGATTTATAGAACTTCAATTTTTGTTTTTGCAGGAAATAGTATAGTACAATACAATCCATTGGCGAAAATACCAATGGGAAAAAATAAGTAATAATAACAAAATATAAATAGTAAGCGGATGAATTCAGAAGAAAGATTAAAATTTACAATCATGTACCCAGAAATGAATCTATTACAGCATGAGCAAAAGAGAAAAGCCAATTTTTAACATTGATTAAGAATACTGTTTTCTTTCTATCACACCTAAGTTTCCACGTAATAAATTAAATAACCGAGGTGCGGTAACAAAATAAAAATGTGGAAAGTGTGTTTTGTACAAAATTGGAGTAGTTACAAAGTTTCTAGTCATGATACGCAAATTATAACTTTCATGTAGTCTGACATGGTAATAACCGGATTTGTCAAAAAATATTTTTAAAACTTTTCAGCAGTACAAGTATCTTAAGAGAAGGATTTCAAGACTTTTGAACGACACAAGACTATGTGTTTTGCGATTAACTTTAGTCACAATTCAAATTACGTGCTTTTTGTTTGTTAATATTGAAATAAGTTCTGGCTCATCAAGAAATGCCATATTGTAGTTTGGATTGGAATAAACTATGATAGACCATCTTTAAAATATCTACCAATCTTAACAGTATGCAGCAGAGGCTGAGTTGGTACATCTGCCTCACAATTCAATCAAGACATTGTTTTAGGTATAAAGTGCGATCGTTCTAGGTGAGCTTGAGATCTACACCTAAGTATTTGAAAGTGTCAACACGTTCAATTTCAAAGCAACCTTCACAACAAATAATAGATAGTATCGTTAAAAGTCATAACTTCCTTGGAAAATAAATCAACTAAGCGTAATCGTAAGCAGCTTGGTGAGCGTTAATAAAGTGGGAAGACATTGGATATTACACGCTTCATATTAAATACATAGTATAAATTAGGTTTTGTTACTGATTAGCAGTTTGTGCTGTTTGAACCATCGTCGTAATACAAGTATATCTAAATCATTTTTTACATCCGACAATACAATATTAAAATAACTTTTATTAGAATACGCAGGAGCAGTATTATCAATAAATGCTGTAATTTCGCCCTTAAAAGGTTGAATAAATAATGAATTTACATAAATAAAGAACAACATCAGGCCCAATACAGAGCCTTGAGGAACTCCGATATTCATATACATGCTTTTCAGAAACGAAAACATTTTGTATCTTTACCAATTGCTTAAGATTCTTCAAATAAGAAGCAAACCAGCTATGAACAAAGCCTCTGAATCCTGCACCAAATAGTTTTTTAATATGGTTCACCATGTCAAAAGCCTTTGTTATGTCAATAAATAGGCAAGAAGGAATAGGTACTAAGATTGTTATTTAGCTTCCCAATCAGCTTAAGCAATGCACTTTGAATTGGCAATGCACACTGAATTGAAAGTCGCTAAAGAAATGATTCCTATCTAAAACGGATACCATTCTAGATTTGATGACTCTTTCAAAAAATTTCGAAAAAAATTATATAGGGTGATCAGATGAGAAGGATAGGGAAAAAAATAAAACAAAAACGGTGTGAGATATAAAATTAATTCTGGCTTTATTTTAAAACTACGTTCATGCTGTCATGTGAAGAATAGCTCATCATTCAAACGGTTGCCTCCGCTTCGCTGGCAGTGCTTCAAGGGGTCGGCCCAGTTTTTTTATGACACTGTCCAATATGTGCGGCATTATTCCGGCAATATCATGTCGAAAGTTGGTCTCGAGTTCGTCCAAAGTGGTTGGTTTGTTAGCGTGGACTAAGGACTTGACGTAGCCCCAGAGAAAATAATTGAGTGGTGTCAAATCGCATGATCGCGGCGGCCGATTGATGAACCCTCGCCATGAGATAACCCAGTCGCCAAATTTCTAATTCACAACTTCAAGCCTTGCATTGCATATATAGCATGTAGTGCCGTCTTACTGGAAGCACTACTCGAATATATCGATATTGTCGAGCTCTGACCACAGAAAGTTGGTTAAAAATAAGGTCCGATGATGGCACCATGCCATAAACCGCACCAAACAGTCAATCCTTGTAGACGCATTGATGCTCGGCCGAACACTTGTGGATTGTGTTCAGTCCAATAATAGCAATTTTGCTTGTTGACATAGCCGCTGAGCCAAAAATGGGCCTCGTCCGAGAAGTTGATTTTTTTTGCAAAATCCAAATCTCCGGCCGACATTTCCAGCGCCCGATTAGCAAAATCACTGTGTTGTCTATGGTCGTCCGGCTTCAATTCTTTCGTCAGCAAAATACGGATGTAGGCCCATATAAAACCGCAAATAAGCTAAATTGGTGATGCCCAATTCAGCTGATCGGCGCCGTATCGACATTTCTGGGTCATCTTCGATACTGGCCTCTACGGCGGCTATGTTTTCTTCATTTCGCTCCAATCTCTATCTGGTTTGTAGCTTAAGATCCAAAAGAGAGTACTCACGCTCAAACTTTTAGACGACGAATTGCTTGCACACTGAAGCCATGATGAAGACCGATCTCACGACGAAATTCACGTTGCGTATATACAAAAGAGCTGGAAGTTCGATAAATTTTTTTTTTTATAATTTTCGCACGTTCGGGAAGCATAGAACGATGCATGATGAAATAGCAAACCTTACTGAATATTTCCACAGCTAGATGTCATTGGTAACTTTGACAGCTGCTGAAACATAACAATTGGAAAAACTATCATTGTTATCTAGAGGTATTACAACTGCTTATATATATTATGGAATCAGGAAAAACACTTTTACGCACACATCAATTAAAAATATACCAAAGAGCATCAGAATTCTGAAAAGATATTTTTTCTAATAGCATACTTGAAATAAAAATGAAAGGAATTAGATGTTTTAAGTAAAATTATACATTTATTAATTAACTCTTCAAGGAAAGAACTTTCAGATTGAAAACTTGATTCTATTATGGCAGTCTCACAATGAGATGTAAAGTTGTCATCATTAGAAATAACATGGCAGAAGTCTATTTCAAAAAAGAAATTGGTGAGTAAATTGGTAACTTGTAAAAACCTGGAAATAAAACAATTGTTAGTGTTTATTACAATATCTACATATGTTTGAATTATTTTTGTTATGAATTTCATTAACAACCTGTCATTCCTTTTAAAAGTTCCCCATACTTATTGCTAAAATAAGTATTTCTGTAAATTAGGATTTCAATTTTCACCTCGCGGTGAAATATACTATTATAGTATATTGCTTATAGTAAATTGTTTTTGGCGAGACAAATAAAACTTCGGAATTCCTCAAGAAGTTCCCAACTGGCAAGGTGCCTGCGTTCGAAACATCTGATGGCAAGTACCTTAGTGAAAGCAATGCCATCGCTTACTTCTTGGCCAATCAACAATTACGCGGTGCCAATGAATACCAACAAGCCTTAGTTCAACAGTGGATCAACTTTGCTGAGAATGAGATTGTACCGGCCTCATGCTTATGGGTATTCCCTCTGATGGGTATTATGCCACTGGCCAAGAACAGCACTGCTATTGACCATCCTTAACAAGAAATTGCTTGAATCCACTTATTTAGTGTGTGAGCGCATCATTCTGGCCAATATCGTTGTATTTACCAGTTTACTTCATTTGTACCAGTATGTGCTGGAGCCATCTCTACATGCGCCCCATGGCAATCTAAATAGATGGTTCAACACAATCAATCAAAATCAGCCACAGGTTCAAACCGTCCTCAAGGGCTATGTCCTGTGCGAGAGGACTCTCGCATTCAATCCCAAGAAATACGCCGAAATCTTGGGTAAAACTGGTGCTGGTGCCGGTGCCGGCTCTGCTAAGACCGATAAGAAGAAGGACGAGAAAAAACAGCAAGAAAAGAAGCCAGCTCCAAAGAAGGAACTTGAGGAAAAAGAAGAATTAGATGCCGCCGATGAAGCTCTTGCTCTGGAACCCAAGTCAAAAGATCCATTCGATTCCTTGCCCAAGGAAACATTCAACTTTGACGACTTCAAACGCTTTTATTCCAACGAAGACGAAGCCAAATCTACAAAAAAAAATCTGACGGTTTCCCTCCATCCCTCTCATACGAAAACATATCATCAACCGATCCGCATACCATATCCAACTTTTTGCTGCTTTCTTTAGGCAATCTTTTGCCGATAATTCCTTCGTACCGGATCCCTCTTATTTCAAATACCTACTTAACTTCCCCATTGGCCCCACCATTTCTCTAAGCTTTGATCATACAGTAATAGAAAACAAATTACAACAACTTAATGGTGAATACTTACCCGGCCCAGTTCCATCCATATTTCTTAAAAAGTGTTCCTCAACTCTTTCCCGCCCCCTTGCAAATGTCTTCCGATTATCGCTCTCTAAAGGTGAATTTCCACAGATATGGAAGTCCTCTTTCATAACACCGATACACAAAAAGGGATTAAAGAGCGAAGTCACTAATTACCGCCCTATAGCTAAACTTTCTCATGTACCCAAACCTTAAGCTTCCAGTGTAAATCTTTTATTTCCCCCAATCAACACGGCTTTCTGAAAGGTAGATCAACTACCACTAACCTCGTAGAATTCGTGTCCTCTGTTCTCTCAGCCTTAGAAAGTGGTGAAGAAGTTGACGTTATAACAACTGATTTCAGTAAGGCTTTTGACAAGATATCTCGTAAACTAATCCTGTTCAAATTGTCCGTCCTGGGCTTTGAACCCATTTTGCTTAAATGGACATCTTCTTACCTGGATAATCGTTTTTATAGTGTTCGTTTCAGGTCTGACCTATCGGCCCCTTTCTTGGCCACTTCAGGTGTTCCTCAAGGCAGTCACCTAGGTCCACTCCTCTTCATCCTAACTATTAACGACCTTCAAAGGCTCATTCAACACTCAAAACTTTCTCTCTATGCTGACGATACCAAATTTTTTAAACCTATTTCCTCACAACAAGACTCCACCCTCCTTCAAATAGATCTAAATAGTTTTTCCACCTGGTGCATCAAGAACTGCTTAGAACTCAATGTCTCGAAATGCCAATCGATTACTTTCTCACGTAAGTGCAAGAAGTCTCCTCAACGAATTCACCATCTCCACGGCCAACCTATACCCCTTATTGAATCTATCTGCGACCTTGGCATATTATGCGACAGGCATAATTTCTAAAGCAAACTCATCACTCGGCTTCGCTAAAAGATGGTCCAAAGAATTCTGCAACCCGTACGTGACCAGATCACTATACATCACTTACGTTCGCCCCCTTCTCGAGTACGCTAGCCAAGCGTGGTGTCCCTTTCAACGAGTTCATGTATCTCGTATTGAGAGGATCCAGCGTCGTTTTCTTCGATTTGCTCTTCGAGGTCTACCTTGGAACGATCCTCTAATCTTACTTCCCTACCGAGACCGTCTCAAACTCATTAACCTGAATACCCTTGAGGAACGAAGGGACGCAGCAGACATTCTGTTCATTCACCGACTCCTCTCAGGCTCCGTCGATTGCATGCCTCTTTGCAACTCCATTTTCTTTAACACTAACCCTCGTAATCTACGTTCCAACCGTCTCTTCTATCTACCTATCCACCGCACCACATATGGCTCTAATGAACCAATCTCCCGTATGCTGCGTAAGGTAAACTCCAACCTTTCCGTTTTCGATTTTAATCGCAGCACACTTTCCATCGAGTTCGATCTCATTCACCATCCTTAGCTTTAAGCCCTAGTATACCTTATTTTATTAGTTTAAGTCTTAGTTTTTAAGCTTGTATTAAGCAAAATAAATGGGGGCGTTAGCCCCCACCAAAATTAAAACCAAAATTAAGCCTGATACGTAGGATGCTTTTTTTAATAGTGTGATGGACAGCCACTGTTTCAGACATTTTGCACTACTATTTTTCTGATTTAACTTCTTACAATAGATCGATGTATGAAATTGTAATTTATTCAGAAACAAATAAAACGCACAATGTACGTCGCACCAAAACTTAAAATTTAAATCGATTTTGACATATTCGTTGACTATTGATTGTTTTTGTTCTGTTAATTTTACAATTTAGTTAATCCATTGTTTTGCGGGCTACCTATTTGCTTCTATGGAGCCTTATAAATATATAATTTAAATCTAAATCTAAACAAGAATTAAGACGAATTGGTTCACAAAGCACAGAAACCGAATGAAGTCGGTACACACAAAAACTATCGACATCGGGCGAATCACAGGGGATACTAATATAAAAATCCCCCAACAATACCATATTTTCAGATTTTGTACCTAACAACAAATATGAAAACTCTTCCAAAATAGTTTTGACTATATGTACTTGCTTATAGAGTTTGTAAACACAGATGAAACAGTAGTGGGCACCGGATACTTCACAATTAACGCTGATTATATGAGCGCTTTCCAAATTATGCTTATTTATTACACACCCTACGATATTGCTTCTATACTCCTAAAATATAGCGACGCCTCCAGCTGCATATGCCTCAATACAAGATGCATCGGAAGTATATTTATAAAGACTCTACCGATAATATTTAAAGGCACACTGGTAGATGAAATACTCATAAATGCATGTTTAAAGGCGTCCACTTTATAGCAGCATGTTGACAAATTTAGAGAATGCTCTTCTGAAAATCGGCGCTGATTGTGAAGTTATAAAGGGTCCGCCATCTAACATTTTTTTTTTCAACTAGTACTTACTTCGTGAATGGTAACACTTAGCTCATGTCTGATTTGACAGATAATTAGTTTTATCCTTCCGCTGAACGAATATGGTTGTGCATATGCTTGAACAATGCTGGGAAATATTGCGACATTACTTTGAAAATCATGGTAATGTTGCAGAATGTGTGCGAAAATTGCGTACGGATTTTGGAAGAAGTGAAGCACCGTCAGCTCCGTATGTTCGTTATCTTGTGAAAAAAGTGAAAGAAACTGGCATCCTCATCGATAAACCAAAGCGTGAAAAGCCAAAAACAGTGCGTACACCCGAGAATATTGCTGCTGTGGCAGAAAGTATGCCGGAAGCGCCATCAACATCAATTCACCGTCGTTCTCAACAATTGAACATTTCGGAGACATCATTGAGACGAATTTTGCATAAAGACCTTGGTATGACGCCATACAAAGTCCAATTGGTGCAGGAGTTGAAGCCAACTGACCATCCAATGCGTTTTCGCTTCGCTAAGTGGGCCTGCGATCGACTTAGAGAAGATGCCGATTTTGCCAAAAAAATCATCTTTTCAGATGAAGCTCATTTTGATCTTGGCGGGTATGTAAACAAGCAAAATTGTCGCATTCGCTGCACACAATTGATAATGTGCTTAAAAATTGGTCCGATCGTGTAGGCTACTGCATGGCCAGCCGAGGCAGCCATTTGAATAAAATTATTTTCCATTATTAACCGGAAGGATAAAACTAATTATCTGTCAAATCAGACATGAGCTAAGTGTTACCATTCACGAAATAAGCACTAGTTGAAAAAAAAAACGTTAGATGGCGGACCCTTTAGATGCTAACGGCATGATTACTCATATAAATCTTGAATTCTGTAATATTGTTCACAGTACAAAAGAATTGGTGAGCAAAGTTTATCCTGAACTGCAACCTAATATGGGAAACAAAGTATGGTTGTGTGAAAGGGCAATTTTGGTGCAAATTGGTGCAGAAATTGTAGGACAGATAAATGAAAAAATTACGTTACAGATAGAACGGGATATTGTAGAATATTTGCCTGTGGATAATGTCATGATCTCTGAGCAAGTCATCTCATAACATATAGACTTTCTTAACTCTTTGGAGTGTCTTCTCATAAACTAAAGTGTAAAAAAACAAAAATCTTGATGCGCCCAGATTATGTAACGGTACACATTTATAAGTTACACATCTGAGCCGAAATATTTTTAAGCTATATTAAAGAAGTTAAAGGAAAAAGTGAATTCTAGTTATACCGCCGGATTTGCCGTTTCAATTTAATAGACTGCCATTCCCACTAAAAATTGCTTTTGGAATGACTGTAAATCAAGCTCAAGGTCAAACACACAAAGTAGCCGGCATGCCTTTAGAAAAGCTGTATTTTTATCATGGGTAACTCTCACAAAATCATTATGGCCTTACAAGAATATATTTTAGACCAAAAACGCTGTTTATAGAACGATGTTGGGTTAAAATCTTGAAATAAATAATTGACAACAAAGAATAATGCCTTGTTTTTAAATATACATATGTATAACTATATACATTTACACATATACACACCGCCATATCTACACCACTATACACCCAGATACTTATAAAGTAACTAGCTTACTCATCATTATTCACTATAACAAAAGCACTGATTAGTGAGCGAAGGAGCGGGTTTCAGCTAGTATCATATATCTTCTCAAACAAAGAAGTTTACTAAGAGATAGACCAATAACTTATAGATATCACCCTTCGGAGGATAATAGACAATAGATTTGAACCTATGCCACAATGATACCCTCATTGCAAAATATACTTTGCGATTGACTCCATCTTCCCTAAGCTGGCAAGAGAGTGGGTCTTGCTACATACCGTTGGCTTAGAGCTGTTAAAAAGGAATCAAATTGTTTCGAAGACATCTCAAACATGTTGAAGTAACCAGATTCATCGTTTGTCGATGGCACGTACATATTTACATTTGTGGAGCACTTATGCGTAGATCTGTACACCACATGTTTATTTTTGGCTTTAAAACTCTCGAAGAAGAGATTGTTCCAATTTAATTTGTGCTTCTAATAAAAAGTTGGAAAAAAAGATATTTTTTCAACAAAACCAGTCGCTGTCTTCAGTTGAAAATTTATACACCAATTCTAAAAGTGTACATGCATACAAGGAATCACTTTCGCTTTTAAATGCGAGCGAGATTTCTAAATTAACAGTATGACCCACAACAATACCAGTGGCATATCAAATTTGTTCTGCAACGTTTTTACCTAAATAAAATCTATTCATCGCATAACAATAGCAAAATTACGTTACGCATGACGTTAAAGCGTATCCCATTTAATAACAATAATAATAATACTAAGACCTGCTGAGTGGGAATCTGTTAAAGGTGTCTTCATCACTCAAATTCATTAAATGCAAAATCATTTCGAATATGTAAAAAAAGGCGTACAGACGTACTTTAAAAAGACGAAATTGGTATTCCCAACATCTATTGCATTTATTTCGATTTTCAAAATTATTTCTTATTTAATGGTTAACTCTACCGTACTAGAATAAATATTTAGTTAAACGGTTACGCAGCTTATGAGTAGGTACTATACAGTTCATACAGCAACATTAATATCTTTATTTCCATACAAATTTGAAATTCAATTCAAGGTTGAGATAATGAACGGGCCAAAGTCAAGGTGAATGCTGCCATACTGATTAAAATAACGTAACGATTTGTCTGCTTGTATCTATACATCTATTATATCTCAGCGAACGAAGAATATATGAACCTCATGTATCGGTAGATATGGCCTAAATTATGATATTGTGCGTATTAATGTGTCAATGGATTTTCAGTTCATAAACACAGTACATACAATGTCTAATGCCACCATAAAATAAATTATGCGCAATAGAAATGGCAAATGGAAAAGATTTAGACATTCGTAATTTGAATTCAATTACAAAAATTTGCATTTCTCACAAAATGAGAAAATTCAGGCAAATGACCTTGTCATCGATTTTACGTACAATATCTATCGGTTTACCTTTTGAATATGAATCCTTTTCTTCACTCAGACGAGAGAAATGGACCCAAGATTAGATATGGTTGCCCCAGATTGTGTCAAAAGCTTAAGGAGAAAAGAGATAACAGGGAAGCTTACATATACAATATGTGCTATATATAACTACATGCTATATCATTTTTAGGCTAACTTGGAAATGGGGTTTGGACTTGCAGTAGATTTCAAATTATCATATGAAATACAATTACATAAACGGTTTTTCCAAAAGGGTTTCTCTGAGCTCACCATTACCATCTTTTGACAGATGTTCTATTTGTGTTCCAGATCATCTAGCATTTAATCATGAAAAGTTATATTCCTCAACAACATTGACAAACCATACAAATTCTTAATCAAAAGCCACGGCCAGTTAAGATTAAGTTATGTGCGTTAACTCCGTTAAACTGTGAACAATTCAAAGTTTAGTGAAAAAAATCGAATAGAGTTATTCACATCATAACGTTGCCGCGCTAGTGTGACAACAAAATGCATGAAAAGAATATTACAGCTGTACGTGCCATGGTAAGTCAATCAACCTGCAAATCAATCGATTCCGCGCCGTTTTCCAGAACTGGCCTATTTTGCGAAAAGATCTAGCAATACGACCAAAGATGTAAAAACCTCCTCAATGATGAAGCACATTTTTGGTTAAATGGCTGTTAATAAGGAAAATTGTTGCATTCGGTCAAGTGAATGGCCGGAGGTGTTCTAACAGTAGCCATTGAATACAAAAAAATTTACTGCAGCAGGTATCATTTAGCCCTACTTCTTCCTAGATAATGCCGACAAGTCAGTTACAGTCAATGGAGGCCATGTTAGTAAAGTTTTGTGAGATACATTGGAACCAGAAGGCTTGGAAGATAATATGTGGTTTTAACAAAATGCTATCACTTACTGCACACCGACTTATTGAAGACAAAATTCAATAATCGTCTTATCGCCAGAAATTGGGATGTTAATTGGCCGCCGTGCTCATTTGATCTGAGACCTCTACACTCTTTTCTTTGGAGCTTCAATTAGTCTCTGTAATATACCAACTAGACACAAACTTTAGACGACTTTGAGGTCAACATTTGACATGAAATTTCTCAAATATCAAATATGAAAGATCGTGAAATATTGGATGCAGGATCTGGATTATGTCGGATGGAATTAGTCGTAATTATATTTTAATCTTAAAAAAATTAAAAACAAATTCGCTTGTATCTTATGAAAAATACTTTATGTATAAAATGTAAGGTTGCATTGTCCAAATTAATACCGATGTCTTTGCAGAATTTTTTATTTTAAATATTCTGTCCTAGGTTGTTATTGGCAGCTATTGATAAATGAGATGCCTAATTTGGCAGCATAAAAGCCAGTATACCAGAGGCCCGTCTTATTTGTACTCAAGCCCCGCAATTATATATTATATGCAGTGTTCATGTGCACGTTTTAAGCTGTATGTGGGTAACATATTATGTTCCTATAATTTAATTTGCGTTTTCTACCAGTGATTGGGTATTCTCTAGCGAGTTGGAGAGTGCCGAACTATCTACACCCAACTCATCATCATTTAGATTTCGGTTTATAATGCTGAGTCAGGAGCACGAAGGAGAGTGATACGGCTGATTCCGTATGCTACATCAGGTGAACTCTTTCATACATGATTTTACTATTAAAGTTTAATTTAAATATTGTAGTTATTAAGTGGAGAAGCTGTAAAAAGGATAATCAAAGCTCTCGGATCACATGCCTTCAAATGTATGGATAAATATTGGAAATCTTGGATTCAAATGGCGGCAATTTTAGTATATGAAAGGATAAAAGGAAATCTAGTGCCTAACTAGTAGAGAGAGAACTTTCTCTTTTACTTTTACGCGACGGGGAAAGATCTACATATCTAAGAATATAACGATGGAGAAAGGTCTACACACCATCATCGATCTTGAGAATCTGTTCGACATATTTCTGATTTCCGAGAGATCTAATATGGAGACTTTCATATATAAAAATGTTATACGATATGTACGATGAAGTTAAGACACAAGCTAAGTGCACAGTGAAAATAACCGAAGAATTTGAGAGCTTGTTGACTATTTCTGGCTCTATCTTTTGAATGACCCGGACGATATTCGCCTTAGTGGCTTGAATCGTTTCTATATTATCCGCACAACGTCGATATTTAAGGGCACCTCCCATTAAAAAATTTAACGGGGTCAATTTGCAGCTCCAATGCAGCCAAGGCGGCTAATATCATGATCCCGATCACAAAATTAACGAGCAAAAGACCGAGTGAAGTGTTTGATGGGCTGTGTGGTTTGGCAAGCCATCGTACTGAAACCAAAAATCTTCCAATTCCATGTCTTCAATTTCAACTCACAAAAATTCTGTAATCATGGCTCCGTAGCGCTCCGAAATGGCGTTTCAAGCAGCATTTTCCAAATAAAATGGTTCAATTATGCCAGCACTCCTAAATCCGCACCAAAATGTCACTCTCTGCAGATGCATTGCCTTCTCAACAACCACGTGCGGGTTTTCCAACTCCCCGATGCGGTACTTTTATTTCTTAACTTCTTAACGCCTCATCAGAAAAATGATTTTTCGGCCAAATTCTACGTCAAACTACTCGTAGTCTTACGAACTTTTTGCACGAACTTGCGTACAGCAAGCGCGGTGGGTGCTTCATTTCGGCCACTTCTCATTTCAGCACTCACTTCTCTATACTATTGTTTTATAAAATTGTAATGAACTTATGTCTGTATATTGAAGATATTTTCAAAAAACAAAATCACTTGGGTATGAATGTGTCTGTATCCAAATCAATTTTGTTTAGAATTTTTGTCCGTTTGTCAGTTTGTCCGAGCATCACAAAAAAACTACCGAACCTATTCTAAAGCAATTTTCACTATTCGATAGCTCATGTCTCAACTTACAAACTGCTCGATTACAATCGGTGGAATAGAGCCGGAATTACAATTAAAAAAACATTTTAAAATAAAAATATTTTAAAAATTTGAGCTACCATACATCTGGTATACACATCTGTACATATTTATCTATACGTATAAATATGTACTACACATCAAGTTCAGAACCAAAAACATACAGTCGCCAAGCTACTGAAAACATAAACATCATATACATACATACATACATGTCCACGATCGTCGATCACTTAAAAGAGAAATAAAAAAAAAAAACAATAAAACATATTTTGTTTTTTTCAATGCTCACTGATGTAACATCGGTCTCAATGATTTCGCTAATTACAGATTTTGTGAGGTAAATAAATCTACTAATAAATATTAATCGATTGGAGTAACGTATATATGTAAATAGGTGGTACCCCTATGTTATGTCTAGCACTTTACAACGAATTAAAAATTAATTAAACCGGATACACCGTTTTTGAGTAATCGATGTTCAAATTTAAATAAATGTTAAAACTATTTAATAGTTTGACCCCTGTATGGAATAACGGGATAATTTATGAATTTTGGAGTCAAAAAGGTCACAATCTTAAACGGATATGGCCGTGTGAATTGACTCATCGATCGAGTGAACAACAGTGCTTCATCAAAGATTTTTGTCTTCTAGCCTCCTGGGTCGGGTATAAAACCGAACCGAACCGACCGAACTCTCAATTCAAAGATCAAAAAAACTGAAACGGACGCACCTAGGACTGTGAAGGATGGCAGAGGACTCTAACTGAGGCTGTAAACCTAAGAGATTCACTAGCATGTTAGTATATCCTTACTGATTCACAGCAGGCTCGGCGACCCCTTTCGAGAAATAAATTCGGCTTACTATCTCAAAATCCAATTTTCTGCAAATTAAATCTTATTCCAGACTAAATGAAAAAGTCTGGATATTGACAACTTACAATTCTCTTTCGAGTCGGAACACAATCCGAGTCCACTGCAAACAGCCTCACTACAAATCCAAGTCAAATCAAAGTATCAAAGATATCGAAAATTTCTAACAAAAATAGCTCAGCAAAAAGTTCGCCACGCGGTTTTACGAGTAAGTCATCTGCCATAATTTCCTTGCTCGTGGCGGTGTTTCTTTCTTTTTTCACGCAAAAAAGGAAAGAAAGAGATAAATGCACAAGCGGTGCTGAATTTATAGAGCTGAATTTATAGAGCTGAACTTATAAAGATGAATGCATGAAGGCTGGATGCAGTGGGCTTGGGCTGTGTTCATACTTTAACAATTTTTAAGTATTTAAATAAAAAAAAGAAAAGTAACTGTGGCTCGATGACATCCCGGGGTCCGTCTGAACCTCTAGGGTGAAGACTCCAAGTCCAAAACAGCGAGCCTACCTACCGCTCTTTCCAATTTCATCGATCCGTTGGACATCTTAACGTCTGCAGTTCTAACGACACCGCCTGGACCAGCGAAGGTCTTAACGACCCGGCCTAAATGCCACACTGAGCGAACTTCCGAAGAGTCGATTACGAGTACAACATCACCCACTGCAACTTGTTTCGAATCCATATACCACTTAGTACGCCTGGTGATTACTGGAAGGTATTCCGAGTACCAGCGCTTCACAAGTTGTCTCATTAAATGCTGACAACGACGGCTGTAAAGTTTGCTGTGTAAGTCGCTTTCGGCAAAAATTCCTGGGGCTGTGATATTCCTGTCGTCATCGTCAAATAACATCGAATTTGGAGTTAGTGGTTTGGGGTCATCTGGATTCACTGGCATATGCGTCAGAGGCCGACGATTAATCTGTCCTTGGGCTTCCAGAAGGGCATTCCGTAAAACATCTTCACGAGGAACGGTATCTGCCAGCACGAATTCAATACTCCTCTTCACTGATTGTATAAGTCGCTCCCACACCCCTCCCATCCATGATGAGTGTGCTGGAATAAATCTCCATACTATTCCTTCATATTTGGCCGCATACTCGCTGAGCTTGGTTTTAATTTCTGCTACATCTTTCTCCATTTGGTTTCTAGCACCCACAAAATTGAAGCCATTATCACTATAAAAATACCGAGTGGCAACCCGATTGATAACAAACCGCCGAATGGCCATCAAGCGCTGGTCTAGGCTCAGGTCGTTGAGCACAGACTCGCAACTATTCAGATCAATGCCTATCAGCTTGGGGTTGACATAGCCCTCAGTGTTCAGACGAAGTAGATCCTGACTATTGGATTGAACTCCTACCAAATCAAAGTTCATCGTCTTAAAAATACGGATTGCTTTCAGGGTAACGGCCAACTCTTCTTGAACACTATCATTTTTTTTTTCTTTTTTTCCTCACAAAACAACTCTGCATGGTGATTTTTCACAAATTGGGAGGAAGCAGGAGAACATCTGGGGCGAAACATCATCACCTGCATGATATAGACTGTTGGTTCTCTGGCACTGTTCCGGTCTCTCCACAAAATTCTTTGGCTCTGTTGATCTACCTCAGAGATACTAATCCTATGGAACATCTCTTTAACATCGGCATTGACAGCTACTGAACCAAATTGTCTGAACCCTTTAACAGATAGGTGTTGAGAGCGACTCCTTTAACTTTTGCAGCCACGTCCGCCACCACTCGAGGTTTCGGTGGGGATTTATTTGGGTTCTCCACAATGAACGTAGGCGCATACCAAACCCTAGGCCACTCTTTCTGCAACTCTTCCTCGGATGCTTTCCTTGCATATCCTTTAGCAACTAACTCTCGCATGTACTGGTTCTTCCATTCTAAAAGATGAGGCTTTTTCCTCAAGGATTTTTCCAGTCCGCACAACCGGTTAAGCGTCATTGGATATTGGATATCAGGCAGCTTAACATTATCCGCGCTCCACAGCAAGCCAATTTCGTAACCATGTACAGTTCGTTTCAACGTTTGTTCCATAATATGAATGGCCCGACTTACTTCTCTTCCTACCAGGTCGTTCTTGGGTGTCATAACGCCAAAGTCCTCCGTAGTGAAATGGTGTCTGACTAGCTCGTGAAGTTCATCTTCTGACCTAATTGCGTCGTGGAACAAAAAATGCATCGACGGTTTTGCTGCTTCGCTGATGGCTGCGACATTCAAAGTAGGAGATGACTTTCCATAAACCACCCATCCTAAAAGAGTCTAGATGGCACAGGGATCTTCATTTTTGCCGTGACGTTGCCCTCGTCCACACAGGAATTTGGCTTGATCAAGCCCAACAAGCAATTTTGGTTTAGCACTTACCAGGTCAGTTAGTGGAAGCCCTCGCAGATGACTGTAACTTCGCTTCAACTCGGCTACATCAGTTGACTGTCCGGGAAGTTCCAATCCCTTAACGGTGTAGACGTCCTTAAGCAAATGATGTTTTCGTCCATTGACACTTGAAATTGTTAAGGTGGTTCGCTTTGACTGCTCATGCCGCGAAATCCCCTTCGTCCGCTGAAGAACTAGCTACTCAGGTTTACCATCGAGACCTAGATCGTCAAACAGGTCCTTCTCTACCATGGATGTGGATGAGCCGTCATCTTGGAAGGCATATGTGTCGGCAAACTTCCCATTGTTACCGTGGATACGAACTGGAACGATCTTGAACAACACAGACCAGTTTGCCACAATGTGCGAGGAATGGAACTGTCCTCGTGACACAAAGGGAGCCGCTGCAGTATTTGTACCCATGACAGTCGACGTTAGATGAAGTAACGGGTGGTGACGGCCAACGCAACTCTCAGAACCGCAAATAGTCCTTTGACGACAAATTCTCCAGTCATGCTTCAGCGGATCTAAACAACAAAAAAAATTGCTTTTTCCTTTGCATAGGCCCGTCTATTTTAGGATGACATATCCTTGAACTCTGTACACTCACTGAGCGGATGATTTCGATCACACCTCACACATTTGATGCTAACACTTGACTTCACCGGCTTGTGAGTCAGAACTCGGACAGACACCTTCGAAGACCTAGTCGACCCTTTTGAATCCATATTCACATGATTCGAAAGCCTTGGAGGTAAGTCGATGATTTTCTCGGTCAAAAACTCCGCCAGATCACTAAAGTTAGCTCGAGGTTTAAAGCTTTCTTCTTTGTCCAGTACTGGTACAGACCAGATCCCAGCCTACAAAACAAGGCTGTTAAGGCGTAGCCATTGTTTAAATTTTCCTCTCGGCCCAGCGACTTAAGGTCTGCCACAAATCCATTTATCTTAACTGCCCATAGTCGAATCTTCGGATCACATTTGGAAGAAAGTGGGGAGGTTTAACAAATCTGCTGTTAAGTCGTGCACCAAAACATCAAGCCGACCAAACACAGCTCGTAGACAATCCATGATCCCGGCAGCATCAGTGGAGTATTTTAAACGGTCACTTACTAGCTGGTAAGCTTCACCCTTCAAAGCCTTCCGGAAAATAGACACGTTTTCTTTTCCGTTGTATCTTCCTTCGACCGTCGTTGACCGAAACACCTCCTCGAAGTATGGTCACTCGCGTTTGTCGGCACCTGAGATCAGAGGTAGTTCCTGAACATTATTCCTGTTTAAGACGGTGAGCAAACTAGCCATGTCTGCATTCTGGAAGGTAGGATCGAGAACTCTGGAAATCTCATCTGACCTCTTAGATATCGGCGTCGACTGATTGAGTCGAGCAAGTTTATCCAGGAAAGATTGGTGATTTGCCTGAATCCTTTTGATCATGTCCAACCAGTCGTCTGAGATGGTGGTCGATGAATAGTGCTGGCCTTTAGCATCAGCCGAACGTCGAGTATTCTTCGTCGGTTCTACTTGGATCGCTTTCAAATTTTCCATCTCCTTCTTCATTGCTAAAAGCTCCTCATCCTTCTGTAGAACTGCTGCTTGAGCTAGGGCCGCAGCTTCAATGAGAAGGTCTATTGAGGGCAATACTTCGCCTTTTGGTTTGAGTGTTGACATCGCCTTGATCTTCAACCGTCGATAAGTTACCGGATTCGACTTCTTTGCAACTGGAGTCTTCACAATACCATGGTGTGATAGTTCGAATTGGACTGGATCAAACTTGGTACAAGCATAATGTCACCAACGCCTATACCGGTCACAAGATACCATTTGATCGTCATCTGCTTTACGACATCTAGGAGCACTGCAACTGAACTTTTTACCTTCCATGATGGATGTTGGCTATACTCTTTACCGCCGCACAAACTACTGCTACAAAACTAAGTGATGTGATACTCCGAACAACGTGTAGCGTAGACCATGTGATTGCGAACAACTCAGATGAACAAACCAGCGTGTTTGCGTACAATCCCAAGCAGATAAAATCCAAATAAACAAATGAATGATGATTAAAATAAAATTCATGTTTCACAGTAGGCTCGGCGATCCCTTTCGAGAAATAAATTCGGCTTACTATCTCAAAATCCAAATTTCTGCAAATTAAACCTTATTCTATTTTCATTTAGTCTGGATATTGACAACTTACAATTCTCTTTCGAGTCGGAACACAATCCGAGTCCACTGCAAACAGCCTCAATACAAATCCAAGTCAAATCAAAGTACCAAAGATATCGAAAATTTCTAACAAAAATAGCTCAGCAAAAAGTTCGCCACGCGGTTTTAAGTCGTCTGCCATAATCTCCTTGCTCGTGGCGGTGTTTCTTTCTTTTTTCCCGCAAAAAAGGAAAGAAAGAGATAAATGCACAAGTGGTGCTGAATTTATAGAGCTGAACTTATAAAGATGAATGCATGAAGGCTGGATGCAGTGGGCTTGGGCTGTGTTCATACTTTAACAATTTTTAAGTATTTAAATAAAAAAAAGAAAAGTAACTGTGGCTCGATGACATCCCGGGGTCCGTCTGAAGCTCTAGAGTGAAGACTCCAAGTCCAAAACAGCGAGCCTACCTACCGCTCTTTCCAATTTCATCGATCCGTTGGACATCTTAACGTCTGCAGTTCTAACGACACCGTCTGGACCAGCGAAGGTCTTAACGACCCGGCCTAAATGCCACACTGAGCGAACTTCCGAAGAGTCGATTACGAGTACAACATCACCCACTGCAACTTGTTTCCAATCCTTATACCACTTAGTACGCCTGGTGATTACTGGAAGGTATTCCGAGTACCAGCGCTTCACAAGTTGTCTCATTAAATGCTGACAACGACGGCTGTAAAGTTTGCTGTGTAAGTCGCTTTCGGCAAAAATTTCTGGGGCTGTGATATTCCTGTCGTCATCGTCAAATAACATCGAATTTGGAGTTAGTGGTTTGGGGTCATCTGGATTCACTGGCATATGCGTCAGAGGCCGACGATTAATCTGTCCTTGGGCTTCCAGAAGGGCATTCCGTAAAACATCTTCACGAGGAACGGTATCTGCCAGCACGAATTCAATACTCCTCTTCACTGATTGTATAAGTCGCTCCCACACCCCTCCCATCCATGATGAGTGTGCTGGAATAAATCTCCATACTATTCCTTCATATTTGGCCGCATACTCACTGAGCTTGGTTTTAATTTCTGCTACATCTTTCTCCATTTGGTTTCTAGCACCCACAAAATTGAAGCCATTATCACTATAAAAATACCGAGTGGCAACCCGATTGATAACAAACCGCCGAATGGCCATCAAGCGCTGGTCTAGGCTCAGGTCGTTGAGCACAGACTCGCAACTATTCAGATCAATGCCTATCAGCTTGGGGTTGACATAGCCCTCAGTGTTCAGACGAAGTAGATCCTGACTATTGGATTGAACTCCTACCAAATCAAAGTTCATCGTCTTAAAAATACGGATTGCTTTCAGGGTAACGGCCAACTCTTCTTGAACACTATCATTTTTTTTTCTTTTTTTCCTCACAAAACAACTCTGCATGGTGATTTTTCACAAATTGGGAGGAAGCAGGAGAACATCTGGGGCCAAACATCATCACCTGCATGATATAGAGTGTTGGTTCTCTGGCACTGTTCCGGTCTCTCCACAAAATTCTTTGGCTCTGTTGATCTACCTCAGAGATACGAGTACCAATCCTATGGAACATCTCTTTGACATCGGCATTGACAGCTACTGAACCAAATTGTCTGGACCCTTTAACAGATAGGTGTTGAGAGCGACTCCTTTAACTCCTTTGCAGCCACGTCCGATACCACTCGAGGTTTCGGTGGGGATTTGTTTTTGTTCTCCACAATGAACGTAGGCGCATACCAAACCCTAGGCCACTCTTTCTGCAACTCTTCCTCGGATGCTTTCCTTGCATATCAACTATAGCAACTAACTCTCGCATGTACTGGTTCTTCCATTCTAAAAGATGAGGCTTTTTCCTCAAGGATTTTTCCAGTCCGCACAACCGGTTAAGCGTCATTGCATATTGGATATCAGGCAGCTTAACATCACCCGCGCTCCACAGCAAGCCAATTTCGTAACCATGTACAGTTCGTTTCAACGTTTGTTCCATAATATGAATAGCCCGACTTACTTCTCTTCCTACCAGGTCGTTCTTGGGTGTCATAACGCCAAAGTCCTCTGTAGTGAAATGTTGTCTAACTAGCTCGTGAAGTTCATCTTCTGACCTAATTGCGTCGTGGAACAAAAAAGGCATCGACGGTTTCGCTGCTTCGCTGATGGCTGCGACATTCAAAGTAGGAGATGACTTTCCATAAACCACCCATCCTAAAAGAGTCTTGATGGCACACGGATCTTCATTTTTGCCGGGACGTCGCCCTCGTCCCCACAGGAATTTGGCTTGATCAAGCCCAACAAGCAATTTTGGTTTAGCACTTACCAGGTCGGTTAGTGGAATCCCTCACAGATGACTGTATCTTCGCTTCAACTCGGCTACATCAGTTGACTGCCCGGGAAGTTCCAATCCCTTAACGGTGTAGACGTCCTTAAGCAAATGATGTTTTCGCCCATTGACACTTGAAATTATTAAGGTGGTTCGCTTTGACTGCTCATGCCGCGAAACCCCCTTCATCCACTGAAGAACTAGCTACTCAGGTTTACCATCGAGACCTAGATCGTCAAACAGGTCCTTCTCTACCATGGATGTGGATGAGCCGTCATCTTGGAAGGCATATGTGTCGGCAAACTTCCCATTGTTACCGTGGATACGAACTGGAACGATCTTGAACAACACAGACCAGTTTGCCACAATGTGCGAGGAATGGAACTGTCCTCGTGACACAAAGGGAGCCGCTGCAGTATTTGTACCCATGACAGTCGACGTTAGATGAAGTAACGGGTGGTGACGGCCAACGCAACTCTCAGAACCGCAAATAGTCCTTTGACGACAAATTCTCCAGTCATGCTTCAGCGGATCTAAACAACAAAAAAAAATTGCTTTTTCCTTTGCATAGGCTCGTCTATTTTCGGATGACATATCCTTGAACTCTGTACACTCACTGAGCGGATGATTTCGATCACACCTCACACATTTGATGCTAACACTTGACTTCACCGGCTTGTGAGTCAGAACTCGGACAGACACCTTCGAAGACCTAGTCGACCCTTTTGAATCCATATTCACATGATTCGAAAGCCTTGGAGGTAAGTCGATGATTTTCTCGGTCAAAAACTCCGCCAGATCACTAAAGTTAGCTCGAGGTTTAAAGCTTTCTTCTTTGTCCAGTACTGGTACAGACCAGATCCCAGCCTACAAAACAAGGCTGTTAAGGCGTAGCCATTGTTTAAATTTTCCTCTCGGCCCAGCGACTTAAGGTCTGCCACAAATCCATTTATCTTAACTGCCCATAGTCGAATCTTCGGATCACATTTGGAAGAAAGTGGGGAGGTTTAACAAATCTGCTGTTAAGTCGTGCACCAAAACATCAAGCCGACCAAACACAGCTCGTAGACAATCCATGATCCCGGCAGCATCAGTGGAGTATTTTAAACGGTCACTTACTAGCTGGTAAGCTTCACCCTTCAAAGCCTTCCGGAAAATAGACACGTTTTCTTTTCCGTTGTATCTTCCTTCGACCGTCGTTGACCGAAACACCTTCTCGAAGTACGGCCACTCGCGCTTGTCGGCACCTGAGAACAGAGGTAGTTCCTGAACATTATTCCTGTTTAAGACGGTGAGCAAACTAGCCATGTCTGCATTCTGGAAGGTAGGATCGAGAACTCTGGAAATCTCATCTGACCTCTTAGATATCGGCGTCGACTGATTGGGTCGAGCAAGTTTATCCAGGAAAGATTGGTGATTTGCCTGAATCCTTTTGATCATGTCCAACCAGTGGTCCGAGATGGTGGTCGATAAATAGTGCTGGCCTTTAGTATCAGCCGAACGTCGAGTATTCTTCGTCGGTTCTACTTGGATCGCTTTCAAATTTTCCATCTCCTTCTTCATTGCTAAAATCTCCTCATCCTTCTGTAGAACTGCTGCTTGAGCTAGGGCCGCAGCTTCAATGAGAAGGTCTAATGAGGGCAATACTTCGCCTTTTGGTTTGAGTGTTGACATCGCCTTGATCTTCAACCGTCGATAAGTTACCGGATTCGACTTCTTTGCAACTGGAGTCTTCACAATACCATGGTGTGATAGTTCGAATTCGACTGGATCAAACTTGGCACAAGCATAATGCCACCAGCGCCTACACCGGTCATAAGATACCATTTGATCGTCATCTGCTTTACGACATCTAGGAGCACTGCAACTGAACTTTTTACCTTCCATGATGGATGTTGGCTATACTCTTTACCGCCGCACAAACTACTGCTACAAAACCAAGTGGTGTGATACGCCGAACAACGTGTAGCGTAGACCATGTGATTGCGAACAACTCAGATGAACAAACCAGCGTGTTTGCGTACAATCCCAAGCAGATAAAATCCAAATAAACAAATGAATGATGATTAAAATAAAATTTATGTTTCGCAGCAGGCTCGGCGACCCCTTTCGAGAAATAAATTCGGCTTACTATCTCAAAATCCAATTTTCTGCAAATTAAATCTTATTCCAGACTAAATGAAAAAGTCTGGATATTGACAACTTACAATTCTCTTTCGAGTCGGAACACAATCTGAGTCCACTGCAAACAGCCTAAATACAAATCCAAGTCAAATCAAAGTACCAAAGATATCGAAAATTTCTAACAAAAATAGCTCAGCAAAAAGTTCGCCACGCGGTTTTAAGTCGTCTGCCATAATCTCCTTGCTCGTGGCGGTGTTTCTTTCTTTTTTCCCGCAAAAAAGGAAAGAAAGATATAAATGTACAATCGGTGCTGAATTTATAGAGCTGAACTTATAAAGATGAATGCATGAAAGCTGGATGCAGTGGGCTTGGGCTGTGTTCATACTTTAACAATTTTTAAGTATTTAAATAAAAAAAAGAAAAGTAACTGTGGCTCGATGACACTTACCTTACGTATATGTATATATATACGTATCTTCTACTTCATTTATATACTTATATTATATTCTCATTTGCAATTGGTGCCTAACTACAGGCAAATCAAATTGTGCGCTTTTCTAAGTTAGGGCTCAGAGTAAGTGTTGAAAATTATTTCGGAAGTTGTGTTTCTTTATACAAAAAAGAAATTGTTGGTCGATATTGCAATGGTATAAATTATGTTTCTTCTTGAAATGGATTCGCTAATTCATGTTTTGAGTATATGGACTTTTTTCAATACGTTCAGTTTAATATTAGAAAAATATATTTTGCAAAATGTCTCGCCAAATATAGTACTTTTTACTATTTAATCCAAATGTAAGCAGTGCAGTTGTCAATAAATTTATTTTTCAATATTTATTTCGAAAAGAAACACCATTGACATATTTGCCATATATTATCCTATTCGTATTTAAGTTAAAGGAAATTTAAGGAGATTTAAATAGCTTTTGCCTATGGTCACATAGGAGTAGGAATGAATAAAAATCGTCTACTTGTTATGGTATTTTCTAAATTTGGATATTATTTGGCCATTAAATAGTCTGTAGAGTATTCCTTCTAGAATATCAGGAATGACTGCGACTTTTTACAAAACTCTAAATACCTCCTATTCCGCTATATACGAATACACCGTAAACCAGAAATTACTTATATTGGTCTGAACTAATGTAGACCCTTCAAACGTCACTTGCCCTAATCGCAATATGAACAATCTATTTGCGCATTCCTTCATAAAGTTTATTTGGAGCTGAAGGAAATGTGTGCTATAGCTCTGATGACGATTCAACCGCCAAAAAAATGATTAATCCTGTTGAAATTATAATACATATTTAAGTTCCAATCTGGCAATGTCACATTAAAAGCTTTTGTTACATTTACACATTAATACATTTATACATTCACACATAATGAAACTCTAGTATATAAGCTAAACCTATGTTAAATATAGTATGACTTCTACTCTAATCGTGTGACAACGAACTCTTGTTTTTTTTACTGATAACCAACAGGTTATGGGCCCAGACCGCAGCATATACAGTTCTTAGTTTTTTCTTCATTTTTCCAGTTAGTAATTGTCGGTACCTGTAGCTGAATTTTCTAAGTGAGAATTTATCCGTAAATTAAATAGTATCAATAATATAATTCGGTGTGAATTAAGTGTAAAATGTCCGGTAGTATGTACAATATCGACAAGCTGGAGGACTCTAACTATGATTACTGGTGTGTCCAGATGAAGAGTGTCCTCATACACCAAGAGCTGTGGTCGTGTGTCTCAAATATTTCAGAACGTTCAACTAATGAAAAAAGTGTGGAACTTTCGTCCTGGAATATGAAAAATGAAAATTCCCTTGCAGTGATAACTTTGTCTGTAAAAACTTAGGAAATCGGCAATATAAAGAAATGCAAAACCGCATCAGACGCTTGGGAAACGCTGAAAATAATTCACCAGCCAACTGGACCAGTAATAAAGGTAACGCTTTTTAAAAAAATTATTATATATGAGAATGAGTGAAAGTGAAGGCATGCATCAATATTTATCTAACTTTGCCAATATAATCGAGCAACTGTCCGAAATTGGCATAGAGTTGCAGGAAGAGATATATGTTATAATGCTCTTATCAAGTTTGCCAAAATCATACGAAAACTTGGTGGTAGCACTCGAATCTCGTGATGAGTTACCCAAGTTTAGTGCTTTCAAGGGGAAGCTAGCCGAGAAAAGCGACAGAAGGAAAAATGAAGATCTGCTTGAAAATGAGAGCACTGATCAGGCTTTCTTGGGTAGGTCATCGAATGCCAAGGTTAATAACAGAAACGACCAGCGCAAAAACAACGGCAACAATATAGTCAAAAGGCAAAGAAACGTAAAGTGCTATAATTGCGGGAAAAAATGCCACATTGCAGCAGAATGCAGGCAAAAGCCGAATGATTTAAAATATAAAGGAGAAGAGGCGAAATCGTTTTTTTCCCTATTCAGTGCAAACCAAAATCCGCTTGCGTTTAATAACAAAGCTTGGTGTTTGGATAGTGACGCTACGACTCACATGTGTGCAAAACGTAAAATGTTTAGTAATTTTGAAGCATACAGAGATACTGTTACACTTGCTGGAGAAAAATCTATCGATGCTTGTGGTCGCGGTGAAGTCGAAATAAAGACGAAAACTTCAGTGATTAAACTAAAAAAACGTTCTTTATGTTCCCCAATTACAATGCAATTTCATTTCCGTAAGCAAAGCTGTAAAAGGTGGCTGCACGGTAACATTTAAGAAAAGTTACGCGTATGTAAGTGACCAAAATGGTAAAAATCTATTGAGTGCCAAACTAACAAACAACTTGCTTGGGAAGCTTAAAGAAATTAAAAGAAAATAATCTTGTGCATGGTCTGAATTTTGATGCAAAAAACGTAGAAATTAATTGCACTGTTTGTTTAAAAATCAAGATTCACTTCCTCAAATAGTAAAAGCAAAGAAATTCTAGAGCTTGTAAATAGCGATGTGTGTGGTCCAATAAATGTCAACTCCTTGGTGGCTTGCGATATTATGTTACAATGGTGGACGCTAAGTCAAGGTACGTTCACGTGTACTCGTATTTTATTAAACAGAAATCGGAAGTTTTAACAGTGTTTAAAAACTACAAAAACATGGTAGAACGAAAACCGGGCAAACACATAAAAATGTTTCGCAGTGACAATGGAAGAGAATATGTGAATAATGAGTTTGACGCATTTCTAAAACAGCACGGCATTGTCAGGCAACTGACTGTCCCTCACACCCCACAGCAAAATGGTGTGGCTGAGCGAATGAATAGAATGCTCATTGAAATGGCTCGTAGCATGATGCTAGACGCAAATCTCTTTACTTACGAAACCGTTCGCCTACGAAAACTCTAGACCTTGCGACTTCGTATGAGTTGTGGTACCAGCGTAAGCCAGCAGTTGGCCACCTTCGGATTTTTGGATGTCTCGCAATAGCTCTTGACAAGACACAGCACAAAAAGTTTCGGTCAAAGGGCAAGGAATGCATATTAGTTGGATATGCTGATAAGGCAAAGGCATATTGATTGTTCGAAAAGTCGACCAAACAAGTCATCGTTAGCCGTGATGTACTTTTGTGGAGCCTTCAATTGAAACATTCGTCATCAATTTGCAATATCCACCAGAATATATTGACTGCAATAACAAATTTACAAATGTGCAAGCAATGGACAAAATAACAGATAACAAATCAATCAAGATGACAACTAGTGACGACGACAGCGATGCCGGTTGTAGCAGCGGGGGCAGTGAAGTTGAATGTACAGAACGGGAAGATAATGTCAAAAACAAAATTGAAACTGATGACATTGATGGATAAAGCGGACCAGTAAGACTAATAAGAACAGCTGATAGAGGTTGGCGAAGGGCAAAATAGCAGCACACAATGTGTTGAACTTGTTAAACTGTGACGATGTCAAGGTTCCAACGTCAGCCGAAGAAGCTCAAGCAAGTAAAGAATCGGCTGAATGGCAAAAGGCTATGGCAGAGGAATATGGTGCTTTGATCAACAATGATAGATGGGAACTGGCTGAGTTACCCCCGAATCATAAGGCGATTGGATGCAGATGGGTGTTTGCACTTAAACGGGACATAAATGGAACGATTGAACGCTATAAGGCGCGACTTGTTGCAAAAGGCGGCAAAAATATGGCGTTCACTACGAAGAGACATTTTCACCTGTTGTGAGATATGCGACGATTCGTATGGTGTTAGCTATCGCAGCTGAGTTAGAGCTGCATGTGCATCAACTCGACATTTCAACCGCATATCACTATGGGGAATTAGAAGAGGAGGTATATGTGAAGCAACCTCCTATGTTTGAAGACCCCGCAGCTGATGCTTGTGTTCTTAAGCTAAAAAAGCCTCTCTATGACTTAAAGCAGTCTGGCCGTATGTGGAACCTTAAACTGGATCAGACGTTAAGTCAAATTGGGTTTGCTGCTTGTCCAAGTGAATCATGCGATTATATAAAGCACGAACGTGGCCATATCAACATCATCGCTATATATGTAGATGATCTGATGATCTGTTTCTCAGATATGGGTGAGTTGTTATCCACTAAACAGAAAATTTCCTCTGCATTTCAGGTCGTAGATAAGGGTCTTATACACCAATTTCTCGGTATGCGGATCGAGAGAGAGGGTGCAACTGGCTCAATTACTATCAGCCAATTACTATGAAGCAGCATGCACTTTAAATTCTCAAGAGGTTTGGCATGGAAGCGTGCCGAACAACAAAACTGCCGTTGGTACCTGGCTATCAAGCAAACTGTGATAGCAAAAACTGCGAAATGGTGGATCAAACCGAGTACCAATCACTAATCGGGTCATTAATGTATCTGGCAGTCACATCCCGGACTGATATATTGCATTCTGTGTGCAAGCTATCGCAGAGGAATACTCAGCCGCACGGTGAGCATTGGGCGGCGGCGAAACAGGTGTTACGATACCTACATACCACGTCTAACATGTCCATCAAATATGCGAAGACTGGAATGGTAGTACAGGGTTATGTTGACGCGGATTGGGGAAGCAACACTACGGATCGCAGTGTATTTTCATGGGAGAGCAAAAAACAGCCTCCGGTAGCCCTAAGCAGTACTGAAGCTGAGTACATGGCTTTGTCAGAAGCAGCGAAAGAAGCTGTTTATATCAAAAAATTATTTAATGAAATTAACATTTTTCAACATGTCAGATCAATCCTTATTCACGGCGATAATTTAAGCGCCATGAACTAAGAAATCCTGTATATCATGCTAGGAGCAAACATATAGACATACGTTTTCACTTTGTACGCGAAGTTTACATTAAAGGTTTAATTGAACTAAAAATGTATGTAAATCAAAACATGCAAATTGTGCCAATTTGCTCGGCCTGAAATCTTTGTAAAATGAATTACTTTTATTATTTGATACTTTGTTACTAAAACTGAATTGAATATTTTTTATTGTGCATTTTGTTTGATGTTTATACATATGTATTAAAGAGGAGTGTTGAAATTATAATAAATATTTAAGTTCCAATCTGGCAATGTCACATTAAAAGCTTTTGTTACATTTACACATTAATGCATTTATACATTCACACATAATGAAACTCTAGTATATAAGCTAAACCTATGTTAAATATAGTATGACTTCTACTCTAATCGTGTGACAACGAACTCTTGTTTTTTTACTGATAACCAATAAATCCAGGTCTGCTTTCGTGTGCTTCGATGCGCAGGTTATGTTTTTCAAGTGTGTTTTGTAAAAATGTAATTTATTCGAGAAGTCAGAAGGTTCTTAGGACATTGTTTATTTATGGAACTCATGGAAGTAATTTTTAGAAAATAAATGCACCTCCTCTCGGCCAATGGCATATATTTCTTGCTCAGCAGCCTTGGGTCTGTAAAGTATCCCTTACAGTGGGCTCCGTTATTTTTTTTTGTTTTGTTGCCGTATATGAAGCGTGTTACGTTAAAAATTGGTATTGTAATATTATATTCCAAAGAAGAGATTCGATGTCGGCTTCCTTTGAAAAGCCTTCAAAATATATCCTTGGCTGGGCATATACATATCGAGGTCTAGTGTTGTCACTCTACAATACGTTTGTTTTTTTATTTTTCCGTGTCCTTATACGATTACTTGGCGATTAAAATCGCTTTACTAATAACTTCGATAGTGCCCAAACCATATTGAGAGGTATGACAAAAAAAAAACTAACCATTCTTTTTTCATGATAAGAGAATTGAGAATTGTTTGATTGTCGAGATATAGTACGGTTGTTTTAATGAAAATCGAAAAATTGCAAATTATTGTTTGGTTGACAACTATGTTAGGTATTTTATCTTGGGACATTTATTTTATGCTTTGGACATTTATTATCGCCAACCTTTTATTAATTTTCAGTATTTCCTCCACAGTAAGTTCAGAGATACATTCATGCATTCAGAACAAAATTTGTTCAGAAAAGTGTGACAATATTGCTTGCTTACCTCCTACATGCCCTGTAACTCGTTAAAATCAGGGGTGATGATTTCGGAATGTTGTATTTTTTTATTGCAATTTTATAAAACATCTTTACACATTTCTAATTGGCATTGATTATCGGAGCGTAAGAGCTGATTTATAGACCAGGCAGTGTCTTCTGCCTGATACCTATTTTAAGTTTTGGTAATATTGATTCAGCTCTCTTTTCCTAAAGTGATTTTGCCAGATTTGATTCTGTTCTTCTTCTTCTTCTTCTTCTTCTTCTTCTTCTTCTTCTTCTTCTTCTTCTTCTTCTTCTTCTTCTTCTTCTTCTTCTTCTTCTTCTTCTTCTTCTTCTTCTTCTTCTTCTTCTTCTTCTTCTTCTTCTTCTTCTTCTTCTTCTTTTTCTTCTTCCTCTTCTTCTTCTGTTCTTCAATATCACTGATATTTCCAATAAATAGACTATCAATTTATCATTTTGATGGATTTTAAGAATTAAGTGTTGCTTCTTTTTATAAGCCCAGAAGCGCTGCCACTGTATCGCCGTACACTTTTCTTGTGCAGATTTCTTATTGCAGAATCTCTGGCTTGGAATAGAGTTCGGTCATAGAATGTAGAATGCTTGTCATCGTCGGAGCCTGTAAACTATGGAGTCTTGCGTCTGTGTTTGACATAATTTTTTTCCGATTAGTTATGGTATTGTACCAATAGCTCATTTCACTTGAGTTTTCGTTGAGTTTCAGCAACATCTCTACCTTTTTTTTTTTCGAAACGCATTCGTTCTTGTATAGCTTTTCATATATCGTAGGAATTCCGCATACTCATATGATACGTGATTCTACTAAAAAACCATTCGGTATTTTTCTTTTCAGATTGTCTACATTTTTCCCTGCATTCCTCTTGTAATCGTTGAGAATTTCATGGATGTCTGATGTTCCCGATCACCAAGAAGCTGTAATTCGCTATCTTTCTCTTTGAAATCTGTTCTGCGGAATAATCTATAATCAAGCTTCTAGCTTGACACTAGCTCTTTCAGCCCATGTTACCTTCAAGTTTGCATAACTCATGGTTTCTTAGACAGATAAAGTCTTACATCAGGAAATAACCTTCTGCTTGAGTAACCTATTAATGCTTTAACATACAAATATTGATGTTCACAAATATTGATGCCTTCTTTTTGTGTTCTTACGCATGCATGCACATACGAGTATGTAGCTGTCGTGATTAAATATTCCTAATCCATTCGCTACCTCTGGATATACCATATGCATATCTGTAATCTGAGTCTTGTCGTCTATAAGTGTCTGCGAGGAATAGAAAATTGTTGAATGACCAATTCAAATTGCTACTCCCACTTTTGTGAGACGCTTGATGGCTGTTATGATGAAATTTTCTGCACATTTCAAGTAAAAACGTGAATCGTCTCGTAGCTAATAGAATTAAAATAAATGACAACTAAATCGATTCGAAATTGAAGCCCAAAATTCAAACAATTTTACTATTAAGCTGCAACCCCAAATATTCAGTGACCGCGCATATTTTGAAAAAAATTTCATTAAGTCTGCTATGACCTCTATGGTTAACCTACGCATGGTACGAGTAGCAAGCGACTATACAACATACCAGAAAGACCATGTATCTCATTGCTAATATGACCCATTTTGTAAAAGAACGAGGAAAATTTTTATTTGTCTTATTTAGGATTGGCAAACAGAATAGAAGTTGTAATTCCATCGAAAAACAAATGTACTGCCTGGTCTCTTATATACAAATAAAGACGCACCTATTTTAGCTCTCTCTCCATCTAAGCTCATCTTTAGAAGATGGAAATGATATTTTGTATCGATTAGCCATTTATAGATACGTAAAGATAGCAGAGGACGACGGTCCCATGTAACATTATGTTTGTACATTTTAATTGCACTCAAAATATTGTCTTAACTGCAATCGGCCATAAACCCCTCTCCAGCAATCTGGCACTCTGGCCAATATGGCATACAGCAACGGTGCATATATCGGTGCCAATTTTAGCACTTCAATGACAATTACTCTACTCACCTTCTGCATTAGTCCCCGGAGGGACAGTACCTACTCACTGTTATTCGAATTATTGCATTGCTGAGGCTGATACTGGTGCTGGGACTGGTACTGGTACTGGGGTCATCATCCATTCGTAATTCAGACAAGAAACATCGATATGCTCTTTCTCTCTACTCCTGGCACAGAGGTTCAATCGATAGTGGATGATGGTCTCGTGAACCTGTAACAAACGAGATGGGAGGATAACTAAAAACGGGTTGTCCCTCGCCCTTAGATGTATGCATATATGCGGCTGCACCTAACCACTAGCACCACCATTACGAACACGAACAACATCACAAGCACCATGACTGCTATTACTACCACTACGAGTACCTAACCTCTCTGCAAAATAAATGCGTGACAATGACACTGCACTAGATTGCATTGCCGAGACAACAGTCAATGTCAAGGCAGTGTGCTTGCACAACAAAATGCAAAATTCCAAGTGAAGCTGAAGACTGGAAACTGTGCAACGAAGCATACTCGTACAACACACCACATACCACATACCACCAGGCCGAACAATTATCATTATGTAATTTATAAGCCCACCTATCAATATTATATAAAACGAAAATAATATTCGTATCTGCGGCATCTAAAAATAGACTTCAGACCGCACTCTCAGTTGGTGTCCTGTCCAACCAGTTCTGCTAGTCAGCGATCAGCTGCCATGCCAGACGGAGCTCTGTTACTGTGGTACTCCGTTTCTCTGGGTCTCTGCGCTAAGCTTTTCGGATTCGCTAATGAATTCAAAATCAGTTTCTTTTTTCGCACATGCTGCACTATACTGCATTTGCAAGTATTGTTTCTAGGGTTGCCATAACACAATTTTGGATTATCATCCATTTGTAAAAATTGGATGGCACTCACGCATACTGTTTACTGTTTTGTGAGCCTTGTCAACCCAGTTCATCACACTCTCAATTCCGTTTCAAGTTTCAGAAGACTAAAGGAGCTTGCATTGCCTATAATCAGGAGTTGATTGAACGTTATTTCAACTCAAGCAGCGAAATTTTTTGAGTTTTATTCTGAACCAAGATGAACGTTTCTAATTAAAGATTGATACTCAGGAGGTATCGTATTTACGATACGCACAAGGATATTTTCGCTTAGTGACTATTTGATACCGCCCAATTTAAAATCACGGAGGAGAGTTATTGAGAAACAAAGATAACATCTTTAAACTATGAAATAATAACTTTTTGTTTGTTACAGAGCATCAGGTTATGGACTTATGGTAACAGTTGGTGTCAATTCTTTTAAATATTTTTATTATTTTTAAAACAGTAAGTGGTAAGATCATGGTAATCCTCATAATTGTTATATCAACAATTTCTAGTGATGGTGTACTATGGATTTGCGTAACCGAAGCTGCTATGTGGATTAAAATGGTAAAGTGGCACCTATAGCCGCAATCTAAAAACTTTGATAGTAGTACAAAAACAAAAATTTAGGATTCTTTGGAATAAGCGACTGGAAATGTTATTATGATTGTTTACAATAACAATTGCATTGAGAAAAGATATTATGCAACTAAATACGAGAAAATACGAATGGGCCAACATCTAACATAGAGACTTACCTACAGTTCATGCACATAGAAATTCAAATTTGTAATGGAAATTGAGCTACAAAAGTATATCCAAATACTGGAAATATCGGCTTTTCCAATAAGGACTTGACAACTTTTTTTTTAAATAAAACGCAAACCATTTGAGATATTTAAAAAACTTTATTATCGGCTTGAAATACAATCAAAACATTTATGAATGGAACTCGACTTCATTCATATGGCCACCGCGGGCACGTTTGCAGCGGTCGGTTCGTTGGACCCAATTTTCAACGACTCGGCTACACATTTCGGCCGAAACGGCCGCTATTTCACGTTCAATGTTGGCTCTGAGCTCTTCCAACGTCGTCGGCGTGTTGGCATAAACCAATGACTTAACGTAGCCCCACAGAAAATAGTCAAGCGGCGTTAAATCGCACGAACGAGGCGGCCAATCGACTGACCCATTTCTTGAGATAACACTCTCACCATACTTACTCTTCAATAAATCGATTGTAGCGTGTGCTGTGTGGCTTGTGTCACCATCCTGTTGAAACCACATGTCGTCCAAGTCCATATCTTCCAATTCGGGCCAAAAATAATCGGTGATCATGGCGCGATAACGCTGATCATTCACAGTAACCTGACGATCGTTATCGTCGACGAAAAAATATGGCCCAATAACGCCGCCGCCATGCAAACCGCACCAAACAGTTATTTTTTGTGGATGAAGTGGTGATTCATGAACCACATGTGAATTTTAACCCAATAACGCATATTTTGCTTATTGAGCCAAAAATGAGCTTCGTCACTGAAGATGATTTTGCGATGAAATTCATCACCTTGGAGCATCTTCTCCAGAACCCAATCGGAGAACGTAAGTCGCTTCAAATGGTCCATCGGCTTCAATTCTTGAGTCAGCTTGTATGGGTGTAAACCAAGATCCTTATGCAAAATACGCCATAATGTAGTCTGAGCGATGCCCAATATTGAGAACGCCGTGAAATTGACTGATTTGGATCATTTGCTACGGACGCCTGAACGGCAGCTATATTTTCGACACTTCGACCAACCCGTTGTCTCACTGACACGGCAGCATCACACAACGAATATGTAGACTCAAATTTTTCCACCAAACTTTTTATAATCTGTCTACTAGGGCGAGAATTACGACCGAAAATTGGAGTTAACGCTCTTAAAGTCGCAGTCACCGACTCCGAATTTCGGTAGAAAATTTTTATAATTTGCAGACGTTGCTCGTTCGTGTACTTTACCATGATGAAAATGTTGAGTTTACTGAATAAATTAACAGTGACAGTTTGATGATTAGTGAAAGAGTGCGTTCACAAATTAAATTCAAATTTGTCAGGTCCCTATTGGAAATTCCTTTATAAGATGCCAATTTGCATATCAACCATCATTACGAAAGGCAAAGAAAGAAGGAACAAAAAAGGAGCCACCCTCTTAATATGGCACTCTGAAATTTTAATAAGATCTTTATATGGACAAATTTGTCAGTGATACCAAGGTTTGTCAGGACTTTAAATATCTAATACAAGTATCTAACTATATATGCTTATTTATTTAAACAACTATAAGATTGATAAATACGAAAGCCGCTCTAAAGAAGGAGTATTATATATTGGGAAACAATTTCACCCCGAACCGTAACACTATTCAAGTAATTCACTTATCAAACCTTATTTCAATTGCATTTGTTGACTCGAATCTCTCCTGTCATGGATCTTTAGCATGTTGTCTACAGGACGTTCCTACCACAACTAACTCCTACAATAATTTACAATATTCGCATTTTTCTTCAAATCATTTACATATATTTCATATTGTAGCCTATTTTGAAGCATGATGGTATACTAAAGTAACTAAGTTTGCCGAGTCCCACGCAGGAGAGTGTAAGCAACGACAGCTGTTTCTTCTAGCATCATCATATCGGTAAGCAATATACTATGAAAGAGTCTCAATCTCTCGTCATTTAGGATCGGCAAAAAATCGTAGGTTAGCTTTCACTATGTACAATGTGAAAAAGCGAACACACAAAGTGTGGAAATACCAGACTGTTACGCCATCAATTTATTTATTATTTTTTCCATCCATCATTGCTTTATTCTAGACTCTTTGATCACGGTCAACTAATTCCGAGCCTTCAGATTCTAATTTGATGATGCTAAATGTTCTGTCACGCCAGTTAACAATAAATAAGCGTAAAAGTTGCCGCAGAAATTCGTCGTATATAATATAGTAGTCTTGTGGTACTTCTGCAGAGACATTGCAGTTTCCTACCTCTTCCTGTATTGTATAATTGCTTTGAATATATTCGGCATCTGTTAAGCCACCATACAGTATACTATTCCCAAAGACTTCTCACCACAAAAGTATCTGCTGGCCTGAATATCTTTACACGTTCTTAAAAGTCAAACCACCTTGCTAGTTAAACTATACTTTGGCCTTAAAAAATGCATGTCCTTTAATTCCACCATACTTTTAGGCAGCTGTTTTGCAATAAGCTAAATTTATAGTACTTGTCTACATTTGTAAACCAATTTGTTCCTTCCCCTGTTCCACTAAGTTTTTACAAGATTTCCAACTCGGGTCCTCTGTTTCTAAATATCATCTTGCCAGTTTGTTTTATATTTGTTTGAGGTTGTCCTTTATGTTAAGTAAAATCTCAGCGCAGGCCAGTTCCCACTACGTTTCGATGGCGAGATATCGCTTGCTTCAGTTGATGTCATTCTTTTTTTTTAGGTTTGCCATTGCTCGCCGAAAGGTTGGTGACGTGACATAAATAAATTATTTAACCAGTTTTTTTAGTGTTAACCAAGACTTAAACTTACACCCTCTTGCGTAGCAATCAAAGTATTGAACTACTGCACAACGTCACCTTACCTTATCTTGAAAACATTGGAAAACCACAACAATAGTCAAGAAAACTTTTAAAGAAATTGCTCTAAAGTTTCTATAAACCTCAAAAAAGCAAAAGCAAATTGTCTAGTCTGCCGCTTTAACTTTTTGTACAAGATATAGCCTAAACAAATCTGGCAACCATGAATACAAGTTCGAGTACGATATCTCGGGAATCCAGTCACAGAGCATTTGTGTGCACTTCACAAATCGCAATCTGGTTCCATATGGTTTGGCCGTGGAGCTCATTTGAATACGCGAACATGTTCCATCCGGAGAAGAGTGTGCTGTACATGGAGATGCAGTGGCCGCGATTTCTGCTACTATAATGTGCACGACACAAATAATCTTAGCCACTTGACATAATAATATCGCATCCACCAACTCACTTAATTGGATCACTTGAATAATAGTTTTCGTATCGCTGATGCTGATGCATTATTTATGTACAGTATACTGTTCTGATCCTTGGATGCTTCTGCAGGGGCGGAATTTTTTAGAGACTTTGCTGGCTTCTGGCTGGTATCTGCTGGCGGTGTTCTATAATACATGATAAGTTGGGGCGTTTTATCTTTATGGCAATGGTTATCTTTGGCAGGAGGTTTTGAGGTCGCCAGGAGGTTATAACTGCCACACAAGACTTAGTTTTTTGATTTTAAATTACCTATAGAGTTTACTTTTTACAATATTTGTAGCAGAAGTGAAAGTAAAGATACGCACATTGAATAGTTTAACGTATGGTGCAGAAATGAGCTAATAAAAACGGAGTAGATTAAGAGATGTATCAATCAAAAAAGCCAAATTCTTCGCTCTTCTATGTAATTGGATACCCCAGGTGCTATTTACACCACAGGTAATCTACCCATGAGGGTTTCGACTACGGCTTAAAAGATTCAAACCTTCGTATCCAATCGAATGCGTTTTGTTTCTGAATTATGAATAGTTAGGACTTTCGTATCTGAATATTTCTGTAATTATTAATAGGATACATCCCAGTACTGTTAGTTAGTTTCTTAGAAATGTAATCTATAAGCCTGCTATTAGTTACGTAACTGATCGGATGAAATGGCATAAAAAAACTCGATTTGCCCCAAAATGAAATAAAACAAAACCTAAGCACCAATGCGAGTACCAAAGAGACTATATTCAGATTCAGTACTACAACCATATTCCTTCCTTGAAAACATTGCAATATGTATCACGACTGTAACGTTGCCTGCTTTATTTCTGCTCTGAATAGGTGTTATATCACTAATTTTTATAGAACTGTGTTAAAAGTTTAAGGGTTCCCTTCGTCTACCAAGCTATGCTATAACAAGATATGGATCAGCTATAGATAAATTCGAAAACGATATTCATTGATAGACTGCCACGCAGAAACACATGTACAAGTATACTCGATATAGTAGATCTGTAAAAAAAAAGATAGAGCATTCTCTGCAATCCAATATTGTACCTTCATATCATGGACTACGCCTTTAAAGCAATTTTTTCGTCCTGAATGTCCCTACCCGTTGAAGCTTCAAGCACCGCATAGCTTTTTGCTAGTTCCTCAAACAGATTTGATCCGACGAGATCACGGACTTTTTCAACGGAAAGCATTGTTTGGTATTGATGTTAATGTTTCGAGTGACATCAAATTGCAAACGAGCTTATGAAGTCAATTGAAGCCCCCTGCGAGAATTCATTATCATTGCTAGCTTTGCGAAGCAGCAGTAATGTATAAGCGTGATGTGTTATATAAACCCTTGTATATGGCAAAATTCATCCTATCATTTCCGTATAGATCCAATGTTACAAGTAACACGTCTTTTGACTTGACAGTTTTTGACTTCCAAAACATTATATCTGATATCTGATAGCATCGATATTAAGGAATTATAACACATTTCTCTAATCGTGTGGTCTGAGTATCAGAAACGAAATGACTTGACACAGTGCTCCTACGAGCTGTAAAGCTGTAAATCCAGTTAAAGACTGATTGTGCACTATCGACGACAGGGAAAGATAATGTTTTTCGCATGAAATTTATCTGTATATCTTCCTTAAAGTGATATCTATCATCAATATGATAGATAATTTTTTCCAAAAACCCGAAAATATCGAAAATCATGCAACTTCTTTAGGCAGAACAGTGATGTAACATCAAATTACTAGGTCCTTCCAAATCTTGCGAATGACGACTTGAAAATTGATTTCGACAGTAAATTGAGTGACGACTATCACTCAAAATCCAATAGTGACATCTGCATAGCTAGCGTTGATCTCAACATCAGGATAGGCAAGGACAACACATTGCCCGAACATTTATGTCATGAAGTCTTTAATAATGGAACACTATTCTTTCAACAATTGTCAAAAAATCAATTGATCCTGAACTTATTCACAATGGATCGCTTAGCGACTAAAGGCCCTTATATCATATATTACATATGTTCAAGTGCAATTTTGTATATTTTTTTATTTTGTATTTTGTGCGACAAAAATTTAAGCAATATTCTACTTCGGGAGTATGTAAATATGAATACGGGTGAGAACCAACTCAGCAGCTGAAACCATTTGCTGTACTACCGAGTTGACACTGAAACACCCTTAAACCCCCAGGCGTCTCAAAGTAAAAGATGCCAGTCTATACTTACAATACACAAGCACCGAGATGATATCTTCAGTTATTAAGAAAAATAAAGCGGCTGCTATGCGTATCTCCATATTTCCATAGAGAAAGATAACAACTTCATGTAGCTGAAAAATGAATGCTGCTAATGGTAGCATAAAATATACATAAGCAAAAGAACTGGCAGAGCAAAGACTGCGTCTTGAATTTATTTTTTTTGATTTTTAAAGAACTTAACACTCAAGTGGGTATGAATACACTTACATAATGCCTCAGCATGTGTTAAGTTTTTTTTTTGGAAAATGGGATAGAGAGAGAGAGAAAGATGTTTGGGCTCAGTGGTTATTTCGCTTCATGGGTGGCATCCAACATTTAATGGGGAGACTAAATTCTTAGTGGAAGTTGGCTTGTTATTGATTTCTAGTCAATTACTCGTCTTACTTGATTTTCGTTAACTGAAAAAATGAATATTTTTCGGGCAAGTCTGGGATTCGAACACCGAACCTTCCGATTTGGAAGCCAGTTCACTACCACTTGCGCCACGGCCACCCACGTCTTGCATCATATCAAAATCTGGAATAGTGATGCGAATAGCACCAAAACAAAGTACTTCGAGATCTACCTCCAGTAAGGAGGCTAATATCCTGTGGTAGTATGTCTTTCTAGGGCATGTGGATAAGCCATACTACAAAAAAAAAATTCTGCTTTTGGCTGACCGCGTTCTTAAAGTTAAGTTAGTTGAAGTCCCAGAACCAAATATATGGACTCTGCGCTGAAACATTTTATCATTGCTAACCCAATACCTATGTAATATATGCGCATACATACATGTATGAAAGTATGAAATCTATGCATCAACGGGAATGGTGATTGAATGGCGAATTTTTAAATTCGATATTATGATTGTTGGTCATTAGGTTCAATTAATCTAGTGCAAAAACTGCTTTAGCCTCCCGGTATAATGGAAGCTACAATAGTCTTAAAATCGCTCATTCCATCATACAGATATAATGAAACTATTGTCTTATAGTGATGTATATAGCTAATCTTAGACGACTTCTTATCTCTCTGAAGTCAACTTTTGGTCGCATTATAAAATATCTAACAAGAGATAAAATGCAAAATTTCATCGCATTAAAAGCACATTTTAGGTAAACTGCCGAAATCAACAGGAAAAACCTGATGCCATTCAGAGAAAGTGTTCCGTCACACATGCTGGCATACCTACTCGTATCTACTCGTATTTGTTCTTTGCGGTTCTGTGGAGCTTCTTGCGAGCTTCAGGAGAAAGTAAGCCATAATCACTTTTCGCTTTTCTTAACAATTAAATATCATAATCCGTTTGAGTTTTTTTTTCTATATTTTTTATTTTTTATTTTTTTGCTTGGAAGGCTTCTTCTTTGTCTTACCGCAATCTAGTTTAGAACGTCCGGCTAATAACTCCAAATAACGAATACACGCGGCATATTAATTCAAAGTGAATGACACTGAGACACACGTTTACATGAAAACCGTTTAAATAATTGGAGTAAAGACTTAAGTACGTGTTAACAACTAGCTGTTGAATTTTGTCTTTTTTTTATCATTTAGGTTTTTCTTCGTTTTTGTGGATTTTTATTTTCGTTTTTATTTTAGAATTTTACTTTCTAAATTGGAATTTATTTACATTGCTTCTTTAAAAGTGTGGTGATTATTCTGTTTTCAGTACACCATGTTATTACCCTCCATTATTTGCTTAAATATTTGACATATTTTAGCAATGAACGTTTAATATAATAGAATTTCTCTTTAATTACAGGGTTAATACGTCGCCACAGTTAGAAGGAGGTTGAAAAGTTAGACGAATAAGCGACCTTGAAATAACACATGTGAGATGTTAGTTTTACGATAGTTACACGTGTAGAAAAGGGAACATGTCGTATGAATACAGAACCATATCGGACCAACTCCGAACCCAAAAAGGGTCACCATGTCCAATTCAGGATACAATACAGGCTCTATAGTATAAAATAAAATGGCTGTCTCAGGTTTTGCAAACCTAGAGCAATCTAGTACAACAGGACGCTACAGGCCAATGTAAAGTTACAATATGGCACTCAATGCATTTTGATCAACTAATCCACTGATATAAAGAAAGGCCTATTGTTAGATGTAGACAAACGATCTCTCCATAAAATTAGTTGTTACCTTGGCAAACGGCCTCTGGCTCTCTCATGACATAAGATAGCACAGAAAAGAAGAAGTGACTAATATCACCAGTGACTAGAAACAAGATTTGGCAAAATCGAATTCTTAGCATAATTTTGGATGATACTCGTAGCATACCCAAGCTGTATACATTCATATGTGTATTTGCATTTTCTATGACGATTTCACTCACAAGAAAGTCTTAGAGCTTTGATTTTGCGGCCCGGGTCAATCCCGGACAGATTTATTGAGCTTATTGCAAGCAAACATATACTTAAAACTAACATTTTCACTTAAAAACTAAAGGGTGGGAGCGGTTAAAGAAAATAAGGACGTGAGGCATAGGTGGAAATAAGTATGTTCTTGAGGGAGAGTTTGCTGAGATGGTAGTCGAAGAGAGGCAGTACATCGTTAACTTCGCGAAGCATCCTAGACATTGGCTCCAGGTGTCCGTAATTCGTTCTGTGAAGATTGAGCCGGAAAAGTGGCACAGACCTAAGATTGCGGGGATTGGTGTTAAAAGAAATAATTTGAAGTAAGGAAGGACAGTCGATATTACCTACTAAAATTTGATGAATAAAGAGAATGTCGGCAACTTTTCGGCGTATAGAAAGGGGTTGTAAATTTATAAGTTTCAGTCGGTCAGTGTAAGGTGGTAAGTTTTGGCTATCATCCCAGGGAAGACCACGTAAAGCAAAGCGTAAAAACCTGCGTTGAACAGCTTCTATCCGGAGGATGTGAGTTCTGTAGTAGGGTGACCAAACTTGGCTGGCATATTCCAGAAGAGGCCTAACAAAGGTTATGTAAAGAGATTTGGTAACATAAGGATTGGAAAACTCCTTAGACCAGCACTTGATAAAACCAAGGGCAGAGTTGGCTTTTTTATTATACTATCAATGTGAGAACGGAAATTGAGTTCCTTGTCGCAGATAACACCTAAATCACGCAACTCATTCACTAAGGGAACAGGCAGATTAAAGATTAGATAGCAACGAGGTGAAGTAGGGAGGCGTTTACGGGTATATGTTATAGCCTGACACTTATTGACGTTAAGCTCAAGAAAATTCTTCTGACACCAAGTACAAAACCTGTCTAGATCTTGCTGCAGAAGTAGGCTGTCAGAGGAAGATGATATATATCTAAATATTTTCATATCATCTGAGTAAACAGATATGTATGAATTTTTAATGATACAAGCAACATCATTAATGGTCAGAATAAATAATAAGGGACCAAGGTGGCTGCCTTGGGGTACACCAGAGGAGGCTTTAATTGGGTCAGAAACCATGGACCTAAATAGAACATAGTAAAGTCGTTGATTTAAATAGGATTGAACCCAAGTTATAAAGTTTATCTGGAAAGCAAGAGCCTTTAATTTTAGAAGGATTATATCATGAGCAATTCTATCAAAGGCTTTGCTGAAATCGGTGGCAATCACATCAACTTCATTTCCAGATTCCAGTGCACATAAAGTGCTTGATACGAATTCCGTTAAGTTGGTGGTCGTAGATCTGCCTTTGAAAAATCCGTGCTGGTTTGGGGAAACAATAGATTTACAATGGAAAAGCATTATGCCATAGATAATGCTCTCAAAAAGCTTAGGTATGCAGGGCAACTTAGCAATTGGTCGATAGTTGGAAATATCGTCTTTTCTACCTTTTTTATGTAGGGGAATAATAAACGACCTTTTCCAGGTTGATGGAAATAACCCCTGGGTGCATTTGACATTTCTTTAAAAATATAGGAAAAGTAAGAATGGTCTGGCTCTTGGGAATGGATGGTGAACGCTTGGCCAAAAAAGATTGCGAAGAGATTTGCAATAATTTGGGGACCGTTGGGCATAACACTGGTGTATCTTTGTGTTGATGTACGAGTATTTTTTTTTTGGTTAATCCTTAGTGTTGCACAAAAAAGAAAATCGGGGGTCTAACTTTTGTTTTCTCAATGAATAAGAAATCTAAAAAGCGTGTTATTCTGAATATAAAACAGTTTTCTTCAATTCCTCCCAAATTATGATCAGAATCGAAGGCCTGAAACCAAAACTAATGATAAGACCCTAGACTTACTAACTTACAAGACTAACTCAGAATAGAGCTTTGCTACATCAAATATATAGTTTGCGAAGTCCGATTATACCTCGAGTTTCATATGTGAAGTGATGTGAGGCGTGTGAAATGAAGCTTTCAATGGCAGATGTGGGGCAGGTTCATATAGCACCGGAGATATCTATGCGTGCGGGGCTCTCTTACTCCACATTACCATATTTCCCATAGATACAATTGGTGACTTTTGACTACCTTTGGTTTGGTAGCTTTGGTAATTATGTTATTTATAAGTGAGTTCTAGATTAGGTTTTTTTTGTCTAGAACTACTCCCAGATATTTAGCTTCGTTGTCGAACTCTATAATTGTGTAGTTCAGAGACTTAAGGTAAGGACTCAGTTTTCTTCTTTGACTTCTACTGAATTGTACTAGTACATAGCCTTTTCGGGTTTGATTGAGAGGTTTTCTCCAACGCACTCCATTTCGTTGCAAATTCATTTGGATGTTTACATACCCAATCGCTTTGTAGCCTAAATTCTCTCCACCTCCTCCTGGACAGCCTTTGGCTTTTGAAACATTGATTGATGGATCACCATTATTCTACGGTTTTCGAGCATCGCTTTTATTCATCAGAAGGTAGGGTGATCAATAACTCTGATTCCATGGCTTTTGAGATGATTTTGTCAAGAGCACCAATATCTAGGAAAGCACATAACGTGATTTATTTTCGTGGGTAGACATCTTTCATCTGCCACACTAGATTTAGAAAGGCGACTTTCGTAGATCGTTCTTTTCTGTAGATATATTGTTGAAGCCATCCCTTAGTACAAAAAAGGAATTTCCAAAATCATTTGGATGAAACATAATACGTCGGTCGTATCTAATCAGGAAATTTCCAGCTTAGATATACCACTCAACAAAAGGAGTTCTCCTTGATGAATATGAATTACATCTGATCCTTCGTCAAAAGCACTCTCTAGGGATTAGACTACATAAATGAAAACAAGTTATTAAATTGTACATATCATTCTCGATGCCGTATATGCCCAATATTCACTTATTACTTAATTTTCTTTTTTTTTATTTGTTTGGGATGTGCATGTTTAGCTCCTATAATCTCTTCTGAAAGCATTTAGCAGCAGGTACGCATATACGAGTATATGGTATTCGTGCATGTCAATATTATAACAAACGCATTACTGATAATTTTATTTATAAATTTAACATCTGCCAACTCGTGTACTTAAGCAATTCATGCATCAACGGCAATTATTAATTTTCGATTATATTTTCTCAAGTAAATATTGACAAATTAGCAAAGGTACATTGCATGGGTACATTCACATACGGAGATGATCATCGCGGCTTCAAAAATGTAGTACAGTGACGGATGAAGCATTTTGACTAACCAAAAATGGAAAAATATTTTATTTTGAGTTTAATGACTTTTTTGGAAACACAACATCTTTTGATGAGACGTATAAATACATATATACATATAAAGTTTATGTTTTAAAATGATTCTCATTTAAAAGAAGGCAGACTTCAAATCACTTCTTTATAAGATTCATAATATCATTTTCGTCATAACTAGTGATGCTTGTCGAGATGACCAACATCTAAAATGAAACGTTATAAAAGCATATGAAAATACAGGTATTATATACGAATATAACTCTGCCATTCGCAATGAGGGCATCCGTGACGCAAAGCCAGTGTACCAGTACCAGTCTATAGAAGTACATATATTCGCACCAATTTGTCTGAAATTAAAAAGCTGCTTGTTAGATATATTAACGGGCATAGTATATCTAATAAAAATACAACCTTTATATTATTTAAGTGGCGGCACCAACCACAATTCAACTGGTCCCCAACCCACAGATAGATAGATAGATAGATAGTTTGATTTATTTAAAAATAGCATGGCATTGCCGTCTGCCTGATTGACAATAGAACTATTAATAAGTTTTGAATTTATTTATACTTACTATTTACATTTACAAACATTTTATAAGGTCTCTGCTAGTATATTCTCCCTATACTTTAAACCAATTTTGCAGTATCCATATAATTTAGTAACGTTCACTTCGTTGAGAAGGGATATCATTTCTTGTTCCGATAGGAAGTCTTTTTCAAAGAAACTTCCCCTTATTTCCTTAGAATCGGGCACTTGCCTAGAAAATGCATGGTACGAGTATCTTCTCTTTCTTCCAAATTGCACATACTACAGAATATAGGAAGATCTTCTCTATGCGGGATATAATTGAGTTTTAGGAGTTCTCCGCGAAGTTTAAGTATTGTTGATATTTCGGGAATGGTATGGATATCTTTGAAGTAGTTTTTATCTGCAAGATTGTAATTTAGTCTTTTCTTCTTTTCTTTTCTTCTACAAACTTCATTCTGGCCTGTTCATCAACTCTCGTTATCAACTGGTATAGTTTATATAGTTTTCCCAGTTCATGGTTTCTGCATTCACCTCTACACCACACCCGCGAGCTAACTCTAGCCATTCTTCGAACCATGCTATTTTGTTCCGAATCGCGTGTAAGGCCACTATCTTTGGAAGTCGGTTATCTGACATGTTGATAACCCTTAGTATGTAGTTTACCTGCAATTTGAGCGTTTTAAGGAATAGCGGAGATAGGCCTGTTTCCAGCATTAGCATAGATTTCGGAGTCTTTACAGGGAGGTGGAAGGATTTCTTAATGAAAAAACGTTATAGTTTTTCAACTTCCTCATAAGGCTCATAACCCTATACTTGTGCCGCGTAGAGCATTACTGCCTCCGATGCAGCTTCAAATACTTTGAATTCACTGCTGTGCGTAATCTGTGGGTTGCTGAAACAGTTTTTCCACACTACATTGATGGCGGTTTTAGATTTCGTGAGTTGCTCCTTCAGATGTCTTTTCATACTGAGGCTACTTGTTAAAAGGATTCCAAGATACCTGTATTCATTTACAATTTCTATACTTTCTCCGTTAAAGTGCCATTTTTCGTTGTAAGCGAGTCTACCACCTCTCTTTTTAAATATCATTATCTTGGATTTATCCAAATTCACGACCAGGCTCCATAGGCTGCAGTAGTCATACAATTTGTTAATCATCAATTGCAAGGATTCCGGTGAGCTGGTCAACAGTACAATGTCGTCTGCGAACAGGAGGGCTTTAATGAGAATTCCTGCAATTTGTATTCCACCTGGGAGAAAGTCCACTATATCGTCGATAAAGAGGGCGAATAGATTAGGGCTCAGCGAACATCCCTGTTTTACTCCTGCCTCCGTCTGAAACCATTCTGAAAGCGTCTCACTATTCCAAACAGCTGTCTTGGTATCTTCATATAGGTTTTGTAAAACACTTCCGAATTTTGATGACATTTCCATAGTATATAACTTATAAAATAAGGCGTTTCGATTCACAGAATCGAAGGCCGAAGAATGAGTATTTTGGCTTATAAATGTATCTGTTAAGCTTTTCAATACGAAAATATGGTCGACAGTTGAGTAGCCAGACCTAAAACCCACCTGGAATTCCTTTAGCAGGTTATTGGCCTCTATACATGTGGCTAGCCGCCTCTGCAATATTGCTGGAAAGATTTTGTAAGACGCATTTAGGAACGATATTCACCGATAGTTCGCCGGATCTGATGTATCGCCCTTTTTGTGGGTGGGGAAAACCAGAGCTTCTTTAAACCGTTGGGGCACTATCGCATGGTATAATATGTTGTTGTACAAGCCAATGAGGTTGTCTTTCAGCCAATTTGTGCTATATTAAATTCAGTTGGTATACTCGTACCATCCGACCCTGCAGCCTTTCTATCTTTCAAACCAAGTAGCTCACCCGTGAGCTCCTGATGAGATATATGGTTATCTAGAATGTTGTTTTGTATATCTGGCACAGCATATTGAAAACTAGGACCACCCACCGATGGGTTCAGTAACCTCTTGAAATGATCTAGGAGGATATAAGGGCTAAGATCTCTGTTGATCACATATCTTCCTCCATTAAGTGACTTTGCTAGTTTCCAAAACTCGGATGCGTTATTACAACACCCCAGTCTGCACGTCTCTCTTTCAGAGTATTTTCGCCTACTTTGTCGGCAAACATCTTTATACTCCTGATTCGTTCTTAGGAAAGCCTTTTTAAGAAAATCAGTGTTGAAATGACACCCGTCTTGCTTTCCGGCAATTTTTATCAAGCCACGGCTCTTTATTCTGTTTGCGGCGGTTTGTGTTTACTGTAGGATAGGACTCCTTAATTATTTGCTCCATATCCGCTATGGTCGTAATATTTCTTCCTTGCAACTTCTCATCAATTTTCGTTCTATATTGGGCGGCTTTGTTCTCATTCCATACCATCTTTGGTAGCATCCTTATATCCCTTATTTGCTCGTTTGTCTGCGTGGAGTGACTAGCCGTAACAATGGCAGGTAAATGATCAGCGTATATGACTTGTTTGACTTCTAAATCAGTAACGTGGTGGTTCCAATCTCCCCTTACCAAATAGTAGTCTATAACTGATGTCCCAGTAGCTCCAATGTATGTCAACTCACCCCTTTCATCACTCGCACTTGTACCACTCAGGATCCGAAAACCAAAAGAATCACAGAACTCTATAAGCTTCCTTCCTCTCTCGTTACACAATGAATACTTGGACCGTCGTTCTACGCCGGCTTCATAATTTTCCATACACAGTTCACTCCTACTCGCGCATTCAAATCTCCAATTATATGGACGTTCTGTTCATCACAGCATATCATTGCTTCCTGAAGATTCCCAAAGTCGCGTTCCCAATAATTGCAGTTTAGATATACCGGGATTATATAAAAATCCTTGCTGTCCAATCGCAGACTCACATATGTGAGTTGTTCGAACATTCTAAACTCGCAGCCAAACGCTTCCAAATGCACCCCTACTGCATATTTCGAAGCGAAAAATCTATCCTAGATTCACTAGATCATCTGAGCTGATGAATTTTGATATTTCTGAGAAAGCCGATGTCGCTTTGTAACTCATAGTATACGTACAAAACCATCATCTTTTTTTCTCGCTAAAGCAGAGCGAAACAAATACGATTCTCAGTACTTTTCTCCCAGGATTAGTCAAGGTATGTGTCATTGAAGTTTTATTGATTATGAATGGAATTAACTTACTTTTCAACCGCCTTCCCAGTCTTAAGTTATAGCAACCCGCTGGGACTTAATAGTGCTATTATTTTCGACACAATTTACTCGTGCGCCCCTTGTTTTGCCCGTATTCAAACCGGAACTCATCCAAATACCTAACAACTACGTCTGTGATAGCCGCTAGTTTTCGTCATAATAATATCAGGGTATGCGAGTAGTTGTACAGACTTCTAAAAGAATCACATGACAGCACATAACCTTATTGAAATCCATATTTTACATCAAAGGTCTTGGTAGTGTCCTTACAGACGATTTTAAAGCAGCAAGTGTACTTCCTTCCCTTAAGGGTCCGAAATATGAACTTAGTTCATATATGCAGTCTTAGAATCACTAAATGGGTTGTAGAATTAATGCGTATTCGATATAGGACTTACAAAACTTCAAAACACAATATATCCATGATAAAGCCTTTCCAACTTGCAGGGTCTTCTCTGTGCCAAATAAATTCTTATTGATTTAAATTTTGTTGCTAATCTTGTTAAATCTGATAATCACCTCTGTTAAACAAACAGTTCGTAGTACTAATTTTATCAAATAGATTACTACTTCTAAATTCTCACTCTTATGTCGTATTCAGGGTTTGTTTTCTTGGCATTCCCTCACCCATACATGTAGTGTTATGCATATAATTGGCCGACCTCAGCCTAGAGGGTGAGATCTTTAAAATCAAAGTGCCATTAGAAGAGTTAGTAGTATGTTTTAACTCCAACATTATGAATATATTAGATATCGGTAAGCTAGTTGCCCCTGGATTAGAAATGTTCGGCAAATCTGTGTCGTATCTTTAGAGTCCCAAACAAAGGCATGCTAAAAAGAATGGTTTCCGACTTCTAAAAGTTGATCTCAAACTTCCAGTCATTGCAATATCGCTTAAATTTTGCGAAGACACGAATCGTAATGGCCTCGATTTTTGAAGATGATTAAGTTACCTACGTACAGGATAGTTTGCATAAATAATCCAGCGAAATCCCCATCGGCATTCTTCACAATGTACTGATCTTTAAGAGGAGTCCCTCCGATCTTTTTTTTTTGTTCTGTCGGAACAGAGCACTCACATAAGGAACTAGTCCATTGCACACCTTTTAAGTTTCTTTTAATGAAATCTTACAGTGATTCGAAGAAAGATAAGTAAGTGCTTCAGTGATAAAGTTCCTACAGTACCAGCACCCACCACGTGGACACCGAGTACCTGCAGACTGATGCGAGCGTAAGCCGAACATTCACAAAAGTTCAAGCGTCGCATGATGTTGTATCACTTGTACCCAGTACACTTACGTGCTTAATAAAAGTGTAGTGCCCCGTCATAGCGCCAGTAAGTAGCAGTTTTTTCTGCTGGCATTTTAGAGACGTTGGGAAGCATTAATTTGATCTGCCGGCAATATGGAGATTCATGCCATCTGCTGTTATGTTCATACGAGACCCAACTGCCAATGGTAGCTCTAATCGAGGCCGCAAGCAGACATAGCGTAGACTCGGGTCTTGGAAAACTCTCCTCCGAACCTTACCTGGCAAGTTCATCGACGATTTCGTTTCCCGTGACCCCATTGTGATCTGAGACCCAAATAAGACTCAGACAAGGCGCCTTCTGACTGCTTTCATTGATGTCTTGTATTCTCGAATTAACTTGGAGTTCAGTAAGGCTCTAAGCGCAGCTTGGCAGTCGCTACAGATGCAAATGCTTCACCCCCTCCACCGACCGGTTATTCAAAATATAGTTCGTTGCCGTCAAAATTGCGTATGTCTCTGCTTGGAAGACAGGCGCAAGTTTTCCTAACGAACAGTGGAACTTCACGTTGTCGTTTTGGGGCCATCCGTGAAGAATCGACTACATCCTTTTCCTAGGTCAGATTCTGGCCGAAACCAGCCTTGCGCACAGGCAGATTTCGTTTTTTTTTTTGTCACTGTCTTACCGACAGCTACTTAGGGCTTTCGACGTAACATGTCCATAGAAGTCTTTTAAGGAGAATTGGATGGTGATGCCTTTAAGTACTAGATGAGTCAGACCAGACAGTTTCCTCGTTCTCGTAAAGCGAACAATCTCAGTTGACTGAGAGGATTGACTGAAAGCTCATTTCTAATGTACCAATAGTCGATTGTGTCTAGGACTGCCTCCGCTTTAGAGCATAATATACAATAAATAAACAGTACTACTACATCATCCGCATAAGCTTGTGAATAGATGTCAGAACTATTAAGCGCGTTGAACAGTGAAACGACAAACATGGACAATATCAGTGGAGGCATAACGCCGCCTTGCGGACGATCCTTGTTTACCCCCGCCATCACATATTTTCCACAGTCAGCATCCGCAATTAGTGTTCAATTCACCAGAATTACGTTTATCCACAAAAACTAGTGATTACTCTACACCGTGTTGTCTGGCCCAACTACACATGCCGTCAAAAGTTGCGTTGTCAAAAACACTCCTCACAACGCCCAGCGAGTATTCCTTCTTGTCGAGCCTTCAATTCTGATTACCAGATTTTGAAGCGCATTCTCGCAGGATCTTCCACATTGAGAAGCATATTTGCAATTTTGTGCACATGGTTATCGACCATTCTCTCCATGCACTTCAATATGAAGGAAATCGAACTTATAGTTCTAAAGATCTTGGCAAGCGTGTAGTCCTTTTTTCCGATTTTTGGTATAAAGGCTATTCTCACTGTTCGTTAGAGTTTCGGTATATCTGCCAATGCGAGGCACAATTGAAGCCATCAAAGGAAGCAGCAGCATGTTTAACCGATAAGATATACCAGTTACGGTTTGTTGTGTTATTTAGCTCACTAACAGCTTCGTTAATAGGAGCTGGATGTGAGCTAGTTCTGATTAGATTATCTGGAAAAGCAATCATGAGATGGGGAGTCTCTGCCTTCGACTTAGTGTAGATTCCATCAGATTTTCTAAGTGACTCCAGCCTGATTGATTTTCTTCTGTTGAGGACTTTGATCAACATACTGGTTTCACCGACAATGAAATCAGATCGAAATGTTTTCACCAATGTGTTTAAAAGAGGTGCTCCTCGATATGTGAATAATCTTCTTATATTCGTTTTGCTTCAATTTTTAAATATTCCTGTCTTCCTCCAACTTAGTCTTAAGTGACCTGTTAATAAGTTTCCTGGTTTCTTCAAGAAGACCCTGCAGGTCTGCGTGCCATCTAGCTGGACATGCCATTTCGAAACACTTGCTGCAGATGTCGTTCAGGCTCTGAACAGCTTCCTCTTGCTTTTGGGAGCAATCTTTAACTTGTTAGACTGTTGGACTGTTGGACTGTTGGACTTGTCGAGCTCGTGCTAAAATCGTGTCCCGTTGGTTTTCTGTAGATTTCTCCTTTTCAACAAGGCCGAGACCTCGCGTCCGATTCTGAATTCAATATACCTTGAGGTCTCTGACGATTTTGTGTCGACGGCCTTCGCTAGGTTAAGCAAGCAGACTAATTTCTTACTTCTTAATGATTCAATAATTGTCTTCCATCAAAATGAACGGGAGCCGTCCTTTCTCGAAGGCGATGGCATTATTTGCTATTTTATCGTCATTGAATTCGGTAAAGTTTGACTTCTCGAATCTCCATATCAATTCGAAGCAGAAATTGCGCAAAAGCACTCAACTTTTCAAGTTATAGTTTAGCCCAATGAGATGATTCGCCTTATACGAATACATTTTCTATAAAGTCTATCGCAAGGAACGTCTCATTATCAAAAGCTTCATGAGCTATATCTGCTATTTGCAGTACGAGCAATTGTTCGTTATAGGTCGCTTGGTTGTGAGTGGCCGTGGCTCAAGTGTTAGTGTATTGGTTTCCCAATCGAACAGTTTGGGGTTTAATACCAGCCCTGTGCGAAAGACTTTTTTTTCAGGCAACTAAAATCTCCTGAGATGAATGGTTGTCTAAGTACAACATCAAGTCAATTTACACTAATAATTTAGTCTCCCCATTAAACGTAGGATGCCACCCATGGAGCGAAATAGCCACTGAGCCCAAACATCTTTCTTTCTCTTATTCCGAGAAATTTAACACATGCTTTGGCATCATAAGTGTAGCCATACTCACTTGAGTGTTGAGTTCTTTTAAGTTTTTCTATATTTCTTTCGTTAATATTAAAAATTGTTCGGTTATGACACTGATAATTTCCAACTGTTAGCTTGTAGTGGAATTTGTCTTAGTTTTTAGAGTGTTGATACTACGATATCGTGCTGTCAGTAATTTGTTTTATTGTTTCGTTTACTAATTCCGGGGCATCTGTCAATCTTCTAGATGGAAGGGTGAGTTCGAACAGAGTGCTCTTGTCAATGCTTGAAATACCTATATTATCGCCATCAAGATATCGTCGCAAGCCACGAACTTATAATTATAAGTTGGTCCATTATAATGACCCAACACCAACCACAATCATGCAAACACCAGGACCAGTTGTTGTTTCGTTTCGTATTCCTCATTGAAAGTCTGCTTCAACTTATCTTTCTTTTCTATTATACAAAGTCACAAGTCATCAAAGTCTTCAAGCGTATTCCTTTTCCTCAGTGCATATAAACTTCTGAGTCTCTTTAATAAGTTATTACTAATATCAGTATTCATTATTGTACTCTACTGTAGAAGTCACTAAATTGCTTTTTAGAATTTTTAGTACATATGTACATAGGTATCTTAAATATCAACTACTACTACTAAATACGGCTACCATACGTACTCATGATCCCAGATATTTGTCAATCCAATTTGGGATTATACAATTTCCATATCCATCTTGTGAAACAAGTAAAATATTTGGCTTTGTCTGTTGATTCTCTTATATAACCGGAATGAAGATGCAAAACAAAAAAATTGACATAAAAATTTGAAGAGAATCAAAGATTGTAATTGTTAATGCCTATCCAAATTCGAATTGCTGCCAAATCGGCGAAAATAACTTGCAAAATCTTGAAATCATCAGCAAAGTATTATCTGTACATAGATGCGCCAACGCTGGCGAAACACTTGATTAATCTTCGCATCCACACTTTCTTTGTAATTTACTTATTCATATACAATTTGAATAAGGGCCTCAAGTGCTCTTGTGCGATTTAAAAAAAAATATATATTCAACAACCAAATATTAATATGATGAAATGCATAATTGATAATCTCTCTTATTTGTCACAGGTGATACGGTGATTTTACTCGTCTATACAGTCTTGTGCTTAGCGGTTATGAATTGATTGTAATTGGCGTGATTGCAGCAATTGCGTTCATCTTAATAGGATTTAAAAAGACTGTACCTGCCATAAGTGAGAGGATGAATGAGTACTCGTAGTATTCATATAAGCACCAGGGAGTTTGGAATTAGATTTCCAAAGATTAGTGCAACTGAATTTCTCAAACGTGTGAACCAAGGTTCAACATAACAATTTATGGCAATACGATACGCAAATCAAATCGGGTTTCTGTGAATAAAATAATAAATACAGAAATTCAAATTTGAATTTCTCATATATGGGAGTGAAACGAAGTCAATGATTTTAAAATTAATTGTAAGTCAATTGGCTGTAAGATGAAATAATGTACACACGAGTAATATAAATATACAATTGTATTTCTGTGACATAATAAAAAAATGTAAGGTGGTAATTTTTCATTAGGGCAAGAACGTTAGTGTCGATTTTGTTTGAGAAGTATTTGTTTTTAAACATGGAATGAGAAATGTCAAATGAGCCGTAGGGCAATGGCTTATTGAATATTGCGCCAGTTCATTTCCCTACTTGTCATAAAAGGCGGGTAAATGGAAAAAAATCATATTCAGGCACTTTAATACCTAAAATGAGCATGAGGTGCATTAATATCTCTCTAACTTCCCGATGCATATATGTGTTATCGGGTTCCCACGCCTGGAGACTACTGGTGATGCAAAATAAAAGTCGGATATACATTCATACACGAAAGGAGAATAGTACGAAAGTACGGCATCATGGAACTGAACATATGTATGTATATGAATACACTACCCCGCAGGGCAATCTTGTACAGAGAAGGAACGAAAATACAAATATTCGGCTTCCGGAGGCGGGCAAAACGAAGCTTTTTAAAAATAAATTACGAATCGTAAGTTAGAACGTCGAAACAATGACGGGCAAAAGGTGCTAACAAGAAAACGTATTACGGCAACGGAAAATCGATAAAATATGTGTTCCACACACCAATTGGTGAAATTTCGGAAACAGAGCTCTCTACTTGAACTAGCTAACGAACCATGCAAAATGTATTATTACGAAGTGAAACAAAATAAGAACGGAGTGGCCATCATCTTGAAAGTAGAACTACTAGATAAAATCGGAACCGCCTATCCAAAATAAGCGATAAAACTGATAATTGAACATGAAACTTGGAACACTGTTAGCGGCTACAACCAGCAAGTAAGCAGTGAGCAATCGGAAAAACGTAGATAGAATACCATCTAGGCTCGAATAACGCGAAGCGGTGAGTAGAAGATTCTAAAGTTATATTAGGCATTCCATTAGCAAGTTAGTAGCTTATAACACATTAGTTTTAGGTCAAGATTTAATTTGAAATAATTAAAGTACTCATAATTACGAGTTCAACGATACCCCATTTGTTGTCACACACAATTTATAAGATGTTATATTCAAGAGGAGTCTAAACGTGGCAGCATAAGACTTTGCTTAAAACCTCTGTATTTCGAACGGGATGAGTTTCTGAATAAACTCACACATACGATTTTCTCCTCAAAACATGTCAAAGAATCTCCCTTTAAAGTCTTCGACACATTATCCGGAACACAGTGTATGTATATAATTATGAGGCTTAGCGTTGAAGGAAATAGAATCAAAAAGAAAAGCGCAATCCACAGAACTAAAGACCAGTCGATGAATGAAAAGAATGTTAACTGTATCGCTGCGCTTTTCGAGAGTTTCCAAGTTCATACGTTTGAGGTACCATAGGGTGATAAAGTATAAGGATCATTCCAGAGTAGACCTCGAAGAGCAAATCGAAGGATACGACGTTGAATGTTCTCAATTCGTGATATGACTCGCCCACGCTTGGCTAGCATATTCAATTAGGTACTGGCCAAAGTTAATGATATATACGATAATGAACCTATTCACATAGAGGTTGAAAAATTCTTTGGATCAACGTTTAATAAAATCAAGTGATGAGCTAGCTTTAAGGATTATCTCATCAACATACGAGCTCTATTTACTTACTTATTTACTTACTTACTTACTTACTATAACAAACTCCTCCAGTTAGCCCAGTCTATAGCTAACTGGCTCCAGTTGAGCACTCCAAGACGGTTGAGGTTTCGAAGATTTTGCGGACCGGAACATTGGTGTTCATTCGCACAATATGTCTTAGCCATCTCAGGCGACTAGTGCACAGTTTTTTGACTAGGTCAATGTCACTGTACAGCTCGTATAGTTCGAAGTTGAATATTCTCCACCAAAGCCCTTTAAAGCAACGGAACTGAATATTTTTCTAAGGGCTTTTCTCTCGAAATGACTGAGGATATCTTCAACTGCCCTACTACTTACTTGCATTCTTAGCCAAAAGAATCAATGATGGGCAAGAGTGATTCCTTGTCTTATTTCTGCCGAGGTGTTGCTGGCGGAATTTATAGCAGATAGAAGCTAGATAAAGTCATTTACTACCTCGAAGTTATAGCAGTCGATTGTGATGTTATGCCCAATTCGTCGATTTGTGTGTCCCTTCTTGTTGAAAGCAAATACTTGGTTTTGCCCTCATTTACCGCTAAGCTTTTTTTGGCAGATTTCGTTTCAATACTAGCAAACGTAACGGTAATAGCCCGCTGAGTTCTTCCAGTTATGTCGATATAATGGACGTACACTAGTAGTTACATAGAATTTTGAAAGATTGCGTCTCCAGTGTTAGCTTGTAAGTTTGCAAAATTTTTTCAACTATGATGTTGAAGACAGCGCTTCATCTTGTCTAAAACCTTTTTTACCATCAAAGATCTCGGTTAAGTCGAGCGTTCTCAATCATCATTCTGCACAGACAAACGATTTTGGCTGGGATGCGAAAACCAGACATGGCTCTATATACCTGGTCTCTATAAATCACCTTAATATCGATTTGAACTTCTTAAGTTTTTACCAGGATCTGCCATAGTGTGAAGATTTGGTTGATTGTGGACTTTCCTGGTCTGAAACCGCACTAATAGGGGCCAATCAGGTTTTTGACGTAGGGTTTCAACCGTTCCCACAATATGGGAGGTAAGATCTTGTATACGATGTTGAGGAGACTTCTACATCTATAGTTGGCGTAGTTGGGGATGTCTCCTTTTTTGTGGATTGGGCAAAGGATATTAAAATTCCATTAATGAGGAATACACTCTTCTGACCAGATCTGAGAAATCAGTTGGTATATGTTCTCCACATCAGTTTTGAATACCTTGGACGGTAAGCCATCAGGGCCAGATGCTTTTTATTGTAGATATTGCTGTCCTTACTTCATTTTAGTCAGGTGGGCGGAAGTTTTGTCTATCATCGTCTTAGTTCGATAGTCTGTTCTGCCTGACGGTGGGGTGCGGGCTTCTTCGTCTTTATACAGTCTGAGGAAGAAATTTTTCCATATCCTCAGCATCGACTACAAAAAGGTTTCCTTCTTCATCCAGACAGGACTCTGTACGGGTCTTCTTGCCTTGACACGTTCTTTTACCTCTTAGTAAAGTTTCCGTATGATATACCTGAAGGAAGTACAACCTCTCAATGTCTTCGACTAGCCGCACCTCGTGCTCTTTTTCTTCTTGTGTAGAATCCGATGTTCTTCCCGTCACTTCTGCTCGTAGAGTGGCTCTTGTCCTTCGTTGCAGCGCCACTTTGTAAGCTTCTTGTTTAGCTGCACGTGCTTGCCGGTATTCGTCATCAAATTTCTTGGTGGTGGTCGGGTGAAACCCTGCACGTCAACTGCGGAGTCACTCATGACATTGGTGGCTTTGCCACTGGTTTTCGGTACTTGTTTCTGGTAGCATATCAGGTTTTCAGATATTTGGGGATAATGTTCGGCAAAAATTCTCTCGGTCTCTTGCAGTTGCGCGGATTTGCACCTTGGCAGAATCGTTCGTACCTTGGCTGCAACAAGGTAATGATCCGAATCGGTGTTGGCTACCCGGAAATTTCGGACGTCCAGAATACTGGAGACATGCCTTACGTCTATCGTAATGTTATTAATTTAATTTAGCCTTTCATGATCCGGAGAATGCCTTTCCCCTTGTTAGATTGAGATAAGGAAACCGTGTGATTCTAATATTTCGTCTCGCCGCAAAGTCAATAAACCTAAGTCTGTCGCCGGATGTGGTGTCGTCTAGGCTATGCTTACCAGCTGTCCTATCAAAAAAGGCCTCCTTTCCTATCCTTGCGTTAAAATCTCTTAGCGCAATTTAAACCTCATACTTCGGACAGTACTCATATGTCTTGTCGAGGAGTTCGCAGAAACATTCATTGGTAGCGTCGTCCTTATCTTCAGCGGGGGCATGGGCGCATATTAAGCTTCTGTTAACAAATTTAGCTTAATGCGAATTGTCATAAGACATTCGTTCACGTAGTCGAAAGCTCAAGACTTCGTACCGGTTTCTTTCCGTATAGCAATCACCATAGTATATATAACAGTTTTTATGCCCCTTATGTCCGGCCCATCCCATCACACTTCCTGAATGGCAGTGATGTCTGCGTGAAAGCAGTCAGAGCGGCACTTAATTACGTACTGAGGTTGGGGATGCTAAACCTATATATCATATTATAGATTGCCACCTATGCTAGAATAGCTGGGAGTGGAAGATGCTTAAATGATCTCAAGTAAGTTATAGAATTGTTCTTGGAGAATAAATTTCAATCCCTCAGCTAGCGCGTAGCACGAATTGGCAGGAAATCTCCGCATCTCCGTTTGTTAACACAACGATCGTTCGTCCAGTTTTACCATTCGCAGTGTTGAAAGATGTGCAAAACCAGAAAAGAAAAATGACTGCGAATATAATGAATATATTACGAATGTCTACTGCTGCGACAATTTGATCTAATAGTAAGTACGCGCATTCGTGAAGTTTCGCATTAAGAAACTAAAAGCGGAAAAGCTTCAGGATAAACAAAATTGCTGGTTTTCCATGTTCAATGAAGGTCGTCGAAAAACTGAGTCGAAAAAGCATATGACGCTCATGTTCCAGCCGAGGTTCGAAGAAATATCCGAAAGTAACTGGATCATGGCCCATAGAGCAGCCAGAAGAATGGTACTAAGGCTTATGAATTCAGCCAACTTTATAAGCAACACCAATATTAATCACTTCCTCGTGGCTTTGATTGCAACGTTTTCGGGAACTCTCGTCACTTAACTTGCCAACATTTTTTGGAGTACTAGGGGGTTATTTATGACTTTCCGTTGAAACCTGCAGAAACTTTGTTTCCAAAACTTTTAGGTCCTGCTTGGCTATACTGGAATTGGTGTTAGCTTTAATAATGGATGGTCCTCGGAATCATCGGCAAGGTTAATAGTATTATTCACGAAGGCTAGTAACTAGCCAGAAAAAAATTTCCAAACTTTTTATGGCTGCTGGAATAGAACCGATTCCTCGCTAAAATGAATGGCAAATTTTCCATAGTTCCAGCATCTCTCAGTCTTAATGTTTTTTTTTTTTTTTCGTTTTTGTACATCTCTTCTTTCTGTAGGCGTATTAATGTGGATAAAGAGCCATAATACCGTTCACACTTTCTTATACAGAGAAATCAGTCTTGGTGTACAAAAACTAAAACAATCTTCAAAGTTTGTTACATAGTTGGCGACAATTTAGTAGGATGTTATCTCTATCAAAGTTGTGGACATGAAAAATTTCAAGTGTTACATCTAGATCTGATTGTCTCAAATCATTTAAATGAGACTCCAGTCAATATCGGCTTGACTCTAGGTCTGAGCAAATGCTCAAAATATTTCTGGAAATTTGTAGTTACAAGTATTCGAATCTATAATAACTCATCCACACTTAATACGCCGACTGAAAAAAAGAAAGGAAGTTAAGTCCCTCACCTAAAAAGACCTTATAAAATGGCAATAAATCAAAGAATGCCTTACATTTTTTTCAGGTAGACAATTTGCAATAACAATAATACAGCAAAGGGCGCTTACCGCAGTAGGTATGCACTCATAATATACTCGTACATATATCCACAGCATGAAGCCCATGAACCTGGCCTAGACACTGAAACATAAACGCTGAAGACGTTAAGACTGAAGCAAGTAATAAGAATACCATCGAGAGGAATAATTCTATTTTTATTCTGCATACCTCTGGAAAGTTAAACCATTTCTAAAAATAGAAATAAGCATACGTGAGTATTAATACGGTCCAAAGAAATTTTTATTTTCTATAACTTTGTCGTTGCTCCTTTTTTCTGTTTTTTTTCCTTTTCTTTGTTTTGTATTTTTTTTTTTTTATAAAAACGCGTCTCCCTTGTATGCAGGTAGGTACCTATCCTACAACTCATTAACAGGTGCCGGCCGGGCCGGAGTCATGCAATAAAAAAGGGGGAACTCTGCAAACATCAGCATTGCTTCGCGGCTCAATCGTCGTTAAAAATCACGATGCCTAAGAATGGTTCCCATTCTATACGTTAATTCATTAAGAATGCAAATATATACTAGATTTTTCTATACTGGAAAACTAAAAAATAAAAACAAAATTAAAATATATCTAGATACATATGTATGTGTCCTCGTACTATACATATATCCGTATGTGCGCATACACTATTATTAATGGCCATCGAGGCATTGCTTGCGTCTTAGGTTCTGTGTTCTGCCTTCTACGTTTTGCATTGGAATGGTAGATTTATTCAAGTTCTTTGCTATTCGTTGTAACTTAACTTTGTGGTTACAAAACTGTTCGAAAGATACTACGTACGCATGCATACATCGATGTATGAATGTGTAAGGTAAATAAAACCGCAAAGGGCTTAATACTATCCTCAATTATGAAGACGGATGAGAGATATTTTCTTCTGTCTAGCAGAAGACTGAATCCCTTCATGACATAGTGAAACAATCACATGTTCACCTGATATGAAATTGTATCTTTTTTCTTAGTACAGATATCTAGACCTATAAGTATAAAAGGCGATTTTTATGGCCAAGCTGTAAAGGTTCACTTTAATTGCGAATTTTATTTTTTTCCTCTGTTTTTCTGCATTTTTTCAGTTTTTCCTTTGTCTCTCTGATTTTTCTTTTTTAATAAGTTTTAGTATTTACCCTGTGGGGTAGGTTTATGTATTTGGGATGAAGACATAATGTAAAACCTGGATTATAAATCCCTTAACTAAAATCTGGGTTTTTCCATCAAATACATACATTTCGCTCTTCGATCAAGACATCTGTAGTTAATAATAATAACTTCTTTACTTCAAATTGATTTAACGTTGATGAGGGAATTGATTGCCTTCTGAAAATCAAAATTTTAATTATTGATTTTTCTCTGAAACCATCATAGCCCTTGAGAAGACGACCAATCCGAAAACATATCTCGTAAAAAGAGCATGAAATGTTTGAATCTCTCCACCTGCATCAGTTTGGCATCACTATTTCACAATGTATCGTATAAATGTACTTGTATATCGCAACAGTCCACCTATTTTCAATTTGAAATATTGTCTACACTGACTGTGCTTCACAGGCGAGACGAAAAATGTTAAAAAAAATAACTTTAAATTTGCTTCTGGGCTACTATCGGTACGATAGCTACACTTACCATCATCTAACCAAGGTAGGAAGGTTCATCCTATAGAGTTAGGAAATTGGTTAGGATGGCGTCTTATTTCTGAAATTTTGGAGAATCGGACAGTGAAAATGGAACTGAGGATTTATTTCCTTTTCTTCCACATTTCCGAATGCTCGGGAGTGGGTGGGAAGCTACCCCCGTTCATTTCGAGGGAAGAGATCCATATGATCTTCGAATCACTGAGAAGTAAGAAACCGTTGGGAACCAACGGAATTCCGAACACTTCGAAACCTCCCACTAGAAGCGGTAGACATCTATATCACCCTGTTTAATAATGCAATGAATAATGCCCATTATCCAGTGCATTGGAAAACAGCAGTGGTACATCCAATTCCCAAAAGGGATAAAGATATGTCCACTCCGGCGATATCCTGTGAAGAATGGCGATATGACTTCTGCTGGAGTATTTAATATTAAAAATGGTCTGCAACAAGGTGCGGTTAATTCGTCGATCCGATTCAACATCTACACAAGCAATCTTCTCTTAGGCACGCGTAAATTAAACAAGAAAAACACTTCACCATGCCATATCGTATGCAGACGATTGTATATAGATCAGGTCCAAAGATCGAGGTCATACATAGGCTCTTGTAACGTGACTTCGATAGGATTAAGCGATATTGGGATGACTGGAAGTTTAAGAATAAAATTCAGAAGTCGTAAACCATTTTTTTAGGCCGCCTTTGCTTGGGAACTCTACGCATACCAGAAAGAATTGGCGAAAGTCTTCGATTATGTAACAACACGGGCAACCACTAGCTTGTCGAAATGTAGTCAGGTACCCTGGGATCTGGCTAGATCAATATCTATATTTTAACAAACATATAGATGTTGCTCTGGCAAGAGCAAGAAAGTGTTTTATAGCAGCCAACTCGATGCGGGGGTAAAGGTAATCAGCTACATGGCCCTTATCCGGCCTATGCTTGTATTTGGATGCCCCTTGAGGTTCAACGTGAGAGCAAGTTTAATGGAAAAGATTCGAGTGTTTGAGAGGGCTTGTCTCCGCTTATACAGTCGTCGCTTCTATCCTAATGAGGTCTTGTGCAACAGAGCGAATTTCGTCATTAAGTTGACTCGAAATCACACTGCAAACAACTTGATCTCCGGGGCTTATTACCCCAATTATGTATATCATGAGAGCGTGTGCTTTAATGGCTTTGTGCCTCCAAAGGCGTTTCTCTATTTTGATAAAAAATAGCTGATTCAGGACAAATTAGCGGTGCCGCTAATCTTCCATGTCGCTCGAACAGCTACGGATAGGCGACTCAACTACGACAAAGACATCGCACATGGCAATGCGGAGCGTTTCCGGTTCAGTAGATATGAGGGATGTTGTTCCGCAGCACCAACAATTTTGGTGGCTTAGTCAAAGAGAGGAGACTCCTTCTTCGTTTCCTTCAAGTTCTATGTAGCCCTTTGAGAGCAAGGTCGGTTTGCTTGATATTCAAGGGTAGTTTTTAAGGCAAAATTAAAACATATTACAAAAAACAAAAAAAAGTATAAAACAACAAAGAGTGGGTAACAACTTATAGTAGATACAAAAAAATATTGTTTTTATAATTAGCTAGTGTTTAAGTGGGTTAAGGTTTGTTTTTAAGATAGTTTTATCTGTATTAAAAAGAGCAAAAAGTTCATTCACTAAAGACAGAGTATAAGTGTTAGATTTTAATTTTCAAGCATTGCTTTTGTCTAGCTTGTAAGTGTAAATGAATTGAATTTAATAAAAATGCTTATAAAATGAAATGAAAAAATGGGAGTGGGTGGATAATTTGGGTTGGTTTTATTTAAAGAAAGTGAAATTTTACCCAGGCCAGATTTTGAACCACGATTGATTACCCGATGGGGTTTTCTTATTTTCTTCTTTTTTACTGTTTCTGAACTCAGGAACGAGTGATGGAATACCGACTGCTGACACGGGTAATTTCTATCTTGCACTGAGGGATTATAATGTAATAATGTAATAATGCAATGTACAATAATAATAGCATTGCATCGATTACTGATTAGTCATAAATTAAAATTGCAGTGTTAATTTCAGGTTGACGCTGAGTAACTTAAACGCTTTTTCATCGCTGTTATCTTTCTTCAGGGACATAATCTGAAATGCAAAAGAACTCGGAAATGTACATTAGAAATATTTTTTAAGAAAATATCCACAATACTGAGGTTGTTCTCTTTACATGAAGGAAGAAGCCCAATGATCTGACATATTTTAACCATCCCGTTTGAAAAGAAGTAGCCTTTGGTTCAACATACGACGTGGACATGAAGTCTAATGCAATGGCACCAGAACCCCTTATGCTGTGAAAACACAAAATCGATGTCCTCCGTGCCAACAAATGGCATCAGGAAAGGAATATACATATAAAAAAGCCCAACATTATTAGGAAAAGTAGTGGTATTTTTACTTTAGTCTAAAGTAGGAACTCTGATGTTAGTAATGAAATACAATACCTGCCAAATGTCTGTTTCGGCTTTGCCTACAAATAGTCATTCTTCTTTAATTTTATTATTTTCTTTAACATAGCTTCGAAAGAAAATGTCTAATGATGTTAAATCGCGCGATCTCGGCGGCCAACTGAAGTCTGCCTTTTGAGAAATTACATTTCCTATAAATGCAATAGAGACATTATTTCACCAGCTGTGAAAACGTGGACGGCCACGTCCATAGCATAAATTTTAGACAAAAAAAGTCAGTGAACATTGTTCAGTATTGCAATTCTTTCTCTGAAACAGTGCCACCAGATACATTTTCGAAGAAAAATGGGCCAATGATACCGTCAGACAAAAACCACACCAAACTGTCACTCGTAGTGGATGGAGAGGTTGTTCCACCATTTCTCTTGAGTTTTCGGAGTTTGTTGATGCATCCAGTAAAATAGAAATGAGCCTCATCACTCTGAATAATTTTGTGTAAAAAATCATCCCCCAATTAGCGAAAGTACGGCATTGCGCGTGGTCTGCTAGCTTCAATTTTTGTGTCAGCTGGACCTTATAAGCACATAGGTCATTATCTTTACGCAAAATGCGGTGCAAAGTAGTTTCGGATACGCCCAGTTCCTGTGATCGTCTCAAAATCAACATATCTGGGTTTTCATCAAACTCTCAGCTACAGCGGCGATTTTTTCAGTTAAACTTGCACCTCTAACCTGTCCGAGATGTTCAAATTTATTGTTTAAATTCAATATAGCTGTGCGAGAAGATGCTTGACCAAAAGCAGTACAAACTTTGCGAAATGTTTCCCCGATATTTTCACCGATATTCTAGTGAATTTTCACTATTTCAACACGCTGTTGAATGGGTATATTGATCCACATTTAATAACTTCTTATCAAAAATCATCGCAATGATAGCTGAATGCTGATAGTTCAAGGATGGCGCGGAATTAAAAATGACACCTCTTGTTGGATAACCCTCTAGTACCCTCTTTTTGGAGCACGAAAACGTTAGATTCCACTCTTTATTAGCATAATTTGAGTTTGCCTTTCAAGAGGATATATGTATGCAATCTTGATGCTAATGAACTGTATTCTGAAGAATATAATGCGAAAAGAATGCGACCAACACTTATGGGGTTTAAAAGCACACTAACACATTCTATGGAAATATACTAACTCTCGTATTCCTCGAACAGAATTCCACATGAAAGATATAATAGCCGGAGATCCAAACGTGTAGCGCATTGATATTCAAGCCAAAGACAGGAAAATGCAGACTCGAAATGGTGCTATCAAAAACTGTGCAACTTAGATATGTACGTAACAAACAACTCAGCAGCCAGCAATAGAACTCAACCCAATGCATATCAAAAAGCGAAAAATTCAAGACGAAAGTTCTTAGTTGATCTTAAAGCCTGAATAGCAATATCGGAGACTCAAAACAGGATAAAAAATGTCTGACAATTCTAAGTACGGTTGTGCAGCAGGACAAATGTCTGAATGCCGCATGAGTTAGATCTTACGTGCGGAGAATATATGTTGTCTGTTATCTTCGAATTGAATGGTAAAATACTTGTTGTAACTTTAATGCAGTCACCAATTAATCAATATTTACTAACAAAGTGGCACAATAGATTTTCCGGGCCCCGCCAAGTAAAACCCTAAAGACAAGATTTAACTAGGACACGTATATGGTGCGTAGCTATTGGTGGGAAAGGGTATGCTCTACTCTTTCTTTTTAATCAGCAGTGGAGGCTATTGGCATTGAACCCTTGGACCAGCTGGTAATGATTCTATTGCAAGTTTTGCCTTTTCTAGCCAATATTTGTTATATGGGTTTATAACAGCCATGCTTAGGTTGTCACAAGCAAGTTCTATGATTTCTACTCGTACCTATCTCATTACGCTTATGCACTTAGTCGTGTTTTCCATAAGCTTAACTCATTTAAGATTATATACACAGGTGAGTCTCGATTATCCGTGATGATCGGGACCGGAAGCATTCTGGATAATAAATTTTCCCGGTTAATCGAGTAAACATTTTTAGTAGTTTTTTTAATTAATAAATTAATGTTGGTGTACATATTTATAAAATTATAAAATAATTCAAGTATTTAACGTACATGTTTAAGTAATATAAAGAAAAAAAAATGTTTTCCAGAAAATACTGAACAATACATATGGATTTAATTTTAATTAACTGCTTAAAAAAAATCATTTAATGTTGTTTGTCTCTTTTTTTTCAATTTCATATTTTCGTTTACAAGTTTTTCTTGGATGCGGTAAACTTGAATTTTATATTGTTCTGTAATGCCGGAACAGCCAGGGTTTTCTAAGAAGTCCAGCAATGTACCGGATGCATGTATAGCTTCTGGTAAACTAGTTTTTGAAACAATTAAATCATCTTTATCAGATTCTTCCCAACCATTTTCACGCTCAGGTTCATCAGATGGATTTGTCTTACGGATTATTTCTTCATCGAACAAAACAGCAAATGGAGAAGCATTTTCATCACAGTTGAGCCAAGTTTCTATATCGTCAGCGGTAAAATCGTCCGCAATATTTGTTATTTGTGTTTTTTTTTTTCAGTTTTAAAGCATTTTATTTCCTTAATCACTAACTCTTACATACTAACAAAAAATGCTTAAATTCTAGCGTAAAATTACTTAACAATCTTATACTAACTTACTGGCCCCACACAGGCACTCTAAGCTACTCTAAATTCTTATAGCTATGTCTTTCGACTTTATTTACATTTGTTTTACTAATATTTGTTTTCTGTACTTAAGTGTTACATTATCGAGTGTATCCACTATTTCCATGTCTGTAATAAGAATCAAAAAATTTTTGAATGAAATGGATTTTATTAAATTTCGAATATAAGCCTACACACCTTCATTTTCTGTGCAGAGCAAGTTATTCCACACATTTTTCAAAACTGCAGAAGTAACAGCGTCCCAAGCATTAGCAATTGACCACAGTGCTTTCTTGATGTTAAATGCCTTCTTAAATTCTTCTCTGTTGCTTGACGTGACTAGTTTTTGCACGACAGTTTTGCGATAATGGAACTTAAAGCTCCATATTGCACGCCGATCCATCGGTTGGATCAAAGACGTACAATTCGGTGGTAAATATTTCACAATAACGTTTTCAGCCTTAAAATCCTGTACGTTTGTATGTGCCGGGTAGTTGTCCAATAGCAGAAGGATTTTACTATCATCTTTTAAACCGATTTTCTTAAAATGCTCTCTCACTTCTAGTACAAAATTATTTGCTGTGTTACCCAAGCTTTTGTATTGACCTTATAAATTACGGGAAGCTCATGGACATTTTTTAAGGCTCTTGGAAGAGCACTTTTTCCAATAACTAACGCTTTGTTTTTGTGTGTACCAGCAGCATTAGCGCAAACTAATGTGGTTTCATTATGGCAAACACTTCCAAAAGAGTCCGGTTTCATCTCCATTGTAAATTTACTCATTGGAGAGTTTTCCCTTTGATATGAATTCATTTAATTCTTCGATAAACATTGTGGCAGCTACATAATCAGCTAATGATTTTTCTCCTTCAGTCTTAAGCTTGTGAATTCCGTGTCGCTTTTTAAAACGCTTTTTGTAACCAGCCGTAAGAATATACACACTCTGAATTTAAATTTAATTTTGAGTGGAATATTTTAGCCTTTTTCGTTATCATAAGTCCACAAATTGGAGTTCCTTTAAATCGCTCTTGCCGGAACCATTCATAAACTGCGAAGTCCACTTTTGATTTTAATTATCTCATTAATTATCTTAACTTTGTCTTCCATAGTTAAGACTTTTTTTTTGTCTTTTTACCGCTGATAAGGATGCCATTATAAAAATAAACACTAACAATCCGAACTTCTTAAAATTCTAAATTAAACTAAAGATGGGGAATGTTGCGCTAACTAAAGCACGTGTTTATATACACGTGTTATTGATGATATGCAAAGAAGGGAATTTCCCTTCTTCTTTTCATATTGTGTTTGATTGTTCAAAAATAACCGAAAAAAATTCGTATTATCCCAGAAGATAGAGGTAATCACGGTTAATCGATGCAAAAAAATGTTGAATTTTCTTTTTCTTTCACGGATAATTGATGTTACCGGTTAATCGAATCACGGATAATCGTGTAGCTTAATATTTAATATTAAGTGGCGATTATTAAACATTGAGGTTTCTATTAGTCTTGGACAATTTCAAATTAAGTTATTTTTATAAACGGGATACAGAGCACAAGATCTAAGGCTTCTTTTCTAAATCTATATCAGTCAAGTCCGAAATTGACGAAAAAGTATCTCCTGCCACGGTAGTACAAAAGTCATTTCAGACAACCCCTTGGTCTGTCCTTTTTAAATAAATCTTTCTAGATCTACTCGTAGATCCATGGCTCTTGCATGGATCGCACGTTATTGACACCACATATGCTACAAACATGTGTCAATTGAATGATTTTCGCAATTCATCTACAATAGAAATGCTTCAGATTTACTTTTTGGCGTTGAGCTTGAAGCCTTCTTGAGTAGATCTGATTTTCCTTTACTTAGTGAAAGCATTTTTCATGAGGCGGTACAGATTTCATTCAATTTGAATACATTAATTCCGAATCGATGTGATCAAATATTAAAATATGATTTTAATAAAACCGTTTAAGTGCTATTAATATTTTTTTTTAAGTTTTTTTTATTTTTTTTAAGCAATTTTGTCTCCGAAAATGTTAGTTGCGATTCTCTAAATCGAAGTCAACCAATTACGGGCCTCGGTTTAATGCCATTACCAGAATTTGAAATATTATAGGAATTATCATCTCTTGATTCTTTTGCATATACTCGTATTGTTTCCGACAAACTCCCGCCTCAGTTTTTCAAATTTTATCAACTGAACTTAGTGCACCCACTTAAAATTATATTTCACTTGTCTTTAAGTTCAGATGCTAATCGGGGTTTAAATATTTGATTGATTTGAATTATGTATAGACCTAGCGGCAGATTGCAATTGATCCCAAAAATATTTGAAGCTGTAGTGAAAGAGAACTTTATTCCGATATAAGTTCTTATATCTCAGAGTTTCAGCATGGATTTGTAAGTGGTAGATCTATTTACAACCACTACCCTTGTAACATTTACTCATTACTAATTGAACAAAATAGAAAAACATCTTCAGGTTGACTGCGTTTATACACATTTTTCCAAGCCCTTTTTGGTAGGGTATAATACAACGACGTTTTGATAAAAAACTCAAAATGATCGGCATTCGCTCAAATTTTTTGAAATGTATCGGAAGTTGTTCCGGTTAGTCAAACCGGAAGCAATATGTGAAAACTAGATTTTTAAATTTGTTTTTTTAATTTTTCTGGTGTTCCTCTAAGAAGGCACATTGGCCCATTTCTTTTTGTTATACTTATCAATAACTTATCGTCTTTTTTGGTATAGATCTGATTTTCACTTATATGTAGCAGTAGTAGCAGTAAAATTTTCTTTATTTTTCAACTTTTTATGTCGTAATATTGCTTAGTGATTAAAAAATACATTTTATATCTACTGAAAAGCAAAAAACTTACGACAATGACATAGAGAGTGGTCTTTCGGGCAAAGTACAATTGAAAATATATTTTGATTGATATTTGAATTTGAATAATTATATGAAAGAAGAGAAATAATAGAATAAATACCACTGTATACTGAGTTTTAAAGTAGTTAAATTCTTTTAAAATTTGGTTTCTGTAAGATATATACGAGTAATAGCTGTTTTGATATAATTAACCAGTCATTTCGAGTCGTGCGCGTTTCCTCCCCTGTGTACCGTTATTAATTCACCTTCATTCAAAATTGCCTAGTATCTCACTCTAAACTCCCTAGTGCAAGGCATCTGATATTGTTTATGTATGTCTTTAACCCAAAAAATTTTTTTTTCTAAAAGAATTTTGGTAAGTTGATGCGGTAGTCTAGTATCAGTTCCGGTCTCAATCGACAAGGCATAGTTTGGATTTTGGAGCGCCTGATGGTAGTTTCAATATTCTTTTCAAGAAATAACCAATAAAGTCCACTTCAAACATTCCAAAGCCCCAGACTTGGGAACTATAAGCTTGGATAGCTCCCCAGGTTGCCAAAAATAGTTTCTACTTTTCACTGAGGGTTATATTTTTCATTTTCAAGAAGCAGTGACACATTGCAATATTTATTTTCTCTACATGCTTCATGGAACTCGTTTTTTGGAGTAAGTAAAACACCAAGGTAGGTATAATGCGGCAATGTTCGAATTGCTTGCCCTTTAAAAATCCACTTCTCTTGATTTAATAGCCTTCACCAAACCATGGTTTCTGATATAATATAATTTCCAAGCTCCATTTCTCGCAGTACTCTTCAAGGCGGGCTGTCACCTGACAGTCGCATGACCTCAATATTATCCGATAAGTAACCATATCTTCAACATGCAGAATTACAGCAGTAATCTAATACATAAAACGTCTATATTGAAACCTCCTCCTACGCATGGAAAATATTAATGTAGATTTCAAATAGTAATGGCGATAATAATCATCCTTGTTTCACTCCAAAAAGTGTCTCAAAGTATTCTATAACTCTCTTACCGTCCACACTGCCAGCTTAATGTGTACGATAGAGGCCACGTTATATATGTTATTTACTGTAGAATATTATCTTCTACAGCCAGCTTGGTACTCCGTTAGAATGTTATTTTTTTTCATCCACGTGTTTAACCTCTCATTTAGAGCCCCTTCATGATTTTGGCTATGCAATTCATGAATGAAATGGGCATTTCTTCTGTAGTTCTTTGGATCGTTTGCATCACCTTTTTTGAATATCGGCCATACTACGTGATTTTGTGAAGGCTTCCTCTACTCTACAGTGATCCAATATTTTTTTACATGCTGTTGCTAGTTCTTTCAGAAAATCATCGGTCGCATTTACAAAAAACTCGCACGTTATTTTATCTTCTCCTGGAGCCTTGTTTTGTATTACTTTTCTAAGCATGTTTTTAATTTCATCAAGAGTAAATTGTCTGTCAAAATCTTTGTCTTCAATAAATTAAGTACATACGATATGCTACATATTTCTTGACTTGGGTTCAGAAGATCTCGGTAGTAATTCTTAAATTCCAAAGTACATATGTCAGGGCATATTTGTTGTTCTTGATTTCTTATCTCCTTTGCTAGGCGCCACCAATCTTTGCTGTCTTTAACCGTATTTATTTTGAAGTGATTTGTTTGTAGTATAGGATTTTAGTACTTTTACAAACTAGGTACTTTATATTCTTGTTGGGCTCTCAAAAATCTCAGTTGTACCTCTTGATTTTTTGTTTTACGAAATAAATTCAATAAATGAAACATTTTTTTTTTCGCTACTTCGCACTGAGAATTGTACCACTTATTCTTTGGAACGAAGGGTTTTCTGTTGGTACTTTGTAGAGTCACTGAATCCTTAGTGGTATTAGTGAGATCGACTATCTCGATCGTATCTTTTCGAAGCTGGAATTTTGCAAGATGGAACGAAGTTTCAATTTTAGCTTTGGCAAAAGATTGTTAGCGCTGTTCCTAGCTGATGCAGTATTTTGCTGAATGTTCAATTTTATTAATTGATTAAACTATTTCGTCTCTTCTACGTTAATCGTTCTGACCCACTTCAAATGGGTACGGTACGGTGCTTATGTTTTAAACCATTTGCCGATCCTCCTGGGTTGCTAACGTATGTAAGTGAGGCTAGGAGTACCTTCTTCATCTCCTTTGGGCCTATCATTTAATATGATCAGCCCGTAGTCATTGCAGAACTTCAATAAATCCATTATTTTCTTATGCACCGTTATATCTTTGGAGCATTGCAAAGCCTCGCAGTAAATCTTGATTTAAAAATACCGTCTATATTCTGATGATCTAAATATTGATAAGTCCATAAATTCAATATCCAATGCAATGGATCTACTCGTACGATATGATATACTAGGTGGGGTGAGAAGTAACCTCCTTGGGAATGAAAAAAAAAATTTTTTTTAAATGTTTTTTTTATTTTATTCAATATAGTCCCCTTTTAGCTTGATACACTTATTCCAGCGATTTTCCAACTTCTTGATCCCGCCCGAAAAGTAATTTTCCAGAAGGTCTGCAAAATACTCCTTCGTGGCGTCGATGATTTCCTCGCGTGAGCTGAATTTTTTATTGATGAGCCATCTTTTGAGGTTTGGGAAGAGATAATAGTCCGAGGGAGCCAAATCGGGCGAATACGGTGGATGCGACAACAATTGGAGTCGTAAGTCATTGATTTTAGCTATGGTTGCGATGCTCTTGTGCTCCGCCGCATTGTCTTGCAAAAACAAAATTTTTTTCGCTTCATGTGAAGCCGTTTGTCAGCGATTTCGGCCTTCAATCGCTCTAATAATGCACAGTAATACTCCCTGTTGATGGTTTTTCCTTTTTCGAGGTAGTCCACGAAGAGTATGCCATGACAATCCCAGAAAACCCGTCGAACCTCCTTCGGCTGCTTCGGAGCATTCGTGCCGGCTTCAGTCCATTGCCGGGAACTCATTCTGTTCTCATTCTGTTCTGTTCTCTGGAACTCTGGTGGGTAATAGTGGATCCAAATTTCATCAACAGTTACCAATCGACGCCAAAAGTCCGCCCGATTTCGCATCAACAAGTCCAAACACTCCTTCGAAGTGCTCTCGCATTCGTGTTTTTGGTCAGGAGTGAGCATGCGCGGCACCCAGCGGCAAGATAACTTTTTCATATGCAGAATATTGCCCAAAATATGGCGTGTGCGCTCAGTACTAAACTTTGTGGTATCGGCTAGCTCGCGCACCTTCACTTTCCGGTCAGGCAACATCATTTCATGTATTTTTTTGACATTATCCTCTGTAACCGCATCGGAGGGCCTGCCGCTGCGGACTTGATTGACCACGAAACTCTCGAAACCAATATTTGACGGTGTAATCTGACGGAGCATTAGCCCCATAATATTTATCCAACTTTTCTTCGCCGTTTTGCCTCTCAAAAAATAATGTTTTAAGCCCAGTACTGTGTTCGATTTCACATGCAATTTCCCGAAAAACTCCATATAAAAAAAATGCTCGTGAAATAATTGTCAAAATTTCCAAATATTTCCGCCAAAGTAGTACTCTGTTCCCTCTCATGAAATATTATCAACATGAATCTAAGCAGTCGCCTGCAACATTTTTTCACGCCAATTTAAATGCCTGTGCCATTTAAATGTACGCGAAAAGTGACAGATAAAGAAAAACGTGAAAGCTATCTGACAGTATCCAAGCTGAAGCCACATATTTTCTTGATTTTCTTTTAAAAAATAATAAATATGGAAAACCAAAAGCGAAAGAAAACTCAATTGAATGAGGACGAGAAAAAGATCCTAATATGCTGCATAAGGCGGTATAATTTAATTTGGGACAAAAAGTGCAAGGACCACAGCAACCGCAATGCCATCAATAGTGCTTGGGAGAAAATAAGTGTGGAAACAAAAATAAGTAGTAGGCTTGGATAAATTTTGTTCAATTATTATTAAATTACATAAATAATATTTTAGTAGAAGATTGCAAAACTGCATGGAAGAGCTTACGAGATAGCAAGCGCTACTTTGCCAACAAGGCCAAAAGATCTGGTAGTGCTTGCGACTTGGAAGATGAGGACAGTTTTGGTTTAGAGACATGGGATTTTTCACAGGATATGTCTTTTTTGTGTGATGCCTCTTCACAGAGAACGTAAGTAATTTATAAGAATTTTTTTTTTGTTTGCGACGTTCAAATTTATTTTAGTACGGATTGTTTCTAAAACAATGTAATTTTAGGACATTTTCAACAATGGACAAAGAAGATTCGCTAGGCAGTTGTTCAGCGGATACTCCTGAATATTCATATGTGAGCTTTTTCAACCTTTTTATTACACGGTCACTGTTCTAAACTTTGTATTTTTAGATGATAAATCGAACTGCAATTCAAAGACGAGGAAGTGCTTTGACAATGCTTCAGACTTCTGCAGACAAAGTCGCTGAGCAGATGAATAACATAGTTGAGCTATGCAAAAATAACGATAAAAAAGAATCAAAATACCAACCACTAATGAACCATCTGATGTCCATATTTGAGCAGTTGCCAAGCACTTCGGCAAATGACTTAGGTGCTAAATTTGTAGCGATGGCGTATGAGAACCTAAGCGAATAAACAAACAAATAAAACAAACTACTTTTATATGTGTGTCCATATATATTTCTTTTCATACTATTTAAGAATAAATAAATAACATTAGTACAAACTTACTAATTTTCAATTTTGAAAACCTAATCTAAAAAAATGGATCTACGTTGCCAAGGAATGGATCCAGTATCGGAAATAAAAAATTCTCTTAGATTTTCTCTAATGGATTTGGCTAAGTTTGGATTTCTGCCGGTTTGCGAGAATGGCAAATGTGAAGAAAACAATGAGTCGATTGGTAATTGACTGTGGTATTCACCTCTAATGATTTCTCCATACTCATTGTATTTATCTGCGTAATTCGATGGGCAGTACTCCTCTTTATGGTGCTTTATCAGAAAATTATGTAAATAGCAGCAGGCAGTGACAATTTTCTGGACTCTGGCGGGGTTGCAAAACATTTTCCGAGCAAGACAGTAGAATTTTGAACACAAGATACCAAAGGCATTTTCAATGCAGCGCCGTACTCTACTAAGTCTGTAATTGAAGATAAGTTGTGAATCTTCAAGTCTTTTGTTTTTTCTTGATGTAAAGGGTTTCATTATACGTTTGTGAAGGGGAAATGCGTCATCAGCAACAAAAACGAATGGTTAAACGTTTCCATTTACGGTTGCATCTGATGGAAATTGCAATTTTTCATCCATTATAGATTTCCCCAAAGAACTTTGGTGGAAAATATTTACATCCCCCTCGTTTCCATAAGACCCTACATCCAAATAAGTGAACTCGTAATCACCATTTGCAACTGCCAACATACGAGTAATAATGTTAAAGAAGCCCTACAAAAATATAGATAGTAACAGAAATTGCTTAAAATGCTTTGTAGGGGTACCTTGTAGTTGAAGAAAAGACTTCCCGATTTGGAGGGACATTTTACCGCTATGTGCTTCCCATCGATTGCACCAACACATTTCGGGAAATTCCATTTGTATTAGGTTTCCGATACTTTAAGCATTTCAGCTGGAGTCATTTTAGGAATCGCTTCATGTAATGCATTAATAATAGCATTGCAAACCTCGTCTATAATTTGCCCAAAATGCTGTTTACTGATTCTATACACGGAAGCCATATGCCGTTGCAATGTTCCACATGCGAAATATCTATTTTAAGTGAAAAACAATATTTTTTAATATTGTAACAAACTTTATTTACAACTTACTCGAGGACAATAGCCAGTTTCTCTTTTGGAGAAATAGAATCATTTGGATGCGTGTTTCTCTTTGGCTGCAAGGATACTTCTACATGCGACAACAGGTCTTGAAAACATTGATAGCTCATGTGGAAGTTTTCTTTGAACAGCTTTTCGCAGTGTACAAGATCTTCGAACTGTTTAAATAAATAAATATTAGTACCTGTAATGTAGATGTATTTAAAAAAAAAAACCGCATCCTTTGCGAAACGACCTTTTTTTCTTCTTTCCAGCAAATACGGATGTACTCTTTTACGATGTTGTGCAATTCCTGCAGCTTGTACAATTATTTGGGTAATCTGCCCAGCTCCCAAGTAAATGGCATCTCGTAAACGCTTATCCATTTATTTGTGTATTCTCTTTATTCTTTGTATTTTTTTACTTGTTATATTTTTAACTTTCCGAAAAGACAGAATTGCCGTATCCAGAAATACCAAAAAGAAAAACAATATTCAGATATCAGATGTCAGATGTACCTATCTACTCAGCTGACTTTTCCCAGCAACATTTATTTTTGAAACGTCATATTCCACGACTGAAAAATGTATGTTGCCAGTGGATTTGAATGAACAGAGTACTAGCCTTTATGAGAGAACGAAAATCGTTTTTGTCCATACTCAACATGATGCCAAACACGTCAACAACAATCAGCTGTCAAAACAAAACTAAAGACAGTATCGCACTGAAATTTGGCATGTCTGACTAAATATGAATATGAGAGTAGCTTAGAGTGCCTGTGTGGAGCCAGTAAGTTAGTATAAGATTGTTAAGTAATTGTAAGCTAGCATTTAAGCATTTTTTGTTAGAATGTAAGAGTTAGTGTTAAGAAAATAAAATGCATTAAAACTGATGAACGGACTTCCAGGCACCATAACCTATTTTGCAGTAGCAGCGCATTCTGGCTTTCAAGGAGGTTACTTTTCACCCCATCTAGTACTCCTAAAACGTATAAACGACTGGTACATCAGCAATGGTTTGTATTTTAATACAAGTAAATGCTCCGTAATTTTATTCTAGAAAAAAATTTGCTATGTGATTACTACGAGTACATCCAAAATTGTGTTTTGAAGAGAGTCCCAAATTAAAAAGATTTATATAAGAGCTATTTTTGAATATAAACTAACTTTTTCTTTACACTTAGATTATATATAATACTAAACAAAGCAAATCGCATGCTGAGCTATGTTTCGTAACTCCAAGAATTTCCACGATGCCACACACTAAAGTCTCTATATATTTCTTTGATCCGCTCTATACTAGAGTATTGTTCTAATGCTTGGAATCCTTATTATCGTAATGCTGAAGCTCGATTGAAAATATACAAAAACGGTTCACAAAATTTGCGTTAATTGACGTTAAACCACCAACTAAAAGAAGAGTATAATACGCTTTGCGCATGATGTATGTATTAACAGATCACATTGATTACCCGTTTCTTTTATTAATGTTTAATTTATAATCTCCTTCTCGCATTCTTCCACCTAGGGAACACTATTTGTTTCATGTTGCTAAACATAAAACCAATTATGTTTAATTGGTTACTACAGTACACAAGCTTATATAACTATAATTTGTTAAGAAATGTTATTGATTTAAATATGAATACAATAGAACTGTTTGTAGAGAGCCTTTTTAAACTCTTTGCAATATATGATTTATAATTATTTGATCTCCTATTTTTAATTATCATATAAGCATAGTATTTGTAAGCTTAGAAGTTGTCTAGAATAAGTTTTCTTGTAAGACGAAATTAGTAAATAAATGAGTGACCTATCAAGGTTATTCTTATAAAATTTAGAATTTATAACTCAGAACCGGCGAAGCGGGTTTTGCGTGCTGTAGGTTTATCTGGATCCGGCTTAATCCCATGATTATTCTTACTATGATGCGTTGGTAGTGTGCCAGTGTGTCCTTTCGATGTATTGCCCTCTAGCCCTATGTTAGGTAAAGATGAATTTTCTGACACCTGTAACGTACTCGTAGTTGCAATGGGTGTATTATCGGACGATTTGCTTACACCAGAGAGGACAGCGGGCACTTAAGAGAACGCAGGTATTTGAATAAGATAGTTCTAAGCTTTCTAATTAGTATCAATTTGATGCCTCTGTTTTGTCGAGAATTTGGGAGAAATAAAGGAAAATTTCATTCCTTTACTTTTCTTTTTCTGCCTTGCTCTTTGCATACTTTGAAGCAGTTTCATTCTTTCCTACACTACACTTGCACAATATACAGCACTTGTACCTTTTATTAACTCTGAGTGTACCTTTTGATTTTTTATTGTTTATGCATGTGCGTCCTTTGGAGTTGTCGGGGTTATCAGCCTAAACTGACCTATAGCAAGAATATGTCCCTTTCCTTCTTTAAATTCTGGAAACGTTCCAGTGTTTTTGAGCACGAGTAAGTATCATGGCTTGGGTATTTTCGAAAATTATATTGCGGATACGAGAGACCTAAGTAGATATTCCCGACACTGATCATTGGGTATACGAGAATTACTCCGCAGGTGTAAGCCTGGTTTCTATACAAGGGCACATGATATCTTATAGCGGTTTAACGTTCGTGATGTACCTACATACATATATGCATATGTATTTAGTTCCCTGGACTTTTTAGCCCACAACACGTTTTCCAAATAATTAAACTTTAAAGTTTTATTTGCCTCTTGGTACATGGAGATGTTATACTTCTATCCATCCGTCACCTGGGCCTCGCCGGTTCGCGTAAATAACTAGTGTTTTCCCGGATACCTACATATAATAATATAATACTTTAATATCGATTTTCACTTTCTCGTTAAAAATCGCGCTTTTTTCTTTTGGATGGCATATGCACATGCATACACTCATACATAAGTAACTACCCGAAACATTAACACCACCGCTACTGTCCTAGGTACAAAGCATAAAATGTTTGCAATTTGTCAAAATTATGTTCTGATCACACCCTCAATTCAAACTACAATATGTTCATCTGAGAATTTCCAAAGAAACACGAGTCAAAGCTGACCTACAAATCTCAAAACGGAATTCTTCTCTAAAGCGACGGCATTCAGTTTAAGGTTTATAAAAACCAAAAAGCACAAGATAAAGAGCCACGATAAGAATGGACTTGAAATAAAGAAGGCTGAGTACGTGACGACAAAAAGTGTTACATAAATTTCCCTAAGTGCCTCTTATGACTCCAAATGATTGTATTTTTTTACATTTATTATTAATTCTGCAAAAAGCCCACACATTTGAGGTGAACCACATTCGGATTGTGTAAATAAGGAAGGACAAGACAGTAACAAAAACAGTGACAGCGACAAGCTGCAAACGACAAACGACAACAATTTGGAAGTTCGTAAATATTTACCAAAGTCATCCATCTCATAACAGTATTTCAAGTGTGAAGCGCATCTGCGAATACCTCAAACAACCAAGTATACACACTGTTTGTACACAAGCTCATGTACCTATATAGGATAGGTAGACCTACCAGCTAAGCAGCCAGCAAAACGACGCTACGTCAACTACGACGACGACGACAACAACAGTGACGGTGATAACCGAAGACGGAATAGCCGACGCGACGCGACGACCGACTACAACGATGACGATGACGATGACCGACGTGGCTGATGACTACTCCAAGCCGAACAGGGAATAAAGGGAACAAAATGTTTCATTCTGTCAGGAAATTTATTTCGTTCGCCAAAATCTTAATTAGCATACCAACCAACAGCGCCCATTTTATTCCCTGGAATCTGGGAATTTATACTACGCGATGCATTGCTCGAGACTGTTCCGTAAGCCTTATTGATTTTAACAATTTTCGCAAGCACTTTGCATTTACCATCATCATGAGCAGCGAAAGGGGCAAGGAACCTGCAATTAGCACCTCTACACTTCGACAAGGTTCTGCGTCTTCCTTCTTTCAGTCCCAAGATGCAGCACAAGTTTTTGACACGTTTTGGTACTGCTGCTGGTACTTATACTGATACTGGTATTGGCACCGGCACTGGTTCTGCATAGGCCACAACGGCCTCCGTTAGTGATGGTGTTTCTGGCGGCAGCATGAAGTGATCTTATTTAGCGTTCTAAGAATTTATCATCTGGAAACCTTCGGCCGCTTCCTCTCACTTAGTCTGAGTTAGCGGATTGGCTTTGGTTCTGTTTGGGTATCCTGATTTCCGTATTAAATGGAAGCGAACAAAGGTTTTTTTTATTTTTTTTTTTTTGTTCCACACATCTTAAGGGGAACTGAAGTCATTGACACTTGATGCGAATGCCAGTGCTGGCTTGTGCGGATGACTAATTTGTATAAAATCTCACATGGAAAATCCAAGTAGCTTGGAAGACGTCGTTAGACGACAATTAGTTACAAGTGACTTGCGTCCTCTCGGCTGTCTATTTCTGGCGCAATAGGGATGAACCTGACTGAGTTTATCAATTATGGTCAACATTTCAAAATATTTGAATTAATCTCTTAGCTCTTGACTTTAGGTTTTATAAATCTTTATTTACAAAGAGAAGAGAAAAAGTATATAATGGCCCATTCTGTTCTGTCCTGAAAAATATACTCGTACATTTAGTAGAGATTTAAACCTCGTTTCGAATGATAGTTGCTCTAAATTTATTTTCAAAGCTGATTAATATCTTCTAAAGGATTAATGTGTTTAAATCTTGGCTTTTGTCCACATCATGTGCAAAGGGGTGACCACTTTACTGTAATAATTCAGCAATATAGTTAAAAGACTACTACCTTTATGGGGTTATACTTTTTGTTAAACGTAGTAGCATCGCTTCGTTCAATGTTTTTAAAACTATGTATCAGATACAGTACAAATAGAGTTTGTAGTGCGCCAAAAATTCAAAAATCATCTCGGTACAACGCCACTGACCATGTAAGATTAAGAATATGGAAAAGCTGTTTGCAAAATTTGGCGTCACTTTTCGCAACGACTTTACTTCTTAAAGTGTGATATATCAAAAATTCTATCCTTCCATAGAATTCAGGTGTTTAAGGGCTGAAGAAAAAGCAAACAAACGACAGACAACTTTGAATGAACCGTTTTATAATTAATGTCCTACTTCTTCAAGTAAACGTTGACGAAACGAAAGTGCTAGTCATAATTCTAGAGCCCTTAAATTCTAGTTCAATATTTAAAGACTTAAAACTCTAAACCAATCTAGAAAAATATAATTATAGCATCGAACCTAGGGTCCCAACAGTCTAGCCTTAGATTTACAGCATTTAAAAGCTTAACCAAAATAGTTAGACTCGAAATTGAAACCCTTATGCTGCGCTGAAATGCTGAACGCAAGTTTCTGACCTGATAGGCCTGAAATCCTATCTAAAATTATGACTCAACATTCCGGGCTTGAAATTATTTGAGCTTGACCTCGACTTTTTTTTATAACTAGAGCGGGCACAAGGGATTTTATGTACCCTTAAGATGTTTGCACATAGCACGAGCGAAAGTGAGTTAGGGAGGGAAAAGAGAGAGATGCCGATGTGCGTTGATTTTAAATGTTTGCAAGTTATAGTGATTAGGAAATAAAGAGCTTGGCAGGGCATTCCATAAGCGAGTTGTCTGTCTTAGAAAAGAATCACGATTTTCATAGCATTCATAGCGAGACGGGTGTTACGGTTAAAAGTCTGAAGGGGCGGAATGCTACTAGCAATTTCGGTGGAGCACTGGTGGTGAAAATAGCGATACAACAAGGTGAGACAAGAGACGTTACGACGGTGTTCGAGGGTGTCGAATCGCTGTGTAATATTGTCATCACTTATGAATTCTATCGCACGATTTTGGATCGCATCCAACAAGTGTAAAGAGGTCTTAGGGACACCTGACCAGATTTGGGCATTATACTCCAGAGGGGGTGAAATATTTCTTACATAGCTGGAGGCAACTTAGACATTTCGCTGCATTTTTGGCTACATAGAATATGTGGTCATTCTAACGTAAGTTCGAACTGACACATATACCGAGAATGTAAAGTTTTTCGGTTTCGACGATGCAAGTGCCATTCATGGATAATAGCTGGGTATTTACGTTTCGCTTTAACGACGGCAGGCAGCATTGTGTTTTCGAAGCATTAAATTTCACTATGTTGATAGTTCCCTAATTAGTTATGCAGGACAAATGCTGTTTTATATCTGCTCGGAAAGAGTTCTTAAGCGTAGGATTGTTGAAAAAGCATTCGTAGTGGTTTTGCCAGGGAGGAAGATCACCTCTTCCTGAGAATTGGAGATATACCATCTGGACCAGCGGATTTGTTTACATTAAGATCTTTAAGCACCCTTGCTACTATAGAAGTGTGAAAGTGGACTCGTCCCATTGAAGATCCGAGGTACTCAAGTGTAGGCGGGGACCAAGCACAATCTGGAAGCGTTGAGCTAGCCGCAAAGTGTGCAGATTGGCTTTGTACAAAGAGCTAACAGCTGGAATGTCATTGTAAATGAGCTTTGGGATGGAGGATGAGGCAGAGTTTGTAATGTTTTTGATGAACGACCAAACATCTTTCAGTTTTTGGTCGTATTGAAACTCACTTGAGAAAGACGTTGCATGGTCGTATTGAAAGACACTTAAGAAAGACGTTGCAGTCATTTCTGGCTCGTTTGAATATTTTTCGGTTTTCCTCTATCGGGTTGGCCTTGTAGGACCGAAAAGGCATTCTCTAATCACGACAGCCTTTTTACAGCTCGAGTAGTACCATGCATTTTATTTTCGTTTGATGCTCTTCATCCGATGAAGGATAAAGGATCTCATTCCAAATAGAATAGTGGAAGTGAGCATATCAGCAGCGACATCCACGTCGTTATCGAGGAAACATAACGACCACTTAAAATTCCTAAAGAAGGTGTTAAGTCCGCTCCAATTGGCTTTCTCGTATTGCCATACGGTTCTTTTTGGAATTTTTGCTCTAACTGTGTGGTCAGTATACGACAAATTAGCTGATATGGCATAATGGTCCGACGAACCTGGAAAGGAGAGCACATCAATGGTGTACTTATCAGGGTGAGAAGTTAAAACAATTCCAGGGTTTGGCGGTTTGACTGACAACGTCTGGTATTCGTGTGGGCTCATTTACAAACTGGGTCAAGTTGTTTTCCGCAGCGAACATCTCAGCACAGCGTCCTTCGTGTGTTGTCTGTCTAGAATGTCGAAGCCACCCAGAATTGTTTATATTGAAATCGCCCATAATAACGATTCCAGTATGAGTTTAAAGGGATAAAATTCTCTGAATGGTTGAATTCCTGTCCAGTTTGGGGCTTCTGTAAATTAAGCAGTAGTAGATAATTTGCATACGGAGATGGAATTTTAACCACAGAGAATTGAATTCCGGATTGGAACAGGGACTACATTGTGGTGGAGTTTGGTAAGCTGCATCGCTACGCACGTAAATAGCGAGACCGCGGTGGGAAAAGAATAATGGCACTAGTTCGTAACCAAGTAGCTTCAGACCAGCGTGATCTGAGAGGTGGGGGACGGAATTTACCTATGCTAAAACGTACGCAGAAAAGTGATTATTCTTTAGCTAATTATTTATTTGCTATGTCCAAACTAAATCCGCTAACCATTACCTAAAACAAACACCGACGATGCTAAACAAATTGCTGTAGATAGGCCCTTAAGAAACTGTGCACCAACCAAATTCACACTCACAACACGATATCCGTTGGTTCTTACATGCACTCAGTCATTGTTTTTGCCGCATGATAGTGTTATACAACAACTGCCGTGACTGGCTGAAAGGAACAGCGCTACGACCAGGGGCAGACAATGTGGGATGCCCGCATTATGAATCCTTTTTGTTTTTTTTTGATTAATTATTAATTTTATTTTTTTTATGCACTGAGATTTTTTTGTTTGTGCACTTGCGCGCGGTATGTAGTAAGTTTTACGAGTGCACTGGTGAGGGGTGACATGTGTACACTTGTCGGAGGTCAGATCGGTACTCAGTATATGTGGTATTATATAAAATATTATAGTAAAATGTGACCTTAAAATTGTAGGCTAAAATTGATGGATTTGAAATATTATCTTTAAACTTATAGCTCTAATATCCCAACCCCAGATTCAATCATTAGACTACCAACAATTACTCTTAAGACTCTTTCTGCTCGTAGCATTCAAAAATCCCGGACTTGGCAAAGTGGAGCCCTTCCCTGTCAAATGGATCACAATTTACTGGTCTCCGAAGAGAATATGAAGTTTCTGTTCGCGCTGAAATACCTCCAGTCTTAGGAGGTGAGTTCCAAACACGATGACTACTTGGAGTCTGGAAAGATTGCAGGGTGGCTTAGGTAGTACAACTTTACTCAGATTCTTCGCAGTCGATTATCGTGGAACTTGGCCCAATTCTGGATTCCTTGAAGAACCAAGTATTTCTACTTGGGCGTTGGTGATCTAGGAACGTCGTCTAGATCACTGATGACTTCCTCCAAATAGTCCGGAGTTCCGGGAGATAACTAGGTAACTCTTCTAGTTATTAAAGTTCCGAAGAAAGGGTGGTGAGACTAGGAAAATCATCTAGTTCACGATGTTAAATGAAAACACTTACTTCGGTGTTCAAAACTTAACTGAGTTTATTCTAAAATCTGTGGTTCTTTTATACAAATATTTATCCCTACTTAATTTACAAATACATGGAAATACTAATTCCACTGCGAAATATATACATGCTAATGAATCAAAAAAGAATACAATGTATTTACAGTGATTGTTCTTATCAATATTCGAGAAACAAACAAAAGCATCCCAACGTGGTGATTCAAAAAAGGTAAACATGGTTTATCTCCTTATAATAATAAGGAGACCATAATATGTGAGTTTGCATTGTTTACCCAATGCAACGATAACCGGATGTTTTGATTACAACAATGCTTTATCAGGCCTCTACCGACAGGGGAACATGTTTTGCGATATGTTCGGCCTGAACAGTTTCCTTTGACATGTATCGAGCCTAGATAGGTTACTTTGAGTTGGAGCGCAAGACTTCGTTAGCAAGTGCAAAACAAACTGATTCTGCTGCCTACACCTAATTCGGTCACGGTCAGCAACCACTGACATTGCCCTTAACGTGGTTCTGCAACACACCAAAGTCCTTTCTCGCTTTTTATAGTTGATCCAAAGACATGTAGAGTAAATTACTGTTAATCACATTGTTTCGAGCCTTAAGCACTTATATACTTTTTTATTTTACTCTACACTCTTCTTTAGGCGCAAGATCCAGTGTCTGTTGTTTGAGAAAAGTTATTTTTTTGTAAAGTTTCTACGCTCAACTTCATCCTCATTTCTTTGTTACTAAAAATCAAGCTCATTCAAGATGAGATGACTGCGATCTGAGCTCTAAACAACATACGTTCCTCCAACTGCGGCCAGAATTCTGCAAATAGTCATAGGATGTTGTTTTTTCCCATTTTACCAACAATTCTGATCGCCTTGACAGCATTTCAGTGGTTGTTTAAGTTTACCTGGGCAGGTATGCTACGGTGACCATATTTCTCAAAGCAAAATAAATCAATTAATTAATTCAAACAAACCCAAGTTTCTAACAAGCAAAAAATAAATTAATAAACTTGTTGAGTAGGTTGAACGGCGGGGATAGTATACCCTGGTCGAATCGGCGAAGCTTTTCGGCTGTTCAAGAGCAGCGTAGAAATTCGCTAAAGAAGGAGCTATCTTTATGGTTCACCTACATCCCTGTTCCTCGCCAAGATAAATTCCTCGATACCTTAAGCAAAGTTTTTTTTTTTTTTTTTTATAATTTACGCGCGCCTAAGGGGTTGATACCCTTTTACTGTTGCCAGGGCGCGGGCGGAAAGATAGAAGGAGGAGAAAGGAAAATTGTTTTTGTAGTGGTTTGAAACTCAGGTGTGTTTGGTTTCTATGTTTGCTCTCCAGGGGTGGGAGTCCGAATAGGACGGAGAGTTTTTCTTCACTCAGAGTGATTCGAGATATAATTCCCAGTATTTTTTTCATTGCTTGAAACTCTTATAACAGCCAAATCTACGTGTCAGTGTTATGCCTTCACACGCAGAATTTTTTTGTCTGAGTTCCAATTATACAATGAAAAACTGATTTTGCCATGGGCAGGATTCGAACCTGGACCCTCCGAGTGAGAAGTGTTTGCTACTACCACTACACCACGGCCACCCCCAAGTTATGTTCTTTAATTCCGTGAGAAAGTGGGTATTAAGTTAATACCTAAAGCAAGGGAGACAAGTTACACTATTTGAAAAGGCTGAAGACTTATAAATATTAGGACATGAAATGTCCGATTTTATAGTGAAAATTTAAAAGCCAATATTTACTTTACCTTTCCTATGAGAAAAAGGAGTCGAATTATTGGCATTGGGGATACTCCCATGCTTTGTGCAATCTCCCGCACCGATTTCGTTGGGTCCGCATCCACCGTTACTCTGAAAAAATCATCGTTTTTGATGAAACTAATTTTTTACAATATATTACACGATTACAAAATTAATTAGTAAAAAGACAAAATTCACAAGTCGCTTCACGTTTTATTATCCAAGCAAATAGCCCCCAGGAAAGAATTCCAAAATGGTTACTGGTTTCACCATTCTGCGGGTGGTACTCCTGTTTTTTTAAAGGCGCGTTTACATTGCCGGTTTTAGGGCTTGTTTCCACTGCCCGTAATAATCGTCAACTAAAGTTTCCGGCCTCCCACGTGGTTCATTTTCGAGGCTGAAACCTCCCAAACGGAACTTTCCAAACCAACGTCGTATAGTGCGTTCGTTTATAGCTACATCCTCAAAGGCGTCATTATTGTTTTTTATTGCCAATGACGCACTATGTTCCATTTTAAATTCGTAAAGGAAGATGGTTCGAATTTGAATAGCCGACAGCATGGTAAATAAAAATTAAGGTTACTTGTAACGAACCCTAAAATTATCACACGTCAATCACACGTAGCACTTTATTTTATAAAAAAAAGAAAATTTAACGTTCTAGCACAGATTAATGTGCGACTAATTGATCCTGCTGCTTAAGATTCTGACACGGTTGTAAGATGACTACATAAGGGATGGGATTGTGTCTTATTCACAACCCGTTTATACGATACACATTGGCGCACATAGGGCAGTATCAATGATGAAGCACCTAAGGAAATCCGCTGTCTCAGACAATTAATCCCCGTTCAATAATGTAATTATAGACGCTATCCAGCGAAACCACCAAAGAAATCAACTGAACACACCTAGCAATAGTCAGAACCCTTTGGATGACTTATAACTTAAATATGTATATCACATACATACTCTAAACTTGGAATATGGGATGCGCCAGTCGCCTCTGGTATCATGAGAGGGCGCTTGAATGTGCAACACAATGCCTCCTGCAGAAACTGCTGAAGGGCCTCATTTGTTTATCAGAGCTGAAGGGCTTACGTAATATGAAGCTAAAACCTGTTGACAGCATTATTTACATGGTTGTAACACAGAGGCTCCACTTCATAAATTTGTTGGAGCAAACTTAACTTCATGTTTGCATAATAATGGTCTAACCAAGCAGTGATATTTTGTCACAAGGTATAATCAATCAATGATTCTTTCGTTATTGTCATTTTATTTCGTAATTACCCAATACATGTTCGAGTGATTTTTTGCCTAAGCCTACTCTGGCATTAAAAAATCACAATAACGATGTTTCCTTTGGATCTTGATTTACTGTAGACGCCACCCAGTTTTCTGCAGAAAATACTCTTGACCTCTTTATTAGCGAGGCCTATCGGGATGAACCATTGTTCGATATTGACGGCGATATTTGAAACTCTGCTCTAAAATCTACCAATAATTATCCTGGCAGCAAGCAGGTTGTTGGACCAGGGCATTTTTCTCGCTTCCGAAGCAACCAGGACAATGCTGTGCTCTGGAGTGCCATCTAACTTGTACCCCAGAATATCGTAGCCCAGTGCACTTTCGGGATTTTTAAGACCCCTCTTCGTCATGTCGCGAAGGGTCTTAACATTCCATAAACCAGTCGCTGTTCATTTCCAGAGCCAAATATTGTCATCATTATTTGGATTACATTTTTTTTATATAGGTATGTATATCTTTTAATATTTGCAATTCGAAACAATATTGCCTTTACCAGAATCGAATCCAACCTGCAGCCAGCCTTAAAACAAATGATAGTCTCTTAATTAACCAAATTATCTCTTTATCCCAATAATATGCTGTAACTTTTTCTACAACACTCAAAAAATTTTAAAGAGTCGGTTTTTGTCAGAGGACAGCTTTCTTTATTGCAACAAGGGCAGTTGGCAAACTAACTGCCGTTTGTCACATACTCGCAAAACAAGTCTACAATTTGAAGCGAGAATTCTTTGTTCCTTCCTAGTAACAACTATATTAAGTAAGTGTCAGCAACAGGGTTCTTAAACAAACCAAATGCTTCTTCAAATTGTGTTCTCGATTTCGCCGCCCCCATCGTGCTATAGCATATACTCTTTACTCTGATATCGTTAAAATCCAATTTACTTTACCAATTGCCCTTATATTTATCATGTCAGACCATACTGCACCCCTTAGAAGATATCCCTTTCTGTCCCACCAGAGTCTCACCATCTACATAAACGTTATTTAATTGAAATTTCCTCCCCACAACTACCCTCTGCATCGTATAAAATTTGTATCCTGAAAAGAGCTTGGCTCAAAAAAAAACTCTTTATCTGTAGCATGTGGACTGAGTTTAGCGCCACAACCAAAGAAGGACCACGTGCTACAAAGAACAGAAAGAACCAAAAAAAAAACGGGGGAAAAATGACGAAAACAAAATTTCCACTCGGGTTGTTTGCCCACTTGTGCTATCCGCATTTAATGCACGGAAAACACCCTCATCAATCCAGCTTCCCTCCCCCTCGAGCTTCGTTCCTTCTGCTAAAGTAGGTATCCATTCGTACACATCGCACCATTGGCAAGGCAGTCTAGAGTGGAATCTAGAGAAAATAGCAGAGTGCTCGTACATAAAGAGTACAAAACCTATAGATTTTCGGGAATCCATAGTAAAAGCATTTAATCCACTAAGCCTTTAAGTGCCCCTCCATGGGTGAATACAGTCAGCCGGCATTCAGAATTCGGCATTCGTCGTCGGCAACGCACGCCTCACCGCCCCAACTCCATCTTCCGTTGTCGACGCCGCGCTAGTCTCGAATCGAACCAACACGTCTGAGTTCCACCACTTTCACGTTTCACCCTTCTTGTGAAAGTGAAAATCAGAAAAAGAGTCCTTATCGACGGGAGTGGATAAAGAGGGGCTGGATTGTACATACTCGTATATACGAATACACACAAACTTAATTTTTTTGGAGAATTTCATCCAGAAGGGATGAACGACTAGCATCATCAGTTCACGGGTATGGATACCAGGCCCAGCTGGATTTGTGTTTCCAACTTGTTGTATGTCATACATAATTTGCGCGTTGCTTTTGTAGTACTTTACATGCCCCCCCCCCCCCCCCTCTTCCGATGGCTCATCACGGTTGCCATCGAAGTTAATTTTATTGCCCCTTCATGTGACAAAAAAATGAACAGAGACAGACCCAAAAATCAATACTGTCATAGCAATGTAAGCGAAAATAACTCAGCTGACAAGCTGAGTGTACTGCTGCACAATCTGATGTCATTTCCAAAGTGTCACTCATTGGACCTGCCTGGCTAAAGTGGCGCTTTTATCAGTGAACCTCAAACTCAATCACATCCAATAACACTATGACTTCGGTAACACACCCATCAACCGTAACGACAGTCCTAGGGACACAGGCAATTACTTCAGCAATTTATTGAGCAGTTTCGTAGAGTAGCTGATAATTTTCTGCTTAAAGGGGCGGAAATGAGGGATGAGACCCTGTCAGGGGTGTCCTGTATGTAGGTACGAAGCTGCAGTCTCATTCTCTTCACGGATTTAATTAGATAGTAATTAGAGCAATTATCATTTTTTAGTCATTAGCCATGCAATTGTGCTTCATTACCTTGCCGGGATTTTGAATTTCTTTTTATATATTTTTTTACTTGTGATGATGGTTCAACTTCGTCAACTGTCACATCAATTTTTTATATCCTAGATGGGAAATGAAAGCCATGAAAAGACCTGAAGATATATCTAAATATACATGCATACTCGTAGATACTATCTACATACATATGTACATCTTGGATAAAGTTTTTGTTTTACTCTCCTTTGTGCAGTTGTCGTGGCAATGTAGCGACACCAACCGGGAGAATCCACTATATCAAGAAGTACACATTGCTGATGGCCTGGTACTCCATTCTACAAAAGATGATGTTGAGTCGACTGTGATGACGAGAGGATGATGTTGGGTTGATTATGATGATGGCCATGGATAGCAACGTGGTGGTGGCACTGGCAACGCTCTAAGGTTAGACGTAATATACCTGTCAACCGCCACCAACCTGCTACACACCCGTGTTGAATATAATATTCGTTATGACATGCCACGGGCACAATTCAGCTGTCCTCGTAGTCATCGTCATCGTTGTCGTCGTTGTTTGTAGTCGTACAATCATTTTAATCCGTTACTCACAATTGGAATAGGGTGTTGAAGATTTTATCAGTAATTGCTATTGCCTTGAAAAAGTGTTGTTTTTTTCGTATATCTTTATCCGGTATATATACTTCATGTATACTTCATTTCAATTACTTCATCAAGCAGTGAAAGTACCAAGCGCCATAAGCTAATGATTAAATTTCGATAGCCCTGATATACATTCTGGCTAGTTCACTACATGACGCCGTCTGAAGAACTCTGGACGATGATTTGGGGATTAGTCTGGTTTAACCATTTTGGCATCCCGCCTACAGGTCGAAAAGTATATATGTACGTACATACGTATGTGGATAAAGCTGCATCCTCAAAGAAGATTTTGAACGAGAGGAAGTCTTATAATAACGGTTTTTTTTTACGTTTCTGAGGACAAAGAAAGAGAATTTATATTTCTATTATACTCGTACATATTTTTACACAATCTGCAAAGTAAACCTACTGTTAGCGTTCGTTTTCTGCAGTTGATTGCAAAATGCAATCTCGCCCAACAAAAGTTCATCATAGATGGTATTCAAACTTTTATCGTCTGCATTATCATCCAATTCTATACACATATACTCGTATAAGTGACTTGTACTCAAATAATTCCATATTTAACCTGAAAAGATGGAGAGAAGTCTGCGAAAGCCTGCATCGGTCCCTTAAGAACTCTAGTCTCCACTTTTGATGCGATCGTAGTATGTTTTGATGGGTTTCGTCCTATTTGGCCTTACTCTTCCGTTTTACTTCAATGTCCATCAAGTTGGGGATCTGCGTGGAGATTGGCCGGAAAACTGCTGGTTGTCCCATAACTTGGATAAGGCCAGAAGTGCAACAATCAGTTTCGTAGCGTAGTTCTTGCCCTGACCTAAACGATGAACCTCTTTCGGGTAGGCGGGAAGAGCTAGACAATGAGTTCCGGAAGTACACTTTCGAAAGAAATCCCACTATTACGGTGAGGGAACTCATGAACTCAGTCTCACTTTGTCCCCTATCTCTCTCAACAATCGATAACTACCATCCCCCCTTCTACTTTCATCTTTTCATAACTCTTCATTTCAGTCCACTCCCCCCACAACTCTCTCATCCCACGACTTTCATAAAGCAAACTTTTACAAAATCAGTGAATATCTCAGCAGATCCCTCTTTAACTTTCACAACCTAAGTTTAAATGATGCCTTATCCATTTTTTATAAAGAAATATTTAATTCTTTTTCCCTTTATGTTCCGTTTTCCCGCCTTAAACCAACATCTACTAGTCCTCCCTGGTATAATCGCAAGCTTCGTTCCTTACGAAATCAGAGAAATAAGTTATGGGCTGTATTCCTGCGTACCAGATCTTTTACCGACTATTCCAACTATCTTGGTGCTTATCTTCACTTCACCGAACTTTACGATTCCCTTTACCAGCGTTACCTTAACAATGCGCAAGTCAACCTTATAAACCACCCTAAGTCCTTTTTCCAATTTGTTAACTACAAAAGAAAGTCCGATAGTTACTCTCCTTCCCTCTCTTTCAACAACAGGTCATCAACCGATCCACTCACCATTGCAAACCTATTTGCCACCTTTTCTAACCAATCCTTCACCAACGACTCCTTTGTACCAGATCCATCCTATTTTAGTTACCTACTGAACTTCTCCAATGGCCCACTTCTCTCTCATATTTTGGACCCGTCTTATATCGAATATAAATTACACCAACTCTATGACGAATTTACACCCGGCCCAGATGGCCTCCCTGCCATATTTCTTATAAAATGTTCTTCCTCTCTTTCCCTTGCCCTTTCTAATCTCTTCCGTCTATCCCTTTCACAAAGAGAATTTCCTCAGGCTTGGAAATCATCCTTCATAACCCCGATCCACAAGAAAGGATCAAAGAATGAAATAACCAACTATCGTCCCATCGCTAAACTCTCCCATATACCCAAACTCTTCGAAAGTATTTTATATGAAGCTCTAAGGTTCCAATGCAAATCACTTATTTCCCCTAGACAACATGACTTCCTAAAGGGTAGGTTAACCACCACAAATCTCGTTGAATTCGTATCCTTTGCCCTCTCTGCCCTAGAAAATGGCAATGAAATCTATGTAGTTGCAACCGATTTTAGCAAAGCCTTCGATAAAATCTCTCATCTTTTAATCATCTTTAAATTGTCTGCCCTCGGCTTTGAACCCATACTGTTAAAATGGATATCGTCTTACCTCGAAAATCGTTTTTACTGTGTTCGTTTTAGGTCAGCCCACTCCGCTCCATTTTTGGCCACCTCTGGAGTTCCACAAGGCAGCCATCTCGGCCCCCTTCTTTTTATATTAACCATAAATGATCTCGATATGATCATCAAACACTCGTATGTCTCCCTTTACGCAGACGATACCAAAATTTTCAAAACAATTTCCTCTCCCCATGACTCTTTACTCCTTCAACAAGATCTTGATAGTTTTTCGATCTGGTGCCTCAAAAATTCTTTGGAACTTAACATCGCTAAATGCCAATCCATCACCTTCTCACATAAGCGGAACCAATCTCCTCCCCGACTCTATTTTCTCCATAACCAACCTATCTCCTCCGTACAATCTCTTCGCGACCTCGGCATTTTGTGTGATAGCGAGCTCAACTTCCGCTTACATATGGATGAGATAATCCTCAAAGCCAACTCTGCACTAGGCTTTGTAAAACGGTGGTCCAAAGAATTCACCAACCCATACGTGACCAGGTCCCTCTATATTACCTTTGTTCGCCCCCTCCTAGAGTACGCCAGTCAAGTATGGTCCCCATATCATCGTGTTCATATCTCGAGAATTGAAAGCATTCAGCGCCGTTTTCTTCGATTTCCTCTTCGAGGCATGCCCTGGGACGATCCTTTTAATCTGCCCCCCTATCAAAACCGTCTCAACCTTATCAACTTAAACACCCTTGAAGATCGCAGAGATGCAGCAGACTTTCTCTTCATTGATCGACTCCTTTCAGGTCACGTTGAATGCGCGTCCCTTCACAACTCCATTTTCCTCAACACTAACCCTCGTAATCTACGCACCCCTCGACCCTTCTATCTACCAACCCGCCACACCTAATATGGCGCGAACGAACCAATCTCCCGTATGCTACGTCAAATCAACTCAAACCCTACCGTCTTTGACTTCCACCGCACCAATTCCTACCTCAAATCCGTTCTCCTTCATCATTCCAACCAACCTTAGTTTTAAGTTTTAGTTTAAGTTTAATGTGTAAGCTATAGCTTGTATTAAGCCGAATAAATGGGGGCGTTCGCCCCCACCAAAATTAAAATATATGACCATTCATCGATACCTAACAATATGGAAAAAGTCATAAAGTTGGGAAAGTAGGAACCACACCTCCTATCGCAAAATAATCTTCAGCAAAGAATCGAAGATTGCACTACGCTTCTGTCGCCTCACAATCAGGAGTCATTTTTGAACCGGATCTTCACCGGAGATGAACATTAAATGTCGCCACCAGTAGCACAACATCCCAGATATGGACTTTATCCGCTCAAGGTGTTGTTGTTTGTATAGTGGGATGCTGAGTTAATAATCTATTTTGAGCTGTTGCCTCGTAGCCAGTACCCTTAAAATGCTTGCTCACAGCGCGGGCGAAGGCAAATCAGTGAGGATGGGAAGATAGGTACCGGTGTATGTTTCTAAATGTTTGAAGGTTATAATGACTAGGAAATAAAGAGCTAGGCAGCGTATTCCATAAGCGTGTTGTACGGCTTAGGAACGAATCAAGATATTCTAGAATACGTCCGAAAGTGGGTTTGAGGGTATAATGATGAGCTTTCGTAGTGAGATGGGTGTTACGGTTAAAAGTTTGAAAGGGGCGGAATTCTACTGGCGATTTCTTTCGAGCACTGGTGGTAGAAATAGCCATAAAACAGGGTGATACACGAGACATTAGTCGGTGTTCGATTGTGTCAATTGTTTGAGTGATATTAGTTATCACCTATGAGTTTTATCGCATGGTTTTGAATCCTAACTAGTAGGTGCAGAGATGTTTTGGGAGCAACCGACCAGATGTGGGCATTGTACACAAATTTCATATGACCGCCGAAGTCTACTGTAAACAGCAGTGCGGATATCAGGATACCGCTCACCCTCATACAGCTCGGTTGGGAAAAATTGGTGCATCCGCCTTATTCTCCAGATTGTCACTTGTTCCGAAGTCTGCAAAACTTCCTTAATGGAAAAAATTTTAGATCTCGGGATGATATCCAAAAGGTTCTTGTGGTATTTTGTTTCCTCAAAGCCAAACAATTTTTTAGTGACGGCATTAAAAAGTTGCCTGAGAGGTGAGCAGAAGTATTGCATAATGAATTAAATTACAATGACGATTAAATTTTTCCATTTCGTGCAAATTAATTAGCATTAAATAAACATTCATAAATCGCGCAGTATTTATGTTACAACCTGATATACATATACGTTATAGCAAAAAATGGAAAGCAAATATAGATTCAATACATTTATTCAATACAGCCTTCATATCCATGAAATTTTTATTTGAAGAAGGATTTCGTTGCAGTCCAGTGAAATTTACGAGTAAAGTGGGATGCTACGTGTTTGATAAGCAGTTATAGGAGATGTTTACTCGGCTTAGCGGGCATGTAACTCATTTATTACATCCTTGAATTTGTTCTAAATTGGAAGCGAATTAATAGAAATCGGCTTTCTTTTGTGCGTGCAGTATAAAGATAACCTTCCTAGCCACCTACGCCCCCGAAGAGATTCATTGATCCATATCCTTTCTACATTTATTTGTATTCGAGGTATATTTCTTGAGTAGTAACCAATAACTTTTGGTGCCTTCTACAGTATTAAGCATTTTATCAATAATTCGCTAACAACACAACTCACCTTGGATACAGATGTCCAAATAGTGGATTTCCTCCACACATTCACATACTGCTTCCTACATTTTCAATAGGAACGTTGGCTCAAATTATTACTATAAGTGTAAGTCCTGACAATACCTCACAGGTAAACACCTCGCGATATTCAATTGGTAAAAATGGCTTGGAAGGAATGTGTTTTACAATATATACCTATTCGATACTTGTACGTTAACATAACCCCTTTACTGATCTTTTAGATCTGTGGTATATCTGTTGCCTATGAATGTTTCGTATTTGGATGATTCCTTCCAGAATAGTATATTTGCCTTATATTCGTATATGCAATCATTTCATGCAGTTCATAATCTCTACCGAAAACGTTAGCAAACGTATGTATGCATATATGTTAACTTCTTCAGCGGTTCTTCAACATGAGGTTACACAATACATGTGTATGGTATTCTCCATCTTTAAAATGCAAATGTAGTTCAGACAAGACAAAGCAAGCCATAAACTTCTGGCTCACATCAGGAATCATCCAACAAGTGGGAACATGGCTTCTTCCTTCGTAATCGCTCAATTATCATAAATACTTGTTAAGGAAGAAGGTCTCAAAAATCGTCAAAAATATAAATTCAGACTTTAGGCTGATCAAAGCTCACATTGTCTTTTACAATGGATGGGTCATGAGCAGCCACAACCTTTCTACTGCTCAGCGTAGCAGAAGCTGTCCTGTAGACAACATAATTGCCGTACTTCCTTACGATTTTAAAGGAAATCCGTTTCGAATTGTTTTTATTTTTTTGAGAATTTTTTGTGCATTAAGAGCCGAACAGAATGTGTATCTGTAGCTGTGTCTGTATCTGTGTTGCAAGCTGTCAAGACATTAAATGTATGGAAAGCCGAAAGCCGCATCACAATGTGTGTCTGCGTCTGTGTCGTGTATCTTAAAGTTGGATTTTGTTAAACTACAAGCTACTACAAGTTTGACGTTTAGGAATTTGTACTCAAAAGCCCTTCTTTGTTGTGAAAATGGAAGTGGAAAAATTCATTGAAGCCGTGCGAAAAAATGAAATTCTTTGGAATTTATCGAATCCAAATTATAAAAATTTGAAAAAAAAGCTAAAATGGAAGGAGATATCGGACGAATTTGGAATAACAAGTAAATAAAAAAAAAGTATTTCTAAATTTTATTGCCATTTGTTTTGCTTTCATTGCATACAGTTGATGAGTACAAACAAAAGTGGAAGGGTTTACGCGACAGCTACAACAGGAAGTTGTCAAAGCGGAAGGTTTCTGGCCAGGGCGCAGATGACGTGGAACCGGGGTGGAAGTACCTAGGGTGGAGTTCTTAAAAGAACATTTGAAACCAAAGCCGTAAGTAGTTCAAATTTGGGTTAGTCTTTACATTTTCATTTTTTTTTATAATTTCCTTGCCATTTCAGTTCCGTAAGTAACTACGTTCCACTAGACAAAATAATTAATCCAGTTGATTCACCTTCGCAAGGCTATATCACCTTTCGAAGATGTGAACAACACTTCTGCGCCGTTTTTTGACAACCCTGTCGAGACTCCGATCACGTCAAGAAATGCAACTGCGTCACAACGAGCAGGACAGAGGAAGCAGATAGATTTGGCGTCGGATTTGGCAGGTACCATGGAGTGTGTGAATTTTTATTAAAGAGGCCACGCACAGCTACAGATGTTGACGACGAGGACGAACTTTTTTGCCGTACTATGTTGTGCAAACTAAAAAAAATGTTCACTACTTAAAAAAAAAAACATGCAAAATTGCAAATTATGAGTTAATAACCAAGTAGAAGCTGAAGTATATACTGAAAAACAAAATTAAAAAATTCTTTTTATTTGAATTATGTATTTTATTTATTTTAATTAAAAAACAATTGAAACGTTTAAAATATTTGTTTTTTTTTTATACTTAATAATTAATGTGGTTGAAAATAAACTCTAGCTTCATTCATAAAATAGTTTGTCAGCAATTTTCGAATTTCAAATGCTCTCGCTGACCTATTATTGGTCCCACGTCGGCAAACTTGTGGCAGTTTTTCGACTTCTGTACGCCAAGTTGCATATATTAATTGACCATTTGCATTAATGTTTAATTTGGAATCTGTGATTTTCAAAAAGTTGTGCAGGATAGTACATAACGTTATCTGCGGTTTTTGGGTGAAAATCAATGCATTTTCCGAGAATGCGCCAACGAGCTATCAAGATGCCAAAAGTATTTTCTATAACACGACGTGCTCGGGACAGTCGTGCATTGAACACATCTTCTGGCTGGTTTAGTAAAATTCCAGGGTATGGTCGCATAATATTATCCCTAAGGGGAAATGCGCTGTCTGCAACAAAATAGTAGGGCACTTCCTTGTCCGAATTTGGTAGCTTTTCCAGTGGTGAAAACAGATGTTGTTATTTATCACTTGTTGACCGAAAGTTGAATTTTTAAATATACCACCATCACTCTGGCCCCTACATCGACCGCAGTAAAAGTATAATCCGCATCACAAACTACACTAAAATAGCGTTTATAATTGTAGAACTTGGAGCCTGAGTTCGGTGGGCATTTTATTTGAACATGCTTCCTGTCGATACTTCCTACACAGTTTGGCATCTGCCACTTGTCGTTGAAGTTTTTGCAATATATTTCCAGTCATCAGGATTCAGAGCGGACATATATACTGGACTTAATACATCCCAAAGGCCTTCACAAAGTTCGCGGATAATGGCCCTGTCTGTTGACGCTCCCATTCGAAAAGTTCAAGCCAAATAGTTTTGCAAAACTCCTTGAGACAAATAATTTATATTATTATTATTATTTTATAACCCACATCAAGGTGATTACAATTGGCTTGTGTAAAGATGTTTTTTTAAACTTTTCTTTTATCACGCCTAGCAATAAATTGTACTGCTGCCTTCTCATCCTTGTTGCTTTAAAAAAAGGTCCTCTTTCTTTTCGTTCCTTATAAAGAGGACGAACCCACCATCTGCGTTCCCTCTTTTTCATTAATTTTATTGCTAAATAGCACATGTACAGAACACACATAATAAAAGCAATTTCTTCTTGTTTGTCCACATCCATTATCCACAAATGATAACAAACTTTTTTAAGCACTAATAAAATTAAGAAGTAAAAACCCAAGACGAAAAATTTGACAGTCGCTTTAATTGTGTTTCCTTTAACTGCATGCCGCGCGGCAGAGATTTGACAGCGCTACAAGACACAGACACAGATACACATTCTGTTCAGCCCTTTAGTTTTTGAAAAGCTACGAAGGAAGGCTAGCTTTAGTTTCAGTACTCATCTAGAAATTTTCCTAAGAATCTTTGATTCTACCTCTTCAATTCGGACAATTCGATGCTCAAGTCGAATACTCAGTTTAATAACTTATGTGTGGTTATAGTTCAAAGTAAAACGTTGCTTTTATTTTACTTGATCACATAAGATCACTTTAACTCACACCAACTCTTAACTTGGTTATAATTCTGACTAAAAATTAAGGCCCCAAGAGCCGGAGCATTAGAGCTTAAGCGCTCCTCGTATCAATGCAATATTATGTATGTTGGTCTTCCAAGAATAAGACTTGAAAACCTCAAAATATACCTATTCGTATAACTCGTTCTTCTACTTTCGATTCATGAGGCACAGTTTCTTCAGACCTAACCTTCAAGATTAGGTATTCTAAAAGCGTCGAAAAAGCAGCAAGCATAATGGTTGGATATGTCTTCTGTCAGGCTTGAGGAAGTCGTGGCTCTAATCGTTCGAGTTGAATAGATTATTTTGTTTAAGTGCGGAATATTTATGTTGCATAGTCTGAATTAGCAATTCCTCTATACCTCCATCTGATTGTGACTCTCTGTGCGTTTGACTTGAAGAAACCTCATCATACCAGCGAAAGCTAGCTTGTCAAAACTTTTCTTGTTTTTGTTTGTCGAAAGTTTAAACAAAAAAATAGTGATGAAGTAATGTTATATAATCTCGATAGTCATAAGATGTTTACCCACTTGCAGAACAGTTAGTATCGTTTGGATTGGTGTGCTGCTAGTAACGAATCACATTGAACAAAATGCAGCTGCATACTAGACCTGCTGTCGTTAGCTCTTTCACTTTAATCCCAGTATGCCAGAGAAATTGATATAAGGAAAATTGTTCGACTAATCTTGCGCCCTTAACCTTTACAAACCATTCTCTTTTATGATTCGAAGCAGAGAAGCATGGGGCACAAAGCAGTTGGTGGACGATTTGATATCCATCTTCATGACTTTATCAAAGATTTTTATTGATCGCCAGGGTACTGAAAATCCATTGCTGTGGATGTGCTATCAAGAAGACATGAAGGCTCTTTCTTCCTCGGTTTTTGGAAACAGAGCTGGGGAAGGCAATGGACGCACAGACATCTTGGCTCGCAACAGATTTCCCTCTGAATCAGAGATCTAACGACAATCTCTTGATAGGCGAAATGAAACTGCCCACAGCAATCGGACTGCTTACGGGTTATAATCTCCCTTGCGGGCATCCAATACATGTATTGAAGTTGTGCCTTAGTGGAAACGACCTCTTCTGAGGCTGTGAAAACAATGACTCGACTATGTGCCGAGCGACTCAGCGTGTGTTTATTTTGTAAATTATAGTCGGATGAAGGAATGCCCAATGAATATAGCTTGACTATAATCTCAGACTAAAGAAAAGCGAATTACGCCAACTACTACAACGCTGCATAGCTATGTCAAATGACAATAAAGACCGCTCGCAGCTCTATAAAACTCAATAATTTTTGCTTCAATAGCCAAAGGTACAGGATTTCACAAGTTTGAACAACATATAACATACTCGTACGTGGTTTCCACTGACATGAGTACGAGTATAACGCTGACTTTTTCTGAAGATGCAACGTATTAGGAGGATGGAAAATATTTCAGGTTGCTACAGGCTCTTAGCACCCAGCCCGAACGTACAAGTGAAACCTTCTGTGTAAAGGGAACGGCTACTAGCACAGGATCGCCCTAAATTGTGGAAGTTATTGCTAGTGGTTGACCTTCACCTCTGACTCTAGTGCCGTCTAACATAAGTAAGCTGATGTGCATATTAAGAACTATGCACAAGGGTCTGTTTTGTTTGAAACTTTTATAATGATAATTTGAAAAATATTTGAAGTCACCACGAAAATCACCACGTTTAAAAATAAAAATAATAATAATGAGGAAGATAAAACTCACCGCACATTTATTTACCCTATATGAATATTCCGTATCCTATGATGTATGTGTATGTATTGGCAGAGTTCCCGCCACTTTCAACAGGAGACGTGTTGATGCTATACTAACTTTTCACTTCTGCTTCAGCTCCTACTGTTGCCGCTACCTCTGTCGCTATTCCAGAGCTCACGACAATTTTGTATGTAAACGTTCCTGTGTTCGTTTTTACATATTCGTACGTTGCTGAGTTCCTGCCGAGCATGTTTATCCAACATGAAACCGTTTCGCTCTTAATAACATCAAGTGCGTGCACAAGTGCCCGTATGAATCTGTAAAAAGGCACCATGCCACGCCACACCACGGATACTCGTACATTATGCAGGATAATTTACCTATTTTGCGGATGAGATTTTCCTCTCCGGAACACTTTTCGGCTCACAACGAATTGGAGAAGAACAACGCGTATAACAACAACAGCAACAGTAAAAAAAACAACTTCTCCAAGAAAATACAAAATAAACCTCAAGGCCTTCAAACGCCAGCCGCTGCTAACTGTGGGTGGGTTAAGAAGTGAGCACTTGGAAGATCTTCCTGGCCGCCCCCTCAATTCACAGCACGTAATGGGACTGTAACTAGGCAGCAGCATCTTAAGCATGTTGATGTAACGACTGTGCTTCTGCGTCTGCTTTTGCTTCTGCTTCTACTTCTGCTTCCGCTGCCATGGTTTGTATTGTACGAATATTTCAAAAGGGAGAGAATCGTGGGGAGATATCACTTAGATGTAACTGGGATACAAACTTAAGCCACCTAAGTACCTGAGAACAAACGCATTTCACAAAACAAATTAAGGGAATTTTAAAATTTTTTTTTTCCTCATTAAATTTCGAATTAATGTTTTCCTGAGTCTTGGCATATTGTTACCTTTAGACCATACCAAGTACGGGGTGACTTGTCTTTTTAGAATCTACTCCGCTTACCAAAGAGAGATGGGAATACTATACTTTGTAATAGATATGCGTTGATGACTTTGAAATTGGAATTTGGAAACCAACCACCAAGAAAGGTGAAATAGTCAATGCATCTAAATTTTCGGAATCACACTGCTACTATACAGTGGAGCCGAACTTAAGATGCATAGTTTTTTTTTTTGCGTAAACCACTATACATAAGGGTAAATCAAGAAATTAAAAAAAAAGCTGCAGCTCACCTAGCTTATGATTGTTGGAACGTAAATATGCTGATTCGGCGTAGGTCATATCTTAGCTAATAGTTACAACAAGCGACTGTAAGCGGCTGTATTCATTGTTGCGTCACCTAACTTCCCCTATGTTCGGTACTAAGTGCCTGCGCTCAGTGGGTAATATAGAAAAATAAAGGAACAGGCAGTGGACGTCCCTGAGTGACTCGGCTCCTCTGGCGTAGGTATACATTGCTTTGGAGCCAAGTTTCGGTGGCTCTCTTGAGCAATTAGTAAGACAATGTACCCAGTAAAAGACTGGCACTCGGAAAATGAATAGTCAAAGTAGGAGCACTGTTAGTGGTGCAGATCTCTGCTGCGCTGATTGCCCGAGTTTTCAATAGGTCTCCGACTGCACAGTCGCTGTAGGAAGTCTGAATAGAGGCCCACTGATATGAGGCTATGGTACCCTTGGAGGTGATTGAGGTGCCACTAAATAATCTGTGATAATAATTAACACTGATTAGGTCGCTTCTACAACATTCTCATCTTTATTCTTGAACTCTTCTGTCGGACCTCATGACTTTGGCATAATCTCTTTATTCCTTATAAAACTTCGAAACATCATTTTACAGTAGCAGATCTCCGTGTCCGAGCCTTACTATGGTTGTTTCATTTTATGTCAGAGGAATTGATATAGCTTACACAACTGTGTTTTGATTGTGATGATGATAAATGGATTATTATTGCATCAGTAATAAATTCAGGCATGAAGCCAGTTAAGACAAAACATCTAGTTTTGAGAATAATAGACTTTAATTGATTTTCTATTTCTTATTTTAAAAGAAAAGAACTTAACACTTAAAGTGCCTAAGCACATGCTAAGTTTTTAGGAAAATGGGACACAGAGAGAAAGAAAGATTTTTGGGCTCTGTGGTTATTTCGCTCCATGTGTGGCATTCAACATTTAATGGGGAGACTAAATTATTAGTGTAATTTGACTAGTTGTTGTATTCTAGGCAACTACACATCTTACGTGATTTTGGTTGCCTGGAAAAAAGAATATCTTTCGGGCGTGGCTGGTATTGAACACCCAACCGTCCGATTTGGAAGTCAATACACTTCATTTTTTCATTTTCAATGCATTTTTGTTTTCACTCATTAATTAACTCATGCATGCTAGACAGAAAAACGCTTAAAAATTAGCTTAATTAATTTCGAATATATCTTATGATAACTTACTGGCCCCATACGGGCACTCTAAGTTAAACCAAATACTTAAACTACGAGTATGTCTTTCGACATTTCATGCAGTTGCAATTTATTTATTTTTCTATATTTACTTAAACTAAAACTAAGAAAACAATTTTGTTAAACTGTGAAAAAACTTAGAATATGGACTTTTTTTATAAAAACATTAAACTCAGAATTTTATGTACTCAGACTCTGCTGTTCTGCATAATAGAAAGTTAAGCTCTAAAGCAAGCCGGGTGTAGTGGTACTAGCATTCGCTTCTCACTCGGAGGGTCCAGGTTCGAATCCAGCCCATGGCAAGTCAGTTTTTCATTTGTGTAATTGTAACTCAGACAGAAAAATTCTGCGTGTGAAGGCATAACACTAACACGTAGATTTGGCTGTTGTAGAGTTTCAAGCACAAAAAAAAAATACTGTGAATTATACCTCGAATCACTCTGAGTGAAGAAAAAACTCTCCGTTCCTTTCGGACTCCCACCCCCTGGAGAGCAAATATTGAAACCAAACACACCTGAGTTTCAAACCACTACAAAACAATTTTCCTTTCTCCTCCTTCTACCTTTCCGCCCGCGCCATGGCAACAGTAAAAGGGTATCTAACCCCTTAGGCGCGCGTAAATTATAAGAAAAAGACCTCTTAAACACCCGAATCTTTTCTAATAAACTCTCTCACGTTGACCCACACGGGACATACAAATACAAATACAATGTTCGTCGCATCAAGTTGGCTGCTATAAAACATCCTCTGTGTAAAGCGATTGTCTTGCTCGTCATCTCTAATTAAACTTTCTAGCTAGACACCTAAAAATCCTTAAATAATCTCAAATAAGGTTACCATCTAGGGTATTTCTCCGCCAAATCATCTGTGTCGTAACTTATTTGACTGTTCAGACCGTTTGGTGTATCTCCTGGCTCGCCAACTGTTTCCTGCAACATATTCAAAATCTCTTAACTCAATCTGTCCGATGAATAGTAAATTGCCGTAGCTTTTTATCCAATTATGATGATGGTGAAGTGTTTCTCTATTTGTGTACTATACCAAGTGTATGCATAAGTTTTTTCTAGGGAAATTAATTTTTTTTTTCAGGTAATTTATGAATAGCATGCCAGCTTGTCCTTTGCGGCAAACCATTTGCCGAGCCATTTTCCAAGTTCCTAGAAATCGCTGAAGTGCTGATCGGCGAGCGCGTGCCCCATTGATGGGAAGGGGTGATAGTCAGATGGCGCCAAGTCTGGGGCGTTTATTGGTATTCCCCATTGCTCGTAAACATTAAACATCTGCTGATTGACGCATGTAAAGCTTCTGCTAATTGCCGATGAGTTTCAGTTGGGTCATCATCCAATAACTCCTGCAATTGCTCGTCTTCGCATTTTTTTGGTCTACTAGAGCGCTCACTGTCTTTCACATTGAAATCATCACTTTTAAATTATCGAAACTATGTCTCACACGTTTTCACGTGCTCCTACCATCAAACCATAACTTTTAACCGCCTTTTTCTTTTGATTAAATAAGAAAAGCAATGCGTGCCGCTAAGTTGTTTTTCAGGCACCTGGTACACCTGCACACCTGGTAAGTCCTGGTACTTTCTCCTGTGTAATAATATCTATACCTTCGCACAACCTCTAATCTGGAGAACAGGGACTTTACTTTCGGTCCTTAAAATATGCTCAACTGTGGTACTTCATTTCTCACATTAAAAAAATTAGTAAATATGAATGTGGTACATATGAATTTTGACTATATGACTATCTCATAGATCTAAGTCATTAATTCTTTCGCCTACGGGCTTTTTCTGAAGAACTCGTGTTTAGCTACTTATTTGTGAAATGCCAAAAAGAAATTTGTTTTCGCACATGTGACCTCGTGATCAGTTGTCTTAGCTGTCGCATATGCAGACTCACTCGTATGTCACATGCAAAAATCGTAGAAATCCAGATGACACTGTCGCCGGGTGGTCTCAATTTCTTATCACACTTCTGCATTTACTTAACTTCAATTACACATCATAAATGAGCATTCCAAAGTTCAAACAATGACGAATCTTTACGTAGTAAAGTAGTCACAAAGGCTAAGGTCTCCAACCAATGCCTTGGTTAGTTTGAGCGATTCGAGGAATAATACCGAAACTAACCCTTCGTCATTAAAGAGCGCGATAACACAGATTCTTTGGTTAAATCAAATCACTCGTCACATTTTTCCTCGAAATGACAAGCCATACGTTGCGTCGATTATATCTGTCGGTTCTTTCGCCAAATATTAATTAACCGCAATATTTAACTTGAGTTGATTCAACAAACCGCTGCATCTTTTTTCCATTTTGGTTTTATTTTCAGTGTTTTCAGCGTCAGTGCTTCCAAAGAAGTCGTACAGTTTTTTCTTTCTTATTTTCGTCGCAATACCAGTTCTTCAATATAAAAAATATTACTACAGAAGAAGTTTCATTTCAAAATACTTCTTAAAAAAAAAAAAAAAAAAAATTAAACAGCCCTCATCAAATGTATTCACATAACCAGTTGCTTGTTCCAAAAATAGTGTACACCCTTACAGTGGCTCGTGGCCCCGCTGTAAATCAAAGCTTTTATGCTGCCTTCTTACCAGATAATCTAACGTCACGAATATGCGTTTACTAACAATAAGAACCACTCTTGGAGTTCCTTCGTACTCGTATGACCCATCAAATACGGATACTCGTGCATCGACATCCACACATGCACGGATGCTGTTCCAACATCGTAACAACGTAACATTCCCAACATAGTTGGCAAAAAATGCCCTGGCACCAAACAGGTATTGGCAACAACTAACCGAAATAAAATTACCCAAAGCGATTCCCTACCGCCCTCCTATCCCCTTACAATACTCGGATGCATGAACTTATGTAGATACTGCAGATATCCATATGTGCGTTGTGGCCTTAACCGCGTACCATTGGAGAACGTGGTGCATGCACCTCAACCCAGCGCTATAGGCGTTGTTATCGACCTACCAGCTTCATTGGTAAAGTGTCTGAACGACCGACCGATGCGACCGTCCACCTATAGGCTCTTCGGACACGCACATATACGGTGTAATAAAAGTATGCAATCAAACTTACAATATAGGCACTTAAAGTTCTGGACTTGATTTGGTACACCCATCAGCAGCATTGGCAAAGATCCTCATGGATTCACCTCATCCCGGCAACAATCATTTGGAAACCCTATAAACAACAAATAAATCTACACATCTTTGTATTACACGGAAAGATAATAAAAGACACCCCCCGTATCTAGCCCGCCTTGCCATCAGCCCATCTGGCTCATCTGCTGTCCATTGGATGTCTTCGAGTTGGTTCGCATGCGCGCATGCATGATGCAGGTGTAGGATATGTGAAACGTACATATGAGTACGTAGCGTACCTTGCCACCATGTAGAGAGTTGGTTCCTTTTGGTCAGTCCGCCTATTGAATATGAGAGCGCATCCGTTCGGATATTATGATGTCTAGCTGGAGCTGCTGCATGGTCACAGATGAGTTTTGATCTTGACCAACGTCAACAACATTCGTACGATATTGGTGGCAAAGACGTTGCCGGCGCGGCATACTCTTCCTACAAATGATACGTAATTATAAGAAACAGGTAGTTGTAACTTTCTTCAAATACGAATAACAACTAAACACAAAATGACGGCCCCGACAAGCATTGCCAAGTAACCATACCAATATCTACCTCAGGATGGCATTTCTGCCTTTTTCCTCCCAGAATATTGAGAATATTTAGCGCTGCCACTATGCCTATGCCGATACCAAAGTTGGCGTGTTTGCGCATAGCAATGGCATACGTTGTCGTAGCGCTTAGCCGTTCGCGCGAATATTGTTTGTTTGGTAATAGGTCTTGGCGTTTCGGCACGCAGCAGCTGACGAAATGGATACGCCTAAGTAATATATGACCTGGCTAAGCCTAATATATTGAGAGGCTCAACAACAGAAGAACTCTTAAGTAAAATGGGTCATGCACTTCGCAGTGAGTTGCAAATGAATTTATGAAGTGAACAAAATTCTTCAAATGCCTTAAGAGGCTTTTGTTGGAAGCATCTTTTTCATTTGCCGCTGCCTTTGGGAAGCTGACGATGTAACATAAAATTAGAATTTTGTCGGAAGGTATTTGCATATGTAAATGACATACTCGACTGAAGGCGTCTTGGATTGCTATTTTTTAATTTTTTAACTACAGCGTGAGATGGGAGGACCTTGCGTTAGAATTGACACAGCACACGAAAGTGTTTCAAGTATTAGGAGGATCCTCTTTTTAAAGGAAGAAGATGAATTTATGATAAGTTTATACTTTGCAGATAAATTAAGTACAAAAAAGTAGTTTTAATTTATGTATTTAAAAAAATAAATTTGTTTTGTGAATGGATGATGTTGCTATAATCAAAGAATTCTAGAAAAAAAGAAAGTCGTAAGGGGAAGACTTAGGGAACAAGTCTTGAGCTTCAAACATGTAAGCGGAAGACTGATGATGAAGTCTCAGAAGCGCCCACACCCCGACAGAGTAGGAGATAACCTGCTTCTTCCAGCTCCTTGGCAAAAATTACGAACAATGCCTTAAATATGACATAAAAATTGTCCTTGGCGATTTTAATGCCAAACTAACAAGGAGGGTAACTTTAGTAACACAGTGGGGAAGTAAAGCCTCCACACCATCATCTCCAAAAACGCACACAGGCTTATTGATTTTGCGGTGGGACGGATGTAACCATAGCCAGCGCACGGTTTCTACATTGTGATATCCATAAAGGGACCTTCCAAACTCCCGATCAACAAACCGTCAATCAATGTCCGAATGTTCTGAACAGCTAACATCGACTCGGACAATTCTCTTAACCTCTCAAGAAGTCCGATACCGCCAGCATCGAATGTAGAGGACTAGTGGCATCCAGAGGCATAATTGGGCCATTTTTCTTCGAAAATGAGCAAGGAGTGGCAGTTACAGTCAATGGCGATCGTTATCGGGCCATGTTGAACGAATTTTTGTTCACAAAAATTGAAGAGGAGGATATTGGCAACATTTGGTTTCAACAGGACGGCGCTACGTGCCACACAGCCGAAGCTACACTCGATGTTTTGCGTTTTTGAAAATCGCATTATCAGCCGCAGAGCTGATGTCGTTTGGCCACCTCGGAGCTGCGATTTGATACCGTTGTACTATTATTTGTGGGGTGCCGTAAAAGATAAGTGTTACGCCGACAAGCCAGAGACAATTGACGCTTTAAAGGACAATATTCGTGAAGCCATTGGTGAAATACAGCTGCACACAATCGATAATGTGCTTAAAAATTGGACCGATCGTATAGGCTACTGCATGGCCAGCCGAGGCAGCCATTTGAATGAAATTATTTTCCATTATTAACCGGAAGGATTGTACTTTCAAATAAGTAAAGAAATTTGAGAAAATATTGAGTAGTTTTTTTTTATAGCATTTTCAAAAAAAAATTTTTTGGCGGACCCTATACAAGTACACAGCGGTCCTAGAGAAAAAAATGGGAGAATTTTGTGAGTTCTACGAATTATTTATTTTAACATCTATCATCTATAAAATGTTGAACAATATTAAAACTTCCCGCGTAGCCTGTGGGCTTATCTGATGAAGATTACTTTGCAAGGCTATATCATTTAACTTTTTTTTTTTGAAAAGAACTTAACACTCAAGTGGGTATGACTACACTTTAAGTGCATGAGCACGTGTTAAGTTTTTAGGAAAATGAGACAGAGAGAGAAAGAAAGATTTTTGGGCTCAGCGGTTATTTCGCTCCATGGGTGGTTTCCAACATTTATTGGGGAGACTAAATTATTGGTGTAATTAGACTTGATGTTGTATTCTAGGCAACCACTCATCTTGCTTTAGTTGAACCCCGAACCTAACGATTTGGAAGCCGATACATTACCACTTGAACCACGGCCACACACAATTCTAAAATGTTGGTTTAAAATCTATCATTACATATAATTATTATTTTTCATTTCCTTTTATAATGAAAATATATAGTTTCTGATATCCATTTAATTCAACAGTACTTTCAAATGAAAATGTATTTAAAAAAAATAAACAAATTTTGATTTATGAGAAGAAACTCTTTTACTCTTTTTACGGATTTTGATATTTACTAAGAAACATAGTAAGAAACACGCTTTTGGAATTTCAGGATTAAAGGAATTCTGTGATTTACCTGCCTTTGACCATAACTGTAATATGATATTCGAACTTGTATCATTCCCTGAGTCCGTGTTCTTGAATTCATTTGATGGTCGATATGTCTCCTAAAGCGGGTGTCATCGCAGTATTCAAGCGCTACGCTCATTTTGAAAATGAGCTCCCTATACAGTAGAGAGTTTTTTTTTCTGCCGCTGTAGTTGAGTTTCTGCTATTTATCTTCCTTAGGATGCAGTTTTGAAGTTTGTTATTTTGTCCATTCGTATTGTTGATGAGTTACTCAGTTTACGAGTATATACAGTCGACTCTCGATAATTTGAAACTCAAGGGACCAGAGAAAATTTTCAAATTACCAAGGTTTCAAAATAGCAAGTGTTCAAATAAACAAGAGGAAGCAAGGAAAAATTCAAGTAAACGAGAGTTTAATTAAAGTTCGTGATTTATTCCTTCAAACATGTTCATTTTGAAAAAAAGTCCGTAATTTTCTGTTCCTCCCTAGCTTCAATCACACGCTTTTTTTCACTTATGGAAAGACACTTGTTTTTTCTTGAACTCATTTTGATACTTTTAAATACACAAATAAAAAATTAACGTAACCCACTTCAACGTTTGAAAGAAAACTAGACTGCGAACCTATGCATATGCATATCTCATTCGACAGGTCTGAACATATATGTAAACAAATGACAGGCCGGTTCATGAAAAACGCTTCAAGTTATAGAGAGTAGGAAAGCCTGACTTCAAATTGTTGAATGTCGGCGGGTAAGATGTTAAACTGTATTCCTTCAGTGTGTATTTCTTCAACTTCAAATTACCGAGTGGACCAATTAATATTGATTGTATTCAATTTATCAAGTATTTTGCAAGGGACCGGGAAAAAATTTCAAATTAACGAGAGATTCAAATTAACGAGTGTCAAACAGTACATAGATTCAACGAGGGCACAATAAAACTGTTTTGGACGTGTTGCGTCGAGTTGTGGCCAAGATAAACTATAGCAAAAAGCGCTTCCTTAAGGTCTGAGGGAAGCGCGTCTATCTCAAAGAAAGTGGCTGTAAATATATATTTTTTTTATTCATATATAATTTTATAATAACTATATTGAAGTTAAGAATAGGTAGTGACATTATTACTTATACACATAAAATAGTGATAATGCCATAAATCATATAATAATATTATTAAAGGTGAACGATGTTTAAATCATTTTATAAGAAAAAAAGGTATATTTCATTTATACGGAATTTTCCAAAAATTAACAAAAAATGGGAAAGAAAACGTAAAAAAATTGCATATAAAGGAGTATATATGTATGTAATATATAATAGAACAACAATACAACAACGAGTTGAACATATGTAAACATATTTAAACAACATAGGGCAGATAAAATTTAATTTGCTCGTGATCAAAATCGAAAAGCCATATTTTTAGACGTTTTAGGAATTTAGACAAGGATCTCATAGGAAGTTTATTAAATAATTTGAAGGAAAAGACGGAGTAAAAGTTTTTGAGCAGAGTGATGCGGAAAGGAGGAATAACGACAACATTAATTGAATTCCTTCGCAAATAGCGAGTATTAGAAATTTGGCTCTGTAAATAGCCACTTCTCACAAAAGAACTCCTGAAACTTTAAAATAATTCAAATGTTTTAGTGGTTGAATCCTCAATGATCTGAACAATACCATAAAAGGCGCTAAACTTCATTAAAACAGGCGATGGCTTAAGCCTTTGTTTGGTCGTTTGTTGTTCGGACCAACTCATACGTTGATCAAAGTAATACCTAAATATTTAAGCTGATTTACTATTGCAATTTCAAAACAGTGTCTATCACAATCGCAAGTTGCTTGTTTTTTTAACAATGTCCTCGTGGCTTCCTCAGTATAAACACAATTTGACATATTTGACCTTGCTGAGTTGTTTGCTTGTAAGAAAATATCGGAGTTAAGGGACTCTTGCATATTTACACTAAAGTGCATCAATTTGGTGTTATTTCTGACAACTACAATAGTTTGTGCTCCGAAAACTACAATCGCAATCGTTCACCTGAACATCATAATTTATATACGCGCTTAAGTTTAAAGGACTATCTGAGTGGTGTGTAAGGCCAATACTATCAGCGAAAGCTGTAACTTTCCCTATAAAACGTAATCACTTGAAGGTATTTTCAGTTTTCAACGATTTCAATGTTTTGATCTGGAATGTTCCTTGCCTTTCTATGTTTAACAATTGTCGCTATTGTTATTCAGGGTGTTGAACACCTCACTGAATTCAGTGAATACTACCCAGACATGATGACTCTTGTTTAGGCTTTCACTTATTCACTTATTCACTTTTCTATTCTTATTCTGTTTCACTTTTCTGAAAGCCATTTTGCTTTTCATTGACGGTGATATGATATGCAACAAAATTAAGTAATCGCCACAATTTCTTTCATGCACTTTTCAATAACTGCTAAGATTGATAGAAGTCTGTAATTTGAGACTGAAATTCTTTTGTCTCCTTTATATAATATATATACATACTCGTATATAGGCCGTACTACCGATTTTTCCAAATTACTTGGAATCTTGGCTTGATTAAAGGTTAAGTTGATTATTTTTAAGACAAGTGGACCGAAAGCCTCAGCATGGGTTTCCATATAGCGAGCTCGTATAACCTCAATTACTGATGACTGGTTTTGACGAACAGAAAAGAGGGTTAGAATATAGGCTCCTCAGAAGGAAAAAGAAAACACACTAGAAGAGCTCGATCGAGGCTTTAGAGAGACGCTACCAAAAAATAAAACGAACATGCCAAAACTGTAATTTTCGAACAGAAATTCTGCAAGGTTGGAAAAGGAAGTAGAACCACAGTCAGTGTAGAGAATCTGGAAAGATTATTTCTGTAGACTGTTAAACGGTGATGACGGAAAACATCCCACCATCGTCAACATAGACGAAGACAGATAACATTTCCATACACCCGGCCAAGATCATGTCAGAATAACCGTTTCCAAGCTCCAACAAAAATTGAACAATACATGCTGCTCAAAGTAGCAGGTGATAATTAAATACAGAGCATACATCATCTCATCTCCAAAATTTGGGTCGACGGAAGTGTATCCGACGAATAGATCCTCTGCATTGTTTGTTCGATCCTAAGGAAGGCACATCGCCCAAACTGCGCCAACTGCAGTGGAATAAGTCTGCTCAACATCGAATATAACATTGCTTTGCAAATAGTCTGACCGGCCCCTTGTCCGTTTGGTTTTATGCCAGGAAAGTCCAACCTATATCAAATTTTCACATCGGGATTACCATGAAGAATGCGTTGCAAACCTTCAATGTCAGAAAAGGACTTAAACAAGGCGATGTGTTGTCATCTGAGTTTCTCAACATAGTTCTTGAAAGAATTGTGTGAAACTTACAAGTCTACTCCAGAGGCACCATCTTTCAAAAGTCTGTTCAGTTACTGGCATATGCAGACGAGATTGACATAATTATTACGATTATTCCCGCTGTGCATTTAAATTTCGTGCCAGCGTCATCATCATATCGCATATTATTCTTATATGCTTAAGTCTCTAGACATCTTAACGCCGTAGCTAGTTCTTCCAATTATAAAGTAAAACAAAAAAACTTACTTCGCCTCTTATTATTTTATAGCAAAAAATCGAGAGACGACATTTGAAATTCTCGCAAATACCTTGGAAAGAATGTCATCTGATCAACTTCCATAAAATTTCGTTGTTCCTAACTCATTTATCACTTTTCGGTTTCGCTATTTCGGAAGGCGTGTTGTTCCATATACCTTTTTGCATTTGGATTTTGTATTCTTCCTGTTTTATGGCATTTTCGAGCCATTCTCAGAAATTAAGCATTCACAACTGGCCACATTCCTCTTTAAGTTATGGCAGTTTCGTTGGTTTTTTCTCTGATTTCTTGACGAACAATTTGGACACCAAACGTCGGTTCTGGCTTGCTAAAAGTGTCCCAAGAGTACTTTAGAATCTTTTATCCGCCGTTTCCCGCTATTCCAAAAGAGATGGTAATCTATCCGGGCTTGGCATTCACCGCTTCAATATGTAATTAAGTGCCGCTCTAACTTCATAAATATGTTCATGATACATACGTAGCACCACTGGCACCGTATTTTATTGCAGTACGTAGACTACAGCCTGAAAAATACAATGATAACAGACGCAAGCAGGGGAAACAAAATGTGCATCGCTTAAATTTATTTCCATTTCCTCAGAGATGGCGTGAATCAGCTTGAATGGGATTTTACTTTTACTTAAAATATATTTTCACTGAACTGTTGAATCAGAAAAGAAAACACGTCGTCAGATACTTCTTAGAACATTCTTTTCTATGTAAAGTACTGGTATTGTAATTTTCTACAACGTATCAAAGTACATTTAATATCTGCAGTAAAATTTTTTTTTTTTTACAAGTCAACTAGTTTTCACAGTGTGCGTCAGAAGTCTAGTCTTTCTGATTCTTAAAATAACCATTGCTACTGTTGGAATTGTTTGGATATTGTGAGATATTTTACGAAGAAAAAAACAAAAAAAGGCCAATGAATTGCGGTTAGGGTTTTGCCAATGCACTGTAATTGTTTGCAATGTTTCCGGATTCCGGTTCCAACATCAAATGGAACATCATTTGATTATTAATTAATAATTAATTATCTCTGCGATCTTCAAGGGTGTTTAAGTTGATTAGGTTGAGGGGCAGATTAAAAGGATCATCCCAGGGCATACCTCGAAGAGCAAATCGAAGAAAACGGCGCTGAATGCTTTCAATTCTCGAGATATGAACACGATGATATAGGGACCATACTTGACTGGCGTACTCTAGGAGGGGGCGAACAAAAGTAATATAGAGGGACCTGGTCACGTATGGGTTGGTGAATTCTTTGGACCACCGTTTTACAAAACCTAGTGCAGAGTTGGATCTCATCAATATGTAAACGGAAGTTGAGCTCGCTATCACACAAAATGCCGAAGTCGCGAAGAGATTGTATGGTGGAGATAGGTTGGTTATGGAGAAGATAGAGTCGGGGAGGAGATTGGTTCCGCTTATGTGAGAAGGTGATGGATTGGCATTTGGCGATATTAAGTTCCAAAGAATTTTTGAGGCACCAGATCGAAAAACTATCAAGATCTTGTTGAAGGAGGAAAGAGTTATGGGGAGAGGAAATAGTTTTGAAAAATTTGGTATCGTCGGCGTAAAGGGAGACAGACGAGTGTTTGATGATCATATCGAGATCATTTATGGTTAATATAAAAAGAAGGGGACCGAGATGGCTGCCTTGTGGAACTCCAGAGGTGGCCAAAAATGGAGCGGAGTGGGCTGACCTAAAACAAACACTGTAAAAACGGTTTTCGAGGTAAGAGGATATCCATTTTAACAGTATGGGTTCAAAGCCGATGGCAGACAATTTAAAGATGATTAAAAGATGAGAGATTTTATCGAAGGCTTTGCTAAAATCGGTTGCAACTACATCGAGTTCATTGCCATTCTCTAGGGCAGAGAGGGCAAAGGATACGAATTCAACGAGATTTGTGGTGGTTGACCTACCCTTTAAGAAGCCATGTTTTCTAGGGGAAATAAGTGATTTGCATTGGAAGCTTAGAGCTTCATACAAAATACTTTCGAAGAGTTTGGGTATATGGGAGGGTTTAGCAATGGGACGATAGTTGGTTATTTCATTCTTTGATCCTTTCTTGTGGATCGGGGTTATAAAGGAGGTTTTCCAAGCCTGAGGAAATTCTCCTTGTGAAAGGGATAGACGGAAGATATTAGAAAGGGCAAGGGAAAGAGATACATTTTAGGTATGTGAGAAAGCTTAGCAATGGGACGGTAGTTGGATACTTCATTCATTGATACTTTTTGTGAACAGGGGTTATGAAAGAGGTCTTCCAAACTTGGGGTAATTCCCCTTCTGTGACGGACAGATGAAAGAGGGAGGAAGGTGGGTGCGAAAGATTGGAGGCACATTTTTTGAGAAATATTGCTGGGAAATATTGCCCATCTGGACCAGGTACAAATTCATCGTTGAGATTTTGTAACTTTTCTTCGATAAGGGTGGGATCAAAAGGTTGAGAGAGAGACTGGCCATTTGAGAAATTGGGAAGGTACTTGAAATAGATGGAGTCGGGTACGAAGAGGTTGTCTGCAAATGACTGTTTAAAAAAGTTTGCAAAATAGTTGGCAATAATATGTGGATCGGTCGATGATATATTATGGAACGAGAGAGAGGGGCGATAACCGTCTGATTTTCTTCTGTAGTTGACGAATTGATAAAATGTTTTGGGATCTTTGATAAGGTTGGTCTGCGCTGTGTCGAGAAAGCGCTGATAGAGGCAGTTATAGAGCTGGGTGAATTGCAGGTAAGTTCCAAGATAGTTAGAGTAGTCATAATAAGAATTAGTGCGAAGAAAAACTGCCCATAATTTGTTTCTTTTGTTTCGTAAAGAGCGAAGTCTTCTGTTGTACCATGGAGGTGAAATAGATGATGTTTTATGCCGTGAAAATGGGACGTACAGAGAAATGGAATTAAATATTTCACTGTAGAAAATGGAGATAGCATCAGATAAGGATAGGTTGGTAAAATCAAAAGAACATTTGCTAAGATAGGTATTGATTTTGCGAAAATTAGCTTTGTGTAAGTTGTAAGAAGAGATGGTAGTTGAAGAAGTGGGCTGGGATGGAGAGTTATGGAAAAATGAGAGAAGAAGAGGGGGGTGAAAGTTGTCGACAGTTGATTGGATAAAGGGACACAAGGTTACTGTGGAGTTAATAGGATCACTAGTGAAAATAAGGTCTAGTTGCCTACCGATAGAATTAGGGACGTCATTTACTTGACACAGGCTTGAGTCAGTTATGCTATCAATGAAAAGACATTCCTTCGATGAACTGGCGTTTGACGCGGTAAAAAATAAGTGATCATCCGATGGAGTTCACTTTAGCAGGGGCAGATTAAAGTCACCAAAGATAAGGATATCGTCGATGGAAATACTTAGGTCAATTAGTTGGTCAATTGCTTTAATAGCAAGGATGTAGGATTCAATAGGTTGAGCTGGTAGAATGTAGCAACACATAACGTACAGAGACCTGTTAGGAAGTGTTATTTTAATTGAAACAAAGTTAAGTTTAACAGAAGAAGAGATAGCGATGAGAGAAGAGTTGAGGTTATTGTGAATGGCAAGTAGGACACCTATACATGGAGAATCAACTTTAGGGATGGCAGGATCATTAAACATAGGGAGAGAGTGATCGCGATCTTGGAAAATATTATAAGAAGATGGAAATAGCTCTTGGCTCTTTATATCGGGGATCAGATTGGTTTCTGTAAGAGCATAGACGTCGAAAGAGAGACCGTGTGATTTAGACAAGACAGCACGAGTTTTAGAGCGCAATCCTCTTACGTTTTGGTAGTAAAATGTAAGAGGTAGTTTGTTGCGTGGAGGAGTAGGGGAGTGTAGATGAGATGCAGGCAAAGAAGGCAAGTTAGAAACGAAAAAATTTGTCGTGGTCAGCTCGGCTGCGCTGAAGGTGAGAAACTCTTTTAGAGTGTACATAGTTGCGGAAAGCAGCGAGGTCATCTGCAATCTTTTGAGGAGGTGTGTCGAAGATTTCGTGGTACCTGTTGTAAAGCTTTCTGAGATTAGTTATATCGCTAGGAAGGCCTTCCTGTTGGATGGAGACCATGACACTTATTTTCGTTTTTCCCTCAAAGCAAACAGAGTCGGATTTGTCGTAAAGATATGCGAGAAAGAGACGTATATTTTCGTATATCTTTTTATCCCTTAGCCTAGAGAGAGTGTAACGGCATTCTGTGATGTCTATATTCTTTTGGGTCAATTTAACGTTAGGCGGCGAAAGGGGATCAAAAATAGGGACTGGGGCCCGTGAAACCGAGGGAGAAGGCGAGCTGGAAGCGGGATTTAAGATATGCAAGCTGACAAAGTTTGGGTATTTGGCTCCTGTTGTAATTTCGAAATTGGGAATATTATCTGTGGGAGGGGGTGTGGGTGGCTGAGCAGTGTCGGTATTATTAGGGAAAGGCGTGTGTGTTAGGGGTTGATTGCTAGGAGTTTGAGTTGTAGGTGTTAAGTCAAAAGAGACACGTTGACGCCGTGGCTTGGTTTGGGGTGGAATAGAGGGAGTTGGAATATGGGTGGGAAAAATTTTAGTTTTAAAGCTCCAATTGGAGCTGGGTCTGTTTTGAGAAGAGGAGGTGGGTCTTGGCAAATTGGATTTACTTGCTAACTTGATAGGTGGTTTAGGTAAGATGGACTGCTTGACTTTATCCTGCTTCTTGGTCGTATTTTCCAACCATTTGCAGACACAAATACATTACACATTATTCTGATTTCTTTCCCTCTCCAAATATTTCGTTTGCAATCCCACATTTTAAATACACAACTAATACCTGCCGGATAATGAAAGAATGATGAGAGGGCGAGAGGGTAAAATGTTTCTATGCGATTTGAAAATGTTTATACGACATTTCAAAGCGGTTACAAATTTTTAATGCGTTTTATAAGCAGGAATGCGGTTTAAAGTGGTGTTTATTCGAGCGTATTGAACCAATGTGGATTGCTTCAACGCAAATTAAGCTGTCGGATAAACTGGGTAACTGACGGGGTGGCCGTGGTGTAGTGGTAGTAGCAAACGCTTCTCACTCGGAGGGTCCAGGTTCGAATCCTGCCCATGGCAAAATCAGTTTTTCATTGTATAATTGGAACTCAGACAAAAAAAATTCTGCGTGTGAAGGCATAACACTGACACGTAGATTTGGCTGTTATAAGAGTTTCAAGCAATGAAAAAAAAATACTGGGAATTATATCTCGAATCACTCTGAGTGAAGAAAAACTCTCCGTCCTATTCGGACTCCCACCCCTGGAGAGCAAACATAGAAACCAAACACACCTGAGTTTCAAACCACTACAAAAACAATTTTCCTTTCTCCTCCTTCTAACTTTCCGCCCGCGCCCTGGCAACAGTAAAAGGGTATCAACCCCTTAGGCGCGCGTAAATTATAAAAAAAAAAAAAAAAAAAAAAAACAGACAAATGCAGAGCCTACTCGTACATCGTACTAGTCTGCATTAACATCAACAACTACTCGTAAATGTTCGACTTCACAAATCTGTATGATTTTTCACGCAGCTATTGGAAGTGAACTCGAGGCTCTTGCATAAGTGCGTCAATATATTGTATGAATATATGGGACTGGATGTGTAGAAAACACAAAATTAGATGCAAATGGTAAAAGGTTCATAGAAATGTGTGAATCGACTGGGCGATCTAAATCCGACAACTTATGTCATTTAAGGTTTCTCAGAGGCACTGCCTGTTCAATGATCGATTACTGTCTGGTGCGCGGAAATACATAGAATGCGTTTACATATTCAAACTACCTACCTCTAGCTGTCTCGGTTATTCTTGAAGCACGGGAGAAGACCGTAAACCATACGAATTCTTCAAATATGCCACAAATGATTTCCTCACAAAACTTACAGCTGCCTACAATTACATCTTCGACGTGATCGCAAGCATCAGAAAGAACATAATTTTCCCAATATCTAAATAAGGAGGGTGTAACAACCCGAACAATTACAAAGGCATATCGTTCCTCAATTCAATAATGAAATTATTTAGGGGAATCATCTTGAAGCGTTTGACAGTTTGGGTCAAAGCGAATGGTATACTAAGTGATGTCGAATCCGGCTCCAGGAAAAACTATTCGAGAGTAGGCAATATTTTTACGTTGACAAGCATTGCAAGGACGTATCTAGATAAAGCAATAAGCTGTATACATTAATTGGGGACTTTAAATCAGCATTTGGCGCCATTAACAGAGAATCGCTTTTCTACAAACTAAACAATCTGGGAGTATCGATAAAAGTCCTCAAAATAATACAAAGTCCCGACGAGAAGAAAAAGTGTAGGAGTTTTAAGTACACAGACGTCATCGCCATTTTGTCGGAAACCCCTATTATGATGAACTTGAAAGTCAACGCCATTTAATCAAAAATGATAGTAGGTATTCCGAAATGGGACTGGTCGTTTGGCTAGAGATGAAAAATGGGTTTTCCAGAATGAAAGACTTGAGGTAGTGAAGGACTATAAATTTCTTCTAATCATCTTAACACCTCACCTAACTTTTAAAAACCATTTGGAGGAGAAATTAAAAGAAGCTAAAGAGGAAATAAACTGCAAGAGGAAGGCCATACTTTGCAAAGGTATTGCACTAAGCACAATGTGTAAAATTTATGATGTGGTGGCAAGGTTTATTATATGCTACGCTGCTCAGATAATTTTTAGATTACCGGAAAGCTCTCCAAGCTACATGATTCACCACGAGAGTGGATTGCCACCAGTACATACATATTTTTACATTAAGACTACATTTCCTATATTTCGAAAGCATTGTCGCTATCAAACCAACGCAAACTTCATGTAGTTGCAAAGCACCTTATTCGTTATAAACTTCAATTCTTCTGGTCTGGGTCTAGATTATGCAGTGATAATTATGTCTCGCTGGTGGAAGATAACAAGTAACCTTGGAGCCATTAAAATAGAGCTAGACTTTAGTGACGTCTTCAAAACTAAAATAAAGCAAAGTAAACCCCGGCACAAATTTCGAATGCTACATCACGACTTCATCAATGGCCAAAACACTGTAGGTATTATTTCCGCAATTTGTAAGGCTAGAGGCGAACTTCTACACTTAAAACATGCACCACATAGAGCCAAACGAGATGAGGAATGCTCTTTGTGCAACCTGGAAGTTAGAAAAGATGTCCCAATTGTCATCGGAATGTAACTCCGTCCTAAAGGAAATAAGAAGCACTGGGAGGAAAATGAGTTATAGCCAAACCAGATTAAATCAATCCTCAATGGCATAGACTGGAGAGTTCTGTATAGTTATTTACGGATTGCTCTAAAATACCACAAACAGATATATAAATTGATGAAGCTTTTTAAATTGAATTGTATGCTTAAATTCCAATGTCAAAATTTTTAAGTTTATTAACTTTTGTCAATAAATTTTATCATGAAAATAATAATCACATTTAGTACTAACTTCGACTACTTGGTACTACAGCTCATTTTTTTCTACAATATATCAACGTGAAAATGAACTGTATTAGATCCTCGAACAAAATCCTCTTGTAACAAATTTAATGGAAGTATGTACAACGCGCACTAATATTTAAATCTACAAAGCCCACCCATTCAGCTCATATTAAGCTAGCTACCTTCAGTTGCCAGCTCAAAGGTGCTTGAGTTCACTTTCTGCTTCTACACGCAAATACAAAACAGGAATAAATATTTCCCAAATAATTTTTCTCGCGAGGCTAAGATATTGCTATATTTCCATTATTCAATAAAAAAAAACTGGCATGCTTAAAATATGTTATTATATAGAACCTACTTAGTTTTTCGGTTTTAATTCACAATTCCTGTCTAAGCCCAAAGAAATTGTTTACTGTTGTCCTATACTCGATTTTTGGTATGGAGTTGCTTTCAGACGTTATAGCAGAGATCCTTTCTAATTCGTTGATCATAATGGTGTCACCATTAATGGTGATCACATTTGTGCTATTTTGCTTTTACTCCTTTGTTTTGATATACAGGTATGAATAATAATATACACGAGCTCAAGGAATAATAAACACCCTTAAATCGAATTCACAAAGTTTACGGGCAAAAGAGAAATTATGGAGAAAAACAAGAGAGATACTCTTACCGCTGTACAATACGTTGGTTTTAAATATTGTATCTGAGCTCAGTAATGACTGCGGAAATATATATTTAGAACATTATTCTACAACAGTGTTGTTCAAATAACTCCGAAGTTGGAGTAAATTGTAAACTGGTTGCCATGTATTACAAGATGTGTTTTACGTTTAACGGTTCAAAAATTTGCGGACTCATGAACATTTTTTTTGGAAATGTTGGCTGTCTTCATCCAGGTTGCCTGGCGGTGAAATTACAGCTTTGGCATGTGTGTTTTATTTTTTGCTAAAACCTTCAAATTAATTTTTCTGGTAGCACCTCTCTAAGGCCCCGTGCTCTTTCTTTTTCTCTTCTGAAGAGCCTATATTTCTTCGTTCTTTTCTGCTCGTAGAGCTCGCTCTTTTCTACAGGGCCGCTCTATACATCCAGTATGTTCTATATTTATTTGTCTGCATTCGTCATAGACCTAGAGCTTTCTTTGTTGAGGCGGGTTGAAACCCAGTATATCAGAGGCGCTCTGATTGCTCTTTAGTGGTGATGCCACTTATGTTCCATATTCGATGCTAGTGTCATCGGATTCATCGACAGGTTAAGGGAAACTTGGTCGGAAAAGGCACTGGCGGTCTTGTTCGATTATAGCCGTTCAACGTTGAACTTCCTGACAATGGTGCGGTGTCTTTGGGTTGTTACGGATATCTGCATCCGTGTATTGACTACAACGAGATTATGGTCCGAGTTGATGTTAACTGCTCTTTCCGAACGTCGTTTCGTATTGTGCCGATCGCAATATGATCAATTTGGTTGAGGGTTTTTTGGTCAGAAGTCAGCCCGGTCCCTTTATGGATATCAAGGTGTTGAAACTACGAGGTGACTATAGTTAGATTACATACTGCCGCAAAATTAATATGCCTGTATCCGTTACCGGAGATCATGGCAAGGAGTTTGTACTCAATCAACTGTGCAATGTTAAACTCGCGACGCCTTTAAATTGTATTGCATTGTTTTGAATACATCAAGGAAGTGTGGGAAGGCTTTCGGAGCCCCTGAACAGATATAGGCATTGTACTCCGATTTTGGGCCGGTTAAACGCCGTATACATATATTGAGGTCAAATCAGACTAGGTGGAGAATTTCGTATATCGCCTGAGTAAAATATTGACATCTCGCGTCATTCTTGACGATATCCAATATGTAGTCATTCCAACATAAACCGACGTTCACACACGTACAGATAGTGGAAAGTTTTTCGGTTTCAGTGCAGTTTATGAATAATTTCTGGATGCATACATTCCGCTTTAACTGCATTTAATTGTGTTTCGCAAGCATTACATTCAACTTGATTGATGGTATCCCATATAATTATCCTGTTAATATCGGAATTTTTACACTTAACGCTATCGTTTCTGTTCTATGACCGAAAGCATGGATCTGAATTCGGAAACGAATATCAGAAACAAAAACCCTTCTGCCAGCTAGAGATTATATGAGTCAGAAGTGGCAGACAAGCCATCTTTAACGTAATTACAAAAGAGTACTGGAGACACAATGGAACCCTGGGGTACACCGGCATTTATTTTGTTGATATCAGGCTTAAAACCTAACCGTCTAAACCTATCTAAGTTCGACGTTCCATAGATACTTTCTTATCTATTAAAGAAGGCGTTCGTCAATTTTCGGGACCCGCATTTTAGACAAAAGAGATTGATGGGTTTGAAACACCAAACGCAACTACTTTGATGTAAATTTTTTTTTTTCAGAAACGAATCAAATCACCAGAGATATTTCAAGAGCTGATGATTTTGGCCTGACTGCCAAGCTCTTCAAAGCGACAGGCGATGACTTGGTTAGGAGCATACACCATCTCATCTGTAAAATATTGTCGGACAAAAGTATACCCGGTGAGTGGAACCTCAGCATTGTTTGTCCGATCCTCAAGAAAGGAGACCCTCTAAACTACGCCAACTACAGGGACATCAGTCTTCTTAACATCACTACATGGACGTCCGAATCCGTTCGTCAACAAATGATTAGAATATATCAGTTTCCTTAGGCAAGGAAAGTCCGCCATCGACCAAATATTCACACTACGGCAGATCTTGGAAAAGCTCATGACCTCTCAATCGAAACACCCCACCTATTCATCGACTTTGAAAGAGACGAACTATATAGAGCAATGTCTAGTTTAGGCAATCGTACCAAACTTGTGAAGGATGAGAATGCAGAATGCAAGCTGATCCATCAAGATCGAGAAAGGACTCACCTTTGATGTCAAAAAGGATTAAAAAAGGCGACGCGCCTTCATGGGTTTTACTTAACATCATTCTTGAAAGAATAATGCAAAACTCACGCGCCAACACAAGACGCATCATCTTTCAAAAATCCACCAATGTTATTGACATAATCGGAAGAAAGCAGAGTGATTTCAGTGGCGCCTTCGCGAGTATTGAGGCGGAATCGGCGAAGACGGGTTTAATGCTCAATAAGGGTAAGACCAGGAATATGCTGTCAATAGGAAAGGACACCCAACACCGACGTCTCACACAGAACGTCCCCCTCAACAGATATAACTTTGAGATAGTTATGGACTTTGTCTACCTAGGCTTTGCTATGACTATACAATGACACCAAACTCTGAAAATAACTCTTGTCAATCGCTGCTTCTTTGGGCTAAGAAAAAGCCCTCTCTCGAACAAGAAAAGTGACCCTATATAAAACCTTTATAATACCAGTCCTGCTTTATTATGTTATTTTTAGAGGAAAATTCGTCGGGTGATTTTTGGTCCCGTCTGAATAGACGGTGAGTGGAGGGGGAGATACAATGACGAGCTGTAAGGGCTATACTGTGTCATCGACTTATCCAGAAGACTAATGTGTCAGCGACTGGGGTTGCTGGGTCATGTAGAGCTCTATTCCATCTGATCGGAAAGATCCCTTATATGAAGGATTGATGGAATAGCTCTCAGAGTGGATTTGTGTTTGTTAAGATTTATAAGTACAGTTTCTATGACACGAGGTCAAAAAATAACAAAAGCACAGAACAATCAAGAAACAGTCAGCTAGCTGCAAAGTACTCGGCAAGCAAATAGGCCTTTTTCAAAAAGCTAACAACTGAAATGTCTATGTAAGTGAAAGTTGGAATGAATATGATGCGGAATTGTAAACGTTTATGACAAAGTTTGTCATTACCGAGGAAACGATGACGCTAAATCTAATCCAATTGGTTTTCCCGTATTGCCAATTAGTTTTTGGAGGAACTTTTCTCCAATAATACAGGAAATAAGCTGATATTACACAGCGGTTCGACCAACTTAGAGGGGACAATATGTCAGCGGTGTATTTAACATGGTGAGAAGTTAACTACAGGTCCGCGGTTTTGTATGCCTGACTAGTAACGCCTTGTAATCGTGTGAGCTTATTTACAAGCTGGACTAGTTTGTTTTTTGCAGCAAAGATCCCGGTATCCATCGTTTTGATTACCCAGCGTATCGAAGCCACAAAGATAAGTATATTATATATTAAAACCGCCCGCATTCACAATTTAACTATGAGGATACAGGAATGCAATTGTATATAGTCGGACAGTGCATTAAACTCACAAAAGGTCAAACTTCTTTAAATAAAGCAGTAATGGATAATCTGCTTAACTACACGAAATTGAATTCAGAAACCACATTGCAAAGGAGATTGTTAGGCTACATCTACGCTTATAGTGGAAATGGCAAGACCACAATGAGGATAGAATTTACGAACTCATTAGCAATCGCAGCCTCAGATCATAGTAACCGGTTGGATATAGACCTGGTTTCACCTGTATTTCACTAAAAATATGCCCACGGAAATATTAGTTACACCCTCTCTAAATCCGCGATTGACACAAAAAACTCAAACTTTTATATTGAAGTAACTAATTTTTGATATAAGAGGTATAGCTGAAATCGTAATAGAACTTGCGGTAACAGTCCATAGAACTATCATACCAACACTTTCATAGATTGTTCCCATCTCTTTTCCTGGTACTAATGTTCACGTTACATGGTTTTGTATTTGCTGTTGGCACCCTTGCTTACTTATTTATTTAGGTGGCACTAGAGTTCGGCATGAACCTAGGCCTCAAGCAACAAGCCTCTTCAGTTGGCACGATCTATCCCCACCTGCCTCCAGTGCCGCCCTCCAAGTTGGTAGAGGTCCCCTTCTACTAGTGGTAAGAATCAAAGGCTCATTGTGTGGCAAAGCTGTGGTGTACATGAGCTTATCATGGCCCAGCCATCTCTGACATTGAATCTATAAACACCTGACTAGTCCGATGTCTCCGTACATTCCATACAGTTCGTGGTCCATTCCCCGTCAATACAAGCGGGGCTGAAAATCAATATCATTCTCCCGTATCAGCCAAGTGCTTCCTAATCTGCTTTCGACAAGGTTCAAGTCTTTACGCCATAGAGCAGGACCGAGAAAATGAGGGTCTTCTATAAATCCAGTCTGGTTTTACGGGATAGGGCTCTGTTACTCAATTGCCACCTAAGCCCACAGAAACAGGGATTGGCTTCCGCGTCTAATTTTTGCGCTGATGTCGTTCCTGCCTGTAACTGCGGAGCCAGACTCGCGGGCAATATCCCAAGATCTTTTACGCGATGATTAGGAGACTTATTCCACTGTAGTTAGCGTGGTCAAAAGGCTCCCCTTTCTTGTGGACCAACCAAACGATGCTGCGATTCCATGTTAAGCATGCTTTTTGTTACGTCCGTGTTAAAATTGAACAGTCCGTGTTAAAATTAAAATGAAATTTGGGTATTCAATTTAATTTGGGATGAAGATGAATAATTGCAATTAGACTAAATGTTTTAATTTTATAAATACTAGGATGGACGACTTGCTTGTCAGTCCAGGCCATAAAGGAGCCTGGAATAGGTATATCATTTCTCCCCAAAAAAATTGTTCAAAATTGTTCGTTGTAGGAAGTTTGAACGGCAAGTACTATAAAGATTAGTGGCTTGTAATGAGCTACTTCCCTGATTTGAACTGTTTGCCAAGAGATCAATTGTTTCTCTTACTAGAGGGAAATGATGCAACTTCTCATCTGAATTTCGAGCAATTCTTTATTAGTTTTGATGACGATTCCATAAGCTACGATGAGTTTCTACCAAATACATTCTAGTTCCGATTGACTTCACAACGCTTGCTTCAATCCAACGATGTCCCTTAGTGAAAGTTCAGGTGTACACGGATGATATCTTGCAAAATTTACACTGCCGCTTTTTTTTTTACTAATTTACATACTCGATGTGCGTACAGGAACGAGCTGCGATATTAGGCTGAGGTGTTGTCTGCCATGGAGCAATTCGGCAAGTGACTTTCCAGAATTCGAATTTGGTGTAGTGCGGTATTACAATCTGTATTTTGGTGAGGGTTTCCTTTGAGAATCGTACTAATGTGGGACTTAAACGTGAGCACAAATCGTTCTACTGCGCCTTTGGTCTCATGGGTGAAAAGGTGCTGTTCGTATGTGTTATATTCCATTTTGCTTATACAATAAGGCAAATGCGGAGGCTGAGAATTGAGGTCGATTATCTGAAACCATTCTCTCTGGTAGTCCTGCTAGTGGGAAAAATACATCTCAAGGCTTGGGTTATTATGGTGATAGTTGTAGCTTTCATAGAAACAATCAAATGGAATTTCGAAAATATTATTATTATTATTATTATTTCGAGGGATCTTTACAAATGAATTTGTAAAGTCCGGAATTTTCACGCCGGGGTACTATGCCCATGTGGCGCTAGTCAACAGCACGCGGTGTACCGAGTTCCCATGTGGTCCCCCATCTAGGTACTTAGCGCGCCCACACTGCTTGATTTCGGTGATCTAGTGGGAACCGATGCTTTCAATGTGGCGAGGCCGTTGACATTTCGAAAATATGTCGATGCAAATCAACCACATTTTTCCCAAACACGGACCCGCGAAATCCACGTGCATTCGTTGTAACGCGAACTCGGGTATTGGCCAGGGGGTGTATTCCTCTGGAGAGTATGATGATGCTACTTGGCATACCTCACAATTGTTGGCCAGAACCTTTATGGCCCGATCTACTTTAGGCCACCAACAACATATTATGGCGAGCTGCTTCATAAGCACTATGCCCCAGTGCCCTTCGTGTAACATCTCTATGACTCGACTTTGCAAAGTGCTTGGTACTATGAACCCGTAAATTTTCTGTTTGAGGTAAAATTAATCCTTGGTACTCCAAAAATGACATCCTTCTTGAAAAATATGATGTAATTTCGACATTTTCTTGAAATAATTTCACTGACCAACCTGAAGAACTTTATTTAGAATGGCATACTTGCTAGTCTCGCCTACGATTTCAGCCTTCATGGCAGGAAACGATTTTACTTTATCCGCACAGTGCACACTCCTCAGAAATCTCCAAACACATCTCTTCCTGTTTAGCTTCGAAATGGGCTTTAAGCCCTATAGGGAAGCGAGACAGAGCTTCGACATAGGCGTGCTTTTTTGTTAAATGCCATGAGAGTACGTTAGGCTAGGTTTAGGATGAAAGTAAGTGGTCATAATTGACTATTTCATATGTGGGCTAAAAAGTGAGACCAAGCGCTTATTGACGGTTATTAAAGAAAATGAGCGTCCGTATATGTATTAGTTTAACTTCGTTACCCCATAAACAATCGACAGAAGGCGCAAGAGAGCCCCTCTCTGATTGTAGCGTAAACGAGATTTACAGCTCATTGATCTAAGTGTGTAACTACGGATACTGACAAGTTGCGTCAGCAAGTAGTTTCTTCAGACTGGAAAAAGCTCTTTCTTACTATGGTCCCCATTTAAAAATAGCACTTTTTCTATGCAAGAGATTAAGTGGTGCTGCCAATTGAGAAATATTTCAGATATTTTCCGATATGATTGACTTTTCCCAGGAACGTCTGCAATTCCTTGAGGTCTCTGCTATAGCCATTACGAGTAGCTATAGCCATTAGTCGTAACTGGGACGGAAGAATTCCTCTCTCACTTACTACTATTGTACTTCAGATTGAAAAAACTCACATGAAAATCGCTTTAGCACTGCCTCAAGATTAACTAGATGATCCTTGTCATCTTTGCCCGAAACGAGTATGTCATCCAGGTATAACATATGGCACAATTGACACCTTACAAGACCTGTTCTAGCGTCTTTTGGTAAATGGCGGGGGAACTCGAAATTCCAAATGGAAGTCTTTTATATCTAAAACGCCTAAGAGGTGTATTAACAACTATCAGTAGATAAGCATCTGCAAGGTCTATTTTTGAACATAGTATACAACCTGTTGATTTTTGAAATAGTTCCTAAGGTCCTGGAATAGTGTACTGGTCGGCCTCTAAATGTGGATAAATTGTCACCTTAAAATCTGCGTCTATACCACGACCATAGGAGCTGCTCATTCCCTAAAATTAATGGGTTCAAAATTCCAGCATCTTCTAAGCGTTTAGCTTTTTATTTAAATGCTTCTAATAAAGCAAACGCCATGGGCCTAGACTTATAGAACTTGGGTTTGGTATGCGGCTGTAAATATAGTTGCGCCTTCACCGATGAACACAGGCCTAAATTATTAGATTTAACTTCAGAATATTTTAAAAACAATTCTTGGATACCCTGTTCAATGTTTGAGGTTAGACTAATAACCATGTGCAGAATAGGAGACCGAATTTCTAGTATAAACGCCGTAAACCAATATAAACCGAAAATGTTATGTGCGACATCGACAATCAAGAGCGGTAGATCTATACTTACATCCGACTTGTCCAAAACAGGAACCTTTGTGTTTCATTTAAGACCTATAAGTGCAGACATTTAATTTAATTTTTTTTATTCCACCCACTTGACATATTTATGTCTCCTACAGTATAATATGTATATGCATTCTACCCCTTGAACATGCTAGTACGACACTGTACTTCTGTGAGTCTGAATGAATGAGTTTCTACTTTGTGAACTCCTGGGCATGATTTCACTTTTTGTCTGCTACTACCTCGATATTGCTCTTTGTTCTGCTTCTACTTTTACCACCAGACCAACCCTTTGATTTTACCTGGCTTACTTCCAATGGCTCTACGCTATCATTTTTAATAAATCTGAGTGATTTCTCTGCTGCTTCATGTGACCCCGCGATTAAAAAGCCTTCTGCTAAACTTGGATTAGTATCACATCATGTGGTTCACACTCCACTCAATAGTGACGTCGCTAATCATTTCATCCACAAACTGATGATTGCAATCGGGCTTTTTGTAACTAAAAGAACGCGCCAAACATCTTAAATCTGCAACCCAGTCTGAATACAATTGACCAACTCGCATTCGACATTTCTAAAATTCATATGTATCTTCTTTTTTTTAAATAATCTGTTAGTTTTCCGTTAGTTGCTCATACGTTTTGTTTGCACCTTTTGCCCACCCAACAAAATAAAGTGTATATATCTGAATCAAGCCATTACCGCGGCTGAAGTTGTAGTGTATTGGATTCATTCTTCTCTTTCTTTCTCTTTATCTCTCTCTCTCTCTATTAATTTTTCCGAAAATTTTAACACGTGCTCCGGCATTTTCAGAGTAGTTATACCCTTCAGTGTAAGTTCTTAAAAAAAGAAAAAAACAGCCAGACAAAAATATGCTTTTTTGCTTTTTTCATTGTCACTCACCGCCTTGTATGCCACGAAATGTTGTTCCAGCTTGTACATACAAGTACTCGTATATACTGTCCAAGTGTTTCTTTCCAGGGAAAACTGTTGAAATTGTGGAACTTCACTTAAAGTACTAGTAACTCGCTCCAAGTATCCTGCAGATAATTCTGTTGTGACTTAACCGATGAACATGATATTTAACGATATCATACAGACTTGCATGTTCCCAATCAGGTCATCCCCAGCTACTTTAAATTAACCAGCAGCCAGTCCGCTGGTATTCTAACTCTTACTAGGTTTCCGATTATAATTTAATATGGATACTTCCAATAAATATTTTTCGCTTTACTATAATTTCAATAGAAACACTCAGAAGATGTCTGTACGAGACATAAAACAAATATATTTAGGTGGGCCTCTTCGGAGAGATTGTAAAAATTTAATTCAGTGGCGTATCGCCTTTTCCTCCTATTGATGCATTAACGCATCTGAGTAGCATTAATACGAGTACATCAGCATCTATGGAAGCACAATTCCAAGATGTATCCCACTCGACAAGCAACTTTGCAGATGAGGAAAATGTTGTCGAAGCTAACACGCGTTACACTACAACGTACGAGTACATACGTACCAAAGCACCCTGACAGTTCCCTGATTAACTAATCGTGAAGCAGATTGATTGCATTACGCTCCAATTTTCTCGATATTCTGGCATAGCGAGAAACTAGGCTAGCCAAGACCACTAACTTGTGCCAGCAAGAACGCCAAAGCTTCGAAAATATATGTATTATAAATAACCTCGATGTCGAAACGGAAACGAACCTAATTGTTCTACGATCAAGTTGCTAAAACTTTTTGAGAGGTTTTTTGTTGAGAATGACAAGTATCATACAATCATACTCGTAAGACTCAACAAGCTATCAGGAATGCCACTATTTAAACGTTTGAATTTCTCTCGACTATCGGAATGAAGTTCTTAGTTAGCTTTACCGAAAGCAAATGATAGAGCTAAAGACGTACCCTATTTATTTATTTATTTATTTATAGGAACGCAGTCATAACATAGGAACGCATTGGTACAATCGCAATTTGTGTTATAAATCTAGAGGTATTACTTCTGTAGTCTGTAACTTTTATGATCTAAAAAAATGCTGTTATTAGGCATATCATCCACAAGATGATGGTCAATAATTCCATCCACCTGACCAAAACTAAGTTTGGATAGCAAGACCAATGTAGGTTCTGCAGCAGATGGGTCCACTGTCAAACTATTTAAAGGAACGAGAAGTGATTTAACAAGGTGTGTAGTTTGACAAGAAAAAAATCCCCGACAATTGTGTGTAAGTGAATCAGTCTCCAAAATGTCATAAAGATGCCACACATCGTTTTTCGGCACCTGGAATCAGTGTTTTCTTAAGCCTATATTTTACCGTCGACCAGTCAAAGGACAAAATGATACTAAAAAAAAACACGATTTTGACAAAGTGTCATGCAATTCCTTTAACTTCACACTTGAAAGAGTGCAAGTCTCACAGGTCAATATCAAAGGCATAACAGAAGAAACATCTCTATATAAGACCTTATCATGTCAGTCCTTCTCGCGCAGATGGGTAATCAAAACTATGCATTCAGTTTTTTTTTGATTAAAAATAGTATCATACTTGGTTTGCATAAACGGAATTTGAAGGAAAAGATACATACTTCAACGGAATATACGGACTATACACCGATTTGATGAAAATTACCACCTAGAGCAAATCAAAACTAGTCTTCCTGCACAACTTTAATTTGAATAACTCGCTCGCTTTATGTTTGTGAGTAATAGATACTAATCTGCAACCATCATTTTCCACCCAAGAGAAACACTCGTTTTTTTTACCTCTATCTGCAGAAATATTTGTACTTAGTCAAAATTTTAAAATTGTCTGTACATCAAGTTCTTGTTACCTTGTAGACGTACAAGTGTGTACATATGTAAATATAATATAGTTCTTCATCTGCATCTACAAGTTGTTTGATATTACAATAACTAAAACAGAAACTGTTCAGTAAGCTAAATATGCATAACACATATTATTTCAAGAAAAAACAGAACCAGCCCATTAGTTTGCAGAAAATCAAGGTGTAACTCCATAACTCCTCAAGTTCCAAACGACTTCGATTCCCATTGATTCATATTGAACATTTCGTTCTCACTCCAGAATTACAAAATCATTCACAAACGACTACAGTACGCAGGAAAATCCAAGACTGTCGCGAACGAATATGGGAATGCTCCTCCGTCTGTATGTAGACGCGACTGGCGCTGGTAACTGGCTGTAGTGCTGGTGATGATACTGGTACTGGCACTGGTATTAATTCTGGTTCTGCTTCTGGTACTGATACAGATACTGGAATACTGGCACTTTTAGGTAAGTATGTAGGTACGATACAGACGCAAGCAATGTTTTCTCGAAAATTATTATGCCTATCATGAGTGCATGCGACTGATCAAACATAATGCAGAATGTGACCGGCTAGGTACATTCAGTTTCAGTCCTTTCCTTTCATGATTCGATCGAGTTCGAGTTATTAATTCCTGGCACATTCTAGGCGCCAAATACACTATTACGCGCCGTGGGCATAAAATAAACCAAGTGGTGTACCCGTACGTCGTCAGAAACGACGACGTGCACTCCTTCCGTCATTGGTGACTCGATTCTGCTCTAGCTTCCTATTTTAAATGGTAAACTGAGCACAGAAACAAAACAGAATAAAAACGCCAAAGAGATGGATTAGGTATACTAAGGTGGATGGACGAACCATGGATATATAATGCATCAAAGCTTGAATCTGTGACTGTATGACTGTGCGACTGTGTGACTATGTGACTGTGTAACTGTGTAACTGTATGAGTGAGTGACTGTGCGCGCAGGGACTGGATATGGGACAACGTCCTGTGGTGCTTGTACCTATTCCGAAAACAATCACAATTGGATTTGTACGTGAAAGTGTGAGGTTTTGCTTTCTTTTGCATGGCATTCTGTCCAGGGATAGGCATCGTCACCTCTGAGAAGAATCCACAATATATGTACATATATCGAACTCTGAATTGCCAAGTTGAATGACCAATTGCCATGACCATGTTTGCGCGTATGCTAAAACTCTTGGAAATCATGGGTTCTCCGTCTGGAATAATAAGCTATTCAGTTGTTTAGTTGTCTAACGAGAGGGATTATGTGAACACTGACTTCTAGAAATCACGGTTCTTCTATGCTGCGTATAATTTATTGCGTAACGTGTAACAACTACCGGGTTCGCACGTCTGATGAACGAGTACCTTCTTAGAGCACGAAGTCACCTACTACAATAACATTGTCGTCGCAGTCACGGTTCTTCAGTCTACGACTATTTCATTGAATAATCGATCGGGCTTAATGTGTCACATAGATTGCGGGAAAGTGCCGTAGCAAAAGATTCCCTTTCATGGAACACACGAAGAATGAGACCATGGAGCAGGCACCAGCACCAGCTCCAGCTCCAGCTCCAATTCCAACTTTAGTTGTACCACAAGAACAATCACCGTCACCACAGGCACACAAGGGAAGTTGCACTTCTTGTTTCCAAGAATAGACAGAAGTAAACACGTTCGTCATAGATGACAGGTATTTAACGCTTGATGGTAACAAGCGCGGCATCTCACACAGTCACGTCGTCTTATCAAAGCAAAGTCTACTTACTCCTCGACTAGCCGCCTCGTGCTTTGTGCACCTAGACATAATGGTTTACTTTGCCGAGAGTCAATTGATCTATGAGACTCTGCAACAAATTACTGGCTAGAGTACACCAATCGGCGACAACTTGATTTCAAGCAGCTGCATAGCCATTCGACAAATTACTGCTATTAGAGGTATTTAAGTAGTTACACGGGTACTCCGTGGGTATGGTATGCAATTATTAGCCCCTTGGGTACATCTGAACAATTGGTTCCAGCTACTGTTTGCCTATGCAGAATAAATGGATATCCAATAGAAAAAACGAACAGAAGGATGTCCTTCTTATGAAGAATAAATACGATTTGCTAAGGAAATACGAATAAATACATGGTAGTTTGGTGGTCTTAGCATTTTATCTGTCCTAATTGAATAATTGAATAATTTTCTTTGTCACATACTAGTAAAAAGGTATAAGCTGACAATCATTATGTCTGGTAACATTGATCGAATCACAGTTTTGGGACCAACTCAGATTTCTTTAAGCTTAAATTAAATTAAACGACCAGTTGCAGATTCCTCTATTTAATAAACTTAATTTGAGGTTAGTCTGTATTTAATTGCATTAAAAATTTACCTCACTTTTTGAACCTTTAGATTTAGCCCACATAAGGTTATTTTCTAAAATTATTTAAGATTTCATTTCAAGATTAAGAATGTAAATTTATTGTATTTTTGAAGCTCGTTTTATTGTTATCTAATTCGAGGCTTTATAACGGAGATATCATTCCTGAGTATAGAAACATGTTGCGCTTCAAAAACAAAGAGAACGAACCGTAATGGTCTAATGTGGATTCCTTGCGGAACACCCAGATGTTGAGCTATGGCAAGCACTCACTAATTTTAACATATTGCATTAGGTCTCGAAGGAACGAAAAAATCCAGTCTAAAACCCAGGGTCGAATCTAATGCATTTCAGCTTATGAAACAATATTATCAAAAGCCTTAGCTTTTGACTGCCAGGTGAAATTACTAATTAGTGACTGTAGATCTACCTTGAATGAAATATGTTGAGAAGTTAGTTTTGTTTTCGTATGACAAATATTTAATCACACACAATCTATTCAAACACCTTAGGGATGATAGAGATGTAGTTTAGAAATAGTCCTTTTGTCAATTGGATTCGCAATAAAGTAATTTCGGTTTTTAAAAGTATTTTACTATATTGTCAATCGCTTTTGTCAATGTTATGATTTTTTCATTTCTTTTGGCATTTGATATCTCACAATACCTTAGAAGCAATTTTGTTAGGAAAATTTATTTCCGCAAAGGAAATAAAACTCTGAACTGAGACTCACAAAGAAATATGTGAAGTTTATGGTGTTGACTACTTAACAGAACGCAAGTGTCAGAATTGGTTTGGGAAATTCCGTTCTGCAAATTTTTCACTCAAAGATGACCAACTTACTGGTAGACCAACTGAAGTTAATGATTACCAAATCAACGCAATAATTGAAAATCACGTAAAACAACTTAATCTCGTAAAGATGAATTGAAAAAGATTTAAGAAAAGATTTTCAATTTTTGCAGTATGCATTTCAAACGCAATGAAGTTTATCCTTTTTTGAAACGAATCTTCACTGGTGATAAGAAATAGATTGTGCGGGATGAACCAGCATACACTAGATTGAAAGTCGAACTAGATCAAAAGAAAATTATGTTGTTAATTTCATGAGATTATGAAGGTGTAGTTTTTTTGTTAACTACTTCCAAAGAACCAAACAAGCACTTCAGATGTTTACTGTCAACAACTAATGAAACTGGAGGAAGCAAACAAAGAAAAATGGCTAGAATTTGCAAATCGTAAGAGAATCATATTCCTTTATGACAACGCTAGACCACACGCAGCTTTGGTAGCTCGTTCGCTTCTTTCGAACTTTGCAAAATTCTTTGAATGATAAAACTTTCACGAATGATGATGACCTGAAATCGGACTTGGTTCAGTTTTGTGCTAATAAAGCCCAGAAGTTCTATGAGCATGGAATCATGCCTGTCAAATGAAAGATTTTGTGTATTCGGTCGGACTGAGTATAGTAAATACCGCATACCATACCTGTTCTGCACCTAACCATTTACACAGTCTTTTTGACACTATTTTCGGCTCTAGTCCTACTCTGACCAAATATCCCTTGACGTTTTTGATCATACATACATCTGATCTTTACATACAAAGATTTCAATATTATAGGCCTTAACAACGTCCAACCCTTGCGTCTTGGTTTCAGTATAGGCAAAGTGCTGATCCCAACGACAAAGTCCGCAGTTTCCAGGCGACCGTATTACAACTAATTAGTGAAGATGTACCAACTAAAACTAAAAGTTGCATAGTAGATGGAAATAACGGCCTACTAATGTGAACTAGACCCTTAAATATTAAATAATTTTTTTAATTTCGTAGGCAATGAATTCCCTGCAGGTGATTTTGATACCAGTCGTTCATAGACCTCAGTGAAGATTTGACGTGTTTCGGCTTGCGAGTGAGTAATAGAAGCAATAGGAAAGACATTTGACAGATTTTATTAAGCTCCAATTGGCGCAGTGGCAGTGTGTTCGGGTGACAAGTCACAGGTCGTGGGTTCGAATCCACTCCAAGTGGAAGAAAAAATTTTTCCTTTTTTTTATTTTTTTTTTAATTTAAAGATAAAAAATAAAAAGTGCGCAAACGGCATCACGCGATGCATTCCGGGGAGCGGTCCGCAAAACCAATAGCAGGACCAGCTGATAAGTCAGGGGATGCTTCAAGTGCATCAAGCCAACCGGAACCTAAGATGAAGAGGAGGAGGAAGCTGATCCCTACTCCGGAACTAATGAAGCGCCCTTCCCTGTCAGCATCAACAGAAAAGCTGCCTGGCGGAGCGAGGGAAGAGGCGCCAATAGTATTAACAAGGGCAGCAGCACAACAGCAAACCAGGCAAAATACACTCAAAGGTCATTTCTCATATGTGTCTGATAGTGGAGTAGGACAATGTATGGAAGATGACAATATGTTTGCATCTCTGGCGGCCTCTGAGTCAGCTGACGAAGAGGAGGAGGTAGAGGAAATTAGAAATAGCATAGAGCTTCTCTAGCAAAGAGTGCTAGCTATTAAAGCAAAACAAATAGCAAGGAGAGAGAAGGAGCAGCTTGGAGAACTTCTCGATTCTCAGCAGCAACAACGAGCAGAAAAAGAAACTCAACACATAACAAAAATCAAAACAGCAGCCTAAACATACACAGGCTCAAAAAACAAATCAGCGGACACTACACCAACAACAAGAACAACAACAGCAGCAGCAGAAGAGCCAGCAAGAACAACAGCGGAAACAACAGCAACAAAAGCAACCACAACAACAACAACAACAAAAGACAGCTAAACCAAGGGTTCCACCTATAAACACGTACACAATGGAACTCAAAGAGACGATAGAACTGTGTAAGTCGGCCATAGGCAACAACTTTTTTATAAAAGGTTATCATTAGATAGGCATGGGATCCACTGTAACACAGTGGAGCGCTATCATAACATAAAAAATTTACTGAAGGATTCGACGACGGAGTTCTTCTCGTACACCCCGAAGGGGGAGAAGCTGCAAACAATGCTGCTGAGGGGGTTAGAACCGTCGTCTGATCCGCGGGAGCTCCTTGCACTGCTGAAAGAGAAAGAGTGCGAAGGGCTCAAATTCGTGGTGGTCAAGCCGTTTGTCACGGCTAGAGCCAAAAGGGAGAAGCTGCAACTGCCGACTTTCCTGGTCCAGCTTAGTCCCACCAGCAATCTGGATGGTCTAAGGAGTATTAAAGTCCTAGACTACCAGGTTGTACATTGGAAGAAATTAAAGAGGAGCGAAAACATTTTACAATGTGTTCGCTGCCAAAGGTTCGGGCACGCCGCGTCGAACTGCGAAATGCAGCCTCGATGCGTGAAGTGCGGAAAGAACCACAAGTCCGAGGAATGCGCTATTGGTAAGGACGGAGCGTCTGAAAAAAGCCAACTCTCTTGCGCGTTATGTAGGAACACGGGACACACCGCAAATTATCGGGGTTGTCTTAAATTCCAGTACATCAAAAGAATAAATCTTGCCCGGCAGCAGAAAGTGGATGTGAAACGTCCACCCGTGCATTTGCAAACTCCAGCCGTTACCCCCCATGTTACCTACGCCCAAATGGCGGCAGGTAGGGAAATACGGTACAGCAAGCGAAGGTTGCTTCTCAGGCCCCAGCGCCCAGAGCACCGGAACCAGTACCTGACATGCTAGCTATCTTGCTCTCTATCCAAGGGCAGATGGCTCAGCTACAACGTCACTTAACTGAACAGACCGCGCGGGTGGATCAAGTATACGCGCTGCTGCCTGGCCTAACGCACCTTTTACCGTAATGGGTACGTACGTGGCGGAGCAAACCCCGAAGGTCCTTGCTGTGAATGTGAACTCACTGATTAGGATTGAACGACGAACCGCACTATTTAAGTTGCTGAAAGACCAAGCTCCTGATGTGCTTTTGGTTAGCGAAACTAAGCTTACCAAGAGACACAAAATGAGGCACAGAAGATACAAAATAGTACGGAGAAACCGACCCAACTCCATTCAGGGAGGTGGCGTTGCAATTTTCGTACGAAAAGGTATACGTTTTAAAAGAGTATACAGTCGTGTAGTACGTAGGTTCCAGGTGCTGGAAGCATGCATCGTGTATATCCCCCTCCGTAGTGGAAAGCGGTTGTACATGGTGTCTGTCTATGCATCTAAGGCTACTCAATCCACTTTATTCATCTCAGAGCTCGAGACGCTTTTTCGATTCCTGAGGCTGGAATTGGAAGACAACTATTTTATTATCGGCGGGGATTTCAACGCCAAACATAGTGATTGGGGAAATAATACACCAAATACTAGAGGGAACCTACTACTCAATTGGTGGGGTCAGCACAGTGTGATGTATCGACTCGGGCTTAAGGCAACGGATAGTCCGTCGTTTCCCAGACACGGGTCCTATTTGGATCTTCTGCTGCTCGACTCACGAATACAACTGACATACACTAACCAACAAACTACAAACTGTCTACGCACTTTCGTGTATGACAGTGACCATTGCGGTCTCAGCACCGAAATAACTGTTCCCAACGAAATCGCGGAATTGGATGAGTTTGTCCAAAGGCATTCCCACAATTATAGTAGGGTGCGTTGGACACACTTCACTAGAACACTGACTAGAGCACTCTCCTCGATTTCGCTCTACCCACCCTCCAACAGAAATCTGTCAAACGAGGAGATTGACAGGTATCTAAGACGAATGGACGAGACAATCAAACAAACAATGGATAAAACGATACCTCGGTACCAACACACTGACGAAGAAGACTTATTCCGCAACGCAACTATTGACGCACTGCACCGACATAAAAGTAGGCTGCTGTCAAGACTAAAAACCTTGTACAGACAGTTTACTGACAGACATAACCTGGAGATCATGACACTGAAGTCGTCGATTAAAAATCTCCAAACATTAATAAAGGAAAATTACAGAAATTCTGTAAGTTTGTATTGGAACAATAAAATTCGGGCTGTAAACACCAGCAACCCGAATATGTTCCCGCAAATAAATAAAATATTTCGGAGAAAAGATCAAAACGACCTTCAGTGTCTTAAAATCGCCCGAACGAAGGACAACGAGAACATACTTATAGCAGCAGGTATCGATCCAAATGAGGCCGTTGATGATGACAACTTCTTTGTGATCGAGGATCCGCAGGAGCAGGTAGAGGCTATAGGAGCTACTTTTCAGGAAGTGTACAAGGCAAATGTTATTGTTGGCCCGAATCACGATCTGGAGAGTCGAGTCCTTGAGCACAATTTCTACCTTCGAAATGAAATTGTGAATTGGCGATTCGAGAGCTCGGTGACGAGAATATGGCAAATAATGTCATCACCAATGATAGGGTACTACCCCCGTTCATTTCAAAGGAAGAGCTCCAAACGATCTTCGAATCACTTAGAAGTAGGAAATCAGTGGGAACCGATGAAATACCGAACATTGTGCTTCGACATCTCCCTCTAGAAGCGGTGAACATTTATTCCACCCTGTTTAATAATGCAATGAATAATGCACATTATCCAGCGCATTGGAAAACTGCGGTGGTACATCCCATCCCCAAAAGGGATAAAGACACTTCCAATCCGGCGAATCTCCGTTCGATCAGAACAAAGGCAAGAAACAGTGCACTGGTGCGTGCCTCATTGACTTGGAGAAGGCCTTCGATACCGTATGGTTAGAAGGACTCTTTTTCAAGCTGGACAGGTTGAGCATTAGTAAACCACTGCTGTATATTCTTTTTGATATGCTCTCCAGTAAACAGTTCATCGTGAAGAATGGCGATGTGACTTCTGCTGGAACATTTGACATTAAAAACGGTCTGCAACAAGGTGCGGTAAATTCGCCGATCCTATTCAACAATTACACGAGTGATCTCATAGGTTCACTTCACCATGCCATAGCGTACGCAGACGACATAATCGCGTACAGATCGGGTCCAAAGATTGAGGTCATTAATACACTTTTGCAGCGTGAATTCGACAAAATTAAGCGATATTGCGATGACTGGAAGTTGAAAATCAACTTTCAGAAGTCGGAAACCATTCTGTTTAGGACGCCTTTGTCTGGGGCCTCTAGGGATACCAGAAAGAATTGGCGAAAGTTCTCGATCGTGGGGCAGCACGGGCAGCCACTTGCTTGTCGAAATGTAGTCAGATACCTTGGGATCTGGCTAGATCAATATCTGTATTTTAACAAACATATAGATGTTGCTCTGGCCAGAGCCAGAGGTGCTTTTGCCCTTACAAAGAGACTGTTTTATAACAGCCAACTCGATGCGAGGGTGAAGGTAATCTGGTTCAACGTGAGAGCAAGTTTATTGGAAAAGATTCTGGTGTTTGAAAGGGCTTGTCTTCGCTTATACAGAACACCAGAGTCTGAGTACATAAAATTCTATCCTAATGAGGTCTTATATAATAGGGCGAACCTAATAAGAGTGGACAATTTCGTCATTAAGTTGACTCGAAGGCACATTGCAAGAGCAATGGCCTCATCGAACAACTTGATCTCCGGGTCTTACTACCCCAATTATATGTATCACGAGAGAGTTCGCTTTGACGGCTTTATTCCTCCTGAAGCGTTCCTCTATTTAGATAGCAAAGGTCTGATCCACGACAGATTGGCGGTGCCGCTAATCTTCCACATCGCTCGAACAGCTGCGGACAGGCGACTCAACTACGACAGAGACGTCGCACATGGTAGTGCGGAGCGTTTTTTTTTTGGCCATGGCCGGCTTACATAGTTTTAGGTAGGATTAAGTTAGTTTTAAGAAGAAAAATATATATAAAAACCAAAAAATAATAATTAAAAAAATAAAAGAAAAAAATTAAAAAAATATATATATATATATACATGTATTTATATATTATGTATATACATATTATGTATATATATATTTATGTATGCCTATGTTTGTGTTAGATGTAAGTAGGCTAAGTAGATTAAGATTTATTTTTAGGTAGTTTGTAGGCTTTAGTTTTAAGTTTTATACAAAATTAAAAAATGTCCATATACTAAGTTGTTGATAAAAATTTATTTTCTCAGTTTTAGTATTAATTAATATTAAAATAGAAATAAAAGTAGACTGTAAGATTCGTCGAAAGACATAGTTTAAGTGTTAGGTTTAACTTAGAGTGCCAGCATAGGGCCATTAAGTTAGAATAAGATTATTTGTAAGTAATTTAAGCTAATTTTTAAGCGTTTTTTGTTTATCATATAAGAGTAACTTAAGTTAAAAAATAAAAATGCATAAAAACTGAAAAAAAAAACTGGTGATTTTGATACCAATCAAATTTTGGGTCCAGTGAGTTTTGCACATAGATTGGAGGGTTTCGAAGTTGTAAGTGAAGATGAAGTTTTTAAATGTCTTACGACTATAAAGTAAAATTCTGTTGGTGAGGATGGTGTACCTATTCGTTTTGTGTTTTTGTATTTTGCCCATTTGTGTTTTTGTATTGCCCATCTCAACATAGTAACTTTTGTATAGTTACTGCAACTTTTCTCCAATTTTGGAAACTCGTAAGGGTTCTTCCTATCACTAAGAAAACAGGCGATAATTCTCATGCTAAACAGTATCTGACTTTCTAAAGTTCTCCAAAAAAAATTTCTGAGAATTTGTTTCTAAATAATTTACTCTACACTGTTCCTCTACAGTTATGGTAACCTGCTTAAGAAAATCAGGCAAAATTACGATGGGTGTCAGATAAGTCTCCTGTGTTTGCTCGATTTTTCTAAGACTTTCGATAAGGTGAATCACAGCATACTTAGGTGGAAGACAGGGCAATTAAACTTGTTGAAAGTTATTTGCCAGGCAGATTTCAGAGAGTAATCTCTGGGGACAGATCCTTCACACTAAACCCTTTAACTCAAAGAGTTCCTCAATGATCGATTCTTGACCCAATTAATTAACAAATTCAACTTAACCTTGCTTAACCTCTCCTTGTTAATGAGGATCTCAGCAAGAATTCAGCTTGGTCCGTGGCTAATGGGATGCTTCTTAACCTTAATAAATCTCGGGTAGTAGAAATTTTGGTCTCAGCACTTTGCCAGTTGAATTAAGGCCATTGAATGCAAAACTAGTTTAGGATTCAGTATTGATATTAACCTTTAACTAACTTCGAGTATAACTTCGTATTTTACCCCTGTGGAAATTAGACGTAAGTTGGTACTAAGATTAATATTGCCATCATTACTTAGACTGAGGTTTTCTATAGAGCCCTAGAATCACGTTCCCAACGTAAACTGCAAGTGATGCAGTTCGCTGTGTACTTATATGGTTTTCGAAGATACGACCATACGTCTGAACATTCCAACAAACGAGCAGGTCCCACACTGCAACCATACACTAACGCAAGAAATTTTGTATTTTTACACAAAATTATAAAAAATAAATCTCCAGTGTTTATTTGTTTAATTCCTCTTCAATCGTTCCATAAAGAATATTATAATAATATTACTCCTTTTCGTTGCCAACTCCTAAATACCACCGAATTAAATTAATTCTCAACAGTTCAAACTTAATAGTGCAATCCGCCTTTACTTTTCGTGCAATACCAACAGCCCAACCATAAACTCCCATCCATCCCTCCTATTTTAAGCCATTTAGCAATCAATTTTAGTTCTAAGAATTATTTTATTTTAATATTATGCTATCTATTATATTCTATAATCCTACGCAATTATGATGATGTCAAGAAAATAAGAGAAGTTTGTTCGGGCTTATCAATGTTCTCCTATTTTAGAATATTTTGCGCTGCAACGACACGATAACAAGCAAGGCCTTCGATACCGAAAATAGTTCCTTAACACAACCGGTGCTCAGTCTGCATAATCAGTTACATAATCATTTATGTATCATAGAGCAAGCCTGACCCTATCAACTAGTTGATTATAATATTGATCCTAAAGCAGCGATCTTTGGTCTTATGCTCTAAGATCATGTGATTTACTATTAATTTTGTGATATACTCGTGTCCATGAATACCCATTTACTGGTTTCCAGACAATTACAAGTTCGACGAACTTTCTTCGAATTATTATATACTCAAACGTACATTCTGTCACTTCTTTCCTGTGGGGACTTTTCTGAATTCGTTTTCTTCCAAACATTGTCCGTAGCCGGTAATAAGCTGCTCAAAATACGTAAGGCAGCAGACCCACCAATAAGGCTTAGCAAATCATTGAAGCTGGTATGAACAAAAGCGAAAACATTTACGTTTTTTCTGTAGTACCCAACCCACAGCAACGACTAAAATAAGATGTCATCGAAATTGAAAAATTTATCACACAGTCAACGTCGATTTCGCTCGTCAACGTGAGCAAAAAATACTCATTTACAAGGTTTCAAGAAGCTAAACCTAAAATCAGTTATTTGTATAATAATATTACAAGGAGCCAAACTACACCCATCAATAGTATTCCGTTGAGATAGCAACCACTCCAATTATCCCAATGCAAAATTTAGCGGATATCTCACCACATATGTATATGTATAATGTATATCTGCGCTAGACAATAGTATATTAGAATAAACAAATGGAGAAATAATGTCTAAAGATTTTGGTGTCATCTGGAGGATTTGTGAATCTAGATAGGACACAGTAGTATCTTCTTGTCATCAGGAATTAATCAATCTACTAACACGAGATCAAGTCATCGATAGCGGGAATCGTTGGCAATCATATCAATTTCTTTGCTATTTTCTGTAACATACTCATATATAGTTAACACGACACTTCAGCTTACAATAAGTCTTTTACTATGCATTTAAAAGGCTTACATAAGGACTTCTCCCTGAGCGATATTCTTATGCAATGGCATTTTGTTCTTCCGATGCTTTTTATGGAAATTCATTATGCGACAATTCATAAGGCAGATGAGATGAATACCAAGAACGAATCTCTAAAAATATGACAGTTAGTTGTCAAATTTAACAAAGATAACAAAGGCTAAGAAACATCCATTTGTATAATATTTTATTGAAATCCTAATTTTATTTTTAGCATGGACCGATAAGATCTTAAAGATTTTCTGAAAATTATTTACCAGCCAAGTAGGATCAAGCATAGACAAATTCGGTTTTAATTGTTAAAGCACCTGACTCTGGTTTGTTCTTTATTTATTTATTTACTTATGTCGTCTTACAGGAAAAATCTTATTCTAGACTACTTCTAAATATATTAGTTAAACGTTTTGTTAGACAACAACATTTTGTTGTCAGCAATTAAAGATAGCAGCTTTACAAATAATTCTATTCATTTTTCATGTCAAAATCTATTATATTATTGTATAAATTGCAGTTTACACATTCCATGGTTATTTGGTCATTTTGGCCATAATTAGTTCGATGTCTAGGCATATAAAAAAAAATTCCATTCTCTAGGTGAATGCGTGACGGAGCTTACAAATTAAACAATCAGAGTAGAAACGAAATCAAAAAAGGAATCAATGTGAGCAAATATTACTATATATCGTGTGCAAAGAGCACAGAGTAATAGCTATGTTCTTTTAGCAAGAATCGAGCTGCATATGTCATTATTGCAATTCATTTTACGCAAAGCAAACTTCGTAAACCGTTTTTGTACTCATTCTATACGAACTTCAGCACTGCGATAATAAGGGTTTGAAACTATGCAGCTATACTCCAGTATAGATCGAATAAGTGAAACACACAATGTTTTGAGTGTGTAAGGACTTTCATGATCCTTAGTATTACGAAACAAGAAACCTAACATGGAATTCGCCTTGTTAACTACGTAGTCCAAGTGCGACGAAGAAGTTAAATTAATATCGAAAATAACTCCCATTATTTTTGAATACAGTAGCCAAAGATAATAGGGAATTTTTTCTGCTTAAGATTATAATTGAACATCCATTAAGAATGCACCAGTTATTAGTTCGCTTTACATCAGTGGGCCAGGAGTGGCCCAATATGGCTTCCCTGAGGTACACCCGAGTAATTAAAAATTGCACTGAACCTATTTCAATATATTGAACCCGATTAGTCAAATACCTGCTGATCCATCTGAAAATATTTGAGTGAATGAAAATATGTCTTTTAATAAGGATATTGTATTGAATGCTATCGAAGGCCTTTAATCTAAATCCGTGTAAATGGAGTCAACAACAAGAAGTTTTTCCATGTTTAATAAACAATAGTTTGAAAAAGTAACAAGATTTGTGGAAGTCAATCTACCGGTCACAAAGCAATGCTGAAACTTCGAAATATGATTACAAACAGCAGAATACAATTTCCGTTTTAGAACAGTTCAAATATTTTTGAAATCAATTGCAATAAAACGATACGTCTATAATTTTCAACGATTCTCTTAGACCCTGATTTGTGTATTGGTGTAATAAATGAATATTTCCAACAATCCAAAAATCCACCAATTTAAAAATTATTTTCACAGGCAGGACTAAACTAAGTTTACAGGCTTTGAAAAATAAAGGCGGACAATTGTTGGCACTTGAATTTAGAGATGATACGAGTAATTCGTATAAAATTGCACCTTCTGTTACGAAAAGAGAACCTAAATCAATGGTTTGTTGACTTTGAATTATTGAGTTGCCAATATTTTGCCTGTTAAATGTGACATTTCGCTTCGAAAGCGTACAACGAATCTAACGCCTGTAAAGTCTCAATCCTGGTAGTAATAAAAACATTTCGATTTTCCGCATTAACGATAGCAATTAGCGATAGTGGATGAAAGGGTGAAGATGTTGTAGCATCAAGATTTTGAAACAAAAAATATATATTCGTACTTGAGTTTGTTTTTATTTGCGTTCCCTCACTGTGCCAAGTCCAATAAATTGACCTCTTGTCTAAAATAAACCTTTTCCCCTCCAATCATTAAATTAAATCCACTAACTTTTCTTACACACTCACAACAAAACCTTTTTCTACCAAACGTCCCTCCAATTTCTAATTCACTCATTGCACTTTCTCAGTAAGCTCCCACTCGTCCGTGCTGTTGTTCCTGAGGTGAATTTGTCTCTTTTGTCCTAGAGAGTGTTGAGTATTTAGAATTCTGGTGGAAGAGGTGGAAAACCTCGCTAAACCGCCATGGTACTAGTAAACATGTAAAACATACCAAGTTTTAGCTGATGTTGATCATCTGCGAGCTGGTACGCGTACCAATTTTTTGGCCTCACTAAAATCAGAATTTGGTCTCACTAAAATCAAACCTAGTCTTGTGTTGCTAATACCATGTTTGAGTGTCTGCTCTCTCATCTGTCAACATTTACTCGAGCAAGCCATTTTATCAGAGAATTTCGTCGTGTGAACACACAAAACAATCGGGAAAAAATGGCGAACATTCCAAATACTGATGTTTGGAAAGAATTTTTCGACAACTTTTGGCATATGGAGAGATGTGTTCAATTATGTTGGAGTGAATTTGTCTCAGCGTCTGCGGGTTTTAGTGGTACCATATTTTAGCGTTTACAGGTCGCTTAAGGTTACAGATCATGTGGGAGTAGGTTAGGTATGAATGTTTATACATATGTAGGTTATGTGAGGTGATAAGAAACATAATTTAGGCAGGAACCTATTTTTGCGAGAAAGAATATAGAGTGAGGAACAAAGGAGATGACAGAAAAGGGAATTTTTTAAGAAAGGCAATGCATTTGGTCAATAACATTTTCGGAAGTCGAATCAGTTGATCGATCAGCAGACAATAGTGGTGTTGTTAGGAAATTACAACGACTAACACGAGATCAAGTCATCGAGAATTTCCAAGGACCTGGATTCTTTTTCAATTCAAGACAGTCGGCGCGCAAAGTCGTGGCATTTTTTTTCTTTGAGTTTTGTTTCGAGAGGCTTGTACGACAAAGTCCTTCCCACAGGAGAAAAAAAAAGAAGTAGCTCAGTTCGGAACAATGTGCGCGAAAAGAAAAATTTTCGCACTTTGAATATACGCAGGCATATTGTTTTTTAAACATTTTATCGTGTGCCGAATTAAAAAAAAAAAACAATTTCTCTAGTGTGTGTGGCGCGCAAAACCTGAAAAAATTGTGTGGGGGGGGGCGGGGTAAAAGGGCAAATATTGAAATTTCCTTGAACTACCCCCATTACACCTGCCGATAAACACGTAGGAACACGGAAGGCTCAAAGTGGGCCTTTGAGGCGAAAGGTTCTGCGTTATTGATTCTGGTGCGGTGCGGTTACGATCCACCATAGCTAAATCGCCGACAAGAGCTGCTCAGCGGGACAACTCCAACAACGCCAACAATAGACAGGAAATAATAATAATACTAATAGTTAAAAAACTAACAAAAAAAAGGGGGATGGTGTTAACTAATGGTGTTAATTCCGCTTAAAGACCAACTTAATATACAATATAAAGGGTTTTCCAATAGGGACTTGACAACTTTGAATTTAATATGTGAACGCACTCTTTCACTAATCATAAAACTGTTACTGTCAGTTTATTCAATAAACTCAACATTTTCATCATCCTAAAGTACACGAACGAGCAACATCTGCAAACTATAAAAATTTTCTACCGAAATTCGGAGTCAGTGACTGCAACTTTAAGAGCGTTAACTACAATTTTCGGTCGCAATTCTCGCAAAAATTTGAGTCTACATATTCGTTGTCTGATGTTGCCGTGTCAGTGAGACAACGGGTTGGCCGCAGTGTCGAAAATATCGCTGCCGTTCAGGCGTCCGTAGCAAACGATCCAAATCAGTCAATTCCACCGCCTTCTCAAGAATTGGGCATCGCTCAGACCACATTATGGCGTATTTTGCATAAGGATCTTCGTTTACACGCATACACTCAAGAATTGAAGCCGATGGACCATTTGAAGCGACTTACGTTCTCCGATTGGGTTCTGGAGAAGATGCGCCAAGATGGTGAATTTCATTGCAAAATCATCTTCAGTGACGAAGCTCATTTTTGGCTCAATAGGTTCGTCAATAAGCAAAATATGCGTTATTGGTCGGGTGAAAATCCATATGTGCTTCATGAATCACCACTTCATCCACAAAAAATAACTGTTTGGTGCGGTTTGCATACCGGCGGCGTTATTAGGCCATATTTTTTCGTCGACGATAACTATCGTCACGTTACTGTCAATGGTCATCGTTATCGCGCCATGATCACCTATTATTTTTGGCCCTAATTGGAAGATATGGACTTGGACGACATGTGGTTTCAACAGTTGTGGCATCCACAATCCACACAGCACACTATTGAAGAGTAAGTATGGTGAGCGTGTTATCTCAAGGCCAGTCGATTGGCCGCCTCGTTCGTACGATTTAACGCCGCTTGACTATTTTCTGTGGGGCTGCGTTAAGTCCTTGGTTTATGCCAACACGCCGACGACGTTGGAAGAGCTCAGAGCCAAAGTTTTATTTAAAAAAAAGTTGTCAAGTCCTTATTGGAAAACCCTATATATAGATATACATATCTACCAGTCTAGAATTTGTAAATTGATGTAGTAGATACATATATATATTTATGTGTAATATGCAACTTAAATTAAGATATATTTGCGTTGTTTTTTTTTTTTAATTTGTTGTGAAGTGTAAGGGTTAAGTGTTTTTTTGAATTTTATTCCTGTTATGAGCGGAAATAAAGGTTTTTTATATATCAATGTTGTCCAAAGTATTTTTCGAAGTGCGGACACCAGGACGACGAGGGATTTGTAATAACCGGTAAGTTATATGATTAAGAAATTTCCATTATTTTGTGGCTAGAATGAGAGTAGCCTTACAGTAGTTTTTTTTTCTATAGAATTCAAAAACTCCTGTTAGTTAATAAGTTTACATTTATGAATTCTTTATCTTTCTTTTATATAAATCTATATTATGAATTTTATGGTGATGCGAAATCGGTTTTTTAGGTTGATGGCATAAGTCTTTGAAGTGAGTGGTGTGTGGATGGGCGGACCGACCGTCCTTCGATGGGGCCGACTGTGATCGGACGTGACGTACAAACAACATGACGACATAACGGGAAATGGCGTGACTGACTTCCGCTGATTCTTTCTTTTTACAGGTGTCGACTGAGAGGATCTTCGTTCAAGGGGCTAACATTCACAGTTCTGGCAATTGGTCGCATTTAAGTGTGATAACGGTAGGTTGGCCATCCTCAGCCAACAACACCTGGCTCATTTCAGGTCATGACGAGCCCTCATCGCTGTGTGATACTGGGACATTTTATTCGGTGTAGAATATTTAGGGTTAAGTTAGCTTCAGGTTTAGTTTAATATGTTATTTAAATTTCGATAATAGGGATTAGGTTAGTGTGGGTTTAGTTAGTTTCATCGCGTTCGTCCCGGTCTTGCAGAGTGCTGATTGTACCCAATCTTGTGATCTTGCTATTTCCTTTCGTCTTATTCTATCATCTTTCTCTCCTCCTCTCCTTTAAGCCCGTCCGTTTAGTCAACGTAAAATAACGTAACTTTCTCCAGGCTATTTGTTTCTTTTGCTTTTTTTTTATGATTTCGGTACGAAATAAAAAGGTAAGCTGAGTTGAGCGTGCCACTGACGTCTACTCCTGCATCATACGCATACGCCTCCGTGGCGTACTCCACTCCTTACAATGTCTCTGGCGGCACGATAGATGTTGGTAAAAATTTTTGTACGGCGTACTTTGTATGCATTTGACGCTTTAAATTATACCGATACTTATTTTTGATGAAATAAACAAAAAAAAACATTAAAATATTGTGTCGCCTCCACTTGTTCATCAAAATGCAGTTCAATGCCATCAGCCTAATGAGAAAGAAAATGGTATATATGATTCTCGAAAAACGCCAGTGATACATCCTACATTGAAAGCCATTCCGAATGTGCAGGTGCTATTACATCAGTGTGAAAAGATAACAAGCTCATCGAAACGCCGCGGTTTTAAATGCAGCTCATAATATAAATATCAAGGGAAGCGGAGTTGATCAGTTACCCTAGGGTAGAGCCAAGCACCGTTGGAAAAGCTTCCATGCAGCCAAGAAAGACTATTTTTTCTTAATGGTCTATAGTGAAGGCAACATTGATCTATTTATCTAAAATTTTATTCCACCCTTTAGCTGACGAAACCCCAAAGTATTCTCTACATTAAAAACTCCTAGAAAGCCGGCAGTGAAGAGAACAACAAACCAGCTTTGAGAAGACTGACCCACATCTAGTGCATCAATCGTTGGGAACGTTTGTGACTGCTTACGCTCGAATGAACAGTCGCTTGGCATGACATAACATACGGTACTACAACATCTGCATATGCCTTCAACGTTTCGTACAGCACATATTGTATATATTATTATTCTTATATTCATTACAATTAAAACTAAGAAAACATTTTTTAACACACAAACACTCAGTGAATGGACTTTTTTTTTATTCTATAAGACTTAAAACTAAAACTGAAAAGCTAAAATATTTTAGCCTACTCACCCTTGCTTATGGTATCTACATATGTACATTAGACAAGCTTTTTTTTTTGTTGGTATGCATGCCTTTTCCTTACTAGAAATTGCACCCGTCTCTTCTGTTCTTTTTATATCTTTTTCTAATTTTCTTTTATTTTTTGTAATTTTTATAGTTTTTTTTTCTTAAATCTGCCCTATAAATCTATGTAAGCCATCCACAGCTAAGTAACTAATATGACCAACTTTGCTTCCTAATGAAGCTACGCTGTATTGGAGGAGTTCGACGAAGAAGCTTCCTCTCCTTCAACAAGCCACCAAAACTGTTGGTGATGCAGAGCAATACCCCTCATGTCGCGACTTTTATTTTTTCTGTTGTAGTTATGTCGCCTGTCCGCAGCTGTAAGGGTGACGTGAAATATTAGCGGCACCGCTATAAAACAGACTCTTTGTAAGGACAAAAGCATCTTTGACACTGGCTGGAGCAACATCTATACATACGAGTAATGTTTACTAAAATACCACCTTGATCCCGGATCCCACCGTGTGGCGCTCCTATTGTTCCGATTTGAGTTCCATTTTTTTTTTTTTGTTAAGTTGGTTAATCTGTTGTTGACATTCCGTCTAAATCTTAGCATCATAGCTTAACATTTGCAAAAGTCACGTAGCCAAGAATACATCTATCTCTGTGTGTGTTGACGATTTTTTACAATTTTAGAAATTGATTTAAATTTGCAGCAACGAACTTGTATTAAATTTTACGTAAAAACGGATTTCATGCAAAAAAGAGACCGTGTTGACGTCGCGAAAGAGATCATTTGCGAAGCTGAATCCGATGCCACATTCATCAAAAGGACCATTACTGGAGACGAGACGTGGGTTTATGAGTACAACACGCAATACCCAAAAAAAAATGAATCATCATGAATTTTTGCCAGAAGGCCAGACAGTAAACAAAGAGTATTATTTAGGCGTTATGAGACGTTTACGTGAAGCAATTCGCCGAAAGAGACCAGAATTGTGGGCAGAAAACTCGTGGATCTTGCACCATGATAACGCACCGTTGCACAGTGCTATCATTATTCATAATTTTTTGACGAAAAATGCAACATATACCTTCCAACAGCCACCGAATTCACCTGATTTGGCTCCCTGTGACTTCTTTCTGCTCAATCGAGTTAAAAAATCACTACGGGGAACGCGTTTCAGCAGCCGAGAGGAAGTAATGGAAAAATCGCAGGAAGCACTGATTGACATACTGAAAACTGAATATAAAAAATGTTCGAGCATTGGATCAAGCGCTGGCATAAGTGTGTTGCAGTCGACGGGGATACTTTGAAGGGGACAATATAGATTTAGATGAATAAACTTGTATTTTTAATTTTCTGAATAAATTCCGGGAACATTTGATTAAGGTGGTATGACTTGACTTAGATGGGACTACATTTCAGGCTGAACCTGGGCCGCGCCTAACAAGTCTCTTTAGCCAGTCCGGTCTTTAGGTAATTGTTGAGGTCCTCTTCTACTTGTGCACGCCACCTATGGTGAGGTCTTCCTCTACTGCGTTGTCCCTCCGGGTTAGATTCGAAGACTCTGCGAGCCGGAGCATTGGTGAAAGCATATACTTGGTTTTGCCCCGTTTACCGCTAAAGCCATTTTCGCAGCTTTCTTTTCCGTTTAAGTTAAATGGTCTATTTTATCTGACGGCGGGATGTTGGGCTTCTTCGCCGTTATGCACTCTGCAAAAGAAGTTTTTCCATATTCTCAGCACCGATCAACTATACTACTCTACTACAAGATTTCCCTCTTCATCTCTACAGGCTCATCTCTGACACATTCTTTTATCTGTTGGTACAATTTCTGTACGTTATTCCCTGTGTACAATCTCTCAATATCTTCGATCAGACGCCTCTCGTGCTCTTTTTCCTTGTTCTGGAGAAGCCGATATTCTTCCCATCTCTTCTGCTCGTATAACTCACGAGCAGATATCGTCCTTCGTTGCAACACCACTATGTAAGCTTCTTGTTTAGCAGCATGTATTTGCCGGCATTTATCATCAAACCAGGTATCTCTTGGTGGTGATAGCAAGTTGGCAGTGTTGCTAATTGATGATTCTGGTGGTATAGGAGTTGTGGAGAGTTTTTGACATACCCGTTCGGGGAAGATCCTGGCGGTCACTTACGATTGCAGATTTTCTACGTTATACATTCTCACAGTAGTTCTTCTTTATTATGGAGCTTTGGAAATCCATATTCGCACCTTGTGGTGAATGTTGGCTGCCCAGAATATTCTGACGTCCAGAATACTGGGCAATTTGATTTAGATTTGATGATCCGGAGATCATACTGTATAATGAGATGAGGAAACCGTGTGCTAGCTTTAATAATAATTCATCTCATCACATAGGCTGTCCTACCAAAGATGTCCTTCTTTCATATTCTGGCGTTCAAATCGCCTAGTACGATTTTAAAGTCATACTTCGAACATTGCTCATATGTTTTGTTGAAGAGCTCGTAGAAACATTCTTCGGTGGCGTAGTTCTTGTCTTCCGTATGGGCATGGGTGCATATTGTAGGTAATACAATAGTAGTGGACTAGTAGTGGACTAGTAGTGGACTGGCTTCCAAATCGGAAGGTGTGGTGTTCAAATCCCAACCGCGCCCGAAAGACATTCATTTTTTCATTTAACACAAATCAAGTGAGATGAGTAATCGACTGGAGGACAACTTTTACTAAGAATTTAATCTCCCATTAAATGTCGGATGCCACCCATGGAGCGAAATAACCACTGAGCCCAAACATCTTTCTTTTGTCTCTATCCCATTTTCCAAAAACTTAATACATGCTGAGGCATTATAAGTGTATTCATAAACACTTGAATGTTAAGATCTTAAAAAAAAAGTTAGGCTTATAATAGCGAATTTAGCCTTAATGCGGATTGTCGTGAGACACTCACTCACATCTTGGAAGCTCATTATTTCTTACCAAAGTCTGCCGCATATGCCAAATCCGCATCCGAATAAGCGCAGTTTCTTTTCCCTATAGCAATTACTATCACAGTTTTTCATCCTCCTTTTGTATGGCCCATCCCATCGCACTTCCTGAATGACGGTGATATATCTGTGATAGAAGTTAAGAGCAAATGATTGTTATTTGGCTGCCTATTAATGGCCCGAATATTGAAATTGCAAATCCGATGATCGATGTCCTTTAAACGTGTTATAGGGTCGTCAAAAATGAGTCCATTTTTATCCGAAGCCATTACTTGGTTCATCACATATTTTAACCTCTTCCATATAGATTTGCAAGACCTATTACGGGCAGTATAACGCTACTGGCCGGGTATGCTCTTGCTATTTTAGCCAGGTTAGCGGGGACCACCACTGGGAGGTAAGGCAAGCATTTCGCTATGAACTTGGACACTCAGCAATTTCCCTATCAATCACCATGCAGACCGCCTGCTAATATTGATAGAGCCAGATTCCATACTTTCTGGCTACATTTTGACAAGCAAGTGGCTGCCCGTGTTAGAGGATGTCATAAACAGAATGGTTTTTAGCATCTGAAAGTTTATCTTCAACTTCCAGTCGTTGAAATATCGTTTAATTTGATCGAAACCACGTTTCAAAAGTATTTGCATAACCTCAACTTTTGGACCTTACGTACGAGTATCATACTATGGCATGGTGGAGTGAACCTATCACATCGCCAATTTTCACGGTAAGAAGAGTCCCTCTAACAAATCGGTATCGAAGGCCTTCAGGCAGGCCCCAGTGCATTGGTTCTGAGTTTTGCTCCATCGGATATTGGAAACTATTTTATACGCGGCATGAATAACATCATGCCACGCCTTGAACCTGAATTGATTATCCGGAACTACAATTTTGTACTCAACCCACTTAAGAGGACCGTAGTGATCACTTTTTCACAAACCTTACTGATATTTGGAAGCTGACTGATCGGCCGGAGATTCACCGGTTTGGAAGTGTCTTTATCCCTTTTTCGAATGGGATGCACCACCGCTGTCTTCTAATGTGTTGGATAATGGACATTATTCATTTCATCATTATACAGGGTGTTATAAATGTCCACCGCCTCTAGTGGGAGAAGCGAAATGTTCGGTATTCCATCGGTTCCAATTGAATTCAGGCTTCCGTTTCACGATGTACAATGAACCATTAGGACATTTTTCAGCAAAAACACTTTAGTTTAAAACAGCATCTACTAAACGTCCTCTGAGCTAAAATCTAAATCCGGTGTGAATACTCTCTAGTTCCCAATTCACAAGGTTCGAAGGTAGACTTCGCCTGACATTCGTAGACATTGTCTGGAACTGCTATGATTACTTAGTCCCTAGGATGCAGGCAGACGTTTTCTTACCACCTTAACATTTTGGCTACAAATGATATAATCGATCGTTAGATTATCGGGATAGAAATACCCAAAAAATATAATTAATTGTCGACGCGACATTACGAAGTAGATCAAGAGTCCGTCCCTGTCACTGTATTTTAAACTTTTTGTGCTCGGTGATAGGGAACTTACGATTTTTTGCTGACTACGAGCGGCGGGAGAGTGAAACACACTTACGCAGTCAGAAAATTTCACTTCCGAAAGTTCATAACTGCTTTCCACTGTTGGCTGAAATATTTTTATATTTTTCATTTATTAGATATTCGTATCTTGGAATATTCACTCTCTTCTTTATGCTAAAGCTATGTTGTTGCACCGAGTTATTTTTGGGAGCTTAAAGTAAAATAGTGTGAAATCTTTATGCTCAAATGAAATACTGGAGTTGACTCTTGCGTTTGCCAATTTATCAAAATGGAAACTAAGTCCACTTGAACATTTCCGACATACTACTGGCCCTTACAATTATCTTTGAAGCTATTTAGCTTATTTGAGAATCGCTTCTGATTCCATGAAATTTTCTAAAAATAGCTCAATTTGCAATTAAGTAAACAGGCCAATGCTGTCGTTAGGCACAAAGAAACTGCAAAGTGGTAAAATCTAAGACAAATAAACAGCACAGACTTCTGAAGACTACCGTTCGTAACACCGAGAACGTTCAAATTTGTATACAATTTTCAAATTCATAGATACAAGTACACATTACCACTGCAACCTTGATGAGTGTTCTTACCAACTACCTACGTAGCTGCGGAAATTTGCATTGTTCTATATTAAGCTCTCTTCACGGAGACTGGCCCAGGTCTCCAATGTTTACTAATCAAAAATTCAAGAAATTCTAAGATATCTTCCAAATGTGTCTTGTGCTCGAGCTCGTATTCGTATTTGTGCATCCTCAGTTTTGGATAATTGTGCTTGGCTCAATGGCATCCTTGGCTACCTCTAACGTCGATTTGTTTGCCGTCAATCCATAGAATTTGTTCATTCTTAACATCAAAACACTTTCGCATGTTTACAATCAATAGTGTTATTGATTGACCCATCAATAGATGCCGGAGGCAGCAGCGGCGGCATGCACATTTCATGGCCTAAGGTGTCAATTTTCGAATGCATGGTCTGTACTAGTACTTCCGTCTATGGTGTTTTGGCAATAATGGAATTTAATTAATCGTTTTGCACATGCTAACATTCATTATTTGAGCGCCTATGCGAATATATGCGAAACAAAACGAAAATATACTTGACAAGACGCCTCTGACGGCGTGGGAATTGATTTATGTGACATTGAAGGAGAGTACTTGCCTTTAAGTTAACGAGCGCATGTATAGTGGTATCTACAATAGATACTCTTTTTTCTTATGTCTTTGTCTTCATTTTTCATATTTATTATTGCTGGCCGTATCAACAGCAGTAGTTGCGAATTGTTTATATTAGTAATTTTGCAACTCATAATTTTATTGCTGATGTCCAGTTTCCAATGCTGACCATAACCTAACACGCTTAAGACCTATACAACATGTAACGCCTTTCTGATGTCCAATTGCGTTGTCGATGTCGTCTTTTGTGTCTTGTCGAACTTTCAATTTTAAAACATTTTCAATCTGGATTCCGAAATCAATGAACTCTGCCGACTCAGACTGTAACTTACGCTGTTCATACTGACAATCAGCAGCGACATAAATACGAGTATCTCCAACATAATTGAGTTGAATGAGCAAAGGCTCCTCCGCTTTTTTTTTCTTTTTTTGAAAGTGTGGGCCTTGCCTGTTAAGCCTCACAGTAAGAGGATCTTTATTCGGCGTTAATCTTTAATTTTGTGATGTGGCTTCAAAGGAGAGAAAAAAAAATTGTAAGCCCACTTCTTGGAAATCAAAGAATAACTCAGAGTGGACAAAAATACACTTAAGGAAGTATAAAGATACTTTGACCATAACAAGGGATGGTTGTTTTGTTTGTTTCCCGAAGGCAGCGCAAGCAAAAACGATTAATCAGGCCTAAAGTATGGATCTTATATTTTGCTTAATATTATCTTTAATTTTCATTTATACAAATGCTGTTGAATGAGGCGGACAGCTTCTCTATTGTATTGGTTCTTTAAGTGTGTATCTAAGTCAGGCAGAAACTGGTCTAATTAAAATTTAACGTCTTCGCTTGAACTGTTGAAGCGCCAAAGCATGTCATATAGTTACATCCTGTGCGGTGATTGGATTGGATATAATTGTTCAAAAGGTCAATAGACCTGAACATGGATGTAAATAACCTTTTCAAAAGACATTGATTACGAAAATTGTTATCAGTGAACATCAGCGACATACAATGCGACAGAAGCGTCGAACACACAGTCTGTATCCAGTAACTTCAACTCTCCTTTACATGTGGTAATCTCTGTAGATTCCTACATATGTGGAGAGTTCCTGGAAGTAGCTAACAAATGGTAAATAGTGGGGCAACAACGATGGAACGGTGGATACTTTATAACAACTTTTCGGCCTTATTTGAATAAAAGACAAATACAAATAAAGATCGATAAGTAGAGTAAAGCCTTTTATCCACAGGGTTGAGACTTGGACTAGTTCCCTTATATGAGGGTTGCACAATAGTATAAATGCCCTTCCTTAAAGAAAATTAGTACGTTTAGCTTTCAACTGGATCTAGCATGACAGCTAAGATTGATCTTATGAATGGTAACCCTCTGTAACCGCTAAATTGAAATCAAAACAGACGAGAAAACGATATTTATTTGAGGAAGATATATGTTATCACAAACCTTTTTAGAGAATCTAAAGCCTACCAAGGACATATGTTATAGCAAAAGCTTTATAATATAGCAACACCAACCACCAATGAAAATGGAACTACCACTGTTTCATTAGGGAACATTGGGCTACGAGCTACCATTACCATTGCCATTAAAAGATTTTATTCAAGAGCCAAACACATGACATTTTGCTATTATTTTTACGTAGGTTTCTACTTAAAGTTGTATCATAAAGTCTGGCGTTTTTAATGTTACACATGCTAAAAACGTTTTGACATACGAGTGCTATTTTCATTTTTTACGGACTTGGAAAATTCATCTCAGCCAAACACACTAGAGTGTGTTGATCAGCATGTTTCAGCTTTTGGTGGTGAAGTACTACCCGGATCACCACATTTTTCTGATTTTTCTAATTCAATCGTGGTCGTCGTTCGCTCCAGGACGAATTGAAGGTCATCCAAAATTGGTTGCTGTGCCAGAAAACATCGGTACAGTGCGAGAATTGCGTAGGCAAGCTTATGATGTAACCTATTGCGAAATTGAGGCATCCATATATTTAATACGTATAGGCAATTTGGCCGTCAAAAACAATTCTTCGCGATGGATACCGCATAATTTGATAATCGTTCAAAAAAAGGATCGTGTCAATTGGTCCAAAATGATAAATGGCGAATCATAGATCTATGCATATGAGTCCGAAACTAAACAGCATTCGACTGTATGGGTCTTTCAAGACGAGCCAAATTGAATAAAAGTTGTTCGCTGACGAAGCACTTCGAAGCAAATTGTCGCCTGTTTCTTCGGACAAACCGGACATGTCGTAGAGTAACATAGAACGCCAGTGTCTTCTTTCTTGCAGAAAAACTGCATATATAGTACATATGCTTTTTGTACTAAGCAAAATGAAGTTTCTGATTTTTGTATTCCAAATTTTTCATTTAATGTAACATGTAATGATTCATATGCGGCGGGCTGTGTCGGAGTGTTCTTTAAAAACGGTATATCTGGCATACAAATTAAAAAATATAATTTAATAAGTTCTGACATAATCACTTTAAGCTGCGTTATTTCTAGTTCTTACTATTGCTTTATTTGTGTTTACAGAACTTCTGGAAGAGTTTCACGAGTTTCTGGAGCTTCAAACTTGTGAAAATATTATTCTAATTGGTGATTTTACCATTAATAAATTGTCTCACTCAATTGATGCTGATAATTTCTTAACGACGCTATCTGCGTTCGGTTTCAATTCTCTGCTGACTCAACCTACCCGTTTTAATTCGTGCTTAGACCACATATTTGTTAGGGTTCATCGCAATAATAAAACCGTGTTTAAAACTACATCATTTGATCTCCAAATAACAGACCATTATTTAACATGTATTCAATTCATAAATACTAATGTTCCTCGAGCTGAATCAACTGTGCCCAAAATTGTTGACAAAATAAATTACAATATTCTAAGAACTACTCGTAGTTTGAATTTTGAATTTTGGGATGATGATTTTTCCACGTCTGATCCGTTGTCTGCCTTTGACATTTTCTTAAATAAGTTAAAGTATCATATTTCGAATAGCAAACAAATTATAAGATACAGAAATAGCAAAAATAGCTGTATTAAGCCTTGGATGACGTCCACACTTCTGAAAAAAGTTAGGAAGAAAGATAAACTTGGTATTCTAGTTGAAAAACATCCGTATAATTCCAGACTCAAACAAAATTATAAAAAAACTAAATAATGAACTTCAGATTGATATCTCTTTTCACAGAGATACTTATTATCGTAGAAAGATAAGATCAAGTCTTGGCAATCCCAAAAAAGAATGGCGGGTTGTTGATGAAATACTTAATAGGAAAACTCCGGAAACGGAAATAGTTTTGAACGTGAACAACTTAACTATCTCTAATCCTCTGGATATTGCAAATTCTTTTAATGAATTCTTTTGTAATATCAGTTCTTCTCAGAACTTAAGCAATATTAATTTTCATCACAGGAGTTATTCTATTGATCTGGAAAATCAATCTGAGAGTTTTTTTTGCGATCCATTCAGTCCCTTTGAGATATATAAATTAATTTGCTCTCTTAAAACATCTAAGGTTTCGTCTTATGACACGATCACAAGTTGTTTGCTAGAGAATATTTCATTTCATATTTCTGAAGTCTTATGTCATATCTTTAATAGAAGTATATATATGGGAATCTTCCCTCATGCATTAAAAATGGCAGTAGTATTACCTCTTCATAAAAAGAACGATAAGACATTGTTGAATAATTATCGACCTATATCCCTGCTATCTGTATTTTCCAAAATTTTTGTAAGAGGTATTAAGTCAATTATTGCCAATGTGGATTCAGAAGTGGAATGTCTACTGAAGCTGCTTTATTAAAATTAACTGGAGAGTTATACTAAAGTTTTAATTCTTCTGAGATTCCGGCGTCTCTGTTTATAGATATCACTAAAGCTTTTGGCATGGTGGATCATTCAATATTATTAGAAAAACTTTTTCATTCTGGTTTTAGAGGTACTATACATAGCTGGTTTTCTTCATATTTGGATAATCGGCAGCAAATGGTGAGATTAAACAATACTTACAGCTCTCTAAAAAATATTTCCTTTTTTTTTATTCACATGTATGTAAATATCTTGCATGTTTGCATGTATTAATCGTTTAGCTGCGAATGTGAATCATATTCTTATGCACTTACGATTCACTGAGCTGGATGTTGAGGCATTAAAATCTGATATTGTTGGTGAGGGTTTTGGGGATTTCCTTGATGATAATAGTTGGGTACCAATTATGGGTGTATAACAGGACACATTACATGGTACTTCCCCACCTACAGGGGAAGGCTGTGGTGGAGGATGAAACTGTTGGTGAGGCTGACCTGGTGAAGGAGTAGTCGATGGTGGTGTTTGGGTTAAAAACTGAATAGATTGTGTAGATGGCTCATGAAACATCCTCATCATTGGCTGGTATGGTTGGGACGAAAAATGAGGTTGATGTGTTGTTTGTTGATAATGGATAAATTGCTGCAGTGGTGCCGCTGTTAATAAAGGCTGCCCGGTAGCAGCAGCAGCTGAGACGTGCATTTGTGAAGTTGATACAGGACCTCTTCGTAATCTCTGTTGTTGAATAGCACTGGGGTGTGAATGTTGCTGAGTTTGCATCAAATAGAAAGAAGCTTGACTATTTGCTAAATTTGATCCAGTAGAATATATTCCGCCAATTGATTGAACAGGTGTTTGTGGAGTATGTGGTCGCGAAGGATTTGGTGTACTAGGACTTCGTAGAGTAAAAGGTTTGGCTGATGGATTAAGTACATGTGTCTTCTTCGTTGTGGTATTTTTAGGTAATGACTTATCCACCGGCTGTAATTTATTGGTATTGTTATTATTTTGAGACAAAGCTGTTCCTTGGTCGCTGATGTTGATCCCAGGAGATATTACGGGTGAGGTTTGCTTTGTGCTTTGTTGTGAATGATTCTGGTAAACAGATTTATCTTGCAGCTGGGAAGTATGGTTAAACTGAGAAGATTTTTGAGTGTGCGAAATATTAGAACCGTCGCTCTGCTTTATATTTGGGTGATGAATTTGACCAGGTTGTACATTTTGTGAATGGATGGATGTAGAGTTATGTGACGAAGAGTGCTGAATATTTTGAGACTGCGAAGGTGATAATGATTGGTGAACAGTAATGTTGTTGTTTTTGTTTATTTGTATGGGTATTTGATGTACAGACGATTGGCCATTCATTCCAGACAAATGAAAATCTTGCTGGAATTTCCTTAGATCCTGAATTTGATCTTCACGACCACGAATTGGCCTTTGCGGTAGAGGTCCCTGAGATCCAACTTGTATATTCGCTGATGTTTGTCCCATATGATTTGTATTAAGGGGTGGTGAATTGTGGGTTTCCTGAATATTTGTTGGTACAATCACACAGTTTTGGTTATGGCTAGGAAGTATAGATTTGGAGACGGCGATAATTATTAGTTGGTTGTTTGTTGCAATTTTTGTTTGTTGGTTTGTATAATTTAGTTTTCCTTTTTCTTTTCTGATTCAGTGGGCTAAATTTTGTATCGTTGGTGTGAGTTAGTGAGTTTTTGTTGGTTTGGTGAGTTTCAGAGTCAGTTTTCGAATTTAATAAAAACAAGAGTCGTTGCTTTTTGGCGGTTTGTGTAAAATTGCTTATGTGTCATTTCGGCCAACGCATATTTTTCGTAACGATTCCAATTCAAGTCGTCGTAATCGTATTTTGAACATTGCTTCTATAAATCCATGACAATTTGTAACAATCTCATCTCGTATCATTCCATCGCGGAAGAGATTTGCTAATGCAGCGATATCATCGCAAGCGAGAATCGCTGATTTGTGCGTTATGAAGAGAGCTAGAGCTGCACGAAATACTATTTTATAGCCCTCGGCGAAGATGCAATCCCATATTCGTAGAACTGTTTCCACGGGCAGTACTTCAGCAAATATACAAATAAACCACTTACTGGCTATCACAGCATACGGCAGACCTACATTTTCTATATGCCTATTCACTTCGGGTACCCGGCGGATTATCAATTCCTTAAATAGCGCTAAGTCTCTTAAAAGATTCGCCATATTTATTGTATGATACTGAGGTACAACACCCTCCGCAATCATTTTGAGTAGCCAAAAGGATAGCTCTTCATCGTCAGTGAGTATAACTAAGAGACCTGCAATGTAGTTCAGTCCTTGACAGTAGCCAATTTCACGATTATGATGGGCATACGCTATCAGAATGTTATAGAGTTTTTCTTTCTTTGTATCAAAGAAGATATTGTCTGGAAATGTACGAGGTAGATCGATTTTAATGGACTCACTAATTTCTTTGTCATAGCGTACGTTCAATAGATTCCGATACAACTCTGGTGATCGTTCGCGAAGTTTCGATGCGCCGGATATTTTCATCCAAACATTTGGACGGTAGGACGGTGGTATCCCTTTTCGAATGAAACGTTTCAACGTCGAATTGATGTTGGTGAGGTCTGTATTCTTCTGGAATAGTGTCTCCCATCGCATGCGTCTTTTAGTTAAAGTCTTCAGGTAACTTGACATGAATTTCTCGTACATTTTGTAGTCGAAGTTGTCACCACGTTTAAAACCATATTCGTCAATATCACTAAACTGTGAACTTACCGCTGCCATAGGAAGGAAGTTCTAGAAATTCGCCTCGCGACTCCAATTGTCGATTTATCGTCGACTGAATTTGAATCTTCTTTTTTTTCGAAAATAACTCTTCTCTTGCAAAGAACGCACACAACACGCACCAGCCTACCACAGGAGGATATACAGACAGAGAGCCAGACAAACGAGAATTTTGGAGGCGGATTCGGTTTGGATTCACATTCAGATTCGAATTTTGCGGATATTAAAAACTCACACCGATGATTCGCTTCTCGGATCCGTTTTTAGGACGTGACTACGATTTTCTGTTCGGGAAGAGGAATTAGGTCAACTTAGTCGATTTGGGCTAGAGATAGAGATTTAGTGCGACATTTTGTTGCAATCAAAAACGTTCTTCTTTGGAAAATCGTAATGAGGTACGCGACGTTTTCTCGTGACACTGTTGTTGGTGGCGGTCCGCGGTGATAAGCGCGACAATTTTCGTACGAGATACTGAGCTGGCGCACAACAGCAGCAGAAAACACCTGCACGATTTTTTCTCGACTCTCATTTCAGTTTTTTCTTCTTTATTTTTTTGTGCTCTTCCGTCTTTCATTTTTAGTTTTTCCTTTTTGGTAAGTAGGTTCTTTGGATTTTGTGATTATGGTGGTCGTGATGGGGAACATGGGGACCGGTGTTCCACAAGGATCAGTTCTAGGTCTCATTTTGTTCCAGATTTATGTAAATTCCTTGTTTTCTCTATCATTCAAAGGTAAAATAACTGCATTTGCTGATGATACAGCTATTTCATACTCATGCAAAAGTCTATTAAATGTAATTCTGGAAGTAAATCATGATCTTGATTTACTGAGAAAATGGTTTGCAGTTCATAAGCTCATTATCAGTGATAAAACAAAATTCATGATATTTAATACTAATAATATATGTTTTGACGATTTCTGTTATCGAATATTGATGACGATTATCCTTCATTTGACTATAAAGGCTCTTGTTGTAGTAACTGCTTCAAGATAGAATGTGTTGAAAGCTTTAAATACCTGGGCATAATCTTGGATAATAAGCTCAATTGGGACAAACATACACATAATCTAAGACAATATCTTAACAGAGTAGTAAAACAACTGTATCATCTTGGTCTTTATTGCCCTCATTCAACTCTAAAACTGGTGTACAATGGTTTACTAAAATCAAAATTGGAATATAGTATCACCTGTTGGGGCGGTGCTTACTTTACAAAAACCGAGCCTTTGTTGACTAAGCAAAAATATACAATTAGAATTTTATATAAGGTAAACCGCAGAACTCCAAGTCTTAATCTATTCAGCAACCTTAAAACTCTTCCGTTAAGGCATCTGTATTGTTATAAAGTACTAAAAATATTTTTTCAAAATTCGGGTTTTTACACAGTTCGAAACACTGATAATTATAATTTACGAGTTAACTCCAGGAATTTTGTTTTAGTACCACCAGTTCATAAAGTCAACTTTGGACGCTTTTATCTTGTTTCAGCACCCCGTCTGTTCAATCTACTTCCAGATTCCCTAAGATGTGAGAGAGCGAAAAATGTATTTATGAATGGTATTATGAAATGGCTCTTGTCTTTTGACTATTCTTATATTAATAAATTGTTCATTAATGAATTTTGTTCTTTTAATGCTTAATAATAGATTAATATTACTTGCACACTGAATTCTCCCCTCAACAACAATAATTTCATTTGTTATGAATTTTTACCTTCTGTTGTGATAAACAGTACATTCACCACTTACCACTTAGGCAACAGAATGTACTTAACTATTTCTTTTTTCTCAATTACTGAATTATTGTAATTTATAAAACTCAATATTTTGTATTGTAAACGAAATTGGAAAATTGAAATAAAGTTTATTAAAAAAAAAAAAAAAAACACATCAAAAGATTAAACGGCATCCTTAATGGCTTCATCTGCAAACTACAAACGATGACGGATAGCAGCTCCGGCGGGTTGTACGCATCAGACTATTTTCAATGCCAATAAAAGTCAGTTCCAAGCAACTTGTTTTTTGGTTTTTTACGAAGTGGGTGTAGTTCTGCAGCCCACCTTGGGATAGTTCAAAACATTTAGACAGGGTTCTGTTAAGGAACATTTTTCTGTCTAATCCAGCATTTAAAATATTTTTTTTAAAAAAATTGTCTCTGAGATTCCTGCTATTCGGCAATATCGTGGCTTCTCATCTTATTGTATTAAAATTTCAATATACCTGAATACATCTAATAAAACTTTTCAGCTGATAGTCTCTTCAATTTATCAATATACTTGTTAGTAGATTAGGTACAGTACAATAGATTTCTTGTTCTATTTACTAAGAAGGGAATTTACACAAACTGATTATATTGAAGATCCAATAAGACATAGGTACCCAAATTTTATAACATAGTAATATCTATTCCGTCACTTGCTTTATACCCTGCAAATATGTTCAACATTAGCTGGGAATTGGCATGCATAACCCACATTCTCTTGGAATCACAGCTTTTAACGAGTTGAGCTACAATACCAGATAATGGGGAAAGTACTCAGAAATTAACGCAACGACAAATTTCGTTTCATACGTCAAATCGGCAGCTATCTTCGTCACAAAAGTGAAGTTATATACTGAAAGTGGTTTGGAAATAATAATTCAAGTTTTTCTCCCGAACTGCTATTCATAAAGTGATGTACTCGTAAATGCCGTAGACTATCAAGGCCACAGATGCATTTTCTTACCTCATTGGGTGGCTCCTGGGTATCATATGGGTTTGTGTTCGCAACACCTAAAGCCTGTGACATAAAAGTGAAAATTAGTACTATATTCTCAAGGTGGCAAACCTTGGGTCTAAACCCATATTGAGAAAAGAGACGTTTATTGCTTTCTAGTTTTTGCTCTTTTTGTGATTATTCATATTCCACTTAGTCCTGTCATCACCTACTGAATAGATAGGTTTCAGTGAACTTACAATGAGCTGTATCGAACTTGTTGGTATTGATTCACAAAGCTGCAAAAACCTAGCTCCTGATAAGATTGATTTGAATGTTGACCACTTAGCTAGACATGACAAGGATAATGAGTGGCCTTGACGATTGTTCTAACAGTCACCAAACAAAAAATATCTAAGAATGCAAATATTTTCGGCTTTAGCCAATCGATCTCTCCAATGATTTAATCAATTTTTCATTCATTTCTTTATTGGTTACATACAATCGACTGACCCATTTCTTGAGATAACACGCTCACTATACTTACTCTTCAATAAATCGATTGTAGCGTGTGCTGTGTGGCTTGTGGCATCATCCTGTTGAAACTACATGTCGCCCAAGTCCATATCTTCCAATGCGGGGCAAAAATAATCGGTGATCATGGCGCAATAACGCTGTCCATTCACAGTAACGTGACGATCGTTATCGTCGAGGAAAAAATATGGCCCAATAACGGCGCCGGTATGCAAACCGCACCAAACAGTTATTTTTTGTGGATGAAGTGGTGAATCACATATGGATTTTCACCCGGCCAATAACCCATTGAGCCAAAAATGAGCTTCGTCACTGAAGATGATTTTGCGATAAAATTCATCATCTTGGCGCATCTTCTCCAGAACCCAATCGGAGAACGTAAGTCGCTTCAAATGGTCCATCGGCTTCAATTCTTGAGGCAGCTTGATCTTGTATGCGTGTAAACGAAGATCCTTATGCAAAATACGCCATAATGTCTGAGCGATGCCCAATTCTTGAGAAGGCGGTGGAATTAACTGATTTGGATCGTTTGCTACGGACGCCTGAACGGCAGCGATATTTTCGACACTTCGGCCAACCCGTTGTCGCACTGACACGGCAACATCCGACAGCGAATATGTAGACTCAAATTTTTGCACTAAACTTGTTATTGCCTGTCTACTAGGGCGAGAATTACGACCGAAAATTGTAGTTAACGCTCTTAAAGTTGCAGTCACCGACTCCGAATTTCGGTAGAAAATTTTTATAATTTGCAGACGTTGCTCGTTCGTGTACTTTAAGATGATGAAAATGTTGAGTTTATTGAATAAACTGACAGTGACAGTTTGATGATTAGTGAAAGAGTGCGTTCACAAATTAAATTCAAAATTGTCATGTTCCTATTGGAAAACCCTTTAGTACAAATGTCAAATGTTTAGCGAAATTGTGATCAGAATAGTGGAAGATTGATCAAGATGGAAGGAAAAAAGAAAAAGAAAGGTAGTGATATAGAGGCAATAGAATTATATGAGAGGGAAAGAAGAAGAGAAATATGATAGAATTGCGTTTTTGAAATGTAAAGTATTAGAGGTAATACGGATTAGTTGAGGCAGAGAATTCTATAGATGTACAGCGTGACGTACACCATAGGCGGGGTAAATCGCACGAAAGATAATTTTAGGAAGAGATATCACAGGCAATGCTTATAAACAATTCTATGTAAGAATATATGATTCCTTAAACCTAAAAGCTCTTTGCGAGTCCAACCAAGTGGCCTATGAGAATAGAATACTTATATGAAAGCCATGAATGTAGCGTACCGCATAATTCAATGCAACCTGAAGTTTTCCTTGAGATACATGACCAAGTGAACTGTAGACTACATCCGAATATGTTACAAGAGCTAGAACTAAAGCTACAACAAGCTTACGACGTGTTTCCATGGGGTATAATATGCACATGCCCACAGCTTACGCAAAAACTCCACTATCAAAAACACCACGCTCTGTCTCCACTAATCATTAAATCATTCATTAAACCTAAACCAGCGAATGTGACAAAATGTAATATCTATTATACTCGTATTTTATATATTCACCTGTCGTCGACAGATGCAAAGCAGATGATTATGAGGAGCAAACGATCAGCGAATAAAAGCTTAATACTTTGCTGTTTGGTGATGGTAATAGATTATTTTTAAATGACTATTTCACTAAATATACTGGGAACTTGTTCATGGCAACAAAAAAAAAAAGTTAAATTAGAAGTACAAACTCATATAGGTTAGCAAATCGAATATTTTGTTGAAAAAAGTTGAAAATCGTAAAGTTGTTGTTATAGAATCTTTTAATGATCTGAAAAAAATTTAATAATTAATCAAATGCTTGAAAATGTATGCATTAACAGCGACTTTACCATTAAAACCATAAGAAATTTGAATGATACGAGTAGTATTCTCTTTTCAAGTAAAAACGATGGAAAACCTGTAGAAGAAGCTTCTTAGAGGGACAAAGTTTTGATTTGGTGATATATAATCTGCCTGATTTTATTAACTTACCTGATATGATATTTGTGTCCGAAATATGGATTTATTTTTTCGAAAGGAGGACTATAAAACTCCTAACTACGATTTCTATCCTTGTTCTAATGGTACTTATTCAGCGGGGGGAGTAGGAGTCTTCGTGGAAGACTTGTATGAATGTATTGTCGATTCTATTAGCTTCGAAAGTGCGGATGTCTTAAAAGTCACCGGTTTTTTTTTTTATAATTTACGCGTGCCTAAGAGGTTGATACCCTTTTACTGTTGCCAGGGTATTTTTGTAGTGGTTGGAAACTCAGGTGTATTTGGTTTCGATATTCGCTCTCCAGGGGGTGGGAGTCCGGATAGGACGGAGAGTTTTTTCTTCACTCAGAGTGATTCAAAGGTTATAATTCACACTATTTTTTGTGCTTGAAACTCCACAACAGCCAAATCTACGTGTCAGTATTATGCCTTCACACGCAGAATTTTTTTTGTCTGAGTTCCAATTACACAAATGAGAAAACTTGGAAAACTTGTCAATGGGTAGGATTCGAACCTTGACCCTCCGAGTAAGAAGCAGTTGCTAGTGCCACGGCCACCCCTATTTATAATGTATTTGTTTTATTTGTAATGTAAGTTTTAACGTAGTATGTGTGTACAGACTTCAGAATATGCCACTGCAATTGTTTCTTGACGAATTTTCAGCCCTTTTAAGCAACGAAGAATCAGCTAACGCTATCATAATTGGGAACATTAACATCGATATTAGAAGCTCTAATGCTGTAGTAGACACATACGAATCCATATTGCACTTGTATCGACCATGTATTTGGTCGTTTTCTTAAGATTGAAGCGAACCAATGTGAGGGCCTAAATCTCAATGTCCAAATTACTGGCCAGTATATACAAGATTAATCTTAACTAGCTTAAAAAATAACAAAATTCTGAATTGCAATACTCGTACAAAAATTAACTAATGCTTATTAAATAAAAAACTTTTGAGAGAAAACTGGAATGAGGCAAACGAGTATGCGGAAGAGAATGATTCCTTGGCCTATTCATTCTTTTTGAAAATTTTACAAACCCACATGAATAACTCTAGCGTACTCATTGAGCAAACAAAATCGATAGTTAAAATTAAACCAACGGTGAACAATAGACTTCTCAAACTAATTAAAATTAAATATAAGTTTCATAGTAAAACTTGCAAATACCCACTTAATCTACAATAGCCTTTAAAAGTCGCTACACTCATCTGAGCCGAAAATTTAAGAAGGAAATATATGTTTGTCGTGACAATTACTTCAAAAACAGATTAAGAAATTCACTAGGAAACCACAACAAATAATGTCAATTACATAATTAATCGAAAATCAAAAAACTGCAGTGTTATCGTTACTGAACCCATAGTTGTTGCAAATGTGAGGAAGACCGAAAAAAGTTCAAACGAGCCAGAAATGACTGTAACGCCTTTCTTAAGCGTGTGAAATTCCTATACGACCAAAAAGGCAGTAAAAATTGTTGGTCGTTCGTCAAAAACATTAGAAATTCCGCCTCATCCTCCATCCCAACGCTCATTTACAATGACATTCCAGCTGTCAGCTCTTTGGATAAGGCCAATCTGCTTGCTGCACACTTTGCGGCCAGCTCAACACTCCCAGATTGTTCTTTGTCTCCGCCTACACTTGAGTGCGTCGAATCTTCAATGGGACGAATCTACTTTCGCACTCGTGTAGTAGCAAGAGTACTTAAAGATCTCAACATACATAAATCCGCTGGTCCAGATGGTATATCTCCCCTTCTTCTGAAGAGGTGTTCTTCCTCGCTGGCAAAACCACTCAGTAAGCTTTTTCATCAATCATACTCTTTCGGACTCTTCCCGAGCAGATGGAAAACAGCGTTTGTCCAGCCCGACCCTAAAAAAAGCGAATCATCTTATCACTCCCCCTACAGACCCATTGCACTTACGTCCCTTCTTTCCAAGGTCATGGAAACGCTGATAAACCGTCAGCTCATGAAATATCGCGAAACACGAAAACTTTTCAATGACCGGCAATATGGTTTTCGTAGCAATAGGTCCGCTGGTGATTTGATGGCATGTCTTACTGAAAAGTGGAACCAAAGCGTACATCAATCTGTCGAAAGCAAGATAGTTGCACTTGATATTTCTAAGGCATTTGACAGAGTTTGGCATCAGGCTCTTTTGTCGAAAATGCGTGCATTTGGGATCGACGTCTCTCTTCTTCAATGGATTAGAAATTACCTTTCGGAACGTTCAATTCAAGTTGTCTTGGACGGTTTCAAGTCTAATATTCACAAAATAAATGCTGGTGTGCCCCAGGGCTCTGTTCTGTCTCCGACACTCTTTTTAATTTTCATTAATGATCTCTTGTCTGCTACTTATAATCCAATATATTCCTTTGCTGATGACAGTACTCTCTGCTTTTCATATTCGTTTCCGGACTCACGGCCCTGCTCTTCGGTTGTAGAAGGAAAACGGCAGCGTATGCTAAGCTTATTAAATTCCGATATCAACAGCATAACCAATTGCGGAACTATCAACAGAGTGGAATTTAATGCTTCCAAAACACAATGCTGTCTGCTGTCCTTAAAGCGAAATTTAAACACCCAGCCATTATCTATGAATCGCACTTGCATCGTCGAAACCGAAAAACTTTCCATTCTCGGTATGTGTGTCAATGACAACTTATGTTGGAATGACCACATATTTGATATCGCCAAAAATGCTGCGAAATGTCTAGGTTTCCTCAAGCGATGTAAGAAATATTTTACCCCCTCTGATCTGACCTCAATATATAAGGCATTCATCCGCCCAAAATTGGAGTACAATGCCCACATCTGGTCAGGTGCTTCTAAAACATCTCTGCACCTGCTAGATAGGATTCAAAACCGTGCGATAAAACTTATTGACGATACTAATATCAGTCAATCAATGGACACGCTCGAACACCGACGTAAAGTCTCCTGTCTCACTTTGTTTTATCGCTATTTCCACCACCAGTGCCCCACTGAAATCGTCAGTAGCATTCTGCCCATTCAAACTTTTAACCGTAACACCCGTCTCGCTATGAATGCTCATCTCATCAGTATACCCTCAAGTCCATTTTCGGACGTACTCTAAAATATCGTGATTCGTTCCTAAGCCGTACAACTCGCTTATGGAATGCCCTGCCGATCTCTGTCTTTCTTGGTCGTTATAACTTGCAAACATTTAAAAGCAATGTACATCGGTACCTTTCTTTTTTTCGTCCCTAAATTTCCTTTGCCCGCGCTGTGAACAATCACCTTAAGGGTACAAAACCCCTTGAGCGCGCGCTCATTATAAAAAAAAAAATAAAAAATGAGATCAACGAATACAACACTCAGACTGCACTGCTTCTAGCAACAATTTTATCGGGGTTTGAACTATTACAAACCATATATTCCCTCAAAAGCTCAAATTTTTGTAGTGATGATGGAATTTCTAATTCCGCCTTAAAAAGATTCGCTTTGAATGTGGTTGATATTTTGGCCCACCTTTTTATTTTGAGGATTTTTACCGGAAGCTTCTTTGAATTATTAAAATGAGCCATTTCTTTTTTCAAAAGGGTAACAAAAAAGATAAAACAAACTAAAGGGCTATAGTACGATAGATTATCGTAGGTACTCTCCCCAACTAAAGACCTTTTTCCTTACTCTCAGCCATATTCAACATTTTTGAAGAAACTATTAAGCACAGAATTCAAAAATTTCTCACTAACATACACTTTTATGAAAATCAATTTGGTTTCACAGAAAACCACTTCTCAGAAGGCGCTCTTTTGGACTTATCTACAAGGGACTTGATGATAAAAAATCCAGCGCAGAACTTACTGTAGACATAACCAAAGCATTTGACACATATTTGCACAAATATGTCATAAGGAAAATGAGCTTTTCGTCTCGTACACCTAGCAACTTAGTGTGGTTTAATAACCTAAAAGTTATTATAAAGTTCTAAAGACGTTCTCAATTAGAAGTGGTTACTTACAGAGTCCTTCTAATGATACCCATAATTTTCGTAGCAGTTCTTATATTATGCTTATGAACCTTTTACATACGTTCCGAAAACATTCGTATCATTAGAATGTTAAAGTATTTTTGCATAAAGTAAGCATGTGGCTTCTGCATGATTGATCCATAATGAAATCGAAATTTATTTGCACTTTATAACCTAAACATATTTACATCTGTATACTTTCACCAAACCAATGCTTCTATTTCTCGCCTTCACATTTTTGTGTTTCACAATTTTATATATCGCCAACTAATGAAGCAAGAACTGAATTGTAATATTTATTTTTATTGTACTCGTACCTTCATATCTTTGTTCACCCCACACTGAAATACTGTAAATAGTGTGAGATGTATCCATATTCTTAAGTGAATATTAAAATGTTTCTAACTACGAGTATTTTCATAACTTTTGTAAGAATTAAATTGTTATAAAACCATTTGTATAGTATTGGATTTTGAGAATAAACATTTAAAAAGAAAAAAACAATATCACACGTATATTCTTATGACAGACTATTTTATTAGTATGGTTGTACGCGGTTAATTGGCAAGAGTAATTGGAAACCCTGTAACCCCTATCTACAAGCCACAAATCTATTGGAGATCTGGGCTACCTGTTATTTAATTGCGTTAAATAATAAGCCGTTTGCTACTGTTAACATATTAATATTTTTTCGATCCTTGTTTTAAAGAACAGTTAGCTCGTTAAGTCTAGAGAAGGGTTCTGATGCGTGAAGAAGAACAGAGCTATTTTTACGAACTGATAGCAAATCATTAATAAATATGCGAAACAAAATGGGACCAAGTATTGATCCCTGTAGTATGCCTTGACTTAGGAGCTTAAGAGCTGAGTGAATATAACCTCATACTATCTTTTGAATCCTACCGGATAGAAAACGGTCATCTGCATCGTAAAAGCGTCAAAGAGTAGGTAGCAGCTCCTTTGAAAGAAGGCTCATTTTCTCACATTTTGTTCGTTGTTTTAAAGACTGAGCTATTGCAGATACTAAAATGTTCTCCCAGCGAGTAGAAATTATCATATAAGTACGTGGAGGTGAACAAGGTAAACAGTATCTCCAGTAGAGATTTTTCACAAGTTGGTTGTCCAATAAAATGAGGCGATAGCTAAAACTTTAATATTTAATACTTCAAGAGATATTGTACATCATATGTAGTTACATCGCTCCTCAAATTAGATTGGATTTCTGAAGTTTAAATGCTTCTGTTTTTGGTGCACTAAGTTGGAGCTCCATCTTCTGTTGCAGTTACCACTTCTTAAAAACCATGGATATCGCGTTTCCCAAAATATTATATTTACGACTACTTTCCGCTTAATTACTGGTACGAGTACGTGTTGCTTTATTAAACGTAGGCTTGGGGTACCAAGGAGAAGTGATTAGGCATATCTAGAACCAAGAGATCTAAGTAAAGGTCCATTACACGTACTTCAATTCATTTTACAGGGCATAAAAACATTTTTCCCAGCTCACTTGGAAGATTTCATCTTCTCCATATCTGTATACATTCTTGTGTGTATACATACGAGTACTTTTATATGCAATGTACTATGTTGTGAATTTAGAATAATATTGTAGATGATTTGTCAAAGCCCATTAACATGTACATTGTGTGCATATTCCGAAATTACCAGGCACGTTAAGGTCTAGGCATTAGTATTAATTATTTATTTGTACTGCTCCAGGGGGAGGTAAGTTTAATTTCGTATTCCATTTAAAGTTGAAGTATGTGAAGCTCTATCTTGTCCCGTATTTAGATTATTTCCTACTGCACGTAATATTATAGTAAATGTCACATACTCGTAGTGTTTTGATCCGTATTTTGATCAGAGAAGCAGAACAACAGACCGACCGACGAAGTAGATTATATGTACATAAAGTAAATGTCGTGAGCAATTTTGTGGGGGCTCGTCTGAAAGAATGAATACGCAGTGAGTGTTCAAGACTATAGATACAAATACTTTGCTTTACATCACATCCAAGATCTCGGGGTTGATTTTGTTTGCCTTAATTTTTATATTCCTGAGTTGTTGTATTTTTTTTTGTTTTTGCGCTGCTGGAAACCACGATTAGGTTGGATACATTGTATGAGTTGGTTTTTGCACGATGGGGAGCTTAAAATGCGTTAATTTAAGTGGGATGCAGTCAAATGGTGGGAAATATTGTTGTCAGTTTAAGTTATTTAATCCGAGACTATAAACGATCGTTAAATTTTAAATTTCTGAAGGTATGAACATGAATGATTTTTTCATTTTAAAAACTATAAAAATAAATTTAAGCCTTCCATTTTAGTTTGGATTTGTACCAATGGACTTGCAATAATCAGCATTTACTTCTAGAGTTCAGTTGTTTTTGGTAACAAGACCAGAGTCTCTCGTGAAGTTTGTGAGTAGAAGAAATAAGGTAGAGCGTGAGAAGAAGCTCGAACAATTCACTACCGACAAAATGAAGGATAAAAATGCAAAAATAAAATTCGAAAATTTTACCAAAAAGTGAAAATAACACGTCAAGGCCACAAAACCTGAGCTGAAGCCTGCAAACACAGGTAAGGAAACATATGAAATAATTATTTTCGTTTGTTTGATCCACAAGAAAGAGTAACCCTCAAATTGCGCCAACTTTTGAAGACGGTAGTTCTTATATCAAAAACCTAATTCGTCCATATCAATGTGATTTTAGGCAAGAAAAGTCCACCAGAAAAACCCATGAATTTCATATCGATACATGCCACCTGTCAGCCCTAAGACACGTATGACAGCATTTATAGGCGAGCTGCATGAAAAGCATCGCTTATGCATCCTGCTCTAACAAGGGCGGTAATGACCCATACCCTTGCGAGACCTTTGAAACTAAAAATGGGATTTTGGGCAGATGCGACGTGCGTTCAAACGATTTCTTTAATATCGTTTTGGAAAGAAAATGTTTGCAAGGCTCAGTGCCAACACCACGTGCATAATCTTTAAAAAGTTCTCCGAATCGCTTAGATATATCAAAAATGTTGACATAATCGAATGAAAGCATTTCAGACCTTCACCTTAGATGTACTATATATAACTTTGAGGAAGTTGGAGACTTTTTTCATGATTAACAATCGCCGTGTCTTTACGTTGAAAAGGCAAGTGTACCTAGTAGCGCTCTATGACGCTCAATGACCACATTTTCATTTTGTATTTTTGTACATATCTAAAAATACATATTTGTACTATTGAGGACAGTAGAGTCAATCAACGGGCATTAAGTCCTGTGACTTTGCCTTAATAGCAATCCCTCTCACCTTTAATAAGATATTATGGACAACCCATATTAAACGTCTGATGGGCGGAATCAAAAAGAAAGCTTTTGGCAATCATTTTACTGGAAGGCTGAAAAAAACGAATGTCTATCCTTTTTCAAATAAGACAGAAATCAATTGATTCAGGAAACCTTCAAAACTCCAAACCTCCATAATATACATTCAGGTTCTATGGACGTTGAATATGTAGCGCTGGTTGTTTGCGTGGCCGAGAGCTGAAATTTATCTTGAAAACAACTTTAAGACCCGAATTTGCGTCAGTCATGAAATATGTAGTAGAAGATAACCTTCTGATTAGTTGGACTATTGCGATTACTTGGAGTTCTTTCTATGGCAACACATTTTCTATAATCTCTTTGATTTTCATTCATTTTTCATCCAGACTAGGTACACTCAGAAAATTTGATGGTGCCTACACCTAAGCGGAGACCCCCAATTCGATGCTCGAAATTCTCAGTAGATAGATGAAAACAGGTTCACAACCAACTGATGTATTTGAAAGTGCCTGGTACTTGATAGCCTGTTGTAGGGTGATATCCTATCTCTACTGCTACGGAACATATTCATCGATACTCTACTTAACGCTCTCAACAAATCGAAAATATTTGCTATTACTATTTCGGTATACTGACGGATAATATGATAGTTGGTCGCAAAGCTCATAAAGTTCTACACCTAGCTGGACTTTGGTGTAAAAAGAATTTTAATAATCACTCTCAATTTATTCTAAAATTCATTCAATATATTCATTCAAAATTCATTCATTTTTCCAACGAAGATTAGACCTAGGTTACACCTAGGTTGTATCTTCTTTCGACTAAGTTATGCCGAGACGATTTGGAGGATCACAAGAGAGGATCCCACAAGGTTGTTCGGCTATTAAAAGGCCTATTATACACTTTTTGATCTATGCATCGCTTAACGCAATGTAAATATAAATATAAAATCAATTTGACCTATGTACGTATACTCAGGACTGACTCCTATTAGAATCAAGCCCGAAAACAATATATAAAGAGAGAGTATTTAACATCTTAATGATTTACTGCAATACTAAAGGATATGGAGCGCTGTAAAGCGATAACCTTCACTCATCCTCCTCCATCTAGAAAGATATGGGTCTGTCTTCATTTATAAAGAATAGGTTGAAGGAATTAGTATTTGAATTCGCAAGCCCTAAACTACTATCGTTAAATAGTTGAACGGCTTATCTGGATCTCAAGTCAAAATGGGATCACCGAAAATTAGGTTGCTGATGAACGTGCTAAAAAAGAACTACAAAGACTATCTGTATCTATCCTTGATCAGTGCTTCAACTAAGTATGATGCTTAAAATTACTTGGATCCTCTCCTCCCTTATTTATTGTAAAAGCTACGACAAAGCGAGTATCACCTCTAAGACTGGCTGCCTTATGTTTGCCTTTTTTTTGTCTGTCTGAACAGAGTCCATTGTACTGCTTGTAAATCCCTTTTAATGGAATTTCTCAGTATTTCTAAGAAAGATGAGTAAGCACTGTCGCTACAGATGTAAATGCTTCACACCTCCACCGATTCTTACTCCAGAAAGACACCAGAGACTCATCCTACGTTCGTTTTGGAGCCATCTTTGAAAACCCGACGTACCTTACTGGCTCAGATTCTGGTCGAAACCAGTTCTGGGCGCAGAAAATGTAGATTACGTATGCACCAGCGGCATGTCAAAAAGACAGCTGGCGCACGTGTTGTACCAAAGATCAATTCTTTTTAAGAGGAAGATGGTTATGAGAGTGCAGCCTATGAAATGAATATCAAGGGTGTTTTCAGCAGAGACCATGTTAGGAAAAGCCCTCATGCAGCCGAGACAGACCATTCTTTGGAGTCAGGTAAAAGCAGCACTGACATATTTTCATGAGAGCTTGTTACACAGCCTTGCGGTCTACCCCCTCTGCGGCATTAGATATTCTGCTTCACTTGACACCCCTCGACATTTTTAGCAAGCAAGTAGCTGCGACTGCAGCTATTCGCCTTAAAGCGACTAAACAGTGGACAAATAATTCATTTGGCCACGCCAACATTCTTAATAAATTAGGAATCCTCACAGAGAACACCGATTACACCATACCTGAACTTTGGTTTGACAAAAACTTCCATGTAAGCTTCCCCTCTAAATCATTCTGGGAGGAGGATGCTTTCATGGAGGACAAGTCAATCCATCTCTACACAGATGGATCTAAAACCGACAGCGGAGTTGGTGGCGGTGTTTTCTCAGATAAGCTAAATCTAAGCCTCTCTTTCCGCCTTCCAAATCACTGTAGCGTGTTCCAGGCGGAAATTTTGGCGATTAAAGAAGCTCTGTCCTGGCTGAAGAAAAACGTGATATCTGCAAAGGATATCCGCATATTTTCGGATAGTCAGGCCGCCATCAAGTCCCTGGACTCGGTCTCATTGTGTTCTAAAACTGCCCTTGAATGCCGATCATCTCTCATGGAGATGGCAGAGCAGTTCAACATTCACCTCTGTTGGGTGCCGGGCCACAGAGACATTCCAGGGAACTGCAGAGCCGATGAACTCGCCAAAATTGGAACCACTCTACCTATCCTACCGGACAAAGGTAGTATAGGTATACCAATCGCTACGTGCAAACTAACATTAAAGCTAGATGCCAATAAAAGAACGGACCTTAGGTGGACTGCTGGACAAACATGTCTAGCAACCAAACAGATCTGGCCAAGGCTGGATCTGAGTCGATCTAAGTGTCTGATCCTTTTAGATAGGAAACATCTCAGCGCCATAATAGGTGTCATTACCGGACACTGCCTCATAGGCAAGCACGCAAGAAGGCTTGGCGCTTTTACTAACGATTTCTGTAGAAGCTGCATGGACGAGGAAGAGGAGGAGACAATCCCCCACTTACTCTGCACATGCCCAGCTCTCTCTCAGAGAAGGAAGCTTCACCTAGGAGCTTTCTTCTACAACGACCTAAACGATCTAGAAAAAATAGACGTTAACAGTCTCCTACGCTTTATTAAAAGCTCAAACTGGTTCCAGTAGTAAGAAGATCACAGATCCACGTGGCATCACAATGGGCCAATAGGCCTAAGTGGGTTGGTATTTCCAACAGCCACTCTTACCTAACCTAACCTAACCTTATTACACAAGACAATTTACCTTATCATAGTCATGTTGATCCAAAGAACCCTTCTCGGTGACAAACACCATGTCTTGCCGACAGCTCCATAGTACTGTCAGATGACCGACAGTACCTTAGAGGTTTTCGATACAACATGTATAGTCCACAGAAGCTGCTCATCCAGGATGACACCCAAATACTTAGCTTCTTTGGGGAATTGAATGGTGATACTTTTAATCAGTGATGAGTCCGAGCAGTTACCCTCCTCCTTCTCGTAAAGGGAACAGCCTCAGCTCTGAGAGGATTGACTGAAAGCCGGTTTCTATTGCACCAGTCGTCGATCACGACTATGGCAGCTTGCGCTTTAGACTAGGCAGTCGCTAGACACGATCCAACAGACCATATAGCTACGTCAGCCGCGTTTGCTTGTGAACAGACGCCAGGACTATTGAAAGCGTTGAGCAGTGAGTCGATCAACATGCACCATAGCAATGGAGACAGAACGCCGCCTTGCGGGCAACCTCTGTTTACCCCCGCCATCACATATTGATCACAGTCAGCATCCGCAAGCACTGTCTTATTAACCAGCGTTGCTGTTATCCACAAAACTAGTGACTCATCTACGCTGTATTGTCTTGCCAAGTTACATACACCGTCAAAAGTTGCGTTGTCGAAAGCACCCTCAATATCGATGAAAACGCGCTGCGCGTTTTCCTTCTAGTTGAGTGCGCCTACCAGATTTTAAAGCGCACTATCACAGGCTTTTAAGCGTTGGTAAGCATGTTGCATCTTAGACATAAGATGCACTCGCAAAGCAGTTTTGCACACATAGAGTTCGGCCAACTTTTCGATGCTCTTCAATATGAAGAAAATCAGATTTATAGGTCTTAAGCTCTTGGCGAGCATGTGGTCCTCCTTGCTGAATTTCGATATAAATACTACTCTTACTGTTCGCCAGCGTTTCGATATGTATGTGAGTTCCAGGATCAGACTAGAAGTGAAGATTCTCTTCAGAATTCTAGCAGCTGATCTATACCTTTTTGTAACATAACTACGTATATTCCATCAAAGAAAGCAACATACATTCTGACGGTCGCAACTTACGACTCAGTTTAGGTGCCCTTTTGAGGACACTTTTCGAAATCCAGATAAGGTTATTATATTATTTTTGCTTTGATCTGTAAAGACCCCAGTCTTCCTCCAAATTAGTCTTAAGAAACTTGCTTAGAAGTCTTCTGGTTTCTCTATGTAGCCGCTGCAGATCTGCGCTCCACCAAGCAACGAGCGATCTGCAGGATTGTTTTCTAACTGAAACACTTGATAAGGGTACTCGTATATCTCAGGTAAATAAATCTTGGTTTTATAACGCGCGAGCGTTCCCTCAAGCCCAAACAATTTTGACTAAGATCTACATATGCCTAAAACGAAGTAAGTGGATCTGTTCAAAACCAAAGTAAATACTCGTATCATACTTCACTTCAAATGAACTACCACAATCATCACCATAATCAAATAATAATTTTCAAATCTAACCAATTCCAATCTTCAGAAAAATGTAGAAAAAAAAATCGAAATAAAATATTTAACTCATTTCTGCAACATTCCCAACACTATTCACGCACAACCAAAAATAAAACAAAACTAAACTTAATAAGCTGCTCAATATATTTTTTTTTTAATTTAAAATTCAAATGAGCTATAGTACATCTTTCACTGTGATTTACACCTCTAAAAACCAACCTCCTTAATGCCTTAATGACACCAAAGGAAGCAAACACGAAATAAATAAAAGCGAAAAACAAAAAATTAACGTAACTTCAGCTATAGAGTGTTTCTATACAGCAACAGACAGCATTGCCACAACTTGTACCCAATTGCCTCGAACAAAAGCATCCTTTAAGTACACAACACATCCACACAATTAACTTTCAAATGCTACTTCTATACACCTTGCAGTGTATCCAGCCCAACTGTGTATCCAGCCGAACAACTCAACAGCCCGACCGACAGTAGCAACAGAACAAAGTAACAAAAAAAAATTATCTCACAGCATCTGGTTGCGCTGGCTGGCTGGCAGGTACCACACACTTGATCTGAAAATACTAGCAACATGCATTAAATGAAACATTGCCGGTATATCTAGCAGCCACCATCTAAAACCATTAAACAACCCTACTCATGGTAGGTATTCTGTAGCACTGTATTCTTTCCTATCTGTAGATGTATCTGTTTGTGTGCAGTTTATCCGTTCCGTCCATGCCCAATGCCAACCACCGCCATCGTCATCGTCATCGCATCGACTACCAGCATCACATCGCAAAAATCTCTCCCCAAACATTACATCCCACTGAATCATCGACGCGCCGTCGAAGTCGAAGTTACCGTGGTTGTATGCCGCTATGATTCTGTCTGGCTATGTGAGCAGTGACGACGCACGGGTGACCCAGGTTCAAACACACCAGATACCAACAACTTGTATGAATACAACTCTAACATTTTTCAATCACACCACAACATATAACCCCGACATTCAACTTACAACTAAAATGCCATCAAACCAAAATGTGTGTTCCAAGAAGCATCCAAAGATACATTCATCTATCCATCTACCACGTCTAACCGCGAAGAACATACCAACAGGAGCAGCAGCTCTACAACTCTATGGTGGCACTGAATTGAACTGAACTGAACTGAACTGAACCATCTTCCATCCATCCGAACCATCCAAACCATCCGAACCATCCATCCGGTGGCAGCGACGGAGGCGGCGGCAACGGCCAAAGTGTTCTTTTTCGCCTCCCCACTTTTTTTCTTTCTTCTGAATTAGTAGCTTTTCTCCACTTGCTTCGCAGAGGCTATATAAATAAGCGTAGAGAAGTTATTACTCCGAGTCTCTTTGAATTAAATGAAGCGGTTGTATCTTCGTTATCTATCTTTTACTATAATTTTTTCTCCCTTCTAAGCTTCAGATACAGATAGATACATTGTACAATTTAAAAATTAGTACATTGTACATCACCTCCTCCGCATACAACACCGCATGGATAAAATATTTAAATAATAAATAAAAAAAAATCACATCCCAAGGATACACACCGATGAGATAAATTAAAATTCGGGACATGCGAGTACATAGATCAACTAAAACAATATTCAACGTGCAAAAGATACAACAGAAACCTTTTATGCACGAGTATAGTGTACGTGTACGCAGAAATTTCGAATTCTAATTTTTAAATTTAAAAATATTTACCAAAAACAGTGCACAGTGAGAGAAGATAAACAGTGTGATTTGTTCATAATAGAGAATAAAGGTGAATTGGAGAAAAAAGGACGAATTAATAAAATAACTCGTAACGAGGAAAATTTTTGAAAGAAAATATAAAAAAAGGATAACGAACACCGGGCATTGTGGATTTTCGAAATTCAATAGCCACGACCGTTTTAAGTGTTAGACAAAAAATCGTGAAAGGTGAGTGTTTAGTGATTTTCTTTCTTGAATTTTATTAGATTTTTTTTTTATTTTTTTTTATTTTTATGCTGTTGAATAAATACCCCGCAAATTGAAATTTTTTCCTTCTGTCAAGGATACAAGTACCTCTGTGTAACCATACTCTCCGTCACAAGTGCGTTTTGACTTATCCGAAGTAAATAGAAAAGTTTTATTTTCTCGTGGTTTCTATGGTTACCCTTGAAAAGGAAAGACTCGAAAAAATAAAAGAAATCCGAATACGTACTCTTAAAAGCATCTCCAACATTGTTCTTCTTTTGATAAATAGATTATTTTTTTCTTATACGAGTAGAATTCTAAGAGTACCTAGAAGAAGTACTTGCTCCTTTTTTACGTCGATTTTTTTCTTCCAGATTTTTTATTTTTTTATTTTTTGCCGGCATCAAAGATTTATTTATACATACTTGTAGTTGTACTTGTACATGATACACAGTATACACGGTGCACGTCTTCAGCATAAAAATGGAAAGGTCGTCTTATATTTTGAAAAGGGAAGTACATACCTTTCTGTGAAGTAAAGTATTCATAGAGAGACCCTCCTCATTCATTCAAAAAAGGATATTCATAGAATCTATGGTATTCGAAGCTTACACACGATTAGTAAGGATGTACTCATATATACACACTCGTCCAAACATATCTGTCCATACACTTGCTGCTACTGTTCAACATGCTACACACCTCTAGCATCGCAAAACTTGGAGAGGTTTTTTTACCGGCTGCTATTTTGGTCGACTGGAAAACAGCCGACTTTATTCGTATATCCTTTTGACAAAAATGCACGAGTATGTGTTCGAATTTGTATTGGGGGCAGACGTACCCAACATTAGAACAAATTTTTATTTATGTATCATACATGCATAAAAAATTGTGGGATTTCAAAAATTTCACTAAAATACGAGTATCTGTGGACAGATATTCTAAATTTCCAAAAGTGTCCTTTATTCGTTTCTAAGCACAAGTAATCGTATATACCTATGTATGTCCTTTTTGTGGGTGGATTTGACTATATTTCAACTTTTTTTTCTGTGCAAATATATTTTTGAGAATTTTCATACGTCTGTTGATGGTGTTGCTAGTTCTATTTCTCTGCACACACACTGGCAATGATCAATAAATTTTTCCAGACTCCCAAAAAAGTACCGAAAACATAGAAGCACCAGACCAACATCATACGTGTGTAAAAAGTAGTTGTTGGAGTTTTTTTTTTTACTTTTATTTGTACTCTGCCAATTTATATATAAGTGCGCTTTGATATAAATCACGTATGAAAATCAACCCCCACATGGGGGAAGCCACCTCCCGTGTGTCAGATGTATCCACAGTTGAGGGCAACGAGATACAGTGAATATTCGTAGGTAAACCACATATGGACCGTGATATAAATTGTGACTGAGTGCCAATACTATGCATGAAGCACAATGGTGCACCGTTCAAAGTGCAGATATTTCAATTAATTTTTTTTTTTTCATTTTCTGTTGGAGATGAGATTTTACTATGCACACGGTCGCGGTCGGTTGTAGGGTTGCTATATTTGGTATGGGGGTTCTGTCAAAAATGTTGTCTGCTTTATTTAAATGTTATTTCAATTTCGAAAAAAGGATTGAAAGCAGTCATTGTTAGTTAAATGGATGTTACAGTGGTCAATGTAATTTTACAACCATTTTTATTTTCACCAAGTATACGCGTATATGGAGAATATTATAATTAATAAGAATACTACAATATTTGTTGTTTTTTTTTTCATATAAAAAATGCATTTCGATTTTAAACTAATTTTTAATTTTTATATTTAGATACTTAATTGTATATGATATTATTTTCAAAGTGAAGATTTTAGATTATTATTCTTCGATTTTCTTAGGTTTCCTCTTATAAATTAACGCAAATTAAACTGTAAAATTGACAAGAAAATATTACTGGGGCTAATTCATTGAGAAAACTTTTGGTTTGCATTTTTATTATGATGAAAAAGAGCCAGAATTATGTTATCGATGGGATTTTAGAATGGTTTACTGAGCTAAAACATTGTCGATGGGTATTTTTTTTCCTTTTATTTGATTTTGGTCAAGCGTTTAGAACTGAAAAATCGTATTTTCTTTAAAAGTAGCCTTTAAATATAATTTTGTAGAGAAAAGTTATAAAATTATCGGCATTATGTTTTGAGACGAATATTTTATTTGCATCTGATTCCCCTCAGGTGCGATGTTTGTCTGAATGGCAAATTTCTGAGAAAAAATAAAAAAAATAAAATAAGGCATTATTTGTTTAGATTGCATCTATTAACATATATAATCCAGGATGAATTTTCTTCACGGAGTTCATCTCGTGGCACTTTGAATTTCTGCCAAGTAACTATTGCGTTTGGGTCATCTGAGTATTATCGGGACTACCATTTTCCGCCACAGAATATTCTTATCAACAATAGCCGGTCTCGAAGAAAAAAAACTAGTCACAGAAAACCACTTCTTGGGTTCTACATCGTCATACTTAATAGAGATGTGATAATTTACAATCAACCTTCAAAAATAAGCTTTCTTTTCATCTTGAAGGGCTTCAAAATTTTTTGATTCAAATTTGATCTTGGCATTCGGTTAATATGGAAATATCAAGGTCTAGTTTGCAGCTACTATTGCTACTTCAAAAATAATTTTTTTTAAACTGAGTACTTGATGGCACAAATTTGACAATAACAAGCGTATCTTAGGTCATCCATTCATTCGTTATCATTTTTAAAAAGTTCGCCCTAATCAATTTACATGGCTTCTCTAAAATGATTTAAGGAGATTTTTCAGAGCCAGTAATTTTGTTCGTGTCTTGATATCAAATATTACAAATACTCTCAAAACTTTGAATAGTCTATTGCCTTTTTGTCTCATGTTATCTATCCCGATTATCTTGCTGGAATTTTTGATTCGAGCTTCTGGCTTAAGTTCCTGGGTTGAAATCCTGACTTGAGTTTCGGGCTTCACTCTGTGCCCTGCGTCTCCGCCTAACGTTCTTGATTCGTGGCTGGAGCCTTTACATTAAATTTCTGAATCAAGTGTTTCTACTTTTGGCTAAGCTGGTTTAAGCTAGCTTATGCTGGGCCAAGCCCCTCGAATTATCGGCTCAAGCTCCTGTGCCAAGCTCGTGTTTCCAGTCAAAATTCCTGGCTTGAGTTCATCTACTAAAGTTCTGTGCTACGTTCCTGTTTCAAGCTAATAGCTCAAACTTGCGGCTTAAGTTTTTGGCTTATTTTTCTTGTCGATGCAAGTTCCTGACTGGAGCTCCCTGTTAAAGTTTTTGTTAAATTTGAAGTTAAACTTTTGTTATCTGGCTTCTACCTTGAGTTCCTCCTTTAAATTGGTCTCTTTTTCAACTTTGAATTGATATAGTTTCATAGGTTATATAGGATTTTGTCATATGCAGCACTCAATTCCTTACAATTCACTCAACAATGATGTTTTCTATTGACCTGTTAGAATAAACCTTCCAACGATTTGAACTACACTTCTCTAAGGCAATTAAAAGTAGTGGTTTCTTTTCATTTTCCAAATTTGTTTCTCTAAATAAATATATCTACAATATTTGAAGATGACAGTGTCGCCTTGAGTTACATCTTAGTCACACACCTAATGATTTGCTGCAATTGTAACACATGTCTTATCATCTTGTGCACATGACAGACTCTACGATTTTCGAATCTTTACATCCTTGGAGTTTGCGATTACCAACTGAAAATCAAATTATTGAGATTAGTCAATAGATGATCCTGAAACCCTGGTGTGGATATACAGTATCTCTGTTCACTGTGTAATTCGCCGTTTAATGTTTTTTTTTGTTTTTTAATTATTATATGAATTACTGCCCCACGCAACCTTCTGCAACATTTTACAATTTAGAAATTATGCTTAGCAAATCTTGCAAATTTAACAATAAACTTACCATTGCATGGCTCCCATTCTTATACATTCTTAGACACTGTTTGCTAGGGAAGCATTCAACTTCTTCAACAGGGAGAGGACGAATAATCTCGCACCGTATTTATATCTGTTCAACTCTCAAAAGAATTACACTTTTTTCTTTTGGCCAGCACATACATTAGAAGCTTTCTAGAATTGTTTCACATTTTATCAAAATAAACCTATCGTTGGCAGTTACTTTTCCATAACCTATCTTAAGACTGTAATCAGAACCGTTATAAATATGATGATGCTATGTCCAAGTATCTCAATAAGATATCTTCATGACATTTCTAACCTCATCTTGTCTTTCGATGGAAATCTCTGAAAATCGTATTTCAAAATACACCCAAAATGACTCCAAATCGAAGCAGCCATTCTACATCATCGTCACTTGAAATTTCAATAAAATAACTTATCTCCTCTGTCCGCCTAAGAAACACACAATCAAACACCTAAAACCAATTAAGGCTTAAAACGCAATTTAATTGCAAACTTATCAGCATCAAATATGTATCTATTCATTGAATTGATTTCCATTTCCCATGCGGCGATTTTATTGCAAAAATCTCAAGAAGCCCTACTTTCCATTCTCCAAATGGATCTCAATACCTATTCCTCCATCTCCAGAGAAAAATTGAGTTTACGGAAATCGTAACACCAATTTTTATAGCTTTCACGATCGCCAACCGATACCATAGATACATTTGTAGCACTTAAACATAACATTTTATCACACTTAGCCATCGTCTATAAATAAATTTGGAACACAGCACAAGCGAAAAACAGCAGATTGCTATTCCATCAATATCACATCAAGAATTGATAAATTATTCAGAAGATAACAGTCTGCGATAACACCAAATCATTACACAGACATGACTTAATTTCGTTTCGGACATTCCAATGCCTCCTCACACTTCAAACGCCCAAACCGGCCTAAAATTCAAACGTTCCAGTGGCAAAGCGTCTCAACGTCCCAAGGTCCCAGCGTCCACAATGACATTACGCACGTCACTCTATCGAATCGAAAATATCCCAAAAGATATTCAAAAGTTGTTTCTCAGATTCGAATTTGGATTTTAAAATTCGTATTCTCCAACAGCACCATTGCGGACACAAGTGCAACTGAGAATTTCAAATTAGTCATTGAGCTGGCGAAACTAATGTTTTGCTGTTAAATACTCGTCGTACTCGCCGTACTCGTCGTGCTCGTAATTGATTTTGATTTTGTGGATTTTGTTCTGACAGATATGTACTCGTACTTGTATGAGTACGAAATTTGTAGTTGCTGTTAAAGTCGGAAATCTTTTCCGAAGAACTTGGTCAGCAGTTTTTGTTTTGCTGTCATTGTCGTTGTCATTGTCAGTGTCGGTGTCGGTGTTTTTGCTTTGCAATCTTAATTGCATTCCTCCACAGTTCACATCATCGGATTGTTCCTCTTCCCCTCTATGTGCGAATACAAGTTCAGTGATCCTGTTTCCTTATATCTAGATACTTTTTAAAAGATGAATGCTTTGTGTGTGTGCCTCTTTGAAAGTCCACAATGTATTTAGATGGACAGTCAAGATAAGGTGAACTGAAAAGTTTCTTTCTTTTGTGCGTTATTTTCTTCTTCTTTTTATTCTTTTCTCTCTTCTGACGAAAATACAGAGCACGGAGTAAACGGACGTCCTGTGAACTTTCCAAAAACTTTAACAGGAACAACAAAATGAAGAAGAACCGATATTTGTGCACAAAGTTAACGAGGTGACTTGAAAGATTTTTGTTCGTATTTAAAGTCTGTTCTGTACCTGTCCCTTTTTAAAAGGAGATTACACCGTATCCATAAGATGGTTTTTTTAAAACAAAAAATGTTTTTCATCGAATTACGAAAGGTATTCTGGCTAATGACCTTTCTGGGAGATACGAATAAGCGATGTCTCTGATCCAAACAGAAACCGGAAGCCTAGAAAGAACCCAAGGGAAGGATAAACTTTTAGACATGTTAAAGTGAAACCAGTTCAAAAGAACATGATCCTTAGATACAAGTGTCTGACACATATGTTAATACTTTCATAACACATGTATTTAGTATTGGAAAATTAATTTAAAAATTTTTACAAAACGAATATACAATATTTATATGTAACAAAAATTTTTTTCTTTAATAACATGCTGACGCCGGCACGGGCCTTCGTCTTCTATCGATTGTCTAAAAGCAATCTTGAACTCTATGCTTTAGGCATACAATGGCTTTTTGAACTTGAACTGTTGAATGCTCGGGCGTGAACTATATTCTTGCCATGTGCGAGTTCTTGTTAATTATGTACTTTTCTTTTTCTTTTTTTGAGAAGTGATAATTGGTTATGTTAGTAACTCCGAGTATCTTGGAGTTTAGGACTACAGTTTTTTGTGGAATTGAAATAATATGGAAGGCATGCGACATGGAACTCTTGCCTTCAAACATCATTATGTTGAAATATAAGTAAGAGTATATAGAGGCGTAGAAAAAATAGAAAAGGTTTTACGTCTTTGAGGGTGAATGAAACTTCAACGGTACTGCAGTGCAAAGTTGATGTCATTTTAATGTGAATTTCTTGTATGATATCACGTTTCACATTTGCAGGGATGCAGAAATGCGGAAACTAGGCAGAAAAAAAAACAAAACCAAACGCAGGGAGCATTCTATCATCCCCAAAGCGGATGCTTATGTTTGTTTGTGATGTGATACAGTGATATTCGTATGTATAGTATTTTCCTACAATTATTTGAGGAAAAGGTATTCTAATAAAAAACAGGAGATACAAAGTTACTGTAAATAAATATTATCTCCCTTCTTGCAATGCAATGATTCTAGGAATGCATTATAATTCCTTTTGTCAGCTTTGAAGGCGGAATATAAAAGGTTGAGTGTAAACGGTTAAAAAATCCATACCAAGTAGGCAACGTTTATCTTGATATATAGAAAGTCCTATTGAATTGGTGGTTCAATAACCTAGATTCAAATTTTTAAATACCAAATACATATTGCCTCAACCTTATTAAGATGACTAGAAATATTTATAAATGGCATACTTAACACAGGTACAACAGAAACATCATTGCTTTCTTAATCAGGTGAAACTTAATGCTTTCGTTGACACTACAGGCTTCTAAAGCTAACTGGCTACTAAGACCTAACCTAACACTTACAAGATTCTGGTTTATAGTTTAATTTAATTTTGGGATGATGTAGTATAATATTTGATTGAGTACAATTTTATTAGGTAGCACAATTTCCAATCCTGAAGATATTTTTGTACACTTACTTACTTTAAATGTTCGACATTTCAAGTTCATTGTAATAAAGACTTTCTATGACATGCAATCGTTCTTAAAGGTTTTAATTGAACAACTGGAATCGCCTATACTTGACCTATATAAGGTAAGTTTAGTAAGCTGATTGGACTGAGAAGTCTTCAGCCCTGCAGATATAGTCCTAAGGACCATATTAGATCCAATATATTTCATTTGATAATTTAATTTTTTAATTTAATTTAGTGTAATAATGTCTGATAATAGTGGTGGTTTGGTTTCTCATCTCTAACCGTTCAGTCCCTTTCCACTATGACAAGGCAAATAACACAGTGATTGGCAGAAGCAATACAGAATTGTGGTGCCAACATTTATTTCGATTAGTATGTTTTTATTACCAGGTCATATCCCTTGCACTTAATATACATTTCCGCTGGCGGGCTTCTGATCTTTCATTACCAATGCTAAATGCATCATGCTGCTTGGAAGGTGGGCCAATCTTTAAAAGTCACTAAACCTTGTTTTATTTAGATATGTTTGTGTATAGTGCAATCTAGAAAATTTAGACCTACATGAACACCTTTCAAGCCTGACAAATATTATGACACCATGATGTATGCCTACAAGTCCAAACTTAAAAGACAGTAAACACTCAAAGTCACAGAAACACCAGCGAGTATTTTACCAAAGACTTATCGAGCCAGGTTACGGAAACACGACTATTCTCTCCATAATTTAAAGGAGAAAAAAACCGAAACTTATGGGTCGGAAGGGATTTCATATTTATGCACGTATTATGCTAGCAATGACGATCTTGGTAAAAGTTCACAACTGCGGGAGTATATTTTTTTCTGGATATACGCCATGGGCTCCGGCCTACTTTAATCTATCAGTGGGCACAGCATTCTTAATGAGACCTCCCGTCACCATAACCAATCACAGCTACCAGCTATAATGGATTCTACCACTCAACTCATTTTAAACTTTAATAAAAGCAATTGATTATGAACCGGTTTTGATCTGATTATATGGAAATGTCTGCTTTTGACTTGGTGTAGATGTCATTAAATTTCCTAAATTTTTCCGTTCCAGATTTCCCTATTTAAAGCACCTCGAACAGCCATATTAAATTAATTAATTAACTTTATATTATTGGCTCTTCCTGATTCTCAGACAAAATTCGATCAAATGAAATAATTAGGGCTGAACTTGATAATTTGAATCTGAAATTTCATGCGACGTCCTTTTGATGAAACATTTGCAGGTTGAATTTCTTGTTCACTTCTATTTGACTAAACTTAATTTTAAGCTATCATATTCGAACAGATATATGACCTAGTCGCTTTTCTATTCAAAACAATAAATAAATAATCCCGCGTACACCTGTAAAAGCAAATGAATATGTATGCCAACATGTTCACGCTCATCATTTACTGATTAATAATTTTTCCAAGCGGACTTTCCAAAAACAAATTAAAGTCCTCCTAATCCGCTATCTATTCAGGTGTTTAAAATATTTTTCGTCTCCTTACTTAACTAAACTGCATATGGATAAAGCTATTAAGTTCCGTCAAACAAAGGCAATGTATGGTCAATCCAAAGCGATAGACTATTAATAATCTTTGAAAGACACCGTTAAAACCAAAATTATTATTATACTCGTATATGTATTAGTCGCCGAACACAGATCATCCACCCATACAAGATGCTACCAGATTTAGTCAAAACAGCTGTTACTCGTAGAACAGAACTTTGTTTTGATTTCTATTTCGGTCTGGCGCTTTCTTTCTCGGTTCTGATCAATCAAATAGCATGATCATCCGCTTACTGTATTCTGACATACTTAGCCTAAAATTTGAATCGAAATCAGACATTTTATTCAGCCGGCTACTTAATGACACACGCATCAATAAAAATTTACAAGTCAATAGATACATGTATTTACACTTTGACGGTTTTAAAAGTAGAGACAAAAATCACCAAATATGGAAGCAGTTGGCCACCGGTTGCCAACCAACACCCAGTGGATACGTTTCAATCTTAAAGTAACCTAGATCATCTAATAAAAACAAACGAAAATGAAACACAACAAAGTATAGATATGTAGATACGAATACGAGTAGGTAATCGCTCGAGCCAAACTTTTTTATTATTTTCCATCCATGGTGAGCTGTTGCGTACCTATCTATGTATATATTTGATGCCAATCTAATTTAACCAGCCAGCGGGTCGGTCTTCAGCCCGACGAAGAATTCGACGGTCTCTAGCGAAAGTCAACACTCATCAAAAATAGGATCAGGTTAAGAGCCAAGAGCACACACAAGTCTCCTCAAATACTCGTAAATCGATGAAATATGAAATACTCGTATTCATACTCATACGAGTACTTATGTCGTACAATAGGCTCATATGCATAAATCAAGCTTTGTACACCTCCCTAGGAAACGATCTTACAAGTACTCGTAGATACGAATGGCAATATTTTGCCGCCCGCCCCATTTCTTTAACCTGCCTCAGATACAAATACAGACTCTCATACTGATGATTATATTATATTGAATTTATGTGGACTCTGTAGCGGTCACATTCAAATACGAGTACAATCACGTAAAAGATCACCCACATATGATTTGTCGTTGTTATCGTTGCCGGTTTCGTTGCGCCTTATGTCTTATATAATTTCAATCTAAAATTTAATTTAAACAAATACTCAGATACGTACAGAAGATAAAGACAATATTCACTATAAGAATGATCTGACGCTGTGATATTCGGTCGCTAGATCAACCTCTTGGATACATACGACTACGTAATTTATTGTATCTGGTGTTGTCAACGTAAAGCTTCTAGATATAGACTAATGCCCCAGAGCCCATGACCAACTTGAGTTTTATTTAAATTTTGTTTTCGTTACTATTGAATGTATTCATTAACAGCAATATGGTTACTTACCACTTTAAATTAAGCTTTCGGAAGGAAGTTGTGAATTGAAAAAGTGTGCTTACGAGTATAACGCAACGCGTAAATAATCGATGTACTTACGGTTTCTTCCCTTTCTTCCGCTACACTCTGTTGCTTGAGTGTTTAATGTCAAAAATGGAAAATCTATTCGAATTGTATTTTCACGCTATTCTCTCAAGCTTGAGTTAGTTAAAACTATGATACGTTGGATAGGCTTAGAGAAGGTCTATTCTGGTACACAAAACGCTTTCAATTTTTTTTTTTTCTAGGAATCATTTTGCATAGCTCTCCGAATGTTGGTTCTATCCCCATTTCCGATATCTGATCTTCCCTCGAGATTTTCCTTAAACTCTTTTACTTACGGGAAAACACTCACTTAGTTTCGCGGATACAGGAGTACTGTGTGGCCATATTATTTTTCTACCGAAAAATGCCAAATATAAGGATGTTTACAGGTGCATGCTACTCTTTAAATTCTACTGGGTAGCAAGACGAGGGCTGTTTTTCTTTCTAGCACTGGCTAGATTTTAAGTATCGATTCCAAATTTAAGTATCAGCCTTACCACTGACGTTCATAGCCGTGCGTAGCCTTTCACAGGATACCTCTTTTTTTGTTCAACAGATGTTTTCTAACTCAATTTATATTTTAGTTCACAAGCATTAGGCGAATACATTCCAACCTACTAGAAGGCTAAGCAAATTTTGATTTTTAGATCTACCTTAAAATGTTGGAGGGCTATTCAAGGCCTTGTCTTTAGTTTTAAGTTTTATGTATGCTACATACTCGTATAATATATCAATTGACTTACCTAGCAAGATTTGTAGCAGTCCTCGTATCGGTAGCACTTTGTATTCCATGTTCCAAAGATTCCGTCAGTGAATTCTGTAAAGAATACGAAACCACTCTGAGATGTACCACGCTGCATAAATTCTGAAAATCTTACCAGCCTGGTTTTGAATTTTTAAACCAGTTTTTTGAATCATTTGCTTCAATACTTTGATTTTTTTAACATTACAGTCGAAATGTCCCTATGTTCTTGAAAGTGCATGGTGCAGGTTTAATCCCTGAGACTTTGTGCAAAATTATTGATGATCAGATGAAGCAAATCGGTGTTTCCGAGTTTCCTAATATTCTATCAATGAAGGGTGATAAATTCCTACAAAACTCTACTGGCCTCGTCATTTTGTACAGTTTACTTAACTCTTTTTGGCACTGTGATAGTCCTGAGTGGACCGGCTTACTGGGACCTACGTGAGCCTATCTCTAATACAGTTTTCATGCATTTATGGGCTCGCTAGCTTGAGAGTTGATACGCCCCAGGTGTTTTTATTATCGCAGTATGCGAGTTTTCTTGAACAGTTCCGCGTTGCAGTATAGTCCGTACGTACGCAGATATCTTCAAAATCTATAAAGCTGCATTGGTGAGAATCTGTATAAGAGATAAATGGTGAAAGCATTTATGAAACTCCACAGGGTTATATTGTCAGACTATTTCGTAAATGTGTAGCGTAAATAACACAAAAAACAATAAAGCGCTGAAGTAAGCTAATTCTTACCTAATTGCAATAAATTTACCCACCCTGTGCATGGACACTTGCACGTGATTTGTCTTTGAATAAGCAGATCCTACCAAAAATTAAATTGACCACAGACTCACATAGTGCTGAATGCTGAATGCTTATAATTTACCATCAATTCGGTCATATGTAATACAAATATGCCGAAATGGATAGATAGATACTCGATGGGGAATCACTATTGAAAAAGAATCTTAAGTTCTTGAGTGGGCTTTTCCTACAACGCCGTATTGATATGCATAGTGTTGCTAACATTGCCTAGTGCCCACTACATACTTCCACTTGACCTTGTAGTTTTATGTCTTACAATAGATTTTTTTTTTTTGACTATTCAATTATTCAAGTCACTATTGTATGCATCTAGAGCGATTTCATAGACATAACGAATAAATCCGCTCCTGACTCAAAGTGAGGAAACACAATACGAAAAGTTTGAGTTCAAAAACAAAGATATCGAACCACTCGAATGTTGGATAAATTGATGCAGCTTGAGTGGATCAATCAATAATGCGATTAAAACTACAATCAATTAAGATATTTCGTATTTAATCATTTTCGTAGTTAAATATCTCTTCCCAGTGGTAAACTCTTTATTCTACCCGAGAAGAACTTCACCACGAAATTATTTAAGAAATTTTGAAAAAAAATTCTGGAATTTGGAATTTTTGAGGTATTCTTGGTAAAGTACCTCAACTTTCACTGAACTAAATACTGCAAGAATAAGAACCATAAATCACCAAACCACTATCGGCTTGCACATTTTTTTTTTGTTGCTGTTGTTATTTTGATGTTGGTATTTTGTACCAAAATTTAGTAACACATAAGCAAAGATACTTTCGAAGGCGGTATGCGCATATGATTAATGAAATTATCTCAGACCCACTTTCGAAATTTCCTTTCAAAAGGTGAACGGCTTGAGTTTGCATTCATTGACGATTGACAATTATGCGCAAAATAAATAACGTTGAGCTAAAGTTAGTTCTTTTTTTTTTGTTTAATCATTATTTTTGCGAAAATATTCGATCTCGGAAAAAATCAATATAACGGTGATTTCAAAATAAAACCTTGACCGGAATGAGATAGCTACCCAAAGCTAAGCATATTTGGCTATCTGTGAATACGAATAATATGCGAACAATTGATTGAGTTGTAACGATATAGTTATCGAATGGATATTTGATTAAAATCTGACCTTTAGTCATTGGTTATTGTCTCTTGATTCGAAAGAAAGCATCGAGATAGTTTGAATTGGAAATTTAATTAATTGATGTACCAGTTCGCTTTATAGACGAGCTTAGGTACGAAAAGACACGTGAATTTAATGGGTTTTTAATAGTTAATACATAATAAGTGGATACCATAATAAGTGGATGGTATCATTGGAATGTATTTTTTTTTATTCATTTTTCTTCACTTTTCCAAGAGGCTATTCGAATTCATGAGATACAATTTTGGTACAGTAGCTATATTAAGTCATTTAAAAATTGGTAGCAAGCAAAAAATTAAAAATAGGTTGCACAGAAGCATTGGATTCATCTTTGTCATATGATTTCGAATCTCTCCGACAACTTTCTCTAGCTAGCTACTCGTAGGGTGGCAAAATAAGAACGCCATCGACCAATGTTAAAAACTTTTCAAAGTCCATAAAAAGCAGGTGGTTTGTTAGTTGAGTTTTTAACGCACATTGCAACGATGATTCTCACCAGTGTTTATATGGTCGACATAGCAGGATTTAGAGCTTAACTTTCATCACTTAATTTTTGGAGTAAGGAGCTTTGAATGAAACCTCAGCACTGTTTGTTTGATCGTAAAGATTTGCATGCTTTGTGCAAATCCCGCACCGATTTCGTTGGGTTCGCATCCACCGTTGCTCTTAAAACATCATTGTCAACTAAGTTTTCCGGCTTCCCACGTGGTTTACTTTCGAGGTTGAAATCTCCCGAACGGAACTTTTCAAACCAACATCGTATAGTGCGTTCGTTTACCGCTACATCCTCAAATGCCAATGACGTATTATGTCCCATTTTAAATTCGTAAAGGAAAGGGGTTCGAATTTGAACTGCCGACAGCATGGTAAATAATACATAGAAGAAAAAAATAACGGTACTTGTAACGAACCCTAAAATTCTCACTCGTCAAGCACACGTACCACTTTATTTTATAGAAAAAGAAAATTTAACGTTCTGGCACAGATGTTCACTAGAGAATTTCTTATTTCCGGCTGAGCGAAAATCGGACATTTTATGTGGTACAACCCAATACAAGGGAATACGTCTCCTCAACACCGTATATAAAATTCTGTCTTACATTTTATCTGAACGCCTAACATCCTTCGTAAACAGTCTGACCTGTCAATATCAGTGTCGTTTTGGTTCAGAAAAGTCCACCATACATCAAATTTTCACATTACGGGAGGTCTTGGAAAAAAATCCAGGAGTTCCAAATCGATACACGCCACCTCTGCATCGATTTCAAAGCTGCGTATGACAGTTTCCGCATCTCTGCAAAGCTCGTTCGACTATGCAGGACGACGATGGAGAATGCACGCTACTCCGTCAGTAATACGAAGCCGAAACCTTCAATGTCAGAAAAGAACTTAAGCAAAGCGATGCGTTGTCATGTAATTTTTAGAACATCTTTCAAAAGTCTGTTCAGTTACTTGCATATGCAGTCGACATTGACATAATAGGAAGAACACAGCGAGCTGTCAGTGGGGCATTTGCTAGTAGGAGGGGTTTAGCAGTCAACGAAGAGAAACAAAGTATATATAAGGTGACCAGATAAGAACGATAGAATAAAAAATTTAAATAACACAACAACGGTGTGAGATATAAAATTGATCCTGGGTTTATTTTGAATCTGCGTTCATGCCATTATGTGTGGAATAGCACATCATTCAAATGGCCGCCTGGGCTTCTCTGGCAGTGCTTCAAGCGGTCGGACCAATTTTTAATGACTCGTTTCAATATGTGCGGCTTTATTCCGGCAATAGCAAGTCGAACGTTGGCCTCGTCCAAAGTCGTTGGCTTGTTAGCGTAGACTAAGGATTTGACGTAGCCCCAGAGAAAATAATCGAGTGGTGTCGAATCGCATGATCGCGGCGGCCAATTGATGAACGCTCGCCGTGATATGACCCAGTCAACAGATTTTACAACTTCGAACGTTGGGTCGCTTGTTTGACATGTAGCGCCGTCTTGTTGTCAATCTTTGTAGATGCATTGATGCTTGGCCGAATTTGGATTGCGTTCGCTCCAACAATGGCAATTTTTCTTGTTGACATAGCCACTGAGCCAAAAATGGGTCTCGTCCGAAAAGTTGATTTTTTGGCCGGATCCGGATCTCCGGATCCGCAAAATGAGCCGAATTGACTCTCTCTCGATGCCCAATTCAGCTGATCGGCGCCGAATCGACCTTTCTAGGTCTTCTTCGATACTGGTCTCTACAGCGGCTATGTTTTCATCATTTCGCACCAATCTCTGTCTGATTGGTGGCTTAAGATCCAAAAGAGTGTACTCAAGCTTAAACTTCTCCACGGTGCGACGAATTTCCAGCACACTGAAACCATGGTGACGACCGACCGACGACAAAATTCACGTTGCGTATTTACAACTGAGCCGGAGTTACTATAGTTTTTTTTAATAATTTCCTAACGTTCGGCAAGCGTAAAACGATGCATGATGAAATGGTAAACCTTACTGAATATTTCGACAGCTGCATGTCATTGGTAACTTTGACAGCTGCTGAAACATAACAATTGGAAAAACTATCATTGCTATCTGATCACCCATTATATGCTGTCAATAAAGACGGACTCACAACATTTACACCTTGGACAAAATGTCACAATAGACAGCTTTGGATTCAAAAGCTTTACTAAGTCGTATTGTTTGTAGTTTCTTAGTAACAGTCTTCGCCGAATTTCATGGAGTTCAAGTTACCTACAATAATTTACGGAATAATTTTTCTTATTTGTTGTTTGACAATACTCGTATATTTGTATACTTAGTTGTATCCGCATTCACCTCATAATAAACATATTGTGCCTGTTCTTTAATTCTCCTTAGAGTCTCAAAGACGACGCGCTGGGAGTTTCCTTGCCAAAAACATGCATATCTCTGTAAAGTTTCCGAACAATTTTCCAGGGAAACCGCATTTGAATCCATGTGGATTCATAATTTTGAGTGCTATGATCTTAAAAGTCAGTTGAAATATGTTCATTTGATTTGCGAAGTTTAAAGATATGATCTATCCCCAATTGGTCGACCCGGAAGCCACAGTGGTAAGTAATGAATAGTGTGGTGCAGAAAGATTTATGTTCGTGTGCTGAATCTAGCACAGGAATAACTTCTTATTTTGATGCATGGAAATTTTCTCCATATACTGGTGATGATGGAATTGATAATACAACTGGTGCAAGTGCTTCTTTAAGACTAGATTTTCTTCATCATAATAAAATGACTGTGTTTGGGGATTTTTTTTCGATCGTAACAGTTCAGTATCAAATTCAAAGATTCCTAACGTCCGTTTTTCTATGCAGAAACCTCCTTTTTCCATCTTCCCTTATTCCCTAATTTTGATGCTCCATTTATTGCAAGGCTTCGATGTTAGATGCAGGTTTAGTGTTCAGCATAAAATCTGGGTGCCATTGTAGAAGTTGAATGATCTATTCGCCCTAATAGCGGAAATTTGGTCTTCTTGGGGAGTCAGATTCTTCCATATAGTTCACCTTTAAATAAACCTCTTTGACATGTGTAAGACTTCTCTTTGCTACTTGACATTGATGCATTGGTTCTTTCCTACTGTAATTCATTGTAGAAGGTTCTGACCCGTACCGCAATAAGATATTGTTAAGTCAAATTAGACAATTCGGAAAATCTGAAACAGATATTTAATCAATAAGATTGACGGTATATTGATAGGGAGAAAGGCAAGTCATCATATGAACACTAAAATGAATAAACAGGATGCTAACAATTTAAATAAAAGTAATTAAAAGATGAAAGCTTTTTTTAGACTCTTGGTCGTTCGAATCAATAACAAAATACAAACCACACTCCTATTGGTACGAACAGATGTCCTTGGAAAAAAAGAACAAAGAATAATAACAAAAGCAAGAATAATGATATAATACAATCAAACCGATGATCTTTGCTCCACACGGGAATTCCGCATTATTGCGGCTTATTAAATCCTTTTTCCATCTTGTGTTTATTTTTTGTTTTGTGTTTTCATTTTTTGTTCTGCATTTTTAATTAACCACTTTTCCAACCCCGACTACTCTCAAAGGACTTTCGTTGTCTCTTGCTGGACGGGGGTGGCTCGGGTTAATCTTTTTCCTTTCGCCATGATTAAGACAACACGTTTCCCCTTGAATCCTTTTTTGTTCTGGAAGAGTGGGTTTGTGCGATTTAACCTTTGTCTCGGTAGTTCCTCTTTTTTTTTCTTTTTTTTTTTTCATACTACTATGTATGTCCTTGGACTTTTGGCTGAAATTGTCTGTGCACTGAATCCTGTGCACTGGATACCAATGCCGGATTCATACATATTATGAGTATAGTGCATGATGATATAAGAATGAGAGAAAAATATATATATTTTTAAGTACAACACCAGTTGTCGCTAGCGGAAAATGAATCTTATTCAGTTGTTGGGGACACGAAGAAAAAAAAAGTTTCTTCAACTATCATTAAAGTTGTCACGTGAGAGCATTTAAGTGAATATTTGGGTAGATTTGTAGACCGTAATGTCTGTTGAGTTATTTAATTAAAACTGGCAGGATTCATCTGCTCTGAAAATGCAACCGAAGTGGAACATATTTCAATATTAATCGCATGGATAGTCTGGGTTTAGTTATTTAAATGATGATGGCTGAACTTTAGACGACAGTTTTCTAAAAAGTTTATTTTTTTTTAAATTGTGTTCTCTTTTCGTAAGTGGTTCGTAACTTCAAGGAATTTTTGTAAACAATTTTGATGACTAGATTTGTAAATTAGTTTCAATATCTTTATTCTTCCACTACGGAAATCTGCTCTTAATATCGTCCTGCAAGAGATTTGTTTATGTGTTGCCAGGAAATCATGAGTAGGACACAAGTTTCATGAACATTCTTTAGAACATTAGGTTCTTTTTCAACAATGGAGCATTAGCTTTGGGTACACGTTTAGAAATGGTTACAATCTAAGGACAATAGTATAAATTGGTAACCTAACTCTCCAGGTCCCATATTAGTTATGAACAAGCACGAGGCTAGTACACCGTGGTCTATGATGCTATATGAGCAGGTGCAGGTGCCTAGTTGTGATGTCATAGTACATCGGCCGACTTCAGAGAATCAATAATAGCTGATTTATGTTTTTTTTGTTTTTTTTTTATATCTAATTGGAAACCTTAAAATGTTTGCACCCAGCGGGGGAGAAGGAAACTTAGGGCGGAAAAAAAGAGCGGTACCGACGTACATTGGTCTCAAATGTTAGCAAACTACAATGACTAGGAAATCGAGAGCTCTGCAGTGCATTTCATAAACAAATCGTACAGCTTAGGAATAAATCACGTTATTTTAGAGTTCAACAGTTGACTTGAGGGTATACTGATGAGCATTCATAGTGAGACGGGTGCTAAGTTTGAAGGTTTGAAAGGGCGGAGTGCTAATGGCGATTTCTACGGATAATATAGAACAAGGTGAGACAGGAGACATTCCGTCGGTATTAGAGGCTGCCAATTGACAGAATGATATTAGCATCACATATCAATTTTATCGTAATGTAAATTATGAAAATTGCCTTACCAATGATCAAATAATTTTGTCTCCTCAGCAGAAACCAAATGTTCCTTAAATGATAATATATCACTTTATGGACAGCATATTGATGCATCTACTAATATCTGAATTCATTTGTCATAACCATAAGGTGATAGTCACAGCCAATGCCGATTTCTCAGAAGTCTAAAAGGTTTCTCCTAAAATGCTAACTTAATGGCAGGTCATCAATCTGAATGGACGAACGTTGCAGATCAGTTAAAACCCTACTGACCTTCTTGAAGGCATTTTGCTTAAACAGTTTCTAATTACAATGTGTGATACATTAAAAACTCAATAAAAGCGGAATTGAATGAATTCGGGTGCCATGCTTCCTCATACCATATGAGACTGATATCTATCACTATAATGATATCTACTTTGGATATTAAGTTACAGGCAGCGCCCAATTTACGGAAGAAGTAATACTTTACATCTTTGTTTGTGCGATCTCTCTCTCTCAACTACTCCGAAATGAGGCCGACAGTTGTATATCAATCGGATTTTGAGCAACTGATTTTCTGTTTATCAAAAACGTGAATCTTATTTTATCCTCATTCACATTCAGATCAACTTTCCTGGCCTTTTCTTCAATTAAGTGGTAAAAACGGCACGTTAGATTTAATCGATAATATCCATATTATCAAGCTTTAATCTTAGGGTCCAGCAGCTAAACGAGTTCAATTAAGTTGTTTACGTGTGAGTATCTGCACGATGCACTATCTGCTGCCACAGTACAACGAAGAAGTCATGTGTCAAAGGAGATGCAATACCTTGTAGAAACTATTTATATACACGCCTCTGAAAGATCCAAAGAGAACTTTCCAAGATGCACAATTTTCCAGCTTGTTAAAGTCCACTTTTATTATCTTAATGACCATACGTTTGATAAGGATTGCATTGATTTTCGATTTGGAACTCACAAAGACAAACCTTGGCATAAAAGCATACTGATAATGTCTTTTTTGGAAATTTTAATAAGCGAAGAGTATTGATCTTATTTCACTTTGGCCGAAGATTAAGGGCCCAGTAATTTGAGGCTGGTATACCTAAATATACGAATGGAATGGCAATGGTAATATCGCAATTAATACCATAATGATAAAGTCATCATACACTGAACATATAGAAAAATATGCAAAATGGGTAATAGCACATAACTGATCTACGACAAGAAAAAATCAATTTCACTACTAAAGTTTAGTATTATACTCAGGACGCACGTACTGTGTATAGAGTACCGTTGGAATTTATGCGTTTCCGCGGTAATACCTAAGGTTGTGACAATGAACGGAAGTTGGTATAAATCCACAATATCTGATAGACAAATCGATCTACGTAACGTATTCGATTTCACAGACTTCTGAATTAGCTTAATCCTGACCTCCTTGTGTTTCATCATGCCACAGAATTGATTAGCTTTAGTCTGATAGTCAGGCGTGTTTTAAACGACATGACAGTGCCACAAAGATGATCATTTATACATATCTTACGAGAAATGACCAGGACATCCGGAATAAATTGTCATGAATTAACATTTTACATATGCAAGCATAAACATTTGTCGTACCTACGAGTAAAAAGTTGGTTCTTCGTAAATGGACATCCTAAGATGAAAAGGCTCAAGCACATATATATGTATTGTTCTCAAAAACATCTCTGTACATAAAAAGTGTGGAGTCCAATAAATTTCAACGAGCTCCAACCTGTGAAACAAATAAAGACATCTTCCAATCATACGAATACCTCTTGAATCTTAGATCTAAACAAACACCATTGTCAGTATTTTATTTTACAAATTAACATTTAGCATCGCACTTAATATTTAGACTTAAGTGGACGTATGAACGAGGCATACCAAACATGAGTGTTTTTAACCAGATACAAAATATGTACTAATCAAACACTTTTTGACACCTCAATTTCAGATACCAAGACCTTACTCTTCTAACAAGTAGACAACTCGAAACTTAATAATTAATAATAATTAATAATAATAATAATAATTTTTTTTTTATTTTCATGAAACCTAATGCGCAATGGTTACAAAATAAACGAATTTCAAGTATTTTGGCCACAACAGTCGCAATATTCGACGACCAACGGTTAGTCACGTTTCTTCATGTACACAATCCGATATGCCCAGGAGCACTCTTCATAATCTTCTGTTTATCTTCTTTTTTTCCCGGAACCTTGACAATTGTGAAAATGATATTTAAACACACACATAATACATAAACGCAATGACTATAATAATAATAATGATAAGACGACTGACTTCCACTTCGTTAACGAAATGCTGAAATCATAAGGACAAACAATATAAGGATTCCTTTCCTTTCCTCTCCTCCAGCTTGTGGTTTTCGTAATTACCACGTCTTTCCTCAAACAAACATCCACAGTGCGACAAAAGGCGCGAAACAGCCGCACCGAGACGCTGATGTTGGTGATTTACATGGTTTACACCGTGCCTGCTGACTGTCGGATAAAATGATGTTGTATTTTAATTAGTTGGAAAAAGGCGGGAAAAAAAAATCAAGACTACACCAGCGGTACCATTCTCCATTTCATCCTGGTAAAGGATTTTTTTCTCTGTTCCTCTTCTTATTCTGTGTGGCCTCGTCTATTATTTGCAGTGAAAGTAGAATGAGCCATATCAAACTTGATACAGGAATTAATTATAAACACAGATGACAGTGGCTGTCCTAGTTTGTCTAGTAACACGTGGAGTTATTATTACCTCTAAACTAATACATTCGAACAGTATAGAGACTCGTAATTCTATTAGAATCAGAATGAAGTTCAATAGTAAGCGGATTTCTTGTAAAACCTCCGACTATCTGAAATTCCGTAACTAAAATTTGATCAAATGAATAAAACTTGAAAACAATTAAATACTCATTGTGTATTGTCAGTGCAAAAAATAAAGATACGCTCTACTAATGGGTTATGAGGCGGCCTCACACGTAGGAATTGGCAACCGCTTTGGTCTCGCCCTTCTTTGCTCGTCCGCATTGATCGTTATGAATTTTAGAGTTTAACCCCCCGTGACGCAATGTAAAGGGATTGTTCGCCACCACTGTCTTACGGGTTTATTCGCCTCGTTTTATGGAAGGTTTTGTTTTTCATAAACAGTAAACAGATACAAGTATTGTATAAACACTTACAGATGCCACTAGAAGTTATGTACAGGTACATTTTTCCGTATTGTTTTTCTTTTTCGAAGAAAAATAAATTATGCGAATGACATACCTCGTAATTCCAAGCACATACATACATAATGGCAGGGTTTTGAAAAAATGGTCAATTTTTGTTTAAGTACCTTGTGGCGCATGGTTTAAACTCGATTCGCTCTGATTGTCTGGCAGAATTAAGAATTATAATTAAGAAAATCTTCCTCAAAGCCATGTCGTAATTTGTGTGTGTTTGGTGTTAAGTGGCGAAAAAAGTGTAAGTCGCTGTGAGATAGCCAAATGGGTAGCCTTATATTTATAGTACACCATAAACGATGTGGATTTTGGTTTTTTTTTTTAGAGTTCAGCAAAAATAACTAGACCTCAACGAGAAACCGAAAAATGATTCTACCTACAAATATTCTGCCATACACTTTGTGATTTGTAAGTATAGAGGATATATAATAAGTGTTAAAAATGCTTATAGATACCCTTTTCCGGAGAAGGATTCATGAAAGCGTACATATAAAATTTGATCTTTATTCCTTTCCTGAAAGAAGTAATTAAACTATGGCTGGTTTCTTCCAGACTTAATATCAATTCTTGTTAGGACCATAATCAGACTTCTTTCTATGTTCACCTATTTTATAAGCATAAACAAATATCCAACGACAATTTTCCTTTGGAGGACGTCTTAACCAACTGCTGTCTGTTTATTGCCTATATCCTGCTTCCTAAGTCAGATGTAGTCAATTTTCTGTTTTGTAGATGAAGCACATATTGCTGTCGAAGTAGCTAACCTTGAGTGCCAATAATAGTTCACAATCAGGATCTGAATCACACCTTTGACTGCCAAAAAATTGTAGAAATCTGGCGCCTTGCGAAAATATAACTTCAGTTCTGTGGTTGATTGGATATACTTATTGTTTGCTGATCAACATCGCTCTTTGTTAATTCTATAATCATATACGACAATCATATTGTGGGCTAAACAATGTTAAACCGTTTTCCTCAGTATTTTGAATAGTGAATAGATAAAGTTTGACAGGTGTTGTAATGAATCTTACGGGCAGAAAGGGTGGAAGTAATAGAGAGTTTTGTTGTCTGTATTTATACTGAGCTTGGAAAGAGCTTCTTAGCCCAAAGAAACAGCGATTGGCAAGAGTAATTCATTGTTTTATTTCTGCTGAGGTGTTATTGGCAGAATTTATAACAGAGCCAAGGTAGACAAAGTCCTTAACTACCTCGAAATTATATCGGTTGATTTTGATGTCATGTCCAATTGTAATCAGCTAGTGTAGGTTTTTATCTTGGATGGCTTGATAACAACCTTTGAAAAGTAGTCAAATGTTATATCCACATTTGTAAAAAGAAAATCTGTATGACTTGTGTTTGTACGATGCACAATAATTATCCACATAATAATTATTTCTTCATTTGTTTATATTCTTTTTTTTTTGTATTTCGAAACATAAAGTAATAATGTTTTTCTTTTTTTCCAGGTAAGAATATTGCATACATTGGCTATAAAACATTTTTCTTAAGCCGTATTTGTGAGTATGACATCAAATGAAACCAAAGTGTGTATATTTTCTAACTTCCTGCGATTGGCAATAAAATTTTTTTTATTTGAAAATATCCCAAATAGATTTAGATTTAATACCCGGACACTATCTGGCTAAGAGGATATCCATCATAGTTTATTTTATCTAATTTTTGAAAACTTGTACTACAATTTAGTGAAGGTGACCAACACCATGATGGCAAAAGAGTGAGAAGATAATTGTTCTTCCGTAAACAAAGTTGAATTTGCATCTACCTATTCTCAAAACCTTTTGAAAGGACCCAGCGGATCGGTTTTACTGTTTCCATGCAGAAGCTGAACGTATGTTCATGTAGTGCTGTACATATCAATAATACCAACAAAATGAGAACAATATGACATTTTCATCGTACCAAGTCATCATAGGCATAAATCAGGCGCTTCTGCTCCAGGTGGAGCCTTGGTTTTATCCAACGCACTGTCATGACGAAAATGGCCTTGACAATTCGTTTTTTTTTTTACTTAATAGTCAAGGCTAAGTTCAATGAAGTACGTGCCTGTTAAAAACGTGAACCATGTCTACCAGGCCTCCCACTTTCTCAAGTCGCGTCTACATCCCCACAAATATTGTTGTGTTCAAGTATGATAACTTGCAGTCACGTAAATTTAGGTAAGCAGTCACAATCGTATCTACGTATTTGAGTGCTGACATGTGATCATACATATACATACATAAATACGTATTTTATGAATGAAGAGCTTGTCATTTTCAATAAAGATATACCTTCATCTGTGAAGTAAATATTTCTACATAAGGCGGGTAATCACACACAACTTTAAGCTCAATCATTTCAATAACGTTAACAAGTTATTATATATATGTATATACATAAATTTGTAGAATGATCAAAATCCCTTAAGAACCAGAAACACAAACAACTTCTGTTCTGCAAACCCTCAGGGCACAACATTTTTTCATTCAAACCAAGAAAAAAGGAAACTTAGGCGTTAGAGTTCCCTAAAGTGGGTACACCACTAAACACGACTCATTTCCTTCGCAAATCCATTTGACTGTTTTGATACAAGTGAATTGTATCTCTCTAGGCAAACCAGTAATAAAACCAATAACCACTGAGAACAACCATATTGGGGCATTAGTATTCATAATACCAAGTTCGATGCGTTCCACAAATGGCAATGTGTTACCGATGAATAAATACAAATTGGACCTGACTTGAATATTTGCAATAGCAAACGGAGCCCAGTTCAGTTTGGTTCTTTGGGCTGCCCCAAGGCTTCCCAAGGGTTTCTTTTTCTCCTACAATCCAATCCAATCGAATCCAACTACTACGAGTACCTCACCTTGTCTACTTGGCATTTGTTGGAGATTTTTTCGATTCTTCGATGTGGGAAACTCAGTGGACTGCCAGCAGTTCGGCCTGCGCCGCCTCTTGATTGAGGAGATCTTAACCCAACCGTATCTACGAGTACATGTGTCCGGAATGTTCGTATGTGAGTTTAAATTGTAGAGCTATAATCCAAGACCACGCACGATGGCTTGCGGAGAAGATGGATATTCGTACGAGTAATGGTAATCGTACTTCTACTCGTACCGCGAAGAATTTATTTTTTACTGCCTCAGACATTCGTTACAACTGCTGGTAACATGACGCCAAGAACGCGGGTAATTCCAGTTGCTACTCTGATGGACAAATGTTACATGAGATTGAACAATTTTTTTTTATTTCTATTGTTGTTGTTCAGTGTTTTTTTTTTTTCTCTAAAGAAGTCATGAGAATTTGTTCTATATCATGCACTAGTTCGACATCGACTTGAACTCTGAGCGGCGAAAAGATTTCCAAATGCAAGTACTAGTATACTTACTCGTATATGTGCACAGAATGAGATTTGTTAGTACGAGCATAAGTTCGAGTACTACTTGGATGATGTGGAATTAATTCGATTGTTCTGAAGACATTCGTATCTCGGTTAGTCAAGAGATCTATGGATTATCTGTTTTGTTTATGGGGTTACCTACAACTGGCAGAGACAATCCGTTACAATTTAAATTGCATTCAAATTGAAATCCAATTAAAGACTAGAAGATAGAGAGTGAGACGATCCGAAGGAATAAATTCGTGGGATCGATGGTTGGCAATCAGCTAAGATGAGCAACATAATTACTGACGTAGTAGTAGAGAAGGATCTCAATGTTTAGAATGGCATTGCTCAGAATTAACAATTTTCGTTCTATAACTATCTTTTGACAACTATCAAGTAAGATATCTCCTTATAACTTATAAAATAAAAAAGCATATGTGACTAATGTCATAAAATTAGCATTCATCTGTTATTCATTTGGAAAATAAGAACTGAAACCGACAACCGCGGCTTATGTTTCCTTAAAAGATATTAAAAGTTCAACACAATTGACAAGGATAACAGGAACGCATGTGGTTAATACACATTAATACACAATTTAAGTTTTCTAACTTTCGAAATATTTTTTACGCATAATTCTTTAAATGCTAAATGGAAACGAATCGAAGTGTAGTTGAAATTTTAAATTGTGCAAATATTATTATACTAGAATTAGGCTATTCAAGGGCAAAGATAATGTCTCTGTTTGAGTACTCCTGAATTTTAAAGAACACCGTTCGAGTTTATTTTTTTTTAAACATTGGGATTCAACATGTCTTTGTCAACTTTTTCTGACTTAGGCGCTTAACAACTGAAAATGTGCTACACTATCCCTTTTTGACCTCATTTATTCGATATCAGTTTTGCTACTCAATTTCCAAAGAGAAGTCTCTTCTATGTTACTTTTAAAATGTTGATGGAATGTTGTTGTCACTACTACTTTCAGGGAATAGCTTCTCATTGCAACAATTCTTTGATGTAGTACACTTCTCTAACAGTATATCTGTACTAAGTGCCTAGGAGATCGTTACGTACCATTACATGATAGATCAAGAATTTTTGTGTAAATATCTGCATCTAAAAATCACTTGTCTTGGTTCGGCGGAAGCGTATAGCCTCAGTTTTAGTGGTTTAGGAATATCCTTATAGTAATTCCTCCCGCTATATGTTAGTTCATGTTGAAACTTAGTGCGGTATACAAAGACAATCGCAAGTGGAGTCTGCAATTTCATCTAACACACCTGACATACGTTGAATAAAAAGTTGCCTTATTTTACCTTAGTAAGCCTGATACTCCCAGAAACCCTTGTTTTTGATTAATTTCACAAACGAAATGTTTCTATAGATACATTTTTAATGAACAAATAAACGACAGTCCGGTGAAGATTATGACCTAGTCTCTCTGTACTCACTGAATTGTGCGTCCTATCATTTTATGTACAGATAGTTAAGCCTACTATAGCTTACCAACTCTTAACAGCGAGAAAGAGATCAATTTATTTAACTTTCAGAGATTTACTATTGCTGGAAGTAAATGTAATAATGCAATGCCTGGACTATTTTGCGTAGTTGACGACAAACTAACTACTGCCCCACGATGGTCATCATCAACGTTATTACTCGATAATTTTTGGAGGAAATTTGAAATGAAGAAAACTAGTTTATTTGCGAAAAATTTAAATGTTGATTGCCAAACAAATTTAGCTTCAACCTTGACGATGAAGATGACAAGTTTTTTTAGTTCAAAATAAGATCACTGTGTTGGTTCTAAAGATGTATTAGACAATGCAGGCTGACGGTTATTGCGCTTGCTAAAAAAATTTCATTAAACTTTTCATAGACATAGAATACTCGTATTTTGACAGTATTTGCCGACCATTTTTCCTATAACTCTTGATTGGGTTAGTTAATTTCAAGTATGAGTTTATAAGTGTCCAATAAGTTTTAGCTCGTTCCGATCAAACTTCAATATATTTAACGCCTTAAACAGTTAAAAATTATAAGTAGTCTACTTAGTTCAAAATTATCATTGATGACCGCCAAGTTTGTATAGGTCAATAAATTAAAACACATTACCAACTTTCGGATATAACCGCTTCAAATGTGAATCCTGTTTTCAGCAATCGTTAAATAAATTCCTCACAAAAGCTCATTCATTAAGGCGCAACAAATTGTATAGCATAAATCCAAAAGCTTTTTTCATACGTAACTCTTGCTACCCCTTCATAACTATTTTCACATTCACCAGAAGGAGCACTATGAGCAAAGTCATCATAAAAGGTGTCGTGGACTTAGCGGTTGTCAAAGAACTACAAAAACCCAAAACACTGAGCTCAAGTTCAAATCTTGTTTCTTGTCATTCGAAGTTTCGCCATATCAAGCTTGTTACTTCTATAAGTCTTACTTTTGGAAATACATAATTAAAACCTGACTTGATTGCGGCTGACGATACGAAGGAATAATTTACTTCTTATGAATTTTAATAAACCTAAAAATTCTTCTTTGAGCACTTCTCGATGCCAATAACTATCCCAAGACCTATTTGTTGGGGTAACTAAGGACAAAAAAAAAAAAACATTTACGCAAAATACTAGTTGAGGTCATCGCTGTTTAAAGTCTGACTGTCCATGTCCCACCCATCAACAAATAGCCAAATTCAAACGTTTACCAGTGCAGTAGATATGTAGCTGCAGTAGAGTCACGGCATACAAGCTGACAAATATGCGAAAGCGGAAATAAATTCCCAATGCAGTTGAGGGCGCACAGAATTCTGTTTGTTCTTTGCGTTGCGCCCCCTCTTTGATTAACTGCGAGAGGTAAGGGGGTGGTAGGAGGGAACTGATAAAAGAGGAAGGTAACAGGAAGACATATGCACTTACAGAGATAGATACGACAACTCTAAGAGGAAGATAGATACACATACGTTGGCTTGACCCATTGACTATAAGAAGCGATCTTGTACAAATTTCTATCCATCTGGCTTACCGTTATGTGCCTAGTTTTAAAGATACATAGTGGTACAGCTACATATGGTTTGAAACCCACATGCATACTGTATAGGCATGCACCTAGACTGCATGTTCCTTGAGCCACTAGGCAGCAGCCGCAGCAACAACAGCAGCAATAGCATCTATTCTTGGTCTGAGCAAACTGCCACTTTTGCTGCTGTATCCGTAGCTGGCTGACGCTGATACTACTGCTGTTGCTGATGCTGATGCTGATGCTGGAACTATGCCTGCTCTTACTGTATCTTTAGCTAGAAAACCTGATCAGAAAATTGCGTGATGGTGACATGACGATGATGATGGTGTTACTTATGCCATTCGGCATGGACCTGACGGCGCATAGAGAAAGAGATGCTGTACTATACTTCAATGTTTGTTTTAATTTTTTGTTTCTCCTTCTTTTTTTTTTTGTCTATTTCGCCGTCATCGTGCCTAACGAATATGGTGGGGCGAGTGGAATTTCTACGGTGGATTGGGACTTCAAATATGTATTTGAAATTCCTTCTATACATATTTGCTGAATCTCTTCGCTTCTCTTGTCGCCATGATGATGATGATGAAGATGATAATGATGATCAACCTTAGGATGGAGTTTCTATGTGTCAGGTGGTCATGCATTCATCGTCAGCCCCAGCTAGATAGTGGCTTTGGTTGGACTCCCTATGTACATTGATTAACGAATCAATAGTACGAGGTAGGTAGGTACCTTCCTACTTCCATGTGTCACAAGGCGCAGTGCTATAATGTACGAAGAATATGAGTAGAGGAAACGAAGCCGGTTCGCTTCTACTCCTATTCGGTTGGGTTCATGAGAGAGATACATATTTTAGATGCCTTTTAGCTTTGCCTTTATTTTCCAATTTTTATTTACTTTTCCTTCTTTCATCGATAAATTGGCAATGCCAATAGCACTATCACCATTCCTGACTGCCTATGGCTATAGAAACCGCCTGATAGACCCCACTCCCCAATCAGTATCACTTCGCCTTCCATATTTCTACTATACGACCATGTCGCATGAAATCCATCCATGGATTGATTGGAATTTTCTACGCTGACAGCAGCACACCAATGCTGATGCCAATACCGATGACGATACGATGTGAATGTTGTAGCTGAATACGAAGCCGAAACCGATGTCAGGAAAGGTATCTCGAAAATCGTTGTCGAATAATTTGATCGTTTATTTACTCACTGACTAATCATATTAATGAGTGCCAAACAAGTATGGGAAGTTGGGCCAGTTGAATTGGTAATTTTTTTGAGTGAGGTTTTCTGTCACCACTTTTTTTTGGGCCGAATTTTTTTTTATGTTCTCCTTCTCTTTTTCACTTTGATTCTGCTTCTGTTTTTGTGATAGGATAGAACTTGCAGATTCTAGTTAATTTGATTTCATAGCGCGGGTGTGAGGTGGAATGTTGACGGAATGGACTTTTTAGATTAAAAAGAATTAATAAAAAACCAAACGAGTTCGCTCGAAAATCGTGTGAAGCAATTAAGCTGTCGCCACATGAAATTGAATAATTGAAATAAGAGCTCTAGGTTTTGCGACTACATACAAATACATGTACGTGTGTAGAGGGGAGATCTCTACTCATTTTCTGAATTTCCACCTTGTGCAGTGAAGTGGGTTTGTGTAAGTGAACACTATAGGTAATTCTATTAAGCTGATTGAAATGGTATCAAAGAGTTGATGGTTCGTTCTACCAGCTGGATAAAAAATTCAAAAAAATATCCATCTTTAGGTGGTCAAGGTCTTTGGTGATTAATCCGATTACAGGTAGTTAGGGCAATTGGATTGATCTAAAGTCTTGATAAAAAATAAAATAGAAAACATGAAAAAAAATAATGCTGAGATTTGGGCAAGCAATTTTTTTTCTGTACAAACATTTAAAAGAATTATAATAAACCGCGTAGATACTTATTTAAAAAACAAATTAATTTTCATTCAATTTCACACACAATTTGACTAAATGCGTCAAGCGAATATTTTGATGCAATAAGAACTTGAAAGTTTTACGGAATTATCTGTTCATTGCCCTTATTTCAGACGTCTGGAAGAATTGTATTCGTAGCTAAGAAAAATGCCATTAAAATATTTTCTTCATATAAACAAAATATTTGTTTGCATTAAAATTTGCACCCAGGCAAAGGTTTTTGTTAATATCTCTTAGGAGTTCGTTATTAAGCATAACACCTCTGGCATATGGTTACTCCACAGACATATTATTCTCTTTGTTATCAGTATTACTCTATCGATACTCCCCTCTATGCTGAAAAAAAAAACAGTAGGCGTGTTTTTTAAAGTTAAAATAAATTGTATCCCCTAAAAACCAGAGCTTATGGATCTCTGCCCGAATGACAAATTTTATAGTGGAGGTGAAAGGTTGACTACATTTGACGAGGAAAATTTATTTACAACCTTATCTTCAGATTCAGCATTCTAACTGCCATGATCCATGATCATCAGTTGACTAACTCTGCATTAAAGGCAAGGTACTCCTTCGAAGGAGAGGCTTTTTCAAACCGTGTATCCAATATACTGCCATCTTTACCTTTCATTTATGATGTCTTTGGGATCGTGATACGATCTCTTGAGAGCTCCATGATTATGTCGGGAAATAAAGTATATGTTTCGTAGGAAAAATTGTAGCTTCATCTTTAAACTTATAACATGGCATTTCCATATATACAATAAATTAAGAATTTTTCGTTTGACTACATCTGCAGTCACGCCTTCGGTCGAGGTAATACTTCCAAAATATTCAAAACGTTCTACCTTCCCTACCCGTTCACATATAATGCTAATTTCGGACTAGTATGTAGGCTAATGATTTGTTACTTAATAGTGCTTATCTGCTCAATGATAATCCGCAGCTGAGAGTGACTGTTCGGCATCGAGGTCTGGAAATCGAGGTGGAAATAGAAGCTACATTCAGACAATTCATTTTAATTTGATTGCATATCACTATCAAATGCACAGTCCAGAATTGACTTCACATGAAATGCCCCTTCCATGACTTCTAGTCTCCATCGGACATCGTCTTATTCCGTTGAGTGCTCTGTTGCCGCTGCTCGTTTGCAATATTCTTAGATAATTGGGAGGTGTAAAGTCACTAATTGTTTTCACTCCTTGCGAGAGATGTTACCTTAATCGTTGGGGTACTGGTTTAATCGGTTTTTGGTATACCGTGAAACTTTGAACTCGTTAACAACTGAATTAAGAATTACCTGCCGTGAGAAATTATCCTTGTAAAAAATCAACTCATTCTGATGAAGCCATGGCTTTAAAGCCTTGACATGACCTATTTCATCCATCATGATTCTTTTTTGTATCCTTGTGTTCAGTTTGATTAACAAAGAAACGTAACTTGACATTACAGTTAGCGATTATATCGTCAACAAGTAAGAATAATAGTGGATAAAGTAGATAGTCTATCAACTATCTCTTGTTATGTTATACCTATTGAAAGCGTACATATACGAGTAGACACGTAGGTTGACAACGATCGACATTGTAGCACAGTAACTCCGAATAATACCATTCTGTCCTGCCCATAGAGTAGATTCTCGTCTGAATTGATCTCGCTTTATATGACAGAATTTGCCCAATAAACAAAGCCGGTAAACAAAAAATCAACTGCTTTACTAAATGTAATTTCGATAAAACAACGAATCAACTACCAAATTCTACTTATCCTAATACTCTTCACTGCACTAGCTGAGTGTAAAAGGAAAAGGTCTCTACTTAACCATTTACCATTTCGATCACGTTTAGAGAAACCACCGTCCTCGAACCAGTTTGAAAGTAGTTAAAGAGTTAAACCAGCCCTAAAGCGCAACTTTGCTAGTAGGTCAAACTACTGTGCTTGGATCCTTCCACTTGTTCCAAACAATATAATTCATGGACATTAGAAATGCGTTTATCTCCGATTATAAGACAGGTGTATGTTAACCAACGAGAAGCAAAGTCGAAAATTGTCGCCCTCCTCGAAAAAGTTCATGCCACATGCTGATTTTGAAGCCAACAGTTCCGACTAGATTTCAGGTTGAGATGCTGGTTAGAGTCAGTCTTTAGCATAGCGAATATGGAGCTGTAGAATATACAGACGTTGTCATAATCCAATATACGGTATTGCAATATCATTTGCATATGTCTGAGCGTAGATTTTAGAGCTATTAAGCAAAGAGTCGACCGACTTACTCCATGGCATTGAAGAAAGAATGTCGCCTATCGGACAGGTCCTATCAAGCTGTTATCACGCGAGAACATTGAACTTAATCGACATACACAGGCAAATTTATGTTTGCTAGAATTGATTTGACCCGCATATCTTGTACTTCGTGTTGCGTTTACACTGGTAAACTTTTAAGATCCTTTTCAGAATTGGTAGCAGCTGGCATATACCTTATCTTGCAGCATAGATGTGTATATAGAGATATATAGTTATGTGTAGCTATATGTAAAACGCAACAATCGCCGCTTTCGATAGCTTCTTCTGTCACCACTTTCAAAGGGAGATATCAGCTACAGTAGATTGTATGAATTTTGTCCTTTGGCTTACTCATATGGACAATAATGTGCACCATTAGAATCAAATGACAGTTTAAGGATTGCACAAATTGACTACAGATGGCTGTAATAGTCTTTTCAAAAACTCATAGTTTAAACTATAAATACATGACGACGCTAGCATAAGAATATGACTCATTCACTAACCTCTGGCTTACAGCGCCTTTCTCCTGAATTCTCAGCAATTAAAAACACACAGACAAAAATTTTGTGTTTCGAACCATTGCTTAACGATAATAACCAAAAGCTAACAGTTTCTAACATTGCTGAACTAGTGAAGCAATTAACTCTCCATTCCCACACACGTGCTCACCTTCCTCATTGGCATTACCGGTGTAAAACAAGTTCATTCATAATCATTTAGCATAACGAATAAGACTAAAACGTCTACGTTGACGACGACACAACGATGGGATCAAAGTGTTCGACCTTTGCAACAGTATACATATACATTATTAATTATTGTACAAACATAGCAGGAAGTCAATGATTCTAATGATCCAAAGAAGAATACCATTCTTGATATTTCTGGCATGAACTTTTTATTTTGGTATGTGGTCGAAATATGAGATGTTCCTATGAAGTTGTCTCTCTTTCTCCCTGATAAATGGTTACCTTGTATTCCAAAGTTACTACCCAGCCATTTATTGCTTTGCAAACATAAAATAAATGATTAATGAAATTTAATTAATGTTCTTCCGTCAAATACTTGAAGTGGTGAAACTTTATCGTAGCTATGAATTTAATTTTACACCAAAAGGACTACCAAGTATCCCATCATCTATGTTGGTTACAGATTTTATTTTTGCTTTGTAACGAGAAACAAGAGAATCCTTCCACTGATGTCGCACCTTCTGGCTATTTACTTGGCATCTTGGTTGGCTTTAAAAAAATAAATAAATGATGATAAAGAACAAAAATACAGACAAAAATGTTCTTCTTCATACAAAAAATATGCGCTGGCATGCAAGTATCTCTACATGTATGCTTGCCATACAACAAGTAAACACCTGATATTTACAAATTTGTTAACACGATGTGCCCACAGAGTATGGGCTTGATATTAGACTTTGTTGTTGTTGTCGTGTTTTTTTTTCTTTGTTTATTTTTTTTTTCCAGAAAATAACGGGATATGAATCATGACCAAGGTATTCATGATTCTAAGTGATGCATAATTTAAGAACTCAGCCTGCAGTCGCATCAGTGAGCTAAGTCAACTTTGTGCAGTTCGGTCAATTCTTTTAGATATTTACTCAATATGAGTACACATCAGGGCTTGATGTTTCACACCGCACATTGGTGCAAATTAACACGATTTCTTTTAAAAAGGGCTAGTTTTAGAAATTCCCAACAGTTCGTTCACACGCTCCAAGGGTAATCACCCTCTATGTTCTAGATGATGTATTTTTTTTTTTAAATTTTTGTTTGCCCACTCTTTTTTTATAATGGCAGCAACTTCAGAAATTGGTTAGAATCCCGGGCTTCCATCTTGTCTTAGAGGCGTCAAAGCTTCTTTTTCACAATACTTAATTTACGAGGACCAAATGCCAGCTCCTGTGGAACGTCTGAATCTGAATTTGTATTGAGCATATTAAAGCTTCACTAGTTTATGAGATACATATTCAAACTAAACTTATATTTTTCGTAATATATGCAGCAAAAAGGTGTTTCAAAAATAATTTTTTTTTAATTTTTTATTGTTTCTTATAAGGCGTATTTTTTATAGTTTCACAAAAATCACTGAGCACAATCTTAGACTATTTTCGACTCGAAAAAAGACTCGATGGCGTAAGGAATCCATCTAAAGTATTTGAAATAACTGATTGGAGGTTAATTAATAAGTCGTTCCTATTAAACTACAGGCAGATATGCTTTAAATTAAACTAAATAAAAAAGGTCAAAGATCAACAGTTCATTTCTGTAGCCAGAAAAATCACAAATTGATCTTATTAACTAATCCCACATAATCCCACATCCATCTGCCGTTCTGTGGTTTTCGTATTGAAAGTTGGCTATTAGAGACACTCTTAAGCAAAAGACTTCATTTTTTATACTCCTTAGATATATCTACAAAATGTTATTGGAAAAAGACCGTAGCGCTTTTGAAAGTGCTTACATAAATGCTAAACGGACATTCAAAACTGCGTTTGCAGTATGCTTGCAGGCATAAATATAAACTGTTATCTTTAACAAACTTCTACTTGATTGTTGATAAAAGGTTTAGAGAAACTCATTGTCCGAGAAACCGAATATTGTTTTCAATAATTTCAAAATGATAGTCATCATTATATAATGAAAAGATAGTCGGGTTGCTTTGAATGAAATTAGTAACTGAGTGAAGAGTTGCGATTAAAATATCAACCTATCCAAAAGAGAACTAGTCGTTTTCACCTAAAAATACAAGATAACGCACTTAAACCTGTTCAAGTGTGAAGGAGTACGAGTACAGTTTAAACTTTTTGCTAGCCCACAATATCTTGGAGTTATTCTGAACAGGAAACTAAATTGCCATCTCATTGTAAGTGAACGAATGAGGAATAACTGATAACTCCCCTTTCTGATAATTAAAAGCCCCTGTGTGATAATTTACAGATCTAGTAACAATCCAATAAGACTCACACATTTGGGCAGGGTTAAAGACTTATCGTCGGATGAAATTTCTTTCCTCTTCGACTTTTACATTCCGTACGATATGTCAAATCTTCTTCTCCGCAGATTCAGACCTTAAGATATTTATACGCTTGCTGGATACAACCTGTGTCTTCCAATCACAAGTCCTAGTGGTTTTTAGAACAGCAGAGCTAATGCTGATGAGATCAAAATCTGATACGAATATCGCTCAAGGGTTATGTAGGCTTAACGAAGTAAAACTATGTTGATTACTAGGGCAGGTGCACATGATCTGGCTAATGCGAGTACGGGGGAACTCCTACTTCTTTGAACTTTAAGAGATATACGCTACATGAGTTATGAAGGACTACTCGTTCTACATTTTTATCTAACTTAACTTCCCTAGGTACATAGATGTTACAACTATTTTTTTCGAAAAAAAAAACGAAAACATTGTAATCCAAAAAATGTCAAAGAAAACAAAAGATGTATACTTTGTCTGACTATTAGGAAAAACAATCTTAAAATACTCTTTGCCTTAACATTCACTCTGGTTTACAAGTATCTAAAAAGATTTTACAAGTTATATTCTTCTTTCTTTAATACCGTCTTCTATACTTTACTCGTAGGTTATTCTTAAATACCTAGCCATTATGGATGAACAGCAGTTATGTCATCGGCACTGAGAAAGTGTTCATTAATTTCAGTATAAGTTAAAATGAAGATGTATTCAACGTAGCCTAAATACTTAGATTTGTGGAAAACTTATTCCAACATTGGCAAGATGTAGGGCTTCCTATTTGCCAAAACAAGAGGGCAATCTAGTCGAGTGACGATAAAATCCCTATGCATCTTTTAGAAGGCATTCAACAAAGGGCATTTAAGCAACATTGTAATGGTGTTTTGTGCACTTTTATCGCTTTTTTGACTAACAGCGCTGCAATTAAATTAACAATGTTATTTTAATCTTCATATGAAATGCTAACAATTCTCATTATTTTACCTTAATTAGAATAATCGAATCGGTAGATTTACTTTAACTTAATTTGCTCCGTATTTCGGGATAAAGAGATCCTCATAGTACAATTTAAGGTGGTAAAAAGTTGCGAAATACTTGTCTTTGTCTTAAGTCTGTGGTTAGAAAAAAAGATCTTAGTGCAAACAATCGGCTCCAATATCAAATGCACGATTTTCAAAATATTCTCATAGATCCACTTCAATATATGTAAATAGTCCTTAAATAGTCATCACAGGCCTACATTTCTATCAAATTTTATTCATCACAAAGTCATCTTCTACGAATATTTCTGTCCCTAAAATCAATGAGTGAAGATTCGCTTGTTTTCACATCCATCTTGGCTTGAAAAGCTCGTGGCCATCTATACATCGACGCATGGAAATGGATTATCAAGAGATTGTTTCAATTCATATTTCAGACATTCCAGTCAATAATTGTATATGGTATCCAACTGGAGAGTCCTAGATCTAGACTAGCCGGCCCCATAACATATATGTCGTAATATGAAAAATTAGGTTTTAACGAAGTCGAATTCTTTATGCTCCTTTAAAGGTGTTTACCATTTTTAAATTTTCGAAAGAACTAACTCAATCGAATGAGAGAATATAATAAAAAAGCCGACAATGATGTTTACGTATTTACCCACATAAAGCCATGTATTGCCTTTATAGAAATCATATTTCTGTTTTCTCCTCAGTTACGGTTCATACAACGTCTGTGTTGTATTTATTTTCTTTTATTTGGCAGACATTAAACCACCATCCTCATACCATCCCGAGGGCTTTACTTTTATTTTCAAGCTACTTAAAGGCTTTTGAACCCAAGTTTTTTTTTTGATTTTTGGCAATTTACTTTCTATCTTTTATCTCTCGATGTCAGATCCATGATGTGCGTTTTATATACAGGGGGAAAAAACAAGAAAAATCTGCACTTAATACCATACCCAAACAGAGCAACATCTAGTAGTTCTACAGCTCTACAGATTCCACTGAAAGTGACACCAGGAAAAAAGAACTCCTTTCTACAATACATTCGTCTTAATTTCATTTAACAAGTACAGACTTCCTTCACCATGGACATGGTTGGTCTACAGTTTACAAGCTTACACGACACCAACAGACCAACGGACCATTCCATCAAGGATATCAATAACATTAAGACCCTTCCTATCTGCATTACTTTTACCCTCCCAAAACATTCTCACTTGTCATCGTCATCGACTTATTCAATTTCTTATCGACCCAAAAAGGTATTTCTATAAAAGGGAAAAATGCAAAAGAAAAAGTTCTTAATCTGTCTTTTCGGAAAGAGAGAGAGAATCAAAAAACAATAATAATTGGCAATTTGTTCACTTTATCATTCCCTCTTCTTGAGTTTGACGAATTACGGCAGAAAACTCAAGAAAAAAAAAAAACAAAAAAAAAACGCTCAAATGACAAACTGAAAGTTGAAGGGTGGCTATGGTTAGGAAGGTCTCGATGTCCTCCCCTATTGCATATTTATAATTGAACATCTGTCACAGGCCGGACAGACGATCAACTACTGCCTCATAAGAAAATCAATTCGATTTTGCAAAATGCGAATACAGCAATAACAAACAGCCCGAAAAACTTTGACAAGGATACGAAGGAATAGCAGGACTAAAGTGCACCAGTTAGAGGCAATGTGACCAGAGAGGAATGTTACGAGTATAATTTAAATTAAAGAGAATAAAGTTCTTAGAGTTCCCAGTTGAAGTACGTACTCGGTTCATTTTTGATTTCTCACAAATTGGGCCGAATTTTCATATTTTGTGGAATTACCATTTAAGGTATGTGCGTTTTTCCAATTTCCATTAAAGCATTGGAAGAGAAGGAATGAACCTCAACATAATACATCTGCACCAAGATCTGACGAGAACTCAATGATGTGTATTGCAAACTTCAAATAACTGAGAATAATGTTGGAATCAAATATGAACTCTTGCTCTACGGTATATTCATGAGACATACCCTAAAAAAACTCCTATTAGGCTGTAAAATTCGCCAAAGCTGATCGTAGACAAAATCAGTTACTTGGGGATGCTACTAGGCAAGACAAACATCCCTAATGGTACCAACCGCCTGCTGCTTTATCGCAATTTCAGAATTAAGTAAAACGCCAGCTGACTGGAAATCCGTTAGCATTTCTTAAAAGTTCGCGAAAACAATTTACACATACTCGTTAACTTAAATTGAAGACGGATCACGGTACAGAGATCTGAATATTTTCTGTTTCACCTGAATGAATCAGATATCAGACTGGTTGAGAATAAGATTGAACTTAGTAATCCAATGTCACGAATCTATTAACAAGATAACGTCGGTAGTAAATTGAAGAAAATTGAGGTACTTCAAGCAACTACAAAACTGTTAAACTATCATAACCTTGCTTAATGAGACTAGGAAACATTTATTCATACATCTGCAAAAGTTCATCAGGAAAACGGGCACAATGAAAGATGATTCATGTTTAACCTCAAGAACTTAAAACTACTACCAATCAGCAGAAATGTCATAAGCCGCAACTGTAAGTTGCCTAATAGGATTGCGGGACCTCATTGCAGTTTAAATTCCTCAGTAAATTGCATTGGATGACTAACCATCCCATTGAGTCAATTTTTCAATAAAGTGTGGTTTTTAAGGGATTCAAACTTGTTTTTTTAAAATACAAATATATGAACTTTATGATGATTTATTCACTATATTCGAATGATTAATTATTTCATATCACAAAAACGCATTCTACGAGTAGATGTCCAATTTTCGACCAATTGGGGGCGTATATCTTGTATTACTCGAAGAATATTTTGCTTCAAAGCGTCAATCCTTGCTGGTTTATCGGTGACTTGACGTATCTCCACAGAAAATAATCCAATGGCGTCAAGGCGCACGATCTTGGTCAATTACCAGGTCCAATTCTTGAAATGACTCTACTGCCAAATGGTGTTTTCCATAAAGCGAAGTTTTCATTGATAGTATAGGATCTAGCAGCATCCTGTTGGAACCACAGTTCTTCCATATTCATGTCACGCAAATTCGGGAATAAATAATCGTTGATCATCGCATTGTAAGTCATTACGTCAAATACGTCAATTCTGCCTCAGCCGTCTAACCAGAAATGTTATTATATTATTATACTTCCAGTTCATTTAAAACTTACACCACTTGGATCTTATAAACCTTGAGGTCAAGATCTTTACGCATAATTTTCCAGATAGTGGATGGATCAAGGCCAAGTTGCTGTGAACGAAAACGAATCGATTTTAAATCGTTGTTCTAAAGTCAATCTAAACTGTACTGAAAATAAATGTAGCTTGGTAGCTTAATGCGATAGTCGATTTGACATTTAATCTCTATCGAAAATTGTGGCACTAAAAACAGCTGACCAATAGGATGTCCCAAAATTAACACAAGATTTGAATGTTGCTTCATTTGTGCGGTAAAGTGATTTGGGTTTTTTTTAAACAAATAACAAATTTAAAATTTTTAATTAAAAACCTGTGCTTTCTATCAAAATTACTTCTTGCTTGAATTTTAGAACACCTTTACAATATTAAAACGGTCACACTAATCCAAATAACCGAAGGGATGTTTTCACCCCCAGCCACTGTTGCTTACTTTGCGAATATTTGAGCAAAATATTGGAATGTTTTTATGACGTTTCTTTTGTGTTGTTCGGTTTTCCCTTCTATGCACACAATCGTATTGTCCTTTGAAGTTAATATTATGTGAGGAATTGCCTTGTGGGTGTGTTCACATGGTGCGGATATGCGAATATTAAGTGTCCCGTACATGTCGGGTGTCAAGAATTATATTGTCTCGCATTTTGGCCAAACAACTAAACCAATTACAAACATATTTGTTTTCTTTTTATCGTTATATGCCTTTGGTTTCCCTTTTTTGTTGCTTTGGTTTTTGTTCATATTCGTTTATGAAGAACAACAAATGATGACAGCCTTTCTTTATTGTTTGTTTTTGTGTCTTTTCAGGACTTTCCATCATGACAAGGAGACGTTCGAGTCCACTGGGACTCGAATTAGTTGTGTCGGTGGTGTTAGCATTGGTTGCGTTACCATTATTATCGCATGGAGGTGAGTACTTGAGCTTGGCGAATATTATTATATATTATTATTATTATTCAGCTTCTCTTATGATCATTAATAATGGAAATTTGAGACCACAGCATATCTTTTGCTGACGCGTCACCTAAAAACCTTCAACCATCGTTCGTTACCAGTCACCTTTTGCTGGTGCGTTTACTAGAAGGGCTAACAAAACAAATACTCTTGTGAGCCCAAAAAGGGGAAAGAAAAGTGTCCTTCTGACGCACATTATTGCGGCGGTGTTAATGGAACGATGCAGCTCGATTTTTCCAGATTAAATTGGATTCGCACTCAGTCCCTTGAGGGGTGGTAAATTTTAAGTGGAACATTTTATTGGGATATTTACTGAGAAGGGTGGCGAAATGCACACTATGCACGACGGCACTTATTTGTGCAAGCTATGGAAGGGCATACGAATATTTCTTACAGTCCCCTTACTTTTATCGAACTGGCTAATTTATCAATCGATTCATCGATGAAGGGAGTGGAAATGATTTTAATCCCGCCGTAATGGGATTAATGTAGAAAATTTGTTGCATTGTTATGGAGATTTTCAGAAATTACCTATGACTAATTTCGATTGGGTGTTACATTGAGCAATTAAGGGAGAAATGTTCAATGTTTGCTGAATTCGTCAATATTTACTTAGATAAGGTTGAATCTTTGGCGTCGATTGTATTCTAAAAGAAGGATTTAAATAAAGGACAGGCAAGAAAGATGATCCTGAATGAAAATGTTTGCAGGATTTTCCCTGCTTAGTTTCACTAATACTCGTATGTACTTTGCAAATTGATATACTCGTATGTACTAAAATATGTATTATTACTCCGCCGCCTATGCGGTAAGCAGACCGAGAATCGATACAAACATAACGAAAACTGATTTGTTTCCTCGAGGAGAAATAATCCTAAGCCCCCTTGTTTGAGCAAGCATCTTCTGCGTTCCGAAAGAAAACCTCTATTGCCATTGCTGTAACTACACTTCAATTCTCTGTTTTCTTTTTCACAGAACAAACAAATAATTTCGGTGTTTCCACTGCACTTAGTCCATACTTGAAAAGCTTCCCTTTCAGGTACCTAACCGCTCTCTTTGTTTGATCCATATTTATTTACAATTATGGAGCCGACCATCCAAACACCAATCACTGCTTCGCTGTTCATATGGTTTGATTGGCAGCTTTTCCATATGACTTTCATGATAAATTTGTCTATTTAGTTCATCGCACTTCTGATCCATTTGCGCATATTTATTAAAAACAAAAAAGATTAAAGTTAAGTGTCCTGTGGTTTCACATAAGGTGGTAATGTTTTCACTGCCAGAACGAATCCAGCGAAAAAAACTTCAACTCTTTTAAAGCTTAATTGTGGGATGAGTATGCAGTTTTTTTATCCCTCTAAACTTTTCCAGTAGTGTAGACACGATTGTTTCTCGCAACATCGAAATATTGAGTTGAGTTTTATAGAAAGGTTCTTGTCAAGCTTTTTAGCTTGCCGGCATTTGTCACACGGGTCATACCTCGTAACCACCTTCATTTTAACCGTGAAAATGCACTGATCTATCTTTGTAAAATCATTTCAACAAGGAGGACATATCTTCCTTGATCTATTTTAAACAATGAAGTTTGTGTCTAAGTTTTTTTTACTTTATATCCGAGTGCTTTACAATTTTATTAGGCATGCTTAAATTATAGCCGGGAAACCTATCTCGGATAAACTTTCATATGTCCAAGTATCCCACCACTAAAGATTTGTGAAAATATTGACTCCAAACTCGCTTAATTTTCAGCCAATATTGAAGCAAACAACTGTACGATGTCAAAACCTCGACTCAAGGTCACAAATAAATCCAATCACTAGGATAAATGCATTTCCAATCAGATTGACTCCTTGTTGTGGTATTTTATATTCTTACTGGCGCCCACTTTGGCAAAATCATTGTCAACCCATGCATAAATCTGCTAAAGAAGACACCGAGGTAAATCCAGTACCTAAAATAACTCTGTCATAAACCATTTTTATCATGATTGAAAATTAATAAACTTATGATTCTACTGACTCATCTCTCATCTGTGAGCCCAGTTTATCTTCTTGTCTCGTTTGAAAAAAAATCCTCCTAGTTCAAGCAAGCCAATGACAAGTTATTTATAACCACAATCAATATATTCGTAACTCCACCGATATACTCGTACATATCTACGTTACCTCGTATTACCGTCACATAAAGTTGTTTCCCGCCACGGTCCATTTTTGAAGACATGTTCACTTGAAAACCCACTCACATGAAAAAACTAAATGGAAAGACGACAAAAATAAAAAACCTCTCACTGGTAACAGAGTTCCGTATATCTGTGTGAATACATATCCTTTCCTGTTCCGTATAAAGTACTCGTAACGTAATTTTATTATTCCGACCGTTGAAATGGCTGCAAGTGCCAAATAAATCAGATCAAATAGTTAAGTCAACCTCAACTGGCACATCCCGCTGACACATTTGTACGAGAACTTGAATGTAATCGTTTTAGCCGCGTAAATCATGCCGCTAGCCAGAACGCGCATTACGTTGAGGGGAATGAAAAGGAAGCATTACTAAAATACCTTTGTGGCGTTAACTAGTCATTAAAGCGCTTAATAGCGATAATAGTCACGTTTTGTATTCCATCTTATTTTGAAAGAAATTTACATGACAGCTAACACGCAGGATTCCTTGTCATGGTCATCATCATCGTCATCGGTGTTGCTATTTCTCAGGAGTGCAAGCCACAAAAAAAAGAAAGGCGAAGACGACAAAAAAAACTTATTCGAAGTTTAAGAGTTTATTTATATGAACTACAATGATTCAGTGCTTCGTGGTAGGGTTACCACAGAGCCACTTTGTGCCAATTCCACTGTACTTTAATGGTGGAGGCGAAACATGTGAATTTGGCTCAATGCTGTTTAGTGTCACAAATTTCAAACCGAATAGAGGAATCCTGTATATAATATGAATTCAGACAATGAAATGACAATTTTCCAACACATAGCATCTTAAATCAAGTTAAAAACAACGCCAATCAGTGTTCGATATTTCTGCACCAAACCTATAGATGGTTTCTTGCTCATGGAGCTCTATGTGTTTCTAAACTAGCTATCGGACTGATTTGGAAGAAGATCGATTTCTTTAGAGAACGAGGCAAAAAGATTGTAAAAGGCTAATTTCAAAATTTTGTGAACGGATCGAAATACTTGAATTCGACTAAATTGCTCTGCGAGTGCACCACCAACATCTGTAACAGCAGGGATTATGGGTTACATGTTCTAAAATCAACGGTTAACGAGATTATGTAGCTATTCTATTCTATTTTCTGGATGAGGCCTTATTACTTAAAGCTCTAAAGCACGGACAGCCCTAGATGTAATCATTGATTGGTGTACTAGTAATGGGCTTTAAGTTATTATCTTCACAGAGCGGGAAGATGACTGGTCTGGCTCAACTAGTGCTAAAATGCGATAATATCCGTTTTTCTGATGAAACTAAGTATATGTTATCTAGAATACCAAATATTTGTAGACTGGTCATGTGTCTTCAAAAACCGACGAAGAGTTATGACACCGTTCACGGTAGAATAACCATCCACGTTAATATGTTTCTTACTGCAAAGACTGGTTTAACGTGACTGCATAAGAGTCTTCACTTTTCCTTCTCCATCTCTAGACGCACTAATATGAGATAGTAAGGTATTTATATCACATCATACCTTGGCAGGCCAAAATAATGCGCTCTGACGTCGCCAAAAGAAACTGCAGCAGTGTTGCTGTCCTCAGAAGAAAAGAGTATTGGTGTGCTTATTGGTTTTTTAACGTGGGACATTACATTAAAAGAATCATATAAAGAGTACAATGGACTTGTTTTTTTCCGTAGACTCAGATTAATCTTAAGCCTCGAATGATTTAATATCTCTAACGCGTGAAAGGTATCCACGAAAGTGTGGATTAAGATCTTCTATGACTTTTTGTCTGTCGCAGTATTTGTTTATCTGTTTTGTTTATAGAAATGTGCTGTGCAAATATTTCATCCAACTTGTTGCAGAGGCCCTACAAAATCCCCTAAATGCACATATGTAAGCACACAATTTCTATAATACATGCAAGCCGGATATAGCCGGATATTGACATTGATTTGATCGTTTTATTGAAATCAGAATTCAATAATAGGCGGCTTTCATAAAATGGAACTGTCCTATCTTCTCCATGTCTACCGTTCAAAATATTGCCCAAAAAGTCAAAAATCTTCGTTACAAATTTCTTTGCATATTACTATGATCAGGAGCGATCAATACAACAGCTTCTTTTGGCGTAGCTTCAATAAATTAGTATACATTTTTTTTAGTTGATAAGGATATTTAAAAAAATATTTCAACGACACAGTATCGGCGCGCGTAGTTAGAGCGTTTCCAACACGTCAGATTTCCACGTTAGTGGCATGCATTGATTTCTGGCAAACTCCCATGTAGCCCTAGTCTTCCGCCATTACGTATACGTATTACGTATTTAGTTTCCCCACCCTTGTCTTTGAAAACCCTACACTATAATTTCACCTGGTTTTCTTCAACTTATCGGAAATTACTCACCGGTAAACCTATTTCAAACAGTGGCAACCCTGTACCAGAGAATGTACGTTAACCCTCGTTTTGTTGGATTTTTTTTTTTTTTTTAAGAGTGATTGACCGAATGTTTGGGTTAATCTAATTACCACAGTAAGGATGGCTATGCAGGAGGGAATATATATATTTTTTTAAACTGTTACCATCCCACTTAGATCTTGAATGGCGTCCAACAATGCATTCTTGAAGTCGGTCATACTTAGAGAAGATACCCATCTATTTACAAACAATTTGTTGGTAACTCATTTGCATGTTGAGAAGGAATACACTATTTTACATAAGAAGAGAGTCAGTAAGGGTCATGATTACATAGTAAATATTGACCTCCGACATATGATATAGCTAATAAGCCTTCGGCTATGGATCCAGCAACGAGGTTCTAATAGTTAAGCCAAATGAAATTTATCAGTTGTACATATGTAAATATGAAACCACACTTAGGAAAATGCACCGAGAAAATAGTTTTACGAGTACCATGATTGGCTCATGAATGACTCATTTACTGAATCTAAGCCTCTAGATTAGATTTGGTGTAAATAGATTTTACACACATCTCTGACGCTTCATTGGATAGTTTCCCACGGCAGCCAATGTAGATAAACGAAAAAAAACGAATCTAAACACATCATAAACAATTATAGATGCGGACGGTTATTTAATTTAAAAATATGATAAACTCATACCATCAGTATCTATATACAGATACAATCAAGTTGAACGATAAAAAATGCGATCATATGTATAATAACTACGCGCACCTGACTACCTGCAAAAGTCTAGTTTCAAGTTCAATTTCAATCTTGGTACATTCAAGGTGAGACGTTAATGATGAGTCACACATCATGAAGCATCACATCATGAAGCGCGCGCGCGCCTCTTCGATATTCAATCTCTTCTCTCAATCTTTCCACTCCGCTTGATTTGATGATCTTGTCCATAAGCTTTCCACACTCCAGTCTAGCTGATCACGTCACATATTCGTATGCGTTACTTACGCCATATGGCTTATGATGTACAAATCTGTGTTCCGTGATCGCTGAGACTTTTCCAGTGTTTTTTGTATTTTTTTTTTTGTTGGAATGCCTGTACTTACGCAGAATATTGGTCTGACCATACCTTATGTTTAGGGCAGGGTGGTAGGTAGGGGCTAATGAACCTTAAGATATAATTTAGTCGACTGGTGATTATGGTTTGACGATGCGGATTTTTTATTGCTTTGGTTCGTAGCTATAAATCCATCTTATTTTGATTCGTTAATTCGTGTAGTATCTTTTAACGCCTTGTAGAATTGTTCTGCGCATTTTTGTTTCGTTTTTTTCTGTTTTGGCAAGATGAGGAAACAAATCATTTTCTAACAATAGACGCGTGAAACTATTTCTATGTTTTGAAGTGGTAAACAAGCATTTGTTGACAACAACAAAGCAAAAGTCAATTGTTTGAGTTAATGAACAAATTTTTTCGGTTGAAAATTTTTCAGCAAAACTATTACATAAATGAAGATTTTGTCAGTTTTGTATCGGATTGCGAAGAGTCTGGAGTGGCTCTTAAGTAAATTTGCCCATTTGACCGCAATTGAACGGCTTGAGTCATATCTAATCAATTTTGGCTTGAATCTGTCCTTACATTTACACGAGGTAATACAATACAATTTAAAAATTATTGCCGATATTTGGTTTGCAAAGTTGGAACTTACGTCAAGCTATTGGTCAACAAATAGTAATTGTTATTTAACATAAAGTCCTTAAATTTGATCTGAATCAGAACAAACTGGCACTATTTTTCACCTTTCAGTATATTTTTTTATATCTAAGAAAAAGTCGTGAAATAGAGAAAACTTAAAGGAATGAAATTGTAAATACACCGTGCAATTTAAAAACAGTCTTAGCTTAATCAGATCAATGTGAATTTTTTCCTCAAACTTAAAAAGAAAATCCTGATATCTTCTATGATTCAGCCAGCTAATCAATGTGTTGTATAAGGGCCTAATGTTTGGGACATGGATTTTCTACTTCTACTCAATTGCGTTTCTCAAGGAAACAGCGACTGGCAAGAGTTATTCTTAGTTTAAATTGCATTTCTTGTAACGCGTTCCTCATTTTTGTACTAAATTTCATCCTAGTGTACTGGTAAATCCGGATAAGGTTCTTAAAAAAAATCACGACGACTCATTACCTTGTCGGAACCTTTTTTCGGACACCTCTTTAGACGTAGAAATTTTACACCGCTTGACTCAGATAAAAAGCTGACTATTGATTCGAAACCTCGAAACCTTCTTCGAAACCTATCTCTCGTGATTTATTACGTAATACTCCGGATTCAAGAGCTTTGGCAATAGAGTGTAGATCATTTAGGAAACGCAGTTGTGCACAAAAGTTAGGAAAGTATTCATACCAAACGTACAAAAAATGTACATTAAACTACTAAGGACCCTAAACCAATAAATTCGCCTTGAGTTGACCTATATTAATCTCAGCAGTTTTAGAATACACACACCTTTATGAGTTAGTCCATACCAGCAGTATAAGTAGCCCATATCCTAGTAAAAGAATGAACTGTACCCATACAAAATTTATGTTTCATTATCATCAGTACTATGATAATGGTAAACCTTGACGTGCTTTTAGGCCCAAACCTTAACAGGAAGTCAAATTTTAAACAAGGAATACAGGAATCATACACTAATATCCCTACAAAGTTCTGTAACGATAGATATTTCTACAGATATGTTTTTTCTTAAACAATAACTATATTAAATGATTTTAAATTATAATGAAGAAGCGCTCATTACATTTTGTTTTGAACATAACTTCAAGCATATTGTATCTTCAGCACTTCTTAGCTTTTCCAATTGTGAATCATTCTTTCGAGCATTTGAGGCACTCACTCACCAAAAACTCGCTTTATATTAGCTTCCAAGGGCTGCCTTATCAGCATACAGAAGCTTTACATAAGCCTTCAAGAAATAATCGATTGGCATGAAATTCAACAAACTCGATGACCAAGTCACTTTTACTATTAATGTTGTCGTTGAACCGAGTCCTCAAGACAATGGTTTCCTGAGCGGTATGGTATGTAGCACTATCTTGCTGCAACCCCATATCGTTCATATTTTCGAAGGAAAGATCCCTAAACATTATCGGGTCACGTTGTTCATTGACTCCAATGCAGGCTTAAAAGAAATTAAGACCGATGATGCCAGCAATGTGAAAACCACACGAAATAGTGTAATTTTCTAGATGTGATTGAGCCTCATTGCCTTACTCCAGAAATGGCAATTTTGCTTATTTGTAAATCCAATGAACCAAAAGTGGCCCTCGTCACTAAATGCAATTTTTCAATAAAAATAAGTGTTGACTTCAAACCGCTCAGCAGCCCAGTCCGCGAACTCTTTCGCAGCTTTAGCTCCTGCAGAAGCTAGATGTTATAAGACGCAACATAAAACTTTAACAACGAAGATGGATCTCACATCGAAGCCGCAGAAATGGTTGTAATAAGTAAAAGTCGTTGGAAAACTTTGACAATTTGATTTTGGAGTTTGACAGGAATGCCATAACCAGACATAAATATATATATACACTATGATATCGTAAGCAACCTGTTTCTCCAAGATCTGTCGCAGAATTAATATTGGATCGAATGTGAACTTGGCACGTAAAACACCCCACTAATATGGACCTACCAGGAGGTTTCTGATGATCGCTTTTTAGTTTAGGTTTCTGATGATCGCTTTGTAGATTTTAAAAATATGCGCCGGAAATACCCTCATTTCCTTTCTTCAGGACCAGACAACAGTGTTGTTATTCAAATAATCGGACTGGCTTTCGTCAAACCAAATTTTAGGGATGGTCTGATAGCGGAATATTCGCCATCTGTGCTGCATAACTTGCTGCTTAACAATCTGAAGAAGCGGTCCTTCTAACCTATGAGTTTTTGTGTGCTACGATATTCCCGCAGTCATCCATGCTTCGGTTTAAATATGTTGTCCCTGATACGCCCTTTTCACCTTCTGATAAAATTTCCAAATTTCATTCCTAAAATAGAATTTTTCGATAGCCCTGATTTCGCGGTTTTCTTTTTTCCTTCAGAGAGGTTTATGTTTTGTTTGTCTCATCTCAACCGTCGCATACATCTATGAGTTTCATACTTGCGATCGTCTTTTGAAACATAATACATTAAAGGCAACATTTCTAATGATAGCCTGGTATCATCGCTACTGCTTCCCCACACTACAAGTAACCTATATAAGATTATCAGAAGGTTCGAAACTAAGGTGGTCGGCAAAGGCTTTGGCCATCTCTTCAGACTGTCAAATTGACATAAGTTATACCTTTCATCATCTCAGTTAAATCGATCACTCATATGTACAATATAAGTAAGTAACATCTGATATTACTACACCATGAAATGCCCGAGATAGTGTTCTCATGACATGTCATTTGGTTGATCGCATTTCTATTGGAGAGAGTCTGTATGTAATAACTGAACCATTTTTCCAATCTTCTAAGCAGGTATCCATTTCGTGTACCCTGCTCTTCTATTATATTTAGCTTGTCAATCGCGTCTAAGTTCGATAGATGATACGAAGCAACTGCTGACTGAAATATAACTGACATTAATTTATCAGGAAATCCTTTCTGGGAATACCAACTTCATTACCATTTCTATTCATCTAATTCAATTTTCATAATTTCCATTCTAATTATCGTTTAAATACTCATTATAGGTTAGGTTAGGTTAGGTAAGAGTGGCTGTTGGAAATACCAACCCACTTAGGCCTATTGGCCCATTGTGATGCCACGTGGATCTATGATCTTCTTACTACTGGAACCAGTTTGAGCTTTTAATAAAGCGTAGGAGACTGTTAACGTCTATTTTTTCTAGATCGTTTAGGTCGTTGTAGAAGAAAGCTCCTAGGTGAAGCTTCCTTCTCTGAGAGAGAGCTGGGCATGTGCAGAGTAGGTGGGGGATTGTCTCCTCCTCTTCCTCGTCCATGCAGCTTCTACAAAAATCGTTAGTAAAAGCGCCAAGCCTTCTTGCGTGCTTGCCTATGAGGCAGTGTCCGGTTATGACACCTATTATGGCGCTGAGATGTTTCCTATCTAAAAGGATCAGACACTTAGATCGACTCAGATCCAGCCTTGGCCAGATCTGTTTGGTCGCTAGACATGTTTGTCCAGCAGTCCACCTAAGGTCCGTTCTTTTATTGGCATCTAGCTTTAGTGTTAGTTTGCACGTAGCGATTGGTATACCTATACTACCTTTGTCCGGTAGGATAGGTAGAGTGGTTCCAATTTTGGCGAGTTCATCGGCTCTGCAGTTCCCTGGAATGTCTCTGTGGCCCGGCACCCAACAGAGGTGAATGTTGAACTGCTCTGCCATCTCCATGAGAGATGAACGGCATTCAAGGGCAGTTTTAGAACACAATGAGACCGAGTCCAGGGATTTGATGGCGGCCTGACTATCCGAAAATATGCGGATATCCTTTGCAGATATCACGTTTTTCTTCAGCCAGGACAGAGCTTCTTTAATCGCCAAAATTTCCGCCTGGAACACGCTACAGTGATTTGGAAGGCGGAAAGAGAGGCTTAGGTTAAGCTTATCTGAGAAAACACCGCCACCAACTCCGCTGTCGGTTTTAGATCCATCTGTGTAGAGATGGATTGACTTGTCCTCCATGAAAGCATCCTCCTCCCAGAATGATCTAGAGGGGAAGCTTACATGGAAGTTTTTGTCAAACCAAAGTTCAGGTATGGTGTAATCGGTGTTCTCTGTGAGGATTCCTAATGTATTAAGAATGTTGGCGTGGCCAAATGAATTATTTGTCCACTGTTTAGTCGCTTTAAGGCGAATAGCTGCAGTCGCAGCTACTTGCTTGCTAAAAATGTCGAGGGGTGTCAAGTGAAGCAGAATATCTAATGCCGCAGAGGGGGTAGACCGCAAGGCTCCGCTTGTGCATAGACATGCTGTTCTTTGGACTCTGCTTAGTTTGGTGCAGTTGACTGCATTTTCCAAGGCCGTCCACCAGACAACCACCCCGTAAGTGAGTATCGGTCTTATGACCGAGATGTATAGCCAGTGGGTTATGCGAGGTTGAAGGCCCCATTTGTTCCCAATGGCTTTCTTGCAAGAGAATAAAGCTATTGTAGCTTTATTGACTCTTTCTTGAATGTTAGGTTTCCAGTTTAGTTTCCTGTCAAAAATCAGACCCAGATATTTTGCTGTATCGGAGAAAGCTAAACTGGTACCGTTTATTGAAGGAGGGTCTATGATTGGAATTTTATATTTCCTAGAAAAGAGGACAAGATCAGTTTTATGGGGGTTTATTCCCAATCCACAGCGATCTGCCCAGCAGGTTAATCTGTTAAGATTTACTTGGAGGAGTTCTTTAATGGTATTTAAATGTTTTCCTGAGACGGCTATGGCAACGTCATCCGCATAGGCAATCACTCTGCTACCCCCCGCTTCCAGGTATGTCAGTAGTTCGTTAACCACTAAGTTCCAAAGAAGGGGGGAGAGGACACCGCCTTGCGGCGTACCCCTACTGACATATCTTTTAGCAGAAGTCTCACCCAGTTTGGAGTTGATTATCCTGCTTGTCAGCATTAGATTAATCAGCTCCCCAAGTGAGTCGTCTACCTGCAGAGTTGACAACGCAGTCGTGATTGCGAAATACTCATTATGCCCAACAAAAAATTTCAACTCAAAAATTCCCTGAAAAGACCGCCAAATAACTCTAAAAACGTTACTTCGGTAATATAATTGCCGAGAGAAAATTTTCAACCTATTGCTTTGTTTTTTCTTCAAAGAAATTCTGCGGAAGTTCCGAATCTAGTAGGTCTAATCCCAATGTACTCCTCTCTATGTTCAACACACGAGAACACTTAAAGTAACAGCAAAATAACAAAATAGGTAACAAAACGCCCGTTATCCATCACAGCTTAATAAGTTAATTAAATACCTTTCACTGATGATAAGGTGAACAGGTGCCACCACCAGCAAAACCACCACCAATTCACTATCTTCGCGTGAACTTAATTAATTTCCCAAGAATATGAGACGAGTATGAAAACTATTTGCTCACACACTCCAAAGTGGCAGATAGAGGGCAAAAACCTTTTTTTCTCTTCGCTCTGAGTTCTCGGTTTTTGGTTATTCATTCTTTATTCTCATGCGCTAACTCCATCGTGTTAGAATAGTCGAAAACATAAAAAATTAAAAAAAAGTACAGCCATACCATGCCCCCTGAGGTCAATCATCTTTCCTTCGAAAGACAAAGCTGTTTTAAAACATGCGCCCAGGCTAAGCTGTCTGGGCTTCTGTAATTAATGCTCCGCAGATTGTTATTGTATAACCTAATAAACTGACGGTAATAATGATATAGCAAATAAAATGATGGGTAGGTAAAATACGCTTCCGTCTGTTTTGCCTTTCTTTATCCTCGGGCGATATAAACAAACATTCAAGGAGAGGAAAGTATGTTCTTACTCCTTGAAATGTTCAATTCAATTGTAGGAAAGTAGACTTTTTGTGAAAAATTTATTCTACAGTAGATCTTAAGAAAGTTCCTAGAGATTTTAAAATACGTGCTCGCTCAACCCAGTACCAAAAACTGGATCCACGAAAGTATGCCCGACGTATGAAATCTTAGCACAGTTTGCCCGATCCTAAGAAAGGGAGATCGCTGAACTGCGCCAATTACAGGGGAATAAGTCTCCTTAATATCGCATAGGTGGTAAAATTATGTCTGTCGTATTATCTGTCTACGCAGAACATAATTGTTTTCCAATACAACAACAACCTCATTTTAAGTGACCAATATATTCAATTACTCGCATACGCAGACTACATTGAAGTAATGTGAAGAACACAGCGAGCTGTGACTATTGAAGCAAAAGCGGCAAAGATGGGTTTATCGGTTAATGAAGGAAAAGTGACACTTGTAAGAATACGTCAAGATAGGCAGATACAACTTTGAACCGTGCGAAGAATCACTCTTGCTTATAGCTGCTTCTCTCTCGCTGCCCTCTCTCGCACCCAAAAAGTCATTATACTAGACACTGGTTTTGCCAGTTGTGAAAAGACCGCGCTAACTAGAGAGCCATGTTAACTGAGGACCTGGTCCACCCCGGACTAAGTAAGCAAGTACGTTTTATAGGGCTCATACTTTTAAGCTCGTTTAACAATACACGGTAATACCGGGGAATACCAATACTACGCTGACATTTTCAAAATGTATGAAGAATAATTTTGAGCACGAAAACACGAAAATCACAGTTTTTTTCGTCTCTGATACGAGTATACCATATACTCGTATGTATGTAGGTTTACACCAGATACATTGGTATCCGAGTACCGAGTTTTTTTGGTTTCGTGTTCTGACCTATTTAATACGCTTCCACTTTTAATTAGACCATTAACTTTTTCTGGAAGGTTTGAATAATGTATGAGGCTATTAACTTTTGGTTAGGTTAGGTAAAAGTGGAAAGATCAACCCACTTAGGCCTATTGGCCCATTGTAATGCCACGTGGATCAGTGATTCTCCTACCCATGGAACCAATTTGAGCTTATGATGAAGCGTAGGAGACTGTTAACGTATATATTCTTCAAATCGCTTAGCCATTGTAGAAGAAAGTTCCTAGGTGAAATTTTCATCTTTGGGAGATAGCTTGACATGTACAGACTAGGTGGGGGATAGTCTCTTCCTCCTCCTCATCCATGCAGCTTCTACAGAAATTGTTTGTAAAGAGGCCAAGCCTTCTTGCATGCTAGCTTATAACGCAGTGTCCTGTGATGACGCCAAAGATCCACATTTGGTCAGATCTGTTTGGCCGCTAGATATGTTGGTCCAACAGTCCACCTAAGGTCTGTTTTTTTATTAGCATCCAGCTGTATTATTGAGGTGCACGTAGCGACTGGTATGCCTATGCTACCCTTTTCCGGTGGAATACGTAGAGTGGTTCCAATTTTGATGAGTTCGTCAGCCCTACAATTCCCTGGAATGTCTCTGTGGCCCGCAACTCAACAAAGGTGCAGGTTGAACAGCTCTGCCATCTCCGTAAGAGATGATCGGCATTCAGGGACGGTTTTAGAAATAAATGAGACTGAGTCCAGGAACTTGATAGCGGCTTGACTATCCGAAAAGATGCGGATATGCTTTGCAGATATCACGTTTTTCTTCAACCAGGACAGAGCTTCTTTAATCGCCAAATTTGCCACCTGAAACACGCTACAGTGATTTGGAAGATGAAAGAGAAAAGTGGATGGACTTCTCTTCCATGAAATCATGTTCCTCGCAAAACGATCTAGAGGGAAAGCTTACATGAAAGTCTTTGTCAAACCAAAATTCGGATATAGAGTAATCGATATTCTCTATGAGGATTCCTAATATATTAAGAATATTAGCGTGGCCTGTAGGCCCGTAAGACCTGTAACTTGTAATAGTGAATCTCTGCCTCATCTCAACTTGCAGCTTACCAATCACTGTCGCATATTGGAGTAATCGGACTAAAGACATGCTGACGTCCCTACTTAGATCTCCCACGATACACTTATGTACGTCAAATTCATCAAATTTGTACGGAAATTATTCCAATCAACTGTATAAGCTTTCAGGCATTTCAATTAGTTTTTGGTGTGTGTTGACACCTATTGTCAATGTTGTTTGATGTGATGAACTTAATAAGATCCTAAATTGACATATTGGCGAATATTTATATATCACGTTTACATTTATAAAATGGTACCGAGTTTTTTTTTCTCATTTTGAAACCATACCTCGATTCTATCTTTTTCATGTTGAATCTTAATTTACATTCCACACTTGCACCCGAGTGGTACAACCAATAATACACTGTATGAAACTGACCTTCTCAATCACTACAAAATAATCTCTTCCGCATTCGATTAGCCCTTTTGTGTGTGAGAACGTTCGTACCAATTGAGCTACAGATACCTCAGCCAATGGAATGCTATCAATACTTATCATAAACGTGCGATAGAGGACGCTTTGCATTTGTCGACTCCACTATGCCTCGGATCCTCGAGCCAAATCAAGATCAATTAATCAATTTCACATTCATTGATAACAGAATAAATCAACCGCACAATAGATCTTCGTGTTGTCGCCTTTTTACCAGGCAAAATACGAGTGCTCTACTCTAAGTCCCATGTAGCTCCCATAGTTGTACGTAGAGATACCTACATATGTATGTATGTAGTGAATGGGAGTTGTAAGTGACCCGACTGGCCAGTTGACTAGCTAGATAGTTGGTCAGGGCGGTGCGGTGCTTTTAGCTGTGTGCACGAATTTCACGGTCTGGTAAAGGAATTTACCCTTTCGTACCGAACACACATCGGGCGGTGGCGGCAGAGCACATCGTGATCTTTTACTCCAAGCCAATATTTCAGACATACGTACATCTAAGAGTACAACTCCGATTACTAGTACATATGTGTCCCCTCCTCGCCTTTAAGGGTTTTCTTTCTTTTCTTTCTTACTGTCTCTTAGGATAGTCGACAACCCATTCTTGTCATCATTGCCGTTGTTACAATCGTCGTCGTGGGCTTAGCCGGCTTAGTCGTCGTCGTGGTGTATATTTGGTTACTGGTCATCTTTGCCAGGAATCTCAGATAGGCATAACTCATATAGGTAGATTCATGCATTCAAGCCATTGCATAGACTCAATGTTTAGTTAGATGGTAAGATAGACTTAGTGTACCTACTCATCATCATCTCGTTTTTTTTTTCTTTGATTCTTTTTTCTTAGAACCTCTGTGTCTCTGTTTACTATAAGACACTAAGCCAGTGGTAAGATAAGAAAGAGGGGAGAACCCCCTTTACCTTTGCGTTGGCATTTGCTTAGCATTTATAAAACATATTTACCGATTCTATTATAAAAAAAAAACACCAAATAAGAGATGTGAGACATGTCACATCATCAACATTTTTAGTTACGCATTCAAATCTATCTATCTAACACTAATTCTCGTGACTAAGGAATAAATGTTGAAAGAAAGCGGATGCTTCCCGCAAAAATGTTTGTTGAATAAGAACAAATACAGAACGGTAACCTGAGTGCGGCTACTTATATATGTAAATATGGATCCTGTCCCACAAATAAGAACACGATTTTGAACCGTCTAATTCAGTACGTAATGAATTTGAAGAGAAAGCATGATTTGTCAAAAATGCAAAACTAGTCCTACATAGTCGTATGCTGGACAGCGTGCAAGCAAAGTCATATGCATCATGTACGTAACGACACATCTGCATCCTAAATTTAATATCCTTATATCAATATAATATTGTATATATATCAATCAGTCGTCAATCTGTCATAGGTATGTAGTAGACCTTCTTCTCCGTCTGGTCCTTGGGCCTACACCGTTTTTCCCACAAATTTTCTCTCACCGTCTTTCGATTTCGATCTTTCGATCTCTCTTTCGATTTCTTCGGAGTAGCCCTTCTGTCTGATTTCTGCCACATCTTTTTTCGAAATCGAATGTCTCCCATATCTTAATCTATTCTCTCCTATAGCTTCCATTAGATATGCAATTAGATAAGAAAATCCGAAAAAAAATTGTAGCTTTTAATAGGTAGTGGTAGTGGACTGGCTTCCAAATCGGAAGGTTCGGTGTTCAGCCTCGCCCGAAAATTTATTTTTTTCAGTTAACGAAAATCAAGTAAGATGAGTAATTGACTAGAAATCAACAACAAGCCAGCTTCCACCAAGAATTTAGACTCCCCATTAAATGTTGAATGCCACCCATGGAACGAAATAACCACTGAGCTCAAACATCTTTCTTTCTCTCTCTATCCCATTTTCCAAAAAAAATTAACACGTGCTCAGGCACTTTAAGTGTATTCGTACCCACTTGAGTGTTAAGTTTAAAAAAAAAAATATATATATATACATAGCAACATTAATTCAATACTTAGTCGGTTTTGGCAGTCGATGGCATTTTTATCTTTTTTTTTATAATTAGCGAGTGCTCAAGGCATTTTGTGTATCATTAAAACGTTAGCAGTTAGTAGTTCTCCGAACAAACGGAATTATATTTCCCCTATTTACTCGTAGTTGTTGCCCATCTGAATCTTTTCATGAAATCAGGCTGTCAGTTCTTTCCAAATACTGCAAATGATTCTCATATGCGTACATATGTATTTGCTGTGGTAACATGAATTGCTTCCTTTCTACTACAAGTATAAATTTGAGTTAAACTAGCAATTGCATTTGCTCTTCAGTCCTTATGAGTCTTCAGAAAGCCGTGTACTCTGTCTTTGTGGTAGAATTTTTCACAGTATTTCAATATTCTTGGATGGTTGCCGGTGCTATACAGCTCGTAATTTGGCAATCTCGGAGCATCGCCAAATCTTGGTTTCGAACATTATGTTGCTCTTATTACTGGCATTGTATGAAACCGTGATGTGACTTTTTTACTCTTGTTTAAAATTTGACTATGAAGCTCTTATCCTACGGTCCTTCCAATACAAGTGCATCCGGTCTTTTTGGCAGCACCAAGCCTGATCTGCATTCATGGTTGCTTCCAGGGGTCGTTCTGAGGTATAAGGATAGCAATTTTATCATTCAATCTCTAAATTGTAAATCAATAAACACTGACTAAATAAATTCGCGTTCCAGATGACCGTACTCTCACTCATCCGAGAAGTGAGATGATCTTCCAGAATTCGATTTTCGACAGGGCAATTGACAGAATCATGATATCGTCATCATTGATTCAGTCCTTATCCTAGGCCTGGTCAACTTACATAGTCCTACAGTCATTTAAGCGTTTAAGATTGGCAACTCAATATTTAATCTGAAACCCACATCGTTAAAGTTTTAAAACGTTTGGTGTAAATTTGCAGATTTTTTTCTGCAAAACCCAGCATATGTTAGATCTTAAAGATCACTTCAATTTATTTGGAATTCTTGGGAATTGCAGGCCTATTGCCACTGTAAAAAGGTTCTATACCACTGGGAGGTATAAAGTAATTCTGCCTTTTGTTGCTCATGTTTCCTCTACTCTGTTTTTTTTATTTTTGGTTGATCACTTCCGTCGCCACTATAATATTCGTAGTCTGGTTTTTACTTTTTCTTTCATTTTCTTTTCTTCATACTTTTTTGTTTTTGTTATTTTCTTTTATACATATGTTTGTTCTCATTAAACATGCTAAGTCCAACACTGATGAGTTCTTGTATGTACCTATGAAGGAGCATAAACTATCTCACGCTATTCGCCTCTGTGTGGAAGCACTTTGATGGTGGTGTTGCCAAGTTCAGAATTCTATAAGCTCTATAAGCGATCGTTGAACTCAATGAGTCTTTACGTACATATGCATATATACACTTGTGTATGTTTATACACAATATAGCTAGATAATTACCGAACGATAAAACTATAAGGTGTTCTAATTAAATTCATTATGCGAACAACGAACTTATAATAATAGACATACTCTCAAAACAAACACAGAAATATAGAATAGATACGTCAAGGGAATAAATACAGTCATCGCATGAGAGAAAAATATGTACGTCCATATATACGTATGTGTTAGATCAATGAAATGTATGGAGGCGCCACCCGGTATCATTATTTAATTCACATTCTTCTCAAGAATCCGGAGGCATGCCAATTACCCAGCTACAAGTCAAACACGCACACCTTATCTTGTCGTATAGCTTCCTAACCCAATCTTCAATTAAGCGGATTAATTTGTTAGAACATCTGACTACAAATAACACTGTGATAGAGATCAAATCCAGATACAGATACAAATGTAAATACGAATACGAATACGAATACGAATACAAATACGAATACTCAGCGTAAAATGTGTAGAACTAGATTTTTCAGCATGGCTAAATGTTGTGATGCTGGTGATCATTCATCATGTCACCTGTTTCAATTCCAGTAGTTAATCAATTCAAGCGAAACATCGTAAAGATAATTGTGAGCAATTTAACACAAGTGTCGGAAATAGTCACATTGTATAATCGTGTGAGGGATAAGTAGATTTTATTATATTTTATTTTAACATCTTTAAAACAAAACTAAACCAGATTTCAGTCGAGTGGCAAGATCATGATCGCCATCGACACCGACATCAACATACAGATTTGCGATCAAGATCGAGATCGCGATACAGAAACAGGAATTCGCGTAATACTCGTATAAAGGATTGACTTGGGACATGAATACTTCCGTTAATCGAAACTGGTTTACATGAATATTGAACTCAATATTAGCAATAAATAAAGAGTTACGAATCAAATAATTTGCCTGTTGATTTTGTGGTTAAACATATACACACGAGTATATGTATAATTATAAATCGTAACTGTTTATTGTAACTGACGCTTAACTGACTCCATATTTTGTAAGGATTCATTTCCTGATCGCAACCGGAAATTCGTTAAATATTCGCGGTGAATGACATCTTCGGAGAGTCGTAAAGCAATCTTACTCATCGATTTTATCAAGTGAGTCATGTAAAGTTCGGAAAATACTTTCTCCTCAGGTCAATGGATTGGAGAAATTAGGTTACTGATTAGTCAGAGATCAGTTCCGTTGGATTCTGTAGGTTAACTTCGAGATTAACTTACACTACCAAAAATTCACGAGTATTTATGATACATATGGTATACACATTTGAAAAATTATAGTGAGACAGAAAGATTACATTTCAAATGACCTTTAAACTTCTCTTCCTGTACTATCAGCATTGATATGTCAATATCTTTTGCTAAATACCTCATAAACGCTAAAGAAAGAAAACCTTAAATGGAATCAATTTGGCTGTTGAAATACTGCTGAGCTCACACGATTAGTGCTGGACCTCCTTTCGTGCAGCAACACTTTCATCTTCAGGTATATTTCTTTCTTTGGAAACTTTAGAAATAGTCGGTTATTGTCTATTTTGTTAAGAAGTTTTGAAAACAGGACCCAACAGATACAAACAAGCGTCAAAGTAGTAAAACGTAAATTACGTAAGATTCCAGATATCAATCCGTTGGAATGCCTGACAATTACATATATGCAAAAGGTTCCGACCAATAGATCCAAAACGTCAATTAACTCTTTACCACTAAACCAGGAAACCTAAAGCCAGATGACATCCATAGTCCATGAAGTCACAGCACTAAAAGCAATCAAATTTGCAATCAAAATTGCTTTACGAGCGTATTAAGACAATTTAGAGCAAATTCTGAAGGGGTTTCGAATCGGTTCTAGTAATCAATCTTATTAATCAGTTTTTATATAAATTGAAATACCTATTTCAATACAGCATAAGTTTCCGTATTTAAATGAACATTGTACGATCACTCATCAGCCATCAGTCAGTAATCAATTGTTCAATCAGCATAGAGCCGGGGCATCTTGTTGCCATAAACACTGCAATTAGATACAGCGTGAGGCTATGTATAATGCACTCCTGCTGTTGAGATCTATGCGATAATCCAACATACATAGCCTTTGCTTCATATTCTGGCTCCATGGATAATGCCAATGACCATTTAATTGATTGCTCGATTCAACTGGCAATAAGTATCGCGCAGGATAATTCTAAACTCTATCTAGGGTACACTGCACTGTGCACATAGACATAATGTAGCGTCTAACGACGAAATGACTTCCTTTTCTTTTGTATCGCTCGAATTAGATAACATTCGTTGGAAATTGTTCTAGATTGATCAGAGATATGAGACTCTATGCACTTTCTGGATGTAGTCGTATCTACACAATGTGCCGGCTTTCGCTGCTACTACTCTCCAGTGAACACTTAATGACACCTACTCTACGCTTCTTTCAGATCCAATCTATGGCCTAATGCATGACCATTATCGTTGGAACATCTCCCCTCAGTGGTGCGCTTCCCAGACATAACAATCGCGTGCAGTCTAAATTCGCTAAAGTTAAATAATTCGAAATATTGGAGAGGTAAGACGGTCGTCGGACCAGATCCACCAGGTCCAAGATGCGATACGACTGTTGTCGTTACGAATACCTTAGAGCAGTCGATGACTTTGACTAGTGGGTAATGCTCGCAGCGACCCTGTGTATTCCGGTGTTCTGGTGTGCTGTTCTTCAGTTTTACTATTCTGTACCTATTTTGCTTGTTCATCTTGCTCATCGTCTATCTGTGTGTAATTCGTTCTTTCACATAATTTGCGAAACGTGAAACTCTGCTCTGCATCAATACCTACCTACCTACCTGCTTCTGTCGTCTATCCCAATCTATCCTTACATAAACACACTCTCATCAGTTCATATCGCCAGGGATAATCAACTAAATTACATCAGTTTCGAAGGAAAATGAAAATTCTATGCATCTGTTATTTCACATTCGTTTTCTTCCTCCTGGTTAGGTCAGTTGTAATCGGACGCGAGAAAACTACAAAACCAAAACAAATTCGAAGCAGAAGCTAAAGCTGCGGTGGAAGTCGAATCCGTATCTGCATTGGAGTTACTGCCGATCTACCTCCCCCGACAAACGGGGTCTGCTGACTTTGCTATTAAGGCACTATAGAAGAAAACAAAATAAATTAACCGTAGAGCTGTCTTGGCGAAAATGATTTTTAAACAGCAACTGCTATTAAGGGGGTGCTAATGCAAAAGATACCTCTTCCTTCTCTTTCCCCTATCTACCTCCACACATTATACGAATACAATACAAGCGAGTTATGCTCATGTTTCGCCTTTGTTTTTTATATTCCAAAAGAGGCACACGCACCGTGAAATAGCCCACTACGAGGTAGCCAAGACCACCCAAACCTCCCTCAATGCTCCGCAGTAACCAAGATTCAATTGCATGTTAACTTCTCGCGCAGTGATAAATTGTCTATTGAACTTGGTTTGGAGCTGCAACTAATCCATAGCCAAAGTCAAAGACAGAGCAGAGCAGACTCAGATCCAAATAGTTGGTAGTTGGTAAACTACCAACATGGCTTACAACATACGAGAGCCCATTTAGCCTGTATTTCTTAGTTGTACGGATGTACGGATATGTTCTTGTTCAAGTTCAGTTTAGGAATTAAGGAAACTACAAAGTCAGACGGGGGCAGAGGGTTGGCATCTAGGAGAAGTACATTTGCACACATGGGTCATTCAACTTGGCGCAGAAAAAAATTAAATAAAAAAATTTCATGCACACGTACGTGTGTGTACACAGTACACAAGAAGCACCTTCTTCTGCTTCTTTACCTTCTTATTTTTCATCACCATCATCATCATGATCATCTTTGTACCCCGACGGTAATGCTAATGTTCTTTGTTTTTTGTACTTTTTTTTATTTATTTTTTTTTTCTGCACCAAGTTGGTTGTATTCTACTCTTATTCATCTTCTTGCATTCGTTTATCTATGACTATGTTATATGGCATTCGCAGCTCAGTAACTATCTATCTATATAGTCAGGCGTTTCTTGGTCAAAGTCAAAGTCTAAGCTGGAGAACAAAACTCTCTACCAATCTACGAGTATGGCTAGGATTTGTTGTTGTTGCTGTTGTTGTTGTTCTTGTTGTTGTTAAGAAGGCAAAAGATGTACCTACTTTGGCTAACACACATGATTTAGAATACAAGCAAAAACAAAACACAAAAAAATTATACAAGTGTGTAGCCTCAAATCGGGTATCCAGGCGATCCCAGACTATCCATGAATTTTGTATAGAGCATCCCTATCAAATGCGCGTCTACTCGGAATCACTTACTATAAATCCTGTGTAACTTCAAGAAGAACACGCCAGCGACAACTTAGACTTCACTTGTTGAGAATTGGTTTTGGTAGTTTTGTGCTCTTAGTTCTTCTCCGGTCGAAGTTGCTTATCGTAAGGAATGTGTTTGTATTTTATTGTATTGTATGTGCATAGTCATCAGAACGTATGAGATTGGTTCCCAGTTTGTGAATGTATTTACAACAACTGCTCCTGTAAAAATTTTATTACAAAGAGTAAAACAAAAAATCCTTTAACAACATTTTCTGTGGAAAATTTTACTAATGACTTTTTATCCTTCTTTCTTTTCAGCTCCAGTTCAAGATGCTCATCATGCAGATCTACAAAAATACTCAGGTGAGTTTAGTTTGACATATTCGTAGATCCCCAGTGGGCACTTTTGTGCATTGGAGAACCCTTTTACATAATAATCTAAGCGTATGGTTTCGATCGTGTCTCTTTTAAGCAAGTCTTTTATTCCTTAGATTATTTTCGAGTAGATTTAGACAGTATTTGTCCAACCTATTCCTTAAATATACATAACCGAAATCATTGTAACCAGAACTGCACAATTTTTAAAGAGAGTCTAATGGTACTAGTTTTCAACAATCTTTGGGAACCCTTGAGCCATTGTAAAATATCGCTCAATGAAACAATTTATTTGATTTATACTTTTCTAACTAGTTCCCATACTCATTTGAATTTGAGACAACTAAAAGTACTATATTAAGCTTTTAAAATGTAAGATAAGTATATTCTGGTATACCTCAGAGCAGATTTTCATCGCCCACATAATATTCTTAAACACCCCCGTACAACCATGCGTAATTGATTCAACTTACTGCTATGAACTTTGCAGCTCTTCAAAGTGCTTAACCCACCAAATTCAGAAATTTTGTGTATTTGCGCAGTTGTCAGAAATACCTGTCTTCTTGTGTGTGGTACTTAACGCGAGGCCTTTCTCTACTGCATTGACCCTCTGCTCTGAAGTTGAATGAATACTCTATTGCCCGGAACATTGGTTTCCTTCTCTGTATATATTCAAGCCATTTAGACTCCCCCTTTAGAACCCTTCAACACAAGCGGGATCCAATATCTTCCGAAGAATACCATATATCTCTAAAATCGACCGAAGATATCTTCACCAGATCTCAATTGAGGCTTTCCTTCAAGTCTTTTTAAGATTTTTGTTAGCTGTTAGACACAAATAAATAAAATGATAGAACAATCCGGTATGGACCAAAGACAAATATCTCCAATCGCTGTATCGTTAGTTTTGTGTTTTTGAACACAGAGTGTCGTCTCTGACGATCTTGAAACGTTTGGACTAGTGACTACGGGTGATACTTTTCCATAGGAAGAAGATTTTACTTTGAGGGTCTGATATTGCTCACCGAAAGGGTAGTACCATAAAATCGTTCCTTTTTCTGTTTTCCGATGTCGGCCTGACAAATCTAACCACTGTGCTAAGTCACCATTGTTTGTAGTAGGGTTTTGTAACATTGTGATGAAAGACAACGATTGTAACTGTCGATTGTGACGCTCTGTCATCAATATTGGGTCTGCCTTCTTGTTGGCTATATGTACACATATATTTATCTGCTTTTTCTTTCGTTCAGTGCTCATATGACGTTGTCTCTTTAAATGCTCTCAGATTCGCTTTGGGTTTTTAAAATTTTCCAAGATCTGCTTAAGTATGAAAATTTGATCTACTGTCGTAACCTAAAACCTTATGGATAAGGGCCGAAAATCAAATGTTAGATAGGATCTTGATGAAATCCTGATCTTCTTACTTGTGAAACAGAAAAATAATGCTGGGATTTAATTTATTAATCCGAAGGAATGATGATGATTTCTAACTGAAACTGCAAGCGCCACCAACTATTCTATGTGATGAATTATTATATTGTCCCCTAAGAATTATGAGAGTAGCTTGATGAAAACCTTTATTTCATTGCAGACTTTTGAGTTCCATCTTACTATTAAATTCCGGCCCATTGATCAAGAGAAGACCTTCTGCAGAAATTAGCACCACGATCACGTAGCGTTGTATTTCTTTCTAATTGAAATAAAGTTTGAGTTACCTGTTACTCGTTTTATAACCCACAACGAAAAACATCTGCTACTACACGATAGTTGTCCTCATCTTGTGTCTATTTAGTTTATGTCTCTTCTGTTGTACAAGTGACGCTAACAGTCGATGCTTCCATGTTATAAATTTCAGTTCCAAAGCTTCTAACACTGTGCCATAACCCACGTTATATTATTTGCTTCAATATTTCGGAAGCCTATCTTATTATGAACTGTCAAACACAACATTTAGTAGGTACCCTTTTATACAAATGTATACTTTTTAATTAGAAGCATTCGCTAAAACTTCAATTGTATCTTTCCAGTAATATGGCAATGCTTTCACTTAATTTTATTCCCTGCCACATTCAGACTTTATAATTGCAGTAACGGAATATATATGCTTGAGCAAATTAAAACTCGTGTAATAGTCGGGCCTAGTTTTTTTGGTGGGCATATATTTTAGTTTTCAATAGTCATAGATAAGAATGGGACTTGGAAATTAATTCAATTTGCTCTTTTCTACTCCACTCATAATACGAACACAATTATTTTCGTATTTATATAATAAATAAATAAAAAATGAAACCTTTGTGTAAATCTTAGGCCAGAAAAAAATTTATAAAATTTCTCACACTTAACGCTTTGGTAATGTTCATTTTTTTTTCATAAATTAAATATGCAATAGATTCTTTTTCAAAAAATATATTTGTCGTACCAGAATAAATGAGCATTAAAGAATATTATTCACCTAACATTTGTATGGTGACAGATATGATGACAGAAGATTAAAAATATCTGTACGTCACTACTGTAATAAATTGTGAAACCAGGAAGCGTGCCTAGTTATTATTGAGCCTACTATTTCATATAAGTTCAAAAAAGCGTATCCATCAATCAATGCCGTCGATCTTTGACACCAAAACAGTCGATTACATTCCATGTCGTAAATTTTAACTACAATGCTCAAACCTTGTAAATTCTACGCACTAAATCTTGTTTAGGGAAAAAACCAAATATTATTTGGTCATTTACATTTATTCAATTTGTAATATCTTTTAAATCCAATCACAACACTCAAGCGTTCAACGATAAACGTCTCAATGACATCTCTTACGTTTTCAATGAACTACTCAAAATTAATTGTCAATGCACTGCAATATTATTGAAATATCGCCTTCGAAGCAACTTAAGAAATGTAATTGTATTGTAAAAAATATTTTACTTACTTTGAGAAGCAACAAAAGAAAAACCTGCTCACGTGGAAAAGTACTCTAATTAGTAATGCGAAATTGTTCAAGTACAATTTTAATATGCAATGACATTGGTTACGCTACTACAATTAATAAGTTGCATTAACTGTATTATGTTTCAAGAAGCAATAAAAAATGTATACTCAAATTTATCAAAATATTTATGACAATTTGTGACTGCATGTTTGTATAAGTTTACGTAAAGAATTGTCATAATTCTCATATGGTGTTGCTTTAGTTCTAAAAGAAATATTAATATCACTAAAAGTTTACGAATGTGCTTACTTAATTGAAAATTTTGAATTGATCACAACAACATGGTATTTCAGTTGCAGAACTTTGAAAATAAAAAAAAAGTTTGAATTCGAAAATTAATTCAATCTTTGAATGCAATATTATAATTTTTCAAGTCGGTAGCATTTTGACAAGCATGCGGAAATGACAATGCAAATAACCGTCAAAGACATATTATTTAATAGATTGTCATGTTGGGACGTTCCGTCTTCAGCTCAATAGTTACAGAATTGATAAACAAAGACCTTATCAAGTTTTAGGTGTTTTTGGCAGAGTTCAGTAAAGGACAACTCAATCATTCCGATGGTTTGTTAAAGTTTCTTACATTTTCCGAATACCTTCCTGACCGCCTGCTAACTTATACAGGCTGAATACAAACTTTTTCTGTTGTTTAGTTTACACATTGCTGAAAACTGAACACTGGTTGAATTGCTGGAGCGCCAAATTAATTTTTCAACCTTCCCTCCCATTCTTGAAGGCACGATCTTCAAGATCGGTACATTCTTTGAGGCCTTATATGTTATCAGACGGAAAGCATGCGATAAACATGAGTCTGCATCAGTAAATCGAATTTAGAATTGGCTTTGTTCTATATTGCTTTCCTAAACTTCCGTCTTTGTTATTTATATTATGTATGTGTTAATTTGCACGCTTAAAGCTCACAAACACAGGAATGTGAATTTCGATACTACTTGACCTTTGACGGAATAATACCAAATCAACTAAAACATTACACTGGTTAAACAATGAATCTGACCATATTCTGGGCCGGAGAAGAAATGTAATCAGGTATGAGTCTGTCGCGACCCAAGCCTTAGTGCAGAATACGTATTCCCTTAATTCTACAATAAGTTCATACGAGTATCTCCTTTGATAAAGACGCGTCTGTCTTCCAAATTAAGATTATTTCAATGACTTACATTATGAAGCAAAGATGGAAGGAACGGTGTGTATACATTTGTAGATGCGTAGTGAAGTTGTACTCTAAGCATAGCTTAGCCCTCTTATAACAGGGTCCCAGTTTACAATTGACTCGCGGAAAATAAGATATCCGATGTAACATACTTGTTGGACACAATTCAGATTAAGATTTTTCAGGTCCCGATTCGGATTTTAGGCTTTCTGCAACTGTTATAAGGACTTCTATTAACGATTGGGTTTTTCAGGGATATACTTGTATTACAACTATCGACAGCCCGAAAGGGCTATGGAGCGCAATTATAGTCATTAGAAAGAAAAGTTACGAGTGTAAAGTTATTCGCCTATTCCCATGTGTAAGGTTAGGCTATATCAATATCAGCTCCCAATATTCCACTGGACCCGTTCTTATATACTCGCTGGTTTTTTTTCTCCCACAAATTGTTAGATATTTGTATGTTTGTGAAGATTTTGTACTAGTTACACCAATATTCTACCAGAACACTAACTCGTACTCCTTGTATCTACTACAGGTAGCGACGCAATAATAAATAACAATGATTTTCGCCGCAACACCGGTAATATCAATTTGTACCCAATTATCTCCCATCTCCAAAAGATGCATCGTTTCGTTCATCAAGTTGTCATATTTTATCGAGAATTTCACGTATGAGTGGAATGAGTCCAATAACATTATGTCCTGAATTTAATTACACCGACACATATAATATACATAACCAATTAATTAATGCGATTATTGACACCGGCAGTGTTTTCGTCGTCACTGTCCTCATCAACACCGTCATAATTGCAATCACCATTGCCGACGTCTTCGTTGTAGTAGTTGTCGTTGGCGTTGGTGTCTCGTTGGAACACATTTCAATTAGCAACAACCGTGCAATGGAAAGAATTGCCATCGCTTTGGTCTCACAGAAGCGGCATATCACATCTGTATCCTATCTGTTTAAACACGATGCGGTCATAATGTTGATATTTTCGATCCAATTCATTATGACACAGCCGCCCCAGCCGCCGCCAATGGCGCGCGACTATGTTCTACTACAAAATAACAAAATTTAAAATCCGCACACATGCTTTAAACCCGTTTTTACTTGCTTGCATACGTATATGTACCTGTTTTGATTAAATCATTTATCTTAATTTACTAAATGACAAATTATTAATTACAAATGATATCAAAAAAGATTTATCTTTGTTGGCCGCTGAAGCACGTGCATTGTCGGGCCGTATAGATAACTTTAAAGGTCATTTAGAACGGTAGCCTGTTTTATGAAGAAAGGGCGTTAACGTCCATAAATTAATACGAACCTTGATGACATTCCAATTAGGATGTCCAAAATCATGTAGCTGGTGAATTACAGCCCTTTATCGGGGCAATTAATGCTCCTAACTCTCCATCCAACTACAATGTTGTGCATTAGGTACATGTAGATATGGATAGATACTCATACTCATACTCTCGTAGAAATACAAATTGGAAATATTGTAAGTTTCACGAGATGCTGGGACTTGGTGCTTTTAGAAAGAACAACCTTTCGAGGTGGTTCTCTTTATTGTCCCCACAATGGTCCCATGGAATGTGTGGCTGATCCGTGTACTCGTACTCGTAGTCATATTCGTATTCGTTCATGCATATGTATATAGAGTACCTAAGTACGATAGACACGAAAGATCAAAATCTAATATATGGGGAGCACTTGCGTGACATGTACCTATTTCAGGCGAAGAAGTGCATCAACTTTTCGTATAATTTTAGAGCCTTGCACGTTTTTTTTTGTTTTTTGCTTGTTAGTGCTTATTTATGCTGTTATTGCACTTGCAAAAGTTCTTTCATAATTTTTTTCTCCTCCTTTTCTGGCAACATTGGTTTAATTTGTTGCTGATAGAAAAAATATATATTTCTAAGCCCCTAATTAGCAGGCTGGGGCTTAGAAATATTTTATACTCCAACTTCATATAGGGTAATTGTAATTAACCTGGACATTGCACTGGTTTGGATCATTTTCTAGTTTAATGTCAGTTGTTGTAAAAATGTTATAGGTAATAGTAGATTGTCTGATATCATAAAATATTGTTTATTAGGTGTAGCCTGTCTATGCCGTGTTTGCCTACCTCTCCTATCTAAATCGTCATTAGAGTGCGGCCTTGTAGAATCGGAGTATATTATTGTCTTCCATCGCTGTGTATAATATACGAGTACATATATATTGTAAGCAGGATTGCCATTATAGGCTTTCAAGGGTTTCATGATTCTCTTAAATGGAAATTTGTTATGCTTATGCTCAATGTAGTTGAGCAAACGTAATCGTCGAGTTATCCCGTTTTTGAACATATCGGCATTCAACTAGTTCGCGTCATTTATGCCTAGCACATAAAGGTAAGTAGCAAAGTCTTAGACCGTCAATAATCAGTGTACAGTAAAAATGTCGCTGACTTTTAAGAACGCCGGTAAACATTCGTTTGGTCTGCTTGTTACTTGGAGTATCATGACACTTATAGGTGCTGTTACTAGAAACTCATGTGTTAGTATACCTCTTGGCCGACGACTTAGATGGCCTTACAAAGCTCCAGTCCCGAAAACGTCTCTTCTTTATCTTGCCTAGGAAGGTTATTTGACGTCTCTATTCTGGTAGTTTCGTTGGACGATGACTGAAGCAATTCCATCCTCCTATTTTGTTTCTAGAAGCCTTGCATTTTTGTACTAGTTTAAAAGTGGTTAACAATGTAAATAGATTTCTTGTTCCTCCTGTTAAATGCCATTACAAGACCAACACATGTTTACCTGATGAGAAATAAAGTCTAAAATTGTCTTTCTCTATGAGGAGGCAAGGACTATATCCTAAATTGACTTAAGAATTTTCACAAATATTATTTAGTTATTTTACTATATGAGATTGCTTGCAATCTTTATCAAACCAAGACTTGAATAGGATTGCTTGAGTGAAAAAAAGTTGCTCTCGTCGAAAGCTTAATACTCCTAGCCATAGTATGCCGTCTACAAGAAATCCGTATCCAAATAGACGCTTCCGCTGTTCTCTATAGCGATAACTTTAGTATACATATGTGACACTTTTTCATCCTTCCTTTGTCTGGGCCATCACATTCCACTACACTATTTCTCGGGTATCGATTGCATCTGCTCATAGCAGTCTCGGGGCTCTGTTGATTTTTCGACTGCAAATTTCGCTGTCCAAAGTACGAACATTGTACTTTTTTCCCTTGCAGACTTCTCAACAGTGAATCCGTCCTCATATAAGGTTCTTAGTTGCTTCACAATAATGGATGTCTTTCCGTGTTTGGAAAATTGATCTCTATTTTAGCAATTAATGTCATAGTCATATAGTCAATGGTTGATGCCAGTCAATCATACAACCAATCAGTTCATCTGTGCATAAACTGTGACCGCTAATTGCTCGATAATAATTGTTGCTATTAATTCAGGAAATGCAAGCAGTACGTAGAATTTTTTAAGTTTATCTACTCTTCATTCAATGTTTCAGTTAACAAAAAATCAAGTAAGATGAGTAGTTGAATAGAAGTGAACAACAACCCAACTTCCACTAAAAATTGAGTCTCTCCATTAAATGTTGGATGCCACCCATATGGTGCGCAATAACCACTGAGCCCAAATATCTTTTTCTTTCTCTCTATCCCATTTTCCAAAAAAACTTAACACATGCTGAGGCATCATAAGTGTATTCATACCCACTTGAGTGTTAAGTTCTTAAAAAAAAAACCATCTCTTTCATCAAAAAACAACCCATCTACGTTAATCCTTCAGATTATCAAATTCTGTAACATTTTATGGAATTTTTAGTCAAGGGTCTATATTTTTATTAAGTCAATCGGCAGAGTTCATATAGAGTATGATTCCAAAATATTTCGACCGTTCTATGTAAAGCTAATACTTCTTAGTGATCATTTCTGATTCTGTATTTGTGCCACTTAAATTTTGAATCATCGCCACTCTTCTGTTGCCGGTGAAAAAAACATAGGCTACGTTAAATGTGCATGTAATCATATATGTACCTCTAAAAGAGAATTTCTTGCCTCTACTGCTCCAATATTGATGTGTACTTCTTTTGGACCATTGTCAGGTTATACAGAATAGTGTTAACCGAAAAGATAAAATCAGTCTTCAAGGCGGAATCCTTTTCAATATCCTCTCTATATTTAATAACGTTTCAACTACAATACATAGCGTTTTTGTTGACTTTAAATGTTTTTTTTTAACTTGAGATTAATTGAAAGAATTGTTTCTTAATTTCAGAAGGATGCTACTATAACTACAATCACTACAGTGAAGGCGATAGAATATTAACAAATGAACCATGCCTTAATTGTACATGTCACAACAGAATGTTAATGTGTTACCTGCGCGTATGTCCATTTACTAAACCAATTGGTCATGATTGCACCGTCGAAAAACGAGAAGATCAATGCTGTCCAATTATCACATGCCCTGAAGGTAAGGCCAATAAAAATTAATCCTTTCACGAAACTACCTTCAAATTTCCTGCGTAATCATTCCAGTCCCCGTTGATGTGAGCCATCACAGTCATCAATTGACCACTCATGCACCTGGTACCGAATTAAGCATTCCAGAGAAATACGGCTGCAGTATTGACAGTAAATTCTATCCAGAAGGAGCACAGGTACCATCAAATCCAAACAAACCTTGCGAACTCTGCTACTGCATCAGAAATCGTACTTCATGTCTTATGCAAGAGTGTACCCTTCACATCGATGGTTGTCAGCCAATTTATAACAAAGGATCTTGTTGCCCGGTCAGATACAGTTGCGGTAAGATCTAAAATAAATGTTTTAAAAGTCATGCCCTAATTTATAGTTTCCACTTTTATAGATCATGAAAATGAGCTGTTGGAATTAGAGGACTTTTCGACTACCACCACTACAGTACGTCCAACTCCAGGATATATTTTAACATCAACAACGAGTCCATCTATCAGCACAGATTGTCTTCACAACGGTGAAGTTTATGCTGATGGTGCATCAATAACCGGCAAAAACGCCTGTGAACACTGCTACTGTATGCGCGGCGATATTGTATGTGCCGTTCAAGAATGCGAAATGCCAACATTGGAATCCGGTGCCAAGACTTGCCGTGCCCTTCCACCAAATACTGGAGAATGTTGCCCAAGTAATTACGTTTGCGATGACAGCTCTACTGAAACTCCATTGATTGAGGAAGTGTTGACTACATTGTCACCAAAGGTTCAAAGTGATCTACATGGATCTGTTTCACAAGAAGATGTCCAACTACAAGAGCATATTGATGATAAGATAGCCGCTAGTGAAGATCTTGACAAGACTGAAGAGCACCCCAATTCTGATGAGGACGTTACTCCAGTAGAAACTACTATTACACCATTAGTTTCAGAAGGCGCAGAGTCTGATGTAAAAGGAGATAAGCAAACACCCGAAATTGATATAGAGGAGAGTCCTCTTGCAACAACTATTTCGACTATCGAAGAGGCTAGCATCACCCTGACGACGCAATCACCGATCGACCTTTCCACACCTCATAAGACTGAAACCGAAATTGACGATACTCATACAATTGCAGATCAAGACAAGAAGGATGACTCATTAGAACACGATATTGTAACTGAACATAAGGAAATGGATATTGTCAAGGATGTGACGACAGATGCTACATCAATTGAAGACAAACCAATCCCATCCAAGGATGAAACCACGTCACCATCAGAATCGTCTGAAGAAGAAGACGAAGAAAAGGATATTACCACAATTAGATCACCAATTGAATCCATTGAACTAGAAGAACCATCATCGGAAATTAAGCCTGTCCTTGATGTCAGTGAAGCTCCAGCAAATGATTCAATTGAAAAAACTGAACAAGATACTGAAAAGGAAGAACAATTAACTTCGACCGAATCTCCTGTTAAATCAGATATCACTCCTGAGGTTCCCTCACTTGGAGACATACTATCCTCCACTGACTTATCAGCTATTTCTGCAGAAGAAGAGGAAGAGTCATCTTCCGAAATCGCTAAACCCTCTGAAGAAGAACAATCCCTGGGTCAGACTTCAATCCATGATAAACTTGATGAGGATATTGTTGGACCTTCTATTACCAGCACAACTACCTCACCAGTATACGAAATGGTTACCCAAGGTGAAGACAGTGATGTAGAAATGCCAGAAATCGCAGATCATAAGACTGGTTCTATTGATGATGCTAACAAACCTATTGACGAAGCACCAGGCTTTGAAGTGCCAACTACTGAGGGCGTTAAAAAAGAAGGATTACCTGAGTTTGTTATTGATGGCGCAACTATAACTTCAATAATAAAAGAAGAGGCAGAAGAAATAACATCGAAACCTTCATCAATAGCCCCGGAAACCCCAGAAGCTGATTCAACCGAGTCCGAAGAAAGTTCAAGTGAAGCTGAAGATTTGGGAACCAGCGCCACCATCAAACCGTCAATTCCTACAGAAGATGCTCAGTCAGAAGAAAGCACTGAAGATGTTCAAAAACCTATCAAATCCGAGGATGAGATTCCAGCAATCGTACAGGAGATTACTAAGCCTCAAAGTAAACCTGATTCCAAAGATTCAACATATCAATCGACAGAACTCCCAACAGAGATTTCTGATGAGGTTACCATCTCAAGTCAAGATTCCCAAGATAAACAAACGTCTGTTGAAGAGAGTGATGAACAATCAACCGAGCCTATTACTGATGTCCAGAAAGAAGATGATGTTCCTGTACTTTCGGAAAAAGATGAATCTGCCATCTCACCAGTCAGTGATTTTGCCGCAGACGAAAACGTCAAAAATAAACCACAACAAGTTATTCCTGATTCCACGACCATTGCTTCTCTTTCTGATGATGGAGCACCAACCGGAGAAAAAGAAGAAGATAAGATAAAGGGGCAATCTGAAAAGGATTTGGAAGATTCAACAACATTAAGTCCGTCCGATTCGGAGTCTCAAGCACCAATTACCGACGAAGAAGAAATCAAAAAACAACCGGAAGAAAATACCATTGATGTAACAACTATTGCTACATCTGTTGGTGGCTCCGAAATACCAACCACTGAAGAAGAACATGGACTGAAACAAGAATCATCTGAAGAAGATAAGGGACAACCAGAGCAGGGCATTGCAGAATCATCAACCGTTACGAGCTCTGTTGCTGATTCTGAAGAACCAAGCATTGGAGACAAGGCCCAACCAAACCAAGAACTTATCGATTCAACAACTATTGCTCCATCTGTTATTGATTCCAACGACCAAGAACTTGCTGATCCATCAACTGTTGCTCCAGCCGCTTCTGATTCGGTAAGACCAAGCGCAGATGAAGAAATCAAGGGGCGACCAGATGAAGAAGTTGTTGATTCATCAACTATTTCTGGTTCTGAAGAACAAAGCGCTGAAGAGGAAATCAAGGCACGACCAGAAGATGGTGTCAAGGAATCATCAAGCATTACTCCACCAGTTGTTGAACATGAAGAAACTGTTGAAGGCGAGAACAAACCACAGCCTGATATTACTGATTCAACAACCATTCTTCCATCAATAATTGATTCCAAGGGGCCAAGCGCTGAAGATGAAGATTTGAAACAAAAACCAGAACAAGATATCACTGGTTCAGCAACAGCTGCTCCATCTGTTGCTCTTTCTGAAGAAACTGCTGAAGATGTGCAGACTAAAGAAAAACCAGAACCAGACTCAACCATCGCTCCATCTCTTAGTGATTCTGAAATACCAACTATTATAGAAGAAGATCTTAAACAAAAACCAGACGAGCATATCCTCGATTCAACTGCTGCAACTCTAACTGATATTATCTCAGGAGAAACCGCTGAAGACGACCTAGTTAAAGAAAAACCAGAAGAAGATTTTATTAGCGCAACTGTTGTTCCATCTCTTAGTGACTCTGAAACTCCAAGTACTGAAGATGAAGGAACTAAGACGAAACCAGAACAGGATACGACTGATTCAACTACTCCACCCATAGTTGTTGCTGATTCTGAAGATACCGCTAAAGACGAACAAGTCAAAGAAAAACCAGAACAGGAACTCACTGACGCAACAACCATTTTACCATCTGTTTCTCTCTCTGATACACAACATGCCATTGAAGAGGAGATCAAAGAACAGGAAATATCAGATACCTTTGATTCTATCACTACCACTCCATCTGCAACAGATTCTGACCAAACTTTAGAAGAAGAAGAAGAAGTCAAGGGCAAACCGGGTCAAGATATTGATTCTACAACTATTCCTTCGCCTATTTCTGATTTTGGAGTGCCAAGCCCCGAAGAAGAGAAGATCAAACCCGTACAAGATGAAATTCCTGACTCTGACAAAGAAAGTGAGCTAGAAGATACCCATCGAACCACTCTACCACCAACCGTAGATGAAAATGAATCTGAAGTTGTTCACGGTGCTGAAGGCAGTGGTGATCAAATGCAAGAAATCATTCCCCCAGCTATTCCCGGTGAGGGAGATTGTCTCTATAATAACAAAACATATGCCCATAATGCTGAAGTTCCAGCAACTAGTGAATGCGAGACAGCTTGTAGTTGTGTTAGCAGCGTCGTCGTTTGTCAACGAGTTTTATGTTACGAGCCACCGCAGCCAGACAATTGTGTCCTGGATGAAGCTAGTACCGATAGATGTTGCCCACAATATATTTGTGGAGCTGACAGCTTTGCTGATGGTCAGCGTCCAACTCCATCTGAAGATATTGAAGAGGAAGAAATCGAATATACTACACTTCAACCAGTGACAATTAAACCAGTCCAGCACGAAGTGGCTTTAGGCATCACCACAAGGAAACCAGAGGAAGAACCAACTGAAGCAACACAAGGACAAGAATCTAATGAAGCAACCATTGCTCCTCAACCACCAATTGATGAGGATGAATTGACTGAGACTGTGCAGTCAATTTTATCAGAAATCTCAACACCAACATCTGTGGACATTGAACTCGTGCCCATGACTTCCGAACAACCCATGTCTCATGTGAAGGATGATGAAGTGCAAGAACTTCCATCAGCTGAGGGATCAGGTGAAGAGGATATTTCAACTGAAAAACCACAGGTATCAGATGAAGCAGTTCAACCACTCCCAAGTGTAACACCTAAACCAGTGCAGCAAATAAGCGGTGATATCGAAGATCCAGTGCAAGTCGATTCTGATTTGAATGCTCCAGCGAAGAAACCATCAACTGCCGAAGAAAATACAACCCCATCTGCCACCGACAACGAATATAAAGAATCAGCCACAGTTCCCCCATCTGTACCAGGAGTCTCAGCTACAGATGACTCTGTAACCATTGATACCCACACCGAAAACGTTCAACCTATATCAACTGAAACGCCTAATATCATTGGATCATCTAAGATCGACGAAAATATCTTTGACGCCGAAAGTGAATCCACGACCATAAAACCAGTGGAAGTAGAAATTCCGCCAGTAGCACCATCACTATCTTCAATTCTTGATTTAGAAGGCATCGATTCAACCGAAAGTGCAGAGCTTCCTGAAACCGAAGATCAAAGTTCCAACGAATCAGGAGAGGAAATGACTGGATCAGAAGAGCATACAAAATTGCCAGTAGTACACGAAGAAGAAATTCAGAAGACTAGTACAGCTGCTCCATTTGCTGGAGAACAATCCACAATTAAGACTGTTCACACTGAACTGGAAGGAGAAATCAAACCTGCATCTGAAAGTGCTACCATTATCCCTGAAAGTGATTATCAAAAACCAGAAATGCCAGAAGATCTTTCCCATACAAAGGTTGAAGATGAAACCCTTCTGGAGACAGCAACCAAAGAGCCATCTACCTCTGGAGTACCACAAGGGAGTGAAGAGAGTGACGAAAGTACGGAGAGAATTCCAGAAATTCTTGGACCGTCTGAAACTCCAGTTATCACGATTCTCAAGCCCGTTGAACCAACTGATCAACATGAGCATGATATTGAATCTCGGCCTGAGATATTCGATAAGAAGGATGAATTTTCAACAACTGATGTTGATATTACTCCTTCATACGAAAGACCATTGGACCAATCTTCTGGACAAGCTTCAATCGATGACGAAAAGCCACTTTCTTCAACTATTACCCCAGCTACAGACGAAGAATTATCTGCAGGAACTGTTGCTCCAGTTTTAGTAGACAAATCCGAAGTAGAAAAAGAAGAGCAAGCAATTGCTGGAACAATTGCACCAATTTCTGAGGATTCCACTCAAACAAACTCTCCAATTCCTGATGAACAACTCATTGCTGAAACAGAAGCTTCTACCTCAGTAGAAGAATCTGCAGAAAATAAAGACGAAACAGCTAGTCAAACTGATGCTCCAGCTATAGCAGATTCAGGAGAAGAATCCGATGAAGACAAGGATGAGCTTCTCAATCATCAAACCAGTACACCAACCTTGGCAGAAAAACCAACAGCAGGAGCAGTTTCGCCAATTTCAGAAGAAGAATCTGATGAAGATAAGGAAATTATCAGCCAAACCAACGTTCCAACTGCCGAAGAAATAGCAACTGCAAAACCAGTTTCTCCGATTTCAGAAGAAGAATCTAACGAAGACGAGACATATGCGGGTCAAATTAATGGATTAACTGCCGAAGAAAAACCGATTGAAGGAACAGTTTCTCCTACTTCAGAAGAAGAATCGAATGAGGACAATCAAACCAGTAAACCGTCTGTCGAAGAAAAACCAACTGTGGAATCACTTGTCCCTATTTCAGGAGAAGAATCTGAAGAAGACAAGGAAATTACCAGTCAAACCAGTATGCCAGCCGCCGAAGAAAAACCAACTGTAGGACCCGTTGTAGCAATTTCAGGAGAAGAGTCCGACGAAGATACTGGAATTTCAAGTCAAACCAATGTACCGATTGTCGACAGCAAACCAGTTGCGGAACAGGTTGCTCCAGCTTCAGAAGAAGAATCTGACGAAAACCAGGAAATTATGATTCAAACCAGTGTGCCAACTCTCGAAGGCAAGCCAACTGTAGAACCAGCTATCCCAATTTCAAGTGCAGAGTCCGACGGGGATGAGAGTGTAACCAAGCATCCAATTTCAGGAACAATCGTTCCAATTTCTGGAGACGTCAGTCAAACAAGCGCCCCAGTTGTTGACGAGCAACCGATTTCAGATACAACTACTCCAATTTCAACAGCGCACTCTGAAGAAGAGAAGGATGAGGCATCTAGTCAAACAAGTGCCCCTATTGCAGGAACAGTTGACGCGGGTTCAACTGATATATCTGAAGAAGACAAAGAAAATGATTTAACTGTTCAAACTGGTGCTCCAGTTGCTGAAGAACAACCTATTACAGAAACTACTACACCAGTTACGGCAAATACATCTCAAGAGGAAAAGGATGAAATTACTAGTCAAACTGATATTACAACAGATAAAGAACAACCATTCGCAGGAACAACTGCAGCAACTACCGCAGATGAATCCGATGACAAGAAAGATGAAAACGCTAGTCAATCAAATATTTCATCCACCGAAGAAGAACCAACAACACAAGACGAAACAAATAAACAAGAAGAGCAAGAAATACTTTCTGGAATCACAACATCAACCGATGGTTTGGAAAAAGACATCGAAGAACTTCAAACCGCTGCTCCCGGTACTGCTGACAAGCCGGATACAGCTTCAGATATATCTGAGAGCGTGCATGATGTGGGAGAAGATCTACTTTCACAAACTCCAATTACAATTTCTCCATCTGAAGAATCTATTGCTTCGTCAAGTACCACAGCACCAGCTAAACAAGATGAAGAAATTATTTCTGAAACCGCCAAGCCAATTACCTCAGATGAATATCCAGGACAAAATAAGGAAAAGGAACCGTCCATTCAAATTCCACTTGGAGAGAAATCTGAAGAGCAAGGTCTGGCTGTTACTAAGCCTCCTAGCGTTGTCATTCCCGTTACTGAAACCGAAGGCGAAGATGTGCTTCCGACCGGAATACCTGGTGAAACCACTCCCGTTGAAGTTCAAGAAGATACAATTTTGGGAGCTATTGACTCTACTTCTATCAAAAGTGTTGAAACTATTTCTCCCACAGAAGCACCTGTCAAATCAGAATCAGAAGAAGAAGCAGATTCGAACGCCACCGAAACTCCACTATCCATTCCCACAGAAGCACCTGTAAAATCAGAATCAGAAGAAGAAGCAGATTCTAACGCCACTGAAACTCCACTATCCATTCCCACAAAACCGGTTGAAGCAGAAGATACTGTAGAAGAAGAATCCGAATCTGACAAAATTCCTCCAGGCATTGACTTCGCCACTGAAATCGCTTTATCTTCAACTCAGTCACCTGACATTGCCGTCGAAAAAGATGATTCTACTTTACCAGAACAAATATCAACCGCTGTTCCAATTTCTGCAAATGTATCTGCATCACTTGCCTCTCCTGATATTTCTGAAAGTGACAAAGAAAAAGAAGATTCTGGCGAAATTCCAGAATCTACACCAGTTGATGTGGATGCAATTCCTTCAAAGGCTGACCGCGGATCCGAAGAAGTACCTGATTCAGATATTTCCACTGAAGTTTCTGCCACCCAAAAACCAGTGTCAGGCGACAAAGAAAATATTGACAAGACTTTGCTACAAACCGAAGTTCCCGAAACAGCTAATGAATCTATTCACCCTGTAGATCAAGACCATGTTATTTCCGGAGAAATTGCAGGATCACCATCAGGACTCCCTTCAGCTTCAACTGATAGTTCAGTTTCATCTGCCACTCAAAAACCAGTCGTAGACGACAAAGATAATGTCGACAAAACTCTGCTACAAACTGAAGTACCCGAAATAGCTAATGAGTTTGTTCACCCTGTCGATCAAGACCATGTTATTTCCGGAGAAATTGCAGGATTATCAACGGAACTACCTTCAGCTGCGACTGATAGTTCAGTTTCATCTGAAGTGGATAGCTCGACTGAAGCTAAGAAGCCAATTATAGATGATGTACCTGTACCTGAAGTCATTGTTATCGAGGAAGTCACTGCACAACCTGGCAAGCCAGATTCAGATGCCCAGGTCGCTGTTGATGAAATTTCAACCGAAACTGCCAAACCCGCTGTTGATGATGAAATTGCAGCTGCCACGGAAAGCTCCACTGATTTGAAGAAACCTGCAACACAGCAGACATTATTGGAAAAAGAAAAGCCAACATCAATTGATCAATCGAAGGATGATGAGATTGAGGGCTTTACTAAGAAACCGGTTTCAGCTGAGGAAGAACAGGAATTAGAACAGGAAGATGTCCAGGTTCCTCTAGAAAAACAGCCAACTACTGAACAAACTGTCACTAAAACTGACGCACCAATTCCTGCCACGTCTGTTGCACAAAATGAAGACGAAATTCTTGTTCCAACCGATCAACCCCCAAAACCAGAACATATTGCAAATGAAGTTTTAACTCAAACTGAGCAGCCTATTGCACTTAATGGACCAGCCTTATCAATCTCACATGATCCAGAAACTATCAAAGACACAACAGATAAACCTTCCGAAGAGTCATCTACATCCCAATCAGAAGAAGATGACAAAGAAACGGCATCAACAATTGCTCCAGTGGATATTAGTACTTCTACCACCAAGGCTCCAGATGATTCAGTTGATTCTGAAAGTACTACCACTTCCTTAGAAGAATCTGAAGAAAATGAACAAACCTTACCACCCAAGGATGATGTGAAGATTCAAACTGTTGCCGAATTTGTAACCGAAAGAGTTGATGACCTAACAACTACACTTCCAGCTATTGATACTAACAAGGATGAAGTTTCAAAACCTTCTGTTCCTACTCTTGCAGAAGTAATGCCAACATCATCATCCGAAGAGGAAGATAAAGAGGAAGAAGTATCTCAAGTACCTGTCACCACTGAAAAGGCTACCATTTCAACTGTTGCTGAATCTGACGAAAAGGAACCTGAAATACCACCCAAATTGTCCGAAATCGACCTTAAATTAGAAGAACGTCCAACTGTAGACGCTATTCCATCTAGTACATCTGAAAAACCAATTGTATCAGTTGAAGATAAACTCGATGCAGAACCTTCAAAACCAATTGCCACAGATGAGGTCACAGCCGATCAAGAACAAGAAGAGACACCTGTCAATACAACATATCATCCACTGTTTTCAAACATTGAACTAGACCGCACAACCTTTGCACCTATTCCAAATGCCAGTGATAAAATCGATGATCGAGTCCACATTTCCGAGTCAACAGATAAACCCACGTATACATCATCCTCAACGATAACTCCAACAACAGAAGAAATCACAACACAAAAGTCAGTGACCAGTGCTCCAACATCACACTACCAGCCACCTGGCTATGGTCCAGTTCCTCCACAGTATCCATCATACACCGAAGACGAATACACCGACGAGGATGAAACTGAAGTTTTCGGGCCTGGTACTTGTCGATATGGTGGCAAACTTTTTGTTTCCGCACAACAGATACCTCGTGATGATCCTTGTGATTTTTGCTTCTGTTTCCGAAGTGATATTATTTGCCTGCAACAATCGTGTCCACCACCAATTTCTGGATGCCATGAAGAGCCAATCAGTGGTTTCTGTTGTCCACGTTATGAGTGTCCCGTCTCAATGGCGACTGTACTTAATATAACAACAAGCACAACAACAACTAGCACAACCCTGCCACCTCACTTCTTGCATCATGCATATCGTGGAGCGGCTGAGAAGAATGGGTGCCATATTAATGGAAAATCATATAGAGTGGGCGATAAAATCGACTCAGCCAGCGGGCCATGCATGCACTGCACGTAAGTATATATTTTGAATTTTCTCATTTTATTGGTTAGATGGATCTTTGTAGTTGATGAAGCTTAAGCGTCCATATTAAGGAACCAGATTAATTTTGGTAAGCAGCAGGAACTCAATAGTGGACCCCTGACCTCTTTCTCCGAATTACGAGATTCGTATGGTTGTCAGTTACATCGCAAAATCTTTTTCAATGAAGTTTATCCCAAATATTTGGATACAATATACTGGCTTCATTCGAATCGGTCCAAGATGAACGTATGATTCACTTTCTGTACAACTTTGTATGGATGTGCAGAGAAAAAAGGTGCGTTGTCAAAGCACTCTCAATATTGATCAAAATGCCCAGCGAGTGTTCCTTCTTATAGAGTTCACCTTCATTTTTTCGCACTAAATTTTGAAGGGCAGCCCTGCAGGATATTTCGATTTAAAGGGCTTGTTATATTTTGGGCAAACGATGCATCAATATTTCTCTGCAGAAAATCAGTCTGAAGTTCTTGGGGAGCATGTTGTCATATTTCCCTTTTTTTGGTATAAATGCGATTTTTACTGTTCACCAGACCAATCAGTGGTTTACTACTCCTAGTGGTAAATTGTTAATCCATTCTTCGTTTTGTATCTTTACATTGCTGCCGATGTTTTCGCATTTGAGTGATTCAGTCATATTCAAGACATGCGGAAATGCGCGTTCTTCATATTGTATGATGTTTTCACAGCATTTTCATTACCGCCGCTGTAGTTTTTCCCTTGTATTTTTCTTACATTTTCCAACATTGCGATGGGTATGTTAGATGTTATGTATTACAATCCTTTAAGTTAAAGCGACATATTACGAAGTTTTCGAGTCATCTAAACCACTCCACGCTGGCACGATGTGTGACATCTGCAATTGCGTAACTGCAATTTCCTTTGTGATATTAAATATTAAAATTGTTCGCCCTTTAGCACTCTTTTTATATACACATATGTAGATGTGACGATTTGGGTTTGCTGGTTAGGAAAAGCGACAATGCAAATGCTCGGTCTTACTACGACTTACTCGTAACACGTTATCTTATTACATCTTTGTTCAATTATTAAGAGTTGTCTACAGAACTGTCACGTTGTTGCTTATAATAGCTGTATTATCGGCAAAAAGAAGATAAATCTTTCTGGACTTGGTGCTGCAGTAGGAAATTTTGCACGACATTTGAAAGCAATTGACTTTGCACACTGCTTTGGTACACCAACTTTAACTTCGAATTATCCTGTTATTCCCGCTAGGCATTTACATTTTTAGATCTCAGTGCCGTCCAAATAAGATCTGTAGGAACTCTGTCGAATGATTTTTCCAAGTCGATAAACGTAATATTCAGATCTTTCGTCGAGGCATTCCATTGCCAAACAATCATTGTCAAACAATATTACTTTCCTGCTTATCAAAATATTATTTTTAAGTTTTAAATTTTAAATAAAATATTAACTTAAAATTTTGTTCTTGGTAAACATAATAGTTTTAAGACATTCATTTGTTTTTATTATTTAAACACTTATGATTTAATTCCTAGGTGTGGTGGCGATGGGCAAATGAAATGTGACCCAAAAACATGTTCTCCCGAGCCAATGCTTCGCCAGATGATTGCAGTCGTCGCATCACGCCGAAGATGAAGAGCTAGCCATCATTAAATTAGCAAACAAAGAATGCAGCAATATTATAATAGGTGCCAAATAACACCGGAACATCATAAAATGAAACAAAAAAAAAACAACATACATATTTCCTTTTTGAAAATTTGAAAAATGAAAAACAAAAACCGTTTGATTAAATCCCTACAATGAAAGTTCTTATTAAGAGGAACGCACTAAATTAAATAACGAAAAAAAAAAATTAGGATGATTGCAATCGAAATTTGGATAAATTAAGAGAAAGGAAAAAACAAGTAAAAGAGAAAACATATTAATTAGAGTTTAGTTTTGTCAGAAGCAACCAGTGATATTGTGCTGTATACTTAGTATAGGTGCAATTAAGTTTAGCTCGCACTTACTTATTATTATTACCAATTAGTATATGTATATCAATTATATTGAGTCTTTACTTTATTTTCATAAACAAACAGAAAAGAAAAACAAAAACTAGATCGCTTGTTGTAAGGTGATTTTTTGTTGCTATTGTCAACTGTTCTACGAGCGCTTTGTGCCAACAGTGCATGCAATCAGTCAATCACATTATGAACGATCAACTTTAAATGTATGAATTTTTGTGTTTTCTTTTTGTAAATTGTTGCTTCTTCTTCTAGTCTTCTTCGTGTTTTGTTTAAATTTTTTTTCGTTGTAAGAGCAACAAGTCCTAAATACCTATAGCATTGTCTACTTTCCTACTACGATCTATGAATTATAAATTTAGTGACAGTTTTTGAAAAAAACAAACACACACACAACTCGTAGATTGAATATTACATACGTACGATAAGATGTACGAAATAAAACTTTTTTTAGATGTATCTGTCTTGACTCATAGATACATCTAAGTGCAACATGAAAACTTTGTTCAATAAAGAAAACAAAAAAAAACTTTGCAACAAAGTTAACACTAATTTAAGATATAACTATGTATTAAAAACAAAAACAAAACAGAAAAACAAAATTAACCATAAATTAAAATTAAAAAGATAAAAATGATCTAGTTGTAGAAAACGTACACATGCATTAAATAAAAGTGCACATCCTATTGTTCGACTGATTGAAAATCCCAGGAGAATAGTTTTTTACTTTTTTACTAAAACTACTAACGAATACAAAATATAACGAAACGCACCATTAAACTTTGTGTCTGTGTAAACTGATAGATAAGAATTAAATGAGGTAAAAAATATTATAATAATAAAATGTGAATTTAAAAAAAGGACGATTTTCAGTTACTTGAGCTTGGGATGTATCTATATATCTTTTTTATTTTTATTATTATTATTAATTCTTTATTTTTATTTTTTTTTTTTTAATTAAGATCGAGTTAGAATTTTTTTATACATAAAAAAAAAGAAAAGAAAACACCTCTAGATATATAGGAATAAATTCGATTTAGTTATTATATTTATTAGTTATGGGAAAGTACGAGTATGTATCGCACAAGTCGCCTCTAGTTTATTTCTAAGTATTAAATAAATTTATGTTTGGATTTTTGATAGGCTTGTCGAACGCACAACCAATTTTTTATACATAGATATATATTGAAGAAAAAAACAAAAACGAAAAATAGATACAAATAATAAAAGGAAGAAAACAGAAACAAAAGAAATATAATACTATTCTTAAGTGTATGAGTTTTTTTACATAATTTTTTTTATTGTTTTACTGTCAACAAAAGTGTAGAAGGAAAAATTAATAATAATAATTAAATTCGCCGGTTTTTTGTAGTATTTATTTAAATTATTTTGACGTTACTTATCGAAACTGGAAGATGTGTTTCTTTTTTATTTTTCTTTGCATAAACAAAAAACAAAATAAAATTTGAGGACATACATTTTAAGTGAACGATGGGATATTGTATTCAAATTATAATATATAATAATATTATAATAACGAAATTATCCGGCATAATTGTAAGTGTCCTTTTATACAAATAAATATTTTATGAAAAATTAATTTGTTTTCGTTTATTTTTTTCGTATATCTTTTTTTTCAAAATTCGGAAATTTTATTTGTTTTAGTTTGGAAAGGACGAGATTGTTTAAAATTTCACCTAAATTGTGTAAGCTAATTCAGCGAAAGCCAATATCTTTGTACCCAATGGTTTACAATAATTTTTTCATTTAGTTATTTACGAGTAAGTAACTTAGGGCATTTGACATGACTATAAGTAATATCCGTGAAAACATAATAAACTTAATACGACTGTCGTTAAGAGTCAGAATCTAAGTGAATTAAGTGGAATACCAATGTTACACGTTAGCAATGTATACCCTTGCACACACGAAGAAAGAAAGAGAGGTATCAATGTGCATTGTTTTTATGTGTTTGAAGGTTATCATGACTAAGAAATAAAGCACTAGACAGGGCATTCCATAAGCGAGTTGGGCGTAATGCTACTGGAAATTTTGATAACAAGGTAAGACAGGAGAAATTTTGTCGGTGTTCAAGGGTGTTTATTGACTGCGGAATATTGGCATCACCTATGAGTTTTATCGCACCGTTTTGAATCTTATCTAGCAAGTGTAGGAGGTCTTAGGAGCACCTGACTACTGTTGACATTGCACTCCAATTTTGGGCAGATAAATGCCACATTGTTGCCAGATCGGATCGGGTAAAGTATTTCTTAGATAGTTTCAAGAAACCTAAACATTTCGCAGTATTTTTGGCGACATCGTAAATATGGTCATTCTAATGTAAGTTGATATTGGCACACATACTGAGGGTGGAAAGTTTTCCAGCTCATGGATAATGACTGGGTGTTTAAATTTAGCTTTAAGGACAGCAAACAGCATTATGCTTTGAGAGCATTAAATTCTACACTCCTGGTTGTTCCTCATTCGCTGCCGTTCCCATTCTACAGCCGAAGAGCAAAAACGTGAGCGCGAGAAGGAATGTGAGAAGCAGTGAGTACTGAGTGAGTGTCGGAAATAAAACGGAACCCCCTGGCACATCAGTAGTTCTTTTGTGTATATAAGTCTTCAAGCCGTTCAACAATTTGAATTGAACGTTCCTAAGAAATATCAAGTGCAACTATCTTGCTTTTGCCAGATTGTTATACTGCTATGTTTTGGTTCCACTTTTCGGTGAGGCATGCTATCAAATCACCAGTGGATCTGTTGCTACGAAGACCGTACTGCCGGTCAATGAGAAGCTTTCAGTTTTCGAGATATTTCGTCAGCTGACGATTTATCAGCGCTTCCATGACCGCTGAACAAACGCTGTTGCCATATTCTCGGAAAGAGTCCTAAAGGGTAGCATTGATAAAATAGCTTTCGCCAGCGTGAAAGAACAACTCTTCAGAAGGAGGAAAGATATACCATCTAAACCAGCGGATTTATGTATATTAAAATCTTTAAGTACTTTTGATTCTGCACTTGTGGGAAAGTGAATTTGTCCCATTGAATATTCAAGAAGTGTTAAGCTAGCTGCAAAGTGAACAGCAAGCACATTTTCCTTGTCCGAAGAGCTAAAAAATCGAATGCCATTACGAATTAGCGCTGGGATGGAAGATGAGACAGCATTTTTTATGTTTTTGACGAACGACCAAAACTTGTTAATATCTTTGGAACGTTGTAGTATTTGTTGCCTCAGTTTTTGGTCATATTCAAATTGCACATGCTTAGGAAAGGTCTTCTAGTCATTCCTTGATCAATTGAACTTTTTTTCGTTTTCCCTTTAATGCATATACGTCGTTATCGACGAACTCTGTGGTCAGTGTACGAGAAATTTGCTAATATGAAACAATGATTCAAGGTGCCTACAGGGGAGACCACATCAACACTGAACACTTAAGTTTTTTTTTGTTATTATTAATAGATATTAGGATCTTAGAATTAGACTATATATTAATCTTAGAATTCCTATGTGTTACGCCTTACTCATCACGCTTTTTTTCTATCAGAACAGAGCCCTGAGACAAATAACTTGGTATTCTGTTTTTGTGTACTCCTTGCATGTGGACGCTCCTGTTATAGAGTACTTACAGTACCAGGACTTAACACATCAGAGCCTTGTACCCGAAGCCTTATGCGGACGTAAGCCGAACATTCACAAAGATAGTGGTCTGTCAACCCTCTCACAGCAAGCGCTGCAGGATATTGTACCATTTATAACTAGCCATGGTTTTAAGATGCCTAGCACCGATGGCAAATACCAAGTAATGTTATAAAAAGGTATAGCCCAGTTGTTGGTAACTCTGAAAAGAATCTTCACATCGAAATCAAACACACCTGAGTTTCAAACCACTACAACGCAACTTTCCTTTCTCCTCCTTCTACCTTTCCGCCCGCGCCCTGGCAACAGTAAAAGTCTATCTAACCCCTTAGGCGCGCGTAAATTATAAAAATAAAATCGTAACCCTGGCGAACAGTAAGATTATTCTTTATACCGAAAATCGGCGTAGTCCACGCTCGCCAAGGGCTTCAGACCTATAACTCTGACTTGCTTCATGTTGAAGAGCATGAAAAGATTGGTCGAGCTCCATGTACGCAAAATTGCTTTGCGAATACATCGTCTCTCTAAAATGCAACATGCTTACCAATGCTGAAGTTCTTAAGAGAGAACGTTTCAAATTCTAATAGGCAAAATTTAAGACGAACGCGACAAGAAGGAATGCGCTCGGCATTCTCATCCACATGCTTCTGTACTTTCGACAACTCAACTTTCGACGTAATGCGTAACTCAGGCGGACAACACTGCGTAGAGTAATTCCTAGCTTCATGGACAAAAACAATGCTGGTGAATTGCACATTGCTTGCAGATGCTGACTATGGCCAATATGTGATGGCGGGAGTAAACAAAGTTTGCCCGCAAGGGCAGTGTTCTCTTTCCACTGCAACGGTGCATGTTGGTCGAATCACTGCTCAACGCGCTCAATAGTTCTGACGTCAATGCACAAGCATACGCTAATTATGTAGCTGTACTGTCTGTTGAATCGTGTCTAGGGACTGTCTGCTCTAAAGTGCAGGAATCCCTAAACGTTATAGACGATTGGTGCACTAGGAATGAGCTTTCAGCAATTCTCTTAAAACTGTGGTTGTTCCTTTTACGAAAAGGAGGAAGCTGTCTGGTCTGCATTCCTTTGCTGGCTCAGATTCTGGCCGAAATCAGTCTTGGGCACGGTTAATGTCAATTTCTATTTATATTTGCAGCTGTAGTTCTGGTGTCATTGCGTTAGATGGCATGTCCATAAGACCAGAGTCAGAATACAGCCGGCGCACAAGGTCATCAAAGCTCCAGTACGTGTTGTACCAAAGATCAATTCTTTTCAAAGAGGAAGATTGCTTAGAGAGTTCAGCCCGTGATATGAATATCAAAGGGAAGTATGATAAATTCATCAGTGCGTCTGAGCAGTACAAGACGTGCTACAGAAAGCCCCAAGCAGCTGAGAAAGACCGTTGCTTGGAGTGCGGTAAAAGTAGCAATGACGTATATTGTGTAATTATATATATATATAATTGGCATTAGCATTGTCACAAACCCCATGTCTTGCTGAAAGCTTCTTTACACTGCCTTAATGCCGACAGCGCCTTAGAGGACGTGAAATGCTCTTTGGTATATTCTAGGAAAAAAATTGTTCTACAGTAGGGGTCTATCTCCAATGTAGACATCATTTATCGAGGATTTAAGAAAAGGCTTGCTTTGGTGTACCCCGACCCATGTTAACGGAAATAGTTCTGTTAATACTAATGGTAGAAACTTCGTTTAGGACTTTATTTTTAGAAGAAATAATATCCTTTGTAACTGCGTTTAAAGTTTATATCTTGTTTGAGTGTTCAGATATTCAATTTCTAAGCCTGTTCCATTTTTTTTTGTTCATGATAATTTTTGACATTGAGGTCACTTTCCTCCAGAAAATGCGTAATAAACATAACGTTTTATTGTACTATTTTATTTTTAGGAACGTAACAATAATAAAAAAAGAAATCAACAACAAGTTTGCAAAAACACCCATAGATTTTATGATACTTGGGAAAACCTGCAGCAGGTAAAAGAGGAACTTATGATATTTTACCTACGTTTCTAACAGTTGACAATAAGTGTGGTTTTCCAAGAAATAATAACTTTCCAATAATTTTTTAAAATTGACTACCTGTCAAAACTCTCATTTCCTTACTCTGTTCCTTAAATGCTCTCAGAAAGAGTTAGGTTTGGGTACGAAGACCTATTTGGAAAATTTACCAAACAAAAATGGTATACAAGATTAGAAAAGAAAATTAATTCATCAGTTTAATTTTTTAAATAACAATTGCTTAGAGACGCTATTTAAAATGAATGCATTTACAAACCAAGAATACGCATACATTATTTACGTTTATGGGCTGTACAATGGAAGTTCAACTAGAGCGTGACATAGATACCATGAGCTTTATCCTAACCAGAAAGAAGGATTTTTTTTTATTCTAACTTAAAATTACAATTACTGTACAATTTCTTACAGAATATAGCGGAAAATAATAGTGATCACTCTGTAACTTAAAAGTTAGTATGGAGTGACACTGCGATTTAATCAACAATAAAATATAAGTGATGTTTTACAAAATTAATTTTCTGGGACTTCATAAAAAAAAAAAGAAACGAAAAAAAATCCATATAAAAATTCATATAAAAATTCAAGGAAAAAACGGAAAGAGCAATTACTATTTGGAAATTATTTTAACAGTTGGAAAAATATTACAAAAATTTAATTAACAGGCTGACATTAAACTTAAACATTGACTCGTGCTGATAATTAGAATAGCAGATCACTTTAAAATAACGATTCCAGAACTTCATAATTCATAGTGAATAACCCGTCTTTAACCTTTTTAAGAATGAATTAAAGTGTAAATCTGTTCGAACAGAAAATGGTAACTTATTGAACATTAAAGGGGCTATAACGGAGTAGATATGAGAAAAATGGGTTTTGTATGCGATTGGAACATTAACAAGATGCATAGTATTTATACGAAGACTATAAAAATGTATAGTTCTACTAGGAATATTACCTGCTTAATATTCTTAAAGAATTCTTTTAGAACTTTGAAAACGTACTTTGGTAGAATATGCAGGTCTTTAAATAAAGGCCAGCTCTGAGTAAGTCGATTTTTGTTACAGATAATCCTAATTAAATGTTTCTGAGCTATTAACAATGGACTAAAGGAGTTATTATAAGAATATCCCCAACTTGAGATACCATATTGCAACTTAGAGTGACCCAGACCGTGATAGATTGAGGTTAATACTTTTTTTGAACAATATTGTTTGATGAGATACATTTTTCGCGTTATAAGGAACATATGCTATTTCAGAGTATGAATATAATCTTTCCAATTCAACTTATGGTCAATTAGTACTCCATACTCCAAGGTATTTATAGTGATGCACTGATTCAATGTTAAAACAATTATTAGAACAAGGTGAACTACTAATATAATTACTTTTTCCACAACTATGAACAGGTAAACAGAATTTATTACAATCATAAGCATGAAAGCATAAATTAAAATCATTTAAGACATTATTTGATTGAAAGTCATAAGTTGTGTCTCGTCGCTAATAATCAGTTTATGTTTCGCAAACCAAAGTCTCAATATTTCTAGATCTTCCGTGATCTTTGCAATATTTTCGTATCTTGTATCAATTTGGTATGTAAATGCTATGTCATCTGCAAATGCAGTAGATACTCCGTTTAGATTTAGTGCGAAGAGAGAGTTAATGTATATCAAAAAGAGCACAGGACCAAGAACTGAACCCTGTGATACACCATTTTTTAAGATACGAGAGTCACTAAAGCTCCCGTTTACATTTACTTTTTGATTCCTACCTTTTAGATAAGAAATAAACCATTTGTGGATTATTCCTCTAAAACCAGCATTGTATATTTTTTTTATAAGCAGGTCATGGTCAACCATGTCAAACGCTTTTTTCACGTCGACAAAGAGAGCCATGGTGGATTTGTTGCAGTTAATACCTTCATACAATTGGCTACACACTCTGAGGATGGCATCCTCGGTTGACATTCCTCTTCTAAAACTAAACTGATTACTACTAAAAAAATTGTTTCTGTTTAAAAAATACAATATGCGAGATTTCATAAGTTTTTCGAAAATCTTATAAAACGTTGGAAGTAGGGAAATAGGTCTGTACTTCTGGTAGGATATTCAAGCTAAATTTTCTCGTAGATATTTATTTATTTATTTATTTATTTATACATCTACAAGTCACTTAAGTGCTAACAGATACTAGAAAACAAAATATAACATATATACATAAATTAAATTTAAAAAATGTATAAGGTGTTGACTATATTTTTAAATTGAGCTCTATTTGAACAAACGTCAAAGAGGTTACTGACTTCGTTGAAGGCTTTGACAGTACGAGTAAGCGGTTCGATAGTACCATAATTCGTTCTGTGGTATTCAAGAAAAAGAAGATGCCGTGTTCTCAATGACCGTATAGGGACATGAAGTCCTATTTCTGATAATAGAATAGGACATCTTATATGATACGAGGGCGGGTCAATAAGTCTGTGACTTTTGGAATAAAACACAGATTTTTTGATAAAAAAATAATTTTATTTTTCAACGTAGTCTCCCTTGAGCTCTATACACTTTGTCCAACGCTTCTCCAATTTTTTTATCCCTTCCAAAAAAAATTATTTGTCGAGGTCCTCAAAATAGGCCTTTGTCTGCGAGATGACTTCATCATTGGAGTCAAATCTTTTTCCACCAAGCCATTTCTTCAGGTTTGGGAACAAGAAGTAGTCGCTCGGAGCCAAATCTGGAGAATAGGGTGGATGAGGGAGCAATTCATAGCCCAATTCATGGATTTTTGCCATGGCAACTGCACATGTGTGCACCCTTGCATTGCCTTGGTGAAAAAGAACTTTTTTCTTGGCCAAATGAGGTCGGTTTTTTTCAAATCGTCATTGAATCGGTCCAATAAGTTGGCATAATATTCCCCATTGATTGTTCTTCCCTTTTGAAGGTAGTCAATGTGGATTATCCCGCGTGCATCCCAAAAAACAGTCGCCATAACTTTATTGGCTGACAAACCCACCTTGGCCTTCTTTGGCGCCGATTCACCCTTAGAAACCCACTGTTTTGACTGTTGTTTGTTCTCTGGTGTGTTGTGATGGATCCATGTTTCGTCCACGGTTACAAAACGGCGCAAAAACTCCTCCATATTGCGATTAAACAACGCCAAACCTTCCTGTGAAGTTGTTACACGAAATTCACTTTTTTCCATTTTCTCCTCAAATTAGTGAGTAGTCTGATAAAAATAGCTGTCAAACACAAACTAACTGACGCAGCAAGTTTAAATTTTGACAGGAGTCAACTGACAGATGCCTGTTGACAGGAGCAGTGTTGCTGTTTCAGTAAAGAGGTCAGAAATTCAAATTCACGGACTTATTGACCCACCCTCGTAACTAGAGTCCGACCGAACATTCGGCTTCGGCCACATTCGGCTTAAATTTCCACCTTCGGCAAAACATTCGGCTTCGGTAAGAAAAGGTCGAAGATTTTGCCTAAGCCGAACCATTTTTCCGCAAAAATTAAACTATCATACGAACCGTGTTTTGGAGGAGATTTCGAGCAATTCATTTCATGTTTGTTTCGTTTCTGTAGCTACAAGGAATGCTGATATTTTTAATTATTGGGCCTCAAGTCCTTATACCTACTTGAAAGAAGTAGCTAACAAATATTTATCAGCTCCTCCTACTAGTATCGGCGAGTGAGCAATTATTCAGTACTGCTGGACAAATTTATGCTGATCGGGGCTAATTTGCAGGGAGAAAATGTACAAAAACTTTTGTTTGTTGCATATAATACTAAATTATTTAATTTTGATTATTAATTCTACTTCATCGTTTGTCTTCTCATATTAACTTTGTTTGATGTATTTACGTGTTATCGAATGTACCTAGGGTTTTAGATTTTTTTTTTTCTGGTTATTTTTTGTTTTTATTTCTTTGCTAAGCATTCATTTTGATTGTTCCGTTTATGTGTTATTTAAAAGAGTCTACTGCAATAACTTACTGGCTATTTTGCTGTTTGTGTCTTTGTAAAATAAATTAATAAAAAAAAAATATTTACTGATCAATTTTATCAAACTATATTTTAGGCTCTTTAGCATTTTGAAATACAATCTCCATTAGATTCGGCTTCGGCTTCGGCTTCAGCCGAAGGTGATGAAGAAACCGAAGTATAACCAAGGAATATAACCAAGGAATAAACATCTAGCTTTATAATTTGGGCAAAAGTTTCAATGTATTCTATAGAAAATGAATCTTGTGAAACGCTTTTGAACACGTTTAATTCGGTCAGAGTCAGAAGAGAGATTGGGATTCCAAATCACAACTGCGTATTCCAGATAAGGTCTAACAAGGGCGGAGTACAATGACAGGAAAGAAAATGGATCAAAAAAGCTTTTGCAATTTCTCTTAATGAAACCTATTGCCGAATAAGCTTTGGATAAACTACGATTCAAATGTACTTTAAAAGAAAAAGTAGTATCTAACATAACTCCCAAATCTTTGACTTCACTAATTCGGGAGAGGGGTATGGAAACAATCGAATATTCAAATTGAATTATAGAGGATGATTTAGAGAATGAAATGAAATTACACTTGCTTGTGTTTAACGTTAGGGCATTGATTTTGCACCATTCCGTGATGCTGTTTAAATCTAGTTGCAGTAAAGAGGAATCCTCAATATTTTTAACAGCTCTAAATAATTTTAGATCGTCGGCAAACTATAAACACTGTCCATATTTAATATTTATCACGATATCACGAATGAAGATGATGAAGAGAAGCGGGCCCAAATGACTCCCTTGTGGAACACCAGAGCTACATTCAATTTCTTTTGATACAAGGTTACCGATTTTAACCTGTTGGGTTCGACGGAGAAGAAAGGAAGACAACCAACGAAGCAATTGCGAATGAAATCCGAAAGATTCAAGTTTATAGATTAGCCTATCATGATTGACTGAGTCAAAAGCTTTGCTGAAATCTGTATATATGGTGTCAACTTGGTTCCCCTTCTCAATTTGTTTCAGAACAAAGGACGAAAATAATGCAAGGTTTATGGTAGTGGATCTACCAGCGCCAAAACCATGCTGTTCATCCGGCAGATACTCTTTTATAAGGAATTAAATTTTAGTTTTAATAATGCTTTCAAATAACTTAGGGATTGCCGAAAGCTTACAAATTCCTCTGTAATTCTCAATATTGCATTTGGTCGCAGACTTATGGATGGGAACTAAAAAGGATTTCTTCCAAACTTCAAGAAATACACCTTCCGAGAGGGAACGGTTGAAAATTTGAAGCAGGGGGACGGAAAGCGAACCAACACATTTATTGAATAGGATGGCAGGAATACCGTATGCACCACTGCATAAAGTAGGTTTTAATGATTGAAGAGCGATGGAAACATCGTCATGACTTAGAGTCAAAGATCCGATTTCGACGCAACTAGAGGAACTAATGGGAATGGCAGGTGTATACGGACTGAAAGAAATCTGCAAACAGTTCAAGAGTAGATTCAATATTTTCCGATTCACGGTTTCTAAAATGCATTGAATTTGGAATCCCCGTAGACTTCCTTTTGGAATTAATAAAAAGCCAAAACGATTTACTATCAGATTTAATATTATTGTAATATGTTTGTGTGGGTACAAATGATAGAACTTATTCTTTTCAATACAAATCCCTTTATTCAGTACAGTTACAATTCACTATTTAATTCTTTCTCTCAGTACAATTCAATTTCTCAACCACTTATACTTTTCTTATCTTTTACTTAAACCACTTAATCACTTCTTCTAATTAACACTTCAAATTCAACTTTGGAACTGATTTGCATACCTTTGGGATGCTGGTATTTATACTCGAATGACATACTTCGAGAACAATCCTCGCCACCCAGCGTCCCATACAATTTCCAATTTGCTAGAAAATTCGATTCTACTCTCCAGTCAGTGACTTTGCTAATCCAGTATCGAAACCTTCGAGTCTTCGAGTTTCGACATTTTCTGCTAGGTGTCGCTGCTCACATTTGAGTGGTTATCACATTGCTCCCTCCCTACAATTTTTCGTCCCGAACAACTTCGTCATTCAGCATCCCGTTGAAATGACACATTCTATCCAAATGGACCACTTTAAATTTTCCTCGATCCCCACGCTGGATCCGGTAGACAACGTCATTAATGCGGGTTATCACCTTGTATGGACCTTCCCAGTCCTGTTGCAATTTTGGTGATTTGCCTTTCTTACGCTGAGGATTATACAGCCAAACCAGATCTCCTTCGTTGAAACCGGAAGATTTCGCCTTGATATCGTACCTAGTTTTCATGCGGCTGCTTGCTAGCTTCATCTTTTCTCTGGTGTCTTCATGCAATTTACGAATCCTGCTGCGTAAGTCATTCACGTACTCGTTCACCTCTTTGGGCTCCGTCGGTGGGGATCCGAATTTTGCTTCACTTGGCAACCGAATTGTTTGACCAAATAAGATCTCGGATGGTGTGTGCCCTGTTGAGCTATGGACCGCGTTTCGGTAGGCCATTAAGAAGAGGGGTATGTGTCGATCCCAATCCCGCTGGCAGTTGCTGACAACCTTAGATAGATGCTCACTCAAGGTCCGATTGAATCGCTCGACCATTCCATCAGATTGAGGGTGTAGTGGCGTTGTCCTTGTCTTTCTTATTCCCAAATATTGGCATATTTCCTGGAAGACTTTTGATTCAAAGTTTCGCCCTTGATCAGAGTGCAGCTCCATTGGGACCCCAAATCTGCTCACCCAGTTGTTGACTATCTGTTCGGATACGGTCTTAGCCTCTTGATTTGGGATGGCAAATACTTCCGGCCACTTACTGAAGTAATCCATGACTACGAGGGTATATCGGTTTCCATTAAAGGTTTCGGGAAACGGCCCAGCGATGTCGATGGCTATTCGTTCGAAAGGTGCTCCGACATTGTATTGTTGCATTTGTCCATGTGGCTTTACTTTTGGCCCCTTGGTAGCCGCACATCTTATGCACTTTTTGCACCAATTCTCGACATCTTATTTAGCGCTTAGCCAATAGAAACGTTCCCTTACCTTTTCCAACGTCTTGTTTATTCCCAAATGGCCTCCTGAGATTCCGTCATGTATTTCATGGAGCACTTGGTTGACTCTGGACCGTGGCACAATTAGCTGCATACGAGATGTTGTCCCATCTGCACTTTCCCATTTTCTCTTCAGCAATCCATCTTGCACAAAAAGCGAGTCCCACTGTGCCCAGTATGCCTCCAGAGTTTGGCTCCGATCTGATATCTGCTGCCAGCTTGGTCTTTCCTCGTGTTCTTTCCAGGCCAATATTGGTTCGATGTCATTGTCTGCCTGTTGGGAGGAACGGATTTCGTCTATACTCCAACCCTCTATTGGCTCAGTCCTGATCATTTGGATAGTTGCCTGTTCTTTTGCTTCTTTACGATTGCAGTGTTCGCATTTTACTCCGCATGGTCGACGAGAGAGAGCATCAGCATTTGAGTGGAGTGTTCCCTTGCGGTGTTGCACTTCAAAGTCGTAACCCTGCAACTGCTCGATCCATCTTGCAACTTGGCCTTCAGGGTTCTTAAATTGGAGTAGCCATTTCAGAGCTGCGTGGTCTGTCCGGAGAATGAACTTTTGTCCGTAGAGGTACTTATGGAAATGCTTCGTAGCCAGAATTAAAGCCAGAAGCTCGCGCCGGGTTACACAGTAGTTCCGTTCAGGTCTGGAGAGTACTTTGCTGTAATATGCGACCACTTTCTCTTGACCGTCATGAACTTGGGAGATCACAGCTCCGACCCCAACATTGCTAGCGTCTGCGTCCACGATGAACATTTTTCCGGGCGTCGGGTAACCCAAGATGGGGGCATTGCACAGCTGTCGCTTCAGTTCTTGAAATGCTTTTTCGCATTCTCCAGACCACCTGAACTGTCGGCCTTTTTCCGTAAGTTGATGCAGGCTCTTTGCAATGCCAGCAAAATCCTTTACGAACCTTCTGTAATACGTGGCGAGGCCCAAGAAGCTTCTCAGTTGGTGTTTATCTTTTGGAGAAGGCCAACTTTTCACGGCTTCGATTTTGTCAGGATCCGTTCTTACTCCTTCCGCTGATATAAAGTGACCCAGATATTTTACTTCCGGACGAAACAAGGCACACTTTTCCGGGTTGAGCTTTAAATGAGCACTTCGTAGCCTCTCAAACACTTCTTTTAGATTTTCGCGGTGCTCCTCGTACGTCTTACCTATGACGATAACGTCGTCCAAATATACTAGGCAGGTTTTCCAGGTGAGTACTTGCAATGTTCGTTCCATTAGTCGCTCGAAGGTGGCCGGAGCGTTGCACAGTCCAAACGGCATCACTGCAAACTGCCAAAGACCGCTTCCTGTAGTGAAGGCAGTTTTCTCACGATCCGCACGATTTATCTCTACCTGCCAGTAACCGCTCTTCAAGTCAAGTGTTGAAAACCATTTCGCTCCAGAAAGCATATCCAAAGTGTCATCGATTCTCGGAAGTGGGTAGCTGTCCTTTTTAGTGACATCATTGAGACGTCGGTAGTCTACACAAAATCTCGTGCTGCCATCTTTCTTCTTCACCAGGACCACTGGAGATGCCCACGGACTTTGCGATTCTTCAATCACTCCCTCAGCTTTCATCTTCGACATCATTTCGGCAACTTCTGTTTGCTTTGCCAATGGAAGACGCCTTGCAGGTTGACGGATTGGTCGAGCGTCTCCGGTGTCAATGTGGTGTTGAACAATATGCGTACGTCCATATTCTCCGTCTTGTGTAGCAAATATATCAGCGTACTCACCGATTAGTTTTTCTGCCAGGATTCGCTGATCTTCGTCCAGATTACAGAGGCTGAGAATTTTGTTCTTGATTTTTATGCTCTGAACTGTTGTGACCGGTTTTGCACCCTTTTTTTCCGTTGTAGTCGATATAGCCTCAACAGGTACACATTTTCCCACTATCTCCCCCTTTTTCACCTTTACACTGAATGTCTTTGGATTTAGAATCCTTACAGGGACCATGTTGTTCTTTGGCTCCACTAAGGTCTTTCCCACCATGAAGTCTCTTTTCTTTTCTGGCTCCATCAAATAGAATCGGTGGCTACCAGGACCACCTTCCACTTCTGCCCACAAAATTGCTTCTGACGAAGGCTCTAGACTCTGGTTGCTGCAGATAACGACATTTGAGACTGTGGTATTGGCGTTTCCGTATATCATTGGTATCTCCATGTTTCCGTATTTCAGGGTTTGTGCCCCCAAGTCGACTACAAGTCCATGTTCTCTCATGAAGTCTGTACCAATGATACACTCGTCACATATGTCAGCTACCAGAAACGCGTGAGTGAATGTTATTCCGGCCAGTTGGATTTTTATGCGGACTTCACCATATACCTTAATCGTTGCTCCTGTAGCTGTTCGCAAGCTGCAACTGCTAGTGTTATGCAGCCAAGACTTCTGCACAAGATTCCTCCTGATGATTGAGGCCGTGGCACCGGTGTCTATTGTTGCCATCCATTTTTCTTTTCCACTGACTACTTCTACTAGAAGGCTTTCGCTGCATCGTTTTGCCAGCGAGACTTGGGTGATGGTCCTGGGGCCGTCGACTCCTGCTACCAACTTCTGCCCCGCGAAGTTGGTGCTTAAGCATTTCCCGACTGATGATTTCGGGAAGGTTGACCGGCTTCTTGATAGCTGTTTCTGCGGGTTTCTTCCTCTATTTGCTTGTCACCACAGTGAGGGCAGTCTTTTCGTCGCACCGGTTCTTTACACTGCCTCTGAAGGTGTCCTATTTTATTGCAATTCCAGCAGCGCATTATTCGTCTATCCCGTCGAGTATCTCGTTCCTCGGCACTAATTCTTGTGCAGGAGCATTCGACAGATGCTACTTCCCTGACGAAATGTGTTCCCCTGGAAGCCTGATTGGCTGCTTCCATCGCCAGAGCGAAGGCAAGTGCTTCAGCAAGGGTTCTTTTCCCGGCCATCCTTACTGCTGACTGTAGCTTCGAATCTGCAATTCCCCTGATAAATGCATCTTTTGCCATTTCGTCGATAATTTCCTGGCCTGCGGTGGGGTATGACAGATGTGCCAGTCTACTCACGTCTGCTTGGAGCTGCTGAAGTGTTTCTCCTCGTTGCTGCGTTCGGCTTTGCAATTGGACCTTGTAGACCTCCTGCATGTGGCTATCCCCAAACCGTTTCTCGATAGCCTGTACTAAAGTCACATAATCTTTGTGCTTTTCGATATCTACTGTTTGCAACAATTCTGCTGCAGGACCGTGCAAGGCCATTGTTAGGGCAAAGCACTTTTCCTCATTGTCCCAGTCGTTTGCACAGGCAGCCATTTCAAACTGCTTCTTATAAGTAGACCATGAGGTCTGGCCGTCGAATGAGGGAGGCTTCAAATCTTTTCTCCTTGGACCGCTTAAAGAACATTCTCGCAGTTTCTGTTTTCGCACTGTGTCGAGCTCTTTTGCCAGTTGCTGAACTTTGCTGTCCATTTCCTCGAATTTTTCGCCAACATTCTTCTCTATTCTATCAAATTTGTTATCGATTTCTTCGAACTTTTGGTGTAGAACGTTATTTTGTTCTTCCAGTTTTTGTTCTAGACTATTCTTTTGTTCGTCGATTTTTTGTTCAATGCTGCTCTTCTGCTCGTCTAGATTTTTCTTTTGTTCATCCAGCTTTTGTTCGAAACTATTCTTTTGTTCTTCCAGATTTTTCTTTTGTTCATCCAGCTTTTGTTCGAGGCTATTCTTTTGTTCTTCCAGATTTTTCTTTTGTTGGTCGAGACTGTTCTTCTGTTCGTCCATTTTTAACAAGAGGAGTTGCATCATCGCAGCCATGTCATTGCCGGTACTTGTCTGTTCATCCTCGTCAACATCAAAGGAATATGCATCAGGATCATGCCCCTCGTTGTTCAAAGCCTCCTGAAGACGGAGCACCAAGTCACTTTTTCCTCCACTGGCGCTGAGGCTTCTCTTGTTCAACTCGGATTTGAGTTGGACGAGGGTCAACTGCAATAGTTTTCGACCCATTCTAGCTTTTTCGAATAGTCAGAAAACACTTTTTTTTTTTTTTTTTTACACACAATAAGTCCTATCCCACTTCTGACACCAATGTAATATGTTTGTGTGGGTACAAATGATAGAACTTATTCTTTTCAATACAAATCCCTTTATTCAGTACAGTTACAATTCACTATTTAATTCTTTCTCTCAGTACAATTCAATTTCTCAACCACTTATACTTTTCTTATCTTTTACTTAAACCACTTAATCACTTCTTCTAATTAACACTTCAAATTCAACTTAGGAACTGATTTGCATACCTTTGAAATGCTGGTATTTATACTCGAATGACATACTTCGAGAACAATCCTCGCCACCCAGCGTCCCATACAATTTCCAATTTGCTAGAAAATTCGATTCTACTCTCCAGTCAGTGACTTTGCTAATCCAGTATCGAAACCTTCGAGTCTTCGAGTTTCGACATTTTCTGCTAGGTGTCGCTGCTCACATTTGAGTGGTTATCACATTATGTTCAACAGACATGATATAATTTTTGAAGAGAAATTTGTTAAGAACATTAAAATCTTTACGAAGTTTACTATATATTTCGTAATCTGACTGCGAATTAGTTTTTTAAATGTTTTAAAAGCTTTATTTTTTTTAGATTCCCTAAATGTCTATTATGCCAACAAGGTTTATTCGAATTTCGGTAGGATGAGAGCGGTACAAATCTTCAGAAGCCGTCGGTCAGTATTTCAACAAAGCGTTCATACATATGCACTAAATTTAGATTGGACATTTCATCAATCCAGTTTACATTATTGAAAAAGTTGTTAAGTTCGCTGTAGTTTGCTTTTGAAAAAATTTGATATTTCAGGTTATGGTTAGGGTTGAGTTTCAAATAATAGAACAATGATAACTCAATACAAATTTCTTTGTGATTAATAGAATTTTTCAAAAGAGATCTAGGAACTTGAGTTACATTTGCATCAAATTCATCACAACATACAAATATCAAATCTAAAATTTTCAGAAGTGAGTTTACTACTGGATTGATTTGTTTTGAATTTAAAGAATGTAGGAAATCAAGTAAGAGAGATTCATGGCCATAAGAAATATTATGCGCTAAAAGAAAGTTTTTATTATCAATCTTACTCCAAATGATATTACTAAGATTAAAATCACCGAAAATTACTAAATTGTCGGATTCAGTACAGCGATTATTAATGTATTCAATATTGAGTGTATGTTTTTATTATAATTCAAGCATACTTCTAGGCGGAACATAGCTTATGATTAAAAACAAATGTTCATTGGTGTTAGGATTAAAAGTCAAAATTACACAAATTTGATCGATCCCAGAGAAGCGAAGATCAATTTCTTTACCATTAAAACAGGAACGGACAGCAACTATTATACCGCCACCACGTTCCTCTGAAGATTTAAATCTATCGATCCTGAAGGGAGTGTAGAGTTCTCGGTTGAAGATTTCGTATGATGAGATTTCAGGGTAAAGCCATGATTCGACTAAAATGATGACATCGTAGAACTGATCACTGGTGTTTACAAATAGTTTATAAATTTTAGTTCGAATCCCACTCCCATTATGATAATAGATTTTTAGCGGTGCGATGTTTGATGTACGATGGATCCGAGTAGTATTTGGTGGACATAGGTTAGCACATTCTAGCTTACTATGTCTTCGACAGCTGGATTGTAGTTTTTTGATTTTGGAAGATGTACAAAATTTTTGATTTGCAGTCCCAGAGGCCAAATAGTGGCATCTAATGCTTTTTGGTAAGCATAAGCAGGAATACCGAGTTTGAAATTTATGAAGTGTAGGGAAGAGGGGTCCACATATTTTTTAATAAGTTTTTTGCCAAGCAGCATATTTTCAGGTAGCTCAAGATTGTGTGCTGCAAAAGAAATTGCGTTTTCCTCAGTGACTTCTTTACACAGGCGAGAAATATGAAAAAATTTCAGCCTAGGAACGGTAGACAACATAGCACCAGCTGATTCATCAGTAGCTGTTCCATGTAGATTGCAAGTACGTTGACCTTCCAGATAAGTTGCTGTTGTTATCAGAAACGTCTGATGGATGATGTAAAGTTGGAAGAGTTGAGTTTAGTGAGGGCACTAAAGAGGGAGGAGACAGGAGCACCAGCTATTATAGATGATAATGATGAAGAAGTAGGACATATTACTTACATTACCTTTTTTAAAAAGTGGTATAACTTCAGCGCGTTTTAGGTGCTGAGGGAAACAACTATTTTGAACACTAAAATTAAACAAGTAACATAAAACGTCCACCACATAGAAGCACATTTTCTTCAACAATACACTTGATATACCATCACTAGTACAAGACTTTTTGTTTTTTAACGAAAATATTGCCTTACAGATTTCACTTGAAGAAAATGATTGGAAGACAAAACTGTTTGGTTGTGTGTTTTCTAAGAGTCTTATAGAACAATTGCAGTCTCTTGAAATCCCTACATATGGTTTCAGTTTTTCTGAAATTTCGGTAAAGTACTCACTGAGCTTATTGGAAATGATGACTGAGTCCGTGAAACTTTTACCATCTATCTCCAAGCTATTAATGCCTACTTGTTGTCTACTTTTCCCCAAAATGCTATCAACTACCTTCCATTCATGTCTTACATTTCCTCTGTCACGTTCAACCGAATCTGAATAAAACTTGTTACGTGTTTCTTCAATATTTTTGTTGTTTTTTTCGTTTTACGAGTATCTGCTGCAAGAGATTGTGTGTCGTCCACGGCTTTAAACATTTATTTTTGCTCGAGATGAGAGGCGAATAAGTAGTACAATTTTTAATGTGATTTTTTAAAATTTCAATAAAGAGATCGAAAGCAATTGATGGGTTAAGTTCATCATAGACTGGTTACCAAAATTCATATTGTAAACAGTCCTTTAAAAGAACATAGTCTGTGGAATATTTCTTTTTTACAGATGAGTTACAACAATTTAGTGCATTGGTACTGGAATCAACATAAAGTTTAATCATACAATGATCTGTTAATTTCAGATCATACGCAACATCATTAAACATATTCTTATTGTTTTTTTGAGTGCGCATAAATATATGATCAATGCAGGATTTAGTCGAGTCGGTTATACGGGGTAGATTCATTTATAAAACTCTTTAGACCATTTGACGCCATAAGAAACATATAATTTTCAGTATCCCTATCAGATTCATTTAAAATGTCAATATTGATATCACCAATTACAATTAAGTTCTTCTCTTTACAATAACTCAGAACATCACTTAATTCATCAATGAAGATACATTTAGAAACTGCATGCAGTCTGTAAACACACAACATTCCATAACTCTCACTCAAGAAATCAAAAGACAATTTTATTACATCAGCACTAAGAAAATTAAGCTTTAGACAATCGCATACATAACCATCCTTCACATAAACTGCTACACCTTCAGCTGAGTATGTTTCATTACAATTTCGGAAATGTGTATACCCCGGTATGTTATACAAATCTAATTCTTCCTCATAGAGCCAAATCTCACTCAAAACAATAACAACAGGTAATTTCTATAACGACTCAAGATGTGCTATCAGAGCTGAAAATTTTTTTCTGGTACTACGAATGTTTTGATGTAAACAAATAATGTCAACAGATTTAAGAGAATTGACTGGGTATTCACATGTATTTTGAACTAAGCACGAAACAGAATTAAGAGAAATATTCATAAATTATTTAAATCTTCAGCACAAGTAATTGGAAATACATATAAAAAACTTCGACAAACGGGATTAGTTTTAAATACACGAACTAACGCAGCAGTTCCACAAATAAGAAGAATTTCGGCCGATGAGAGAATACTGGAAACTGTTAAAACTGACCCATCAATCAGCATCAGACGCTTAGCTTTGCAATTCAATGTTTCCAGACATAAAATTTCTAATGTACTACTGCATGGAGAAAATCTTTATCCATACCATCATACACCTGTAAAAGAACTGCTTCCCAATGATTTGGAAAAGAGACTTGAGTTTCCTAACTGGTTGGACGTCTTTGGACGGACGAAACTCTATTTACAAAAGATGCGATCACAAATTTTACATGTGCTGCGGACAATCTACATACAAGGAGACATAAATCATTTCAACACAAATTCAGCGTCAATATGTAGGCAGGTGTAATTGGAAACAAATTGATCGGCCCCTTCAAACTACCACCTAGGCTGAATTCTACAAACGATCTGGAGTTTTTGCGAAATGATTTAGCAGAAATATTGGAGGACATTCCGCTGATTCAAATAACTTCATCGTATTTCCAAAAAGATGGTGCTCCAAATTAAGCTTTTTCTTAAATCCTCGATAAATGATGTCAGAATTGGAGATAGACCCTTACTAGAACTATTTTTTTCTTCGAATATACCAAAAAATCATTAACCATATTATCTTTGACGAATTAGGGAACAGGCTTTATGTTGAGCGCGGAAATCATAATTTCACATAGTTTCTTACTTGAAAATTAAAATAGTTAACTCAATCTCCAACCGAACATTGTAAGACCGTCACATATTAGACAAACGTAAACAAATAACGTTATATTTCGTGCGGTTCAGCGATCACCTTTACAACATGTTAACATTTTAAAGCAAGAAACAAAGAGTCTCGACTTTCGACTCATTGTAGGTGCGATCAGATCTTCTGAATGTTTTCAATCTGGCTGATTAAACCAGCTTGCTTGTCCGAGTATTTCGATCTTTTCGCAAAAATCTTTATCAGAGGCATTCTTCGACGTCCGGATTAACCTCTTAGCAAAAACAATATGCTTAGATTTTTAAAGATACCAGTCTTCCTCCAAAGTAATTGTGACTTTCTTAGAAGTTTTCCGATTTTCTTACGTAGTTGCTTGTCCATGTGTAAGGGTTTTTCGTGGCTTTACATGTCAGTTCAAAACATTGACAGCATTTTTTTTTGTTATAATTAGCGAGCGCTCAAGGCATTTTAGGTACCCTTAAAATGTTTGCACACAGGGCGGGCAAAGGAAACCGATGTACATTGATCTTAAATGCTTTCAAGTTACAATGACTCAAAAATAAAGAGCTCGTCAAGCCACTCCATAAGCGAGTTGTAGGGCTTAGGAAAGAATCACCATATTTTAAAGCACGTCCGAAAGTGGGCTTGAAGGTATACTGATGAGCATTTATAGCGAGAGAGGTGTTACGGTTAAAAGTTTGAAGAGGCGGACTGTTACTGGCAATTTCAGTGGAGCACTAGTGGTGAAAATAGCGATAGAGCAGGGTGAGACATGAGACTATACGTCGATCTCAAGCGTATCAATTGACGTCAACTGTGAGTTTTGTCACACGGTTTTGAATCCTATCTGGCAAGTGCACCTAAGCGTTGTCTATGTCAGAAGCGGCTGAACACCATTTTCCGCCTTCGAGTAGGGGATAAAATTCACCCGAGGTAGGCATGCCTGTTGTAAAAGATGACTAAAATCCAAACCGTTTAAACTTTTCGCAAAATTTAAAATATGTAATGAAAAAAACAGAAAAAAAACAGGTTATGTAAAATGTATAATAAATAATAATAGCTAGCCCAATGTTAACTGTATTTTCTGTTAACATATGTTTACTTTATTTATGTAATTCTGGTTTGTAATTACAGTCGAATAAAGCCGTCGATAAAGCCATCGTCCAAACCAGTCGTGTCTTTTGATATTTTCTGGTCTTAGAATCGTTCACAATTAATACCCCAGGTGATACGCCAATCAGAGGGTAAATCCACCCTCTTCGGAGGTCGATCCCAAGGTATTACGAGAGGGGACCATTTATGGCTCAGTGAAGACCTTTTCAAAGAGGGTAGAGAGAACAGCCCCATCACGTGCCTTAAACCAAACTCTGCGGGCTAGGTTAAGTTAGGTTAAACAGGTGTATGATGGATATGCCATCACATAGACACCACAGTCTTCAAATGGCAAAAACCTAAACAATCGCCATGCTGAAACATACAATTTTCCTGCAAAAGCCAAGAAGGCCTTTGAAGTTCGTGCCGTCTATTTCCCCTAGGTTTTCGAAAAAGTATTTCCCTAAAAATTTTCTTCGACTACGCGATACTGCCTCGCATTCACACAGTATGTGTATTATGTCGTGAATAGCTTGCAGATCATCGCAGAACCTACATGAAAATATCGGTATCTGACAATTTGAATCTCTTTGCGTATTGCCGCAGGAGACAGTATCTTATCAGGATTAATATTACTGTTCTAGGCTTATCTCTGTTTAATTTTATTAACTTCCTAGATCGTTTGCCCTCATAAAGCAGCTGTTGCCGCCACCATGCACACTTATTGATAGCAGCGACATCAAGTAGCGAAATTCTCACCTTATGAACATAGACCATATGATAATAAAAACCACCGCCATTTTGGTGGAGCATTTTGAGTATTTCACCAAGTCACGTAAGATACTTTGGCGAGTGCAGTTGGATAATAAACTTATTTTTTTAAAGCATCGCGCTATTAAAATTAGTTTTGTTGTTTTTATTTTTTGTCTTCTCTTCGGTTTAAAGTTTTGGAAGTAACATTTCTTTAAAAAAATAATATTTTTCCTTTAACGTAAATTATTTTCCATTCGATACGACAATGCCGCCAAAGAAATCACTCGCCAACAATAATAGTTGTCATATATGCACCGAAGCAGATACAGATGAGATGGTCCAGTGCGATAATTGCGATCTTTGGTATCATTTCGCATGTGTCGGAGTCGATGCTTTTGTGGCCAACCAGGAATGGAGATGCAATGATTGCTCACCACCAAATCCAAGCCAAGAGCAAAATATAACGTCGCCAACTGCGCCAGCTGTACTTACACCAGCAGCATTAAATAATTCTCTTGAAGAAAATGCGGGGTCATCAGCATCTTTGACGTCTGCAAAAAGGAAGACACAACTACTCTTACAACGACTGGAGGAGGAAAAGCTGTTGCGAGAACAAAGCAACCAATTATACCTGCAACAAAAGTACCAAATTCTTTCTCTAGACTCAGATGACGAGGAAGCGGAAGCCTCCTGCAAACAACAACAACGGCTGGAAAATATTGTCTACAAAACAGCCCAACAACATCTTCTGCCCGGCTGTAGCAGGTCAGCACAACAAAACCAGGTAAAACTCATCCGAAATGCAGCACAACCTTCCCTCGACAGTGGTAAGTTACTCTCATCTCTAATCAACTTGCTGTAAGGAACGTCATTCCGAAGGATTTACCCAAGTTCAGCGGCAATCCTGAAGACTGGCCACTTTTCATCAGTTCCTTTGAACAGAGTACGGAGTTAGCCGCGTTTTCAAATGGGGAAAACCTTATTCGCCTACAAAAATGTCTCTGTGGAGAAGCGATGGAGGCAGTAAAACATCGACTTGTGCTACCGGCTATGGTGCCCGACGTCATTAAAACACTGCGAATGCTTTTCGGGCGACCAGATCAAATTATACACGCATTGATAGAAAGGGCAAGGCACATAACACCTCCAAAGGCCGAGAGACTGGAATCGTTAATTGACTACGCTCTAGCTATCAAAAATGTATGTGCAACGATGGAGGCAACAAACACCACAGCACATTCCAATAACCCAGCGCTTTTGAAGGAATTCGTGGATAAGCTGCCGCCGCATCTCCTGTTAAATTGGGCAATCTTCTCTAAAAATGTACAACCTGCTTCCCTGTTGGAATTTAGTGATTGGCTGTATGACATCGCTGAAGCCGCATGCACCGTGACAACGCTGTCTGCGACACCTGTGTCAGGCGGAAAACGTTCATCAAAGCAAAGCGCTCATCTATATGCACATGCAGCAGTTAAGGAATCCAACGTGAGGCCCCAACCAGGTACAAACAACAAAAAGTGTGATATCTGTCAAGCTAATCATCTGGCATCCAGTTGCAAAACCTTCAAGGACGCTGGATTGTCGGTTAGGTGGAAGATGGTGCGAGAATACAATTTGTGCCGCTCGTGTCTTAGAAGACATTCATATTCGCGGTGCCTAATAGCAAAGGCGTGTGGTATTGGCGGATGTGAAGCGAAGCACCATGCTCTTTTACACAACTATTCAAAGCAGGCTTCAACCACCCGCCCGTCAACGTCGTCACTTCTAACTCACCACAAGCACAAATTTCCCAAAGTTCTTTTTCGAGTTCTGCCGGTGACCTTGTACGCTAACGGTAGAACAGTCGACACATTTGCCTTCTTGGACGGAGGATCTTCGGTCACACTTGTGGACGAAGAACTCACTGGCTTATTAGGGCTATCTGGAAGAGCTGAAGAACTATGTCTAAGGTGGACCTCCGACACAACTCGCATCGAGAGCAATTCCAAAGTAGTGTTTCTAGGAATCGCTGGCAGGAATAGCGGCGCCCGCAAATACCAACTGAACAACGTGCGTACAGTTCAAGGCCTTAACCTACCAACACAGACGAGTTCCGGACAGACGCTAGCCAAACATTATCCGCATCTGGTTGGGCTTCCTATACCATCATATCAACGAGCACGTCCGAGGATTTTAATAGGCATTGATAATTGGAAGTTAGGCGTTCCGCTCAAGGTCTTTGAGGGAAGTTGGTCGCAGCCAATTGCCACCAAGACAAGACTCGGTTGGTCAGTGCATGGTCCTGATGAATGTGATAGAAATGAAATTGATAGTGACTCGCTTCACCTTCACATGTGTGATTGCAACGCAGACAGGGAACTGCACCGTCTTGTGAGTGATTTTTTCTCAACGGAGAACATCGGTGTTCGCATTCCCACGGAGCAGATTACTTCGGCAGAGGAAAAACGAGCAACTAAAATTCTTGAAGATACTTGTGTCCGCATCAACGACCATTTCGAGGTGGGATTATTATGGAAGTTCGATGATATTTCCCTACCAAATAGCCTACCGATGGCACTTCGACGACATCATCGACTACAGAAAGTGATTGATAAGGACAAAGAACTTCGCAGTATTTTGGACCAGCAGATAGAAAATTTGATAAAAAAAGGCTATGCCATAAAGTTGCATCCAGACGAGATGAATATTGGACAAAAACGGATTTGGTATCTGCCAATCTTTATTGTAAGAAATCCCAATAAACCATCGAGGGTTAGGCTTGTTTGGGATGCAGCAGCAAAATGCAATGGGACTTCTCTAAATGATTTTCTTCTTAAGGGCCCTGATCAACTGGTACCTTTGGTGACAGTCCTGTATGGTTTTCGATGCGGAAAGATTGGTGTGTGTGGAGACATCGCTGAAATGTTCCACCAAGTACGAGTTCGAGAGGAGGACCGACATGTACAAAGATTTTTGTGGAACGACACTCACGATGGGCAGGGCCCCAGCGTCTACCAGATGAAGTTCATGACCTTTGGCGCCAAGTGTTCACCATGTATAGCTCACCACGTCAAAAATAAAAATGCTATGCTGTTCATGGGTAGTATGCCAAGGGCTGTTGAAGGTATACTTGAGCATCACTATGTAGATGATTTTATCGACAGCGTCCATACCGAAGCTGAGGCAATCAAACTAGCCAAGGACGTGAAGTTCATTCACCAAAACGCTGGATTCCACATCCGCAATTGGGTCTCCAATTCACCAAACGTCATAGAGGCCCTAAAGGAAGACAGCGGGGGGTCAACTAAAGCATTTAGTGCGAACGACACTCCGGCAGCAGAGAAGATCCTGGGACTTTATTGGTGCACTTCATCCGACGCGTTTACATACGTCCTTAAGTTCAACCGATTGAAACGAGATGTGCTTAATAGGTGGACCGTACCTACCAAACGTGAGGTACTTAAAATCCTTATGTCAGTGTTTGACCCCTTGGGATTCTTGTCGCATTTCCTTATTTGCATCAAACTTCTGCTCCAAGAGATCTGGAGGACATCGATTGGTTGGGACGATGAGCTGCCTGCAAGCATGTTTGAAAAGTGGCTCCGGTGGACAACTTTATTGCAGAACGTGACTGATATAAAGGTTCCTAGATGCTATTCGCCAATGCTAAGTCAAAATGATTCAAAGGTTCAGCTACACACCTTTGTAGATGCAAGCGAGAACGCATATGCGGCGGTATCCTACTTCCGCATCACCTATCAGAACAATATTGACGTTACGATTGTGTGCGCTAAACCGAAGGTTGCCCCGCAACGCCCAATTTCTGTTCCACGGCTAGAGCTCCAGGCTGCAGTCCTCGGCGTAAGGCTTGCGACTTTCATCTGCAAGTCACACAAGTTTCCTATAGGTCAAAGGTTCTTTTGGTCCGACTCGAAAACCGTGCTGTCATGGCTAAAGGGAGACCCCCGCAGGTTCCAGCAATTCGTTATGTTTCGAGTTGGCGAAGTCCTGGAGACATCTCATATCTCGGAATGGAGATGGGTTCCAACGAAACTCAACGTAGCCGACAAGGCCACCAAATGGAATTTGGAGGGTGACTACCACGCTACGAGTGAATGGTTTAGCGGTCCTGCTTTTCTACGGATGTCGGATGCAAAGTGGCCCCAAACACCGGAAATCGATAAAAGCAATGAAGAAGTTCGCCCCTACCTTCTTCACACTAGCGCAGTGCCAAGATATTGCCTGGTGGAAGAAAGCCGCTTCAGCAGCTGGACACGTATGTATCGTACTTTAGCATATGTTATTCTCTTTATAGATATGAAGGTAAAAAACGTTCGTTTATCAACATCGCTGGACTAACTTCTGAAGCAATCAGGCGGTCGCAAGCGGCACTCTATCGACAGGCCCAACATGCCGTGTATCCAAGCGAAATTGACATATTGAAAAAGAATCAACCTCTGAAGAAACCAAGCTATTTGTCGAGAAGCAGTCCGCTAGCAAAACTCTCACCATTTCTAGACGACGACGATGTTCTAAGGATGAGCGGTCGCATTTTGTTAGCGCAACATGTTGGCCAGGACTGTAAAACACCGATCATCCTCCCGAAACTCCACCGAATAACGTTCCTCTTAGTCGACTCGTATCATCAAAAATATCATCATTGTAATCATGAGACTACACTAAACGAGATCAGACAGAAATATTATATAGCTAACCTTCGAACCATTCTCAAAAGCGTTAGGCGAAGCTGCCAACTCTGTAAAATCAAAGGCGCCCGACCAGTTGTTCCACAAATGGCCAAGCTGCCTATCGCACGAATGAGAGCCTTTTGCCGACCATTCTCATTTGTAGGCCTCGATTATTTTGGTCCTATCATGGTAACCGTGGGAAGACGGAACGAGAAGAGATGGGGGGCTATTTTTACGTGCCTCACCATTAGAGCGGTGCACATCGAGCTGGCCCACAGTTTATCGTCAGACTCCTGTATTATGTGCTTAAGGAGTTTTATTGCACGACGCGGCACTCCATTGGAAATTTATTGCGACAATGGCACCAACTTTCGAGGTGCCGAGAGGGAACTACGCGAAGAACTAGCAAAATTGGATTTGGGCAAAATGGCTGCGCAATTCACGACGGCTGAAACGACCTGGAACTTCAACCCACCATCTGCACCTCACATGGGTGGCGCATGGGAGCGCCTTGTACGGTCGGTTAAGCAAGGTTTATACAGCATTCTTCCATGCAATAAAGTTGGAGAAGAAACTTTACGAGCCACTCTTGCTGAAGTTGAGAACACGATCAATTCAAGGCCCCTCACCTTTGTATCGCTGGAAGCAGATGACGACGAAGCCCTGACGCCTAATCACTTCCTTCTTGGAGCCTCAAATGGAGCCAAGCCCCCGTGCAATCTGGAGGCTTCCGACCTGAGAAAAAATTGGAAGTGCTCGCAGATGATGGCCGACCTTTTCTGGAAGAAATGGGTGAAAGCATACTTGCCGAATATTAACAGACGGTCGAAGTGGTTCGCAAAGGTAAAGCCGATTGAAAAGGGGGATCTGGTAATGATAGTGGATGAACATCTGCCAAGAAACTGCTGGCCAAGAGGAGTTGTGATTCACACTGTGGTAGCCGCGGACGGTCAGGTGAGAAGAGCGACAATACAAACGTCGGGAGGCGTCTTCGAGCGCCCTACTGCTAAACTTGCTGTCCTAGACATAAAATCGGGTGGCGACCAAGAGAGTAAGGCGGAGATGACGATGACTTCAGCCCCACTTACTGAGGGGAGTATGTTGCCGCCACCATGCACACTTATTGATAGCAGCGACATCAAGTAGCGAAATTCTCACCTTATGAACATAGGCCATATGATAATAAAAACCACCGCCATTTTGGTGGAGCATTTTGAGTATTTCACCAAGTCACGTAAGATACTTTGGCGAGTGCAGTTGGATAATAAACTTATTTTTTTAAAGCATCGCGCTATTAAAATTAGTTTTGTTGTTTTTATTTTTTGTCTTCTCTTCGGTTTAAAGTTTTGGAAGTAACAGCAGCCAAAGAGCATTAGATACCCTGTGTCCTTCAAGACTTGACCATCTTAGGTTGGCAGTCTTCCTGATTTTTTCCTGAAAAGTTCTCCTCACTATTCAAACGGGTGGTTTGATATTGGCAACCTCACTATTGTCGAGTAGCCCTCATTTTCTTGCAAGCCCGTCCGCTTGTTCATTTTCTTTAATACCGCAGTGTCCTGCTACCCAGCACAGTCTTAGTCATTTCTAACTTTACAATGTCTTCAGCACTGTGCGACAGCCCCTGACTATATCAGAGTTGACTTTGTTTGATTCCATTGCCTTGAGTGTGGCCTAACTATTGATGTAGATAGCTATATCTCTTTCGGACACCTATCTCATCTGCATTAGCTCAGCCGCCCTGAGGACAGCCAGGACCTCTGATTAGACGACACTACTTGCGTACGGTAGTCTTATAGACACTCTTAGTTCTGGGTCTTCCGAAAAGATACCAGAACTTGTTCCTTTCTGTATTTTTGAGCCATCTGTGAAAATTGCAATTTCATTTGACCTGATTATTGCGGGCTAAATATTCAAAAGCCTGCGAAGGAAGAGATGGAATTAACCAACTAAACGAAACATTAATTCAGGAAATTAATAGTTCAAAACCAGATTTGCAAGCGTTGAAACAACAGATCAACAGCTAATATAAAAAAAAGAGGATAAAACTAAAGTAGTTGAGTTCTCAACTGATGAAAAAAAAATAAAGCTACCGAGTTACGGAGTATATCCTAAACCAAGAAAATAGAATTCAATAATGACATTAAAATTAATGTAGCTGAAGAAGACTCTTGTAGAAATCGTACTAAAATACTTATCCAAAAAATGCTAATGGTACTCTTATGAGAATAAGCACACTAGACCTATTAAGATTGATGTAAAGAAACCATTCTTCTCATGATCACCGGAGAGTATTCATAATTACATATCCTTGGAATGAAGGTAGAGATTCATGCCATAAGAAAATCAAAGCTAGTACCACAGTGCAAGACTTGCCCAAAGTATGGACATATGTTACACATAAATACTGCAGCTCAAACCCAAGATGCGTTAAATTTACAAGAAATCACCATGCTAAAGACTGTATGAAGAAAAAAGACGAATCAACAAAATGCGCAAATCGCATCGAAAAGCATCCCGCCAACTCTAGAGGCAGATTCATCTGGCAAAAGACAAAAGCCAAACAAACTAAACCAAATTTAGAAAAGGAAGCAGCTGAAGTCATAAAGGACTTGAAACCGAAAACGCCAAAAGAAGTTCCCAAAGCCGAAAAAATTATTTATTTAATTATACAGACTAGCATAGTAATCTTAAATTTCTAAATTAGTACTATTTTTGGAAAGGACAAGCTGCACCGGCTTTCGGCTCGATAGTAAATAAAATTATTATTATTGTTATTATAGAGTTTAACTACACTTCTCAACCTCTATGAAGTTGGAAATTACCTATTCCGGGCTATGCCAAGGGATTAGGCTCTGTTGGGGCTTAGACCATGTTCTAGCCCTTTAGTTAGGGTTCGTCTGCAGGAAACGTCGCACGATGTTGCATGTGTTAAGAATCACAGCTTTTTGCATAGTCTGAAGTGCGTTTTCGAGACTGTGCTGCTTAAGGTGTTCAATAAGACTCTTTGGTGTTAGTCCAGTTGCTGAAATTATTATTGGCGTTATTGTTACTCGCTCAGCTTGGTACATCATCCTCAGCTCTCCAGCAATTTCCGTGTATTTCCCCACTTTCGTGCTGTATGTTGTTAGCATGTTGTTTTTAAGTGGAATGGCTATATCGAATAGATGGATCATTTTCGCAGTTTTATCAAACAGTACTATATCTGGCTTGTGGGCTCTTATAGTAAGGTCGGTAATGATCGGTCTATCCCAATATAGCTTGGCAGTGCTGTTTTCCATTACAGGTCTTGCAGTGTATTTGTAATAAGGAACTGCTTGAGATACCAAATTGTACTTATGTGCCAAAAGTTGATATATAATTTGGGCAACTTGATTATGTCTTTCAGTATAGTCCACTCCTGCCAACACGGGACACCCACCTATGATGTGGTCTATTGTTTCTGCGTAATTGTTGCATCGCCGACATGTATCGCTGGCAAGGTTTTTGTTTGGAAATATCTTTATGTAATAATGTATTGTAATAATTTAAATCCAATTTGAATTCATCAAAAAGTTATAAACTAACAAACATTATCCATTTACCCTATTTTGATTTTTTCGTGTTAAATATCTGCAATATTACTGTTCTTGCTCTCACTAATAATTATTGCACTCAAATCTTGTATACTTTGCATTGTATAACAGTTGAAAATTTTACTCATTTCTGTAAATTAAATGCCTTTTCTCGTTCACTTGGATTATAACTCGCAAGCAGATAAGTACTATTAAATACATATTTTAAATTTTTATACCTTTTGGTCTATGTTTTTCGTCGTTCGACTTTCTGCTGTTCTCTTTTGGGTGCTGGTCCTTTTAATTAATTTTGCATTTTAATTCCCAAACAGTTTTCTTTCAGGATATACTTTCGGTAGTTCCGAGTTGCTATTACTTTGTCTTGAATTGCGATCATGAATCCTTCGGTTTCTCCGAAAAAATAACCTCGTTTCAACCAGAGGTTGGAGTTAATCACATCGATGTGGTTTTGATGCATTTGACTTGGGTGTACTCCGTGTAATGTCTTGGCTTTCCAGGTTGCTATCAGCTCATCTTGTGAGTATACATTACTAGGAATTTCGAAGTCACCCTCCCTTAGATTTAAGGGAGTGTAGTTCCTATCTGCTAGACATACAGTCCGGATCATATCAGATGTTTCAATTTGGCCCCTAAAGTAATTTCTCGGTTTCAATACTTGAGAGTAGTGAAGATTTGGGATATCCAGAAGTCCTCGTCCACCAGCATCATTTGGAAGAGAGCATCGTTCTACTGCACTTCTTGGGTGAAAACAAAGGTGCTTTGACAAACTAGTTCTAATGGATGTTGCAATCTGATCAAGGTCAGTGACTTACCACTTAACTATTCCAAACGAATAAGTCAAAACCGGAATTGCCCAGGTGTTTATGGCCTTACGCTTATTTCCAGCAGTTAAATGGGATTTTAGAATTTTTCGCATCCTTTGCTCGAATTGATATCGTACTTTCTTTTTGATCTCACCATTGACTATCCCCTTCAGTTGCATAAAACCAAGATACTTGGCGATGGTATTGTAGAATGTTTGTGTGGGTACAAATAATAGAACTTATTCTTTTCAATACAAATCCCTTTATTCAGTACAGTTACAATTCACTATTTAATTCTTGCTCTCAGTACAATCCAATTTCTCAACCACTTATACTTTTCTTATCTTTTACTTAAACCACTTAATCACTTCTCCTAATTAACACTTCAGATTACACTTTAGAACTCATTTGCATACCTTTGGGATGCTGGTATTTATACTCGAATGACATACTTCGAGAACAATCCTCGCCATCCAGCGTCCCATACAATTTCCAATTGTTGTTATTCCAGTATCGAAATCTTCTGGTCTTCGACATTTTCTGCTAGATGTCGCTGCTCACATTTAAGTGGTTATCACATTGCTCCCTCCCTACAGTTGTTCGTCCCGAACAACTTCGTCATTCAGCATCCCGTTGAAAAGACACATTCTATCCAAATGGACCACTTTCAATTTTCCTCGATTCCCACGCTAGATCCGGTAGACAACGTCATTAATGCGGGTTATCACCTTGTATGGACCTTCCCAGTCCTGTTGCAATTTTGGTGATTTGCCTTTCTTACGCTGAGGATTATACAGCCAAACCAGATCTCCTTCGTTGAAACCGGAAGATTTCGCCTTGATATCGTACCTAGTTTTCATGCGGCTGCTTGCTAGCTTCATCTTTTCTCTGGTGTCTTCATGCAATTTACGAATCCTGCTGCGTAAGTCATTCACGTACTCGTTCACCTCTTTGGGCTCCGTCGGTGGGGATCCGAATTTTGCTTCACTTGGCAACCGAATCGTTTGACCAAATAAGATCTCGGATGGTGTGTGCCCTGTTGAGCTATGGACCGCGTTTCGGTAGGCCATTAAGAAGAGGGGTATGTGTCGATCCCAATCCCGCTGGCAGTTGCTGACAACCTTAGATAGATGCTCATTCAAGGTCCGATTGAATCGCTCGAGCATTCTATCAGATTGAGGGTGTAGTGGTGTTGTCCTTGTCTTTCTTATTCGCAAATATTGGCATATTTCCTGGAAGACTTTTGATTCAAAGTTTCGCCCTTGATCAGAGTGCAGCTCCATTGGGACCCCAAATCTGCTCACCCAGTTGTTGACTATCTGTTCGGCTACGGTTTTAGCCTCTTGATTTGGGATGGCAAACACTTCCGGCCACTTACTGAAGTAATCCATGACTACGAGAGTATATCGGTTTCCATTAAAGGTTTCGGGAAACGGCCCAGCGACGTCGATGGATATTCGTTCGAAAGGTGCTCCGACATTGTATTGTTGCATTTGTCCACGTGGCTTTGCTTTTGGACCCTTGGTAGCCGCACACCTTATGCACTTTTTGCACCAATTCTCGACATCTTGTTTAGCGCTTAGCCAATAGAAGCGTTCCCTTACCTTTTCCAACGTCTTGTTTATTCCCAAATGGCCTCCTGAGATTCCGTCATGTATTTCATGGAGTACTTGGCTGACTCTGGAACGTGGCACTATTAGCTGCATACGAGATGTTTTCCCATCTGCACTTTCCCATTTTCTCTTCAGCAATCCATCTTGCACAAAAAGCGAGTCCCACTGTGCCCAGTATGCCTTCAGAATTTGCCTCCGATCTGATATCTGCTGCCAGCTTGGTCTTTCCTCGTGTTCCTTCCAGGCTAATATTGGTTCGATGTCATTGTCTGCCTGTTGGGAGGAACGGATTTCGTCTATACTCCAACCCTCTATTGGCTCAGTCCTGATCGTTTGGATAGTTGCCTGTTGTTTCGCTTCTTTACCACTCACTACTTCTGTTGGGAGGCTTTGGTTGCATTGTTTTACCTGTGAGACTGGGATAATTACCCTGGAGTCGTCGACTCCTGCTACAGACTTCTACCCCGCGAAGTAAGCATTTCCTAACTGATGGCTTCTGGAAATTTGACCGGTTTCTTGGTAGCCGTTTCTGCCGGTTTTTCTTTCTATTTGCCTGTAGCCCCAGTGCAGGCAGCCTTCTCGTCGTACCGGTTCTTTACAATGCCCTTGCAAATGTCCTACTTTATCGCAGTTCCAGCAGCGCATCCTTCGTCTCTCCCGTGGGATGTTTCGTTGCGTGGTATTTGGTCTTGAGCAGGAGCAACCAGATACTATTTCCCTTACGAAATGCATTCCTTTGGAAGCCTGATTGGATGCTTCCATCGCCAGAGCGAAGGCAAGTGCTTCAGCAAGGGTTCTTTTCCCGGCCATCCTTACTGCTGATTGTAGCTTCAAATCTGCAATTCCCCCAATGAATGCGTCCTTTGCCATTTCGTCGATTATTTCTTGGCCTGCGGTGGGATATGCCAAATGTGCCAGCCTACTCACGTCTGCTTGGAGCTGTTGCAGTGTTTCTCCTCGTTGCTGCATACGGCCTTGCAATTGAACCTTGTAAACTTCCCGCATGTGGCTATCCCCAAACCGTTTCTCGATAGCCTGCACTAAAGCCATGTAGTCTCTATTCTTTTCGATATCGATTGTTTGTAACAATTCTGCCGCAGGACCACGTAAGGCCATCGCTAGGGCAAAGCACTTCTCCTTATTGTCCCATTCGTTTGCACAGGCAGCCATTTCAAACTGCTTCTTATAAGTAGACCATGAGGTCTGGCCATCGAATGAGGGAGGCTTCAACTCTTTTCTCCTTGGACCGCTTAAAGAACATTCTCGCAGTTTCTGTTTTCGCACTGTGTCGAGCTCTTTTGCCAGTTGCTGAACTTTGCTGTCCATTTCTTCGAATTTTTCGCCAACATTCTTCTCTATTGCATCAAATTTGTCATCAACGTTCTTCTCTATTCTATCAAATTTGTCATCAACGTTCTTCTCTATTCTTTCAAATTTGTCATCGATTTCTTCGAATTTTTGCTGGAGAATGTTCTTTTGTTCTTCCAGATTATTCTTTTGTTCATCCATTTTCTGTTGAAGACCGTGCAGATTGTTGGTTTGTTCGTTGAATTTTTGTTCAATGCTGCTCTTCTGCTCGTCCATTCTTTGTTCCAGACTGTTCTTCTGTTCTTCCAGATTTTTCTTTTGTTGGTCGAGACTGTTCTTCTGTTCGTCCATTTTTAACAAGAGGAGTTGCATCATCGCAGCCATGTCATTGCCGGTACTTGTCTGTTCATCCTCGTCAACATCAAAGGAATATGCATCAGGATCATGTCCCTCGTTGTTCAAAGCCTCCTGAAGTCGGAGCACTTTTTCCTCCACTGGCGCTGAGGCTTCTCTTGTTCAACTCGGATTTGAGTTGGACGAGGGTCAATTGTATTAGTTTTCGACCCATCCTAGCTTTTTCAAATAGTCAGAAAACACTTGTTTTTTTTTTTTTTTTTACACACAATAAGTCCTATCCCACTTCTGACACCAATGTAGAATGTTTGTGTGGGTACAAATAATAGAACTTATTCTTTTCAATACAAATCCCTTTATTCAGTACAGTTACAATTCACTATTTAATTCTTTCTCTCAGTACAATCCAATTTCTCAACCACTTATACTTTTCTTATCTTTTACTTAAACCACTTAATCACTTCTCCTAATTAACACTTCAGATTACACTTTAGAACTCATTTGCATACCTTTGGGATGCTGGTATTTATACTCGAATGACATACTTCGAGAACAATCCTCGCCATCCAGCGTCCCATACAATTTCCAATTTGCTAGAAAATTCGATTCCACTCTCCAGTGGAGACGTTGTTATTCCAGTATCGAAATCTTCTGGTCTTCGACATTTTCTGCTAGATGTCGCTGCTCACATTTAAGTGGTTATCACAGTATTTTGTTCGTCTATAGAGTATCCATCAGTGTCATTTTGAACTTTTCCTTTCTGAATGTGGATGGTTTTACACCTATTGATACCGAACTGCATTCCGATATTATCACTGAATCTTTTTACTTGCTATATCATTCTAAATAATTTCTCTTTGTTGTTCGCGTAGAGTTTCAAATCATCAACATACAGAAGATGGTTAATTCGTAGGTTTCCAGTTTCAGCTTTTAGGTTGAATCCAATGTTGAGTTTTCTGAGCATCTTACTCAGTGGATTCATATCAAGACAGAACCAAAGTGGACTGAACGCGTCTCCCTGAAAAATTCCAAATTTTATTGGAATTTGTGGGCTCGAATTAGGTCCCAGATGGAGTTTAACATTCCATTTTTTCATGGCGACCTCCATAAAATGGATAACGCTGGCATCAATTCTATATGTTTTCAAAATTTGCAACAAATACGGATGCGGAAGGCTGTCAAATGCTTTTCTATAGTCGATATACCCCATGGAAATATTGCGTTTGTTTTGTAGTGCCTGGTGGACCACTACAGAATCAATTGTCAGTGGTTCTTTGCATCCCATAGAGTTCTTCGAACATCCCTTTTGCTCACGTGTTATGATGTTGTTGGAAGCGCAGTGCTGGTACACACGATTGGTAAGAATTTTCGTCAACAGCTTGTATGTTGTAGAAAGACACGTGATAGGCCTGAAATTAGTTGGATCTGATATATTGGTTCCTTTTGATATTAAAAATGTGTTCCCGGTCGTCAGAAAGCCAGGAATCCTATCAGGTTCTATCAGAAGCTCGGTAAAAAATTTTGCGAGGAACATATGTGAAGAAGTAAACTTTTTAAGCCATATATTTTGAACTTTATCGGGGCCTGGAGACTTCCAATTACTGGTTTCTCTTACGGCATCCCTTACTTCTTCTGGAGAAATGTTGATGCTTTGCATCTCGCTGAAGCTGATACCATCTTCTCGTTCTTCTTTTAACCATGTTGTTTTCAGGTCCTGGCTGGTATTTTGTGGTTTACTCCATAAATTTTCCCAGAACTCTACAACTTGTTCCATGGGAGGCAGTTCCGATGTCCTACTTGTTTCCGAGTCCTCAATCTTTCGATAAAATTGTCGTTGGTTCCTTTCAAAAAGCTGGTTTTCTAGCTTTCGGGCCTGGCATTCATTAAACCTTTCCAGTCTTTTTGAATAAGCTGCCAGTTGCTGTGTTTTTCTGTCCTTGATGTCCGTTAGTAAGTCTATGGTCAAGTTGTGTAAAGGTGTCGGGGAGATAATAGTTTTTATATGCCTTAGGATGTGTTTTGATCTAACTTCACTCCCATAAGCTATAAGTCTACCTAAGTCTTGCCTTATCTTATTAATTTTGTTATTGAGTCGGCGTTCCCATGGAGGCATTGAAACAGCAGCATCTTGAGATGGCGGTCTTCCGTGAGAGAGCATTTTTTTCGCCCATTGTTTTTACTATAGCAACTGCAGCGGCATATATGACGCGTTACTATTTTCATATATTGCGAGCGCCGCTCTGAAATGTTCTCGGAGCGTTCTTAAAATTTCAGAACCAGTTTCTCTTTCTCCATTTGTGCTTGTATGCCCACCAACTGTGGATGGGTTTTGTGTGTTGTCTTGATGTTCGTTATTGTTATGCTGAGTAGCAGGATTTTGGCTTTCAGCTGAATCCGTGCTCTCAGGTGTATATCCGCCTTCTATGGATGAGTTTACATTCTGTATTCTCCATTTAATCTCTGACTGTCTGTCTGTCTGTTGTAATGTATTGTTGAGCTTGTTGTTTGGTTTCTTGAATTTCCTGCACTGTGAGAAGTTGTCTTGCCATGATAGCCCTCCTTCTGTCGGCTAGGTTTTGTTCTGTGAGCCTCGATAAGTTCGGGAACTATTGTAGAAAGAGTTCTCTCATTTGAGGTCTGTAGACATGCATTTCAGTTTCTAATTTAGTAGCTAAGAAGTAGCAACGTATAACACTTTTATTCATTTCAGGTGTCCATTTAATACTTTGCCTTGGTAAGCCTGCATGTGTGGTTGTCATGGTATTCCTAGACAAAGCACGTAAAACAGGCGGTTGGTGTTGGTTGATTTCTGGGGATGGGCTATTGTTAGGGTGGGTGGCTTCTTCGGGTGACCCGGCCAGAGTCCCCACAGGCATCTGACCACCAACGGCTCGCATGCTGTCACTACCAGCGTTGGCTCCAGGTGGTGCCCCGACGTCCTCGGGTAGCGGCAAAATTTCGTTTGTATTTCTATTTTGTGTCCCCGTTATTTATGGGTGGGATAATTGGTTCACTGTACTTCTCCACTCTGACCTGTTTGGCATGGGTGGCCCTGAGTCAACATAGCCCAAAGCTTCATAGAAGTAAGTATATAAGCCCCCCCCGCCTAGTCACGGCTTATCCCTGGGGGGGTTATTATTATTATTATTATTATTATTATTATTATTATTATTAAAACTTTATTGACAAACAATAAAATTACAAGTCAATAGTTAAATAAATAGAGCACTAGCTATCAGGGCCTTTGGCTCACAAATAAAATTATAAATTAAAATTATGTAGTGTTATAATTCATCGGATAGTATCTAAGTTTTTAATTTTGATATTTTGAATTTCGTAATTTTTGTCGTCATTGTTAGGTACGAGTAGGAACACTGGTGTTCGGAAATCAACAAATTCGAAATAGATTTTAAATTTTTAATAATTGTAAAAATAAGTTAATGCTGATATATAAACAAAGAAATGTTAACAAGTAGTTTATAAAACAAACAAAACATGTACTAAAACGAACCATAATAATGTCACGACACAAATGTCAATCAGAACAAAAATAACATTATATTAGCAGTTAAAATAAAGATTTCAATCTTAAGAATTATAACGTATAAATTACCGAAAGATAGTCGTTTTTATTTCTCCTTTTTTATCGAAAAGTTCTTTTTTTGGAAAAGCAACACTGGAAATGGGTTAGAAGATGTCTAATGTCTAGTGTTTCCGAACAGCTCGAGCATTTTGGATGTTTTCTTTGGTTAGAAGGTGCTGGTGAGTTAGAGAAGTATGGCCTAAGCGAAGTTGTACGAAATTTGTAATTGTCAGTTTTGCTGTTTGAACTGGGTATATAGGTTTTGTTTTGTTGTTGTTTGTCCTGGAGTAGTGATATGTGTATGTCCGCTAGCTGTTGACCTGAGTGGTTTCACTTGCTTGTTTGATAATTCTTAATAGGTCAGCCTCACTGCATGTGTTGAACCCACATAATTTTGATTTTTTTTTGTTTTTATAACAATATTTCTAAGCTTCATTACAGCAGGAGTGTTATTGTTCAGGTTCGTGATAGCGTGTTTAACTGAAAGGCTGTCGGTGCATACAACCCAATGTCCTTTTGGGTTGGTGGCGTATTTTAAGGCTTCATAGATCGCTTGTGTTTCCGCAGAGAAGATTGATGCATGTTCAATAAGAAGACCTTGCCTAATGAGTTCACTATTGTGTGTTGTCTGAGAATATAAATTTCCAGGTTTCAGCTTTGAGGTCGTTTTCGATGGCGTTGAAATTTTGTTGGTAAATATTGTACATTTCAGAGAATGATATTTTGGGTATTTGGACAAAGATACTCGTAATTCGAAGGATTCGGGTTTGCAAGTTGAATTTTGATATGCTGTTCCAAATGCATGGGACTTTTTTTTTTACGGGTTGACCGCTTAGCGGCAATAGAGAGAGTCCTTGATTATTAGGGATCTTAAGGGGAACAGGAGTTTCGCCGATAGTTTAAAAGTTATTTCCTCATATCTTTCGAAGACTGTTGGTAAACCAGATTCGGCCAAAATGTTTTTTATTGGAGTTGTTGCAAATGAATTGATTGATTTTCTAGCTGATTGATGGTACGTCTGCTTGATGATGTTGAGAGCTTATTTTGAACTGTTTCCATAGATACTGTATGGGCTCAGTATCTATTTTATTTAATATTAACATTTTAATTAAATAACAAAGTGTGTTTATATGGATTTTACATCTTTTTGATGATTGATATTTAATAATATTAAGCCTTGCAGCAAGTGTTTTGTTTAATTCAATACACTGGTTTCTCTAATTGAATTTATTATTAAAGGTTAATCCTAAAATACTTAATTTATTGACAGATTTTACTCGTAGTTCTACATTACTTAAGCTAAGGTTAAAATTAGGACATGGTTTTTTCCTACAAATATGGAATGTTTTACATTTTGGAATGACAAATTTGCACCTGAAAAGGTTGACCATTCTTCCAAATCATTTAACACATTTAAAAAAATTATCTTACATATTTCTAAGTCATTATTTTTACCGTATATATAAACATTGTCAGCATACAAACAATGATCTAGAATTTTATACTTATCAATAATATTGCTGATTTAATTGAATGCTATCAAAAAGAGCATTACTGATAGGGGTGATCCTTGTAGGATTGTGTAGGGGGAAGTTTGGAGAGTATATGTACATTGTTTACTCTAACACAAAATTTTCTGTTGGAAAACAAAGCCTTGATATACTCCTAATCTATCAAATGTTTTTTTTCGAAATCGAGAGAGAGTATTGTTATATGATTTTTTTGCTGAGATGGCATTGGAGATATATCTGTCAATGTGTACTAAAGCATCTTGGCATCCTCTTTTCGGCTTAGAAGCTACTTGATTTGGGGCAATTATTATAATTTTTTGTATTCTGAGTACCAAAGGAGACGTTTTGATATTAGAGTGAAATTGGTATATAACCGTCAACTTTATTAATCTTCTTTTTAGGTTTTGGGATGGAGATGTTTTCCAGTATTGCGGTATTATACTTGTGTAAAAAATTTTATTATAAAGTTTGTTAAGAGCGGTTTTTTTCTGTTGACAAATTTGTAAACATAGGGTAGGAAAGTCTGTCCCTACCTGGTGTCTTCCCTTTTAATTTGCTGAGACAGGATTCTAATTCGGGCAATGAAATGGTTTGCTCAAGATCATCACTTGCAGGATTGATAGACCCCTTCCGTCTACGATGCCTAGACTTTCTTCTTTTTTTGATCTAAAATTTATATTTAAGTTGGTGTCCTTAGAATAATCGAACCAAGTAGCTGCAAAGTGGTTGCTTATTTCTATAGGGTTGACGAGACATCCTGAGTTGGTTTCAATGACCGCAATAGAATGAGACATAGCTGAGCCAAAGATTCGTTTTATTTTGTTCCAAATACTGCTTATGGATGAGTTAGGATTTATAAGTGAAGTGAAGTCATTGAAACTTTTTGTTTTCTTCATTTGTTCTTTTGAAGATTGCATTCGCTTTCTTAAAAGAGATAGAGTTTTCTGTACTGGAATTTTTTTTTGAATTTTTCCAGGCTTCCACTTTTTCATCTCTTAGATTGCTAAGGTCCGTGTTCCACCATGGGACAGTATGTTTGAATTTTTTGGCATTAGTTTGGGGGATTATTAGGTTAGCGGCTTTTCGGAGAGTTTTTTGAAAAATGACAGCAGATCTGTTAATATTATTGCTAGCTACTAAGCCCACTGATATGTCTGTAGTAAATCTCATATATTGTGCCCAATTTGCCTGATCAATCTTAACGTGGAAGGAGTAGGGTTATCTTTAAATAGGAAAATTTAAAAAGTAACCCTCGATAGCTTTAGGGATAATAGGACTAGATTTTTAGGGGCAATGAGTTTCTTCTAGATTCTCAACAGCAAGGGATGGGGGTGGTGATGAGAATAGCGGAAGGTTATGGAAAGAGTTGTGTTTTTTCATCATCTTTTGAGTGGAATGTGTTTTACTTGTAGATATATTGAGATTGTCCGTTAGTTTGTGATTGTATGATTTAGGTTTGTCTACAGTCTTGTTACTTGGTATAGATTCGGTACAGGTCGGGTCAACTGGGAAGGAGGAGGGAACAGGTGTGAGATTAGCTTGTTTTTTTACATTGGTACATTTTGGTACCAATTGGTACATTACATTTGTAGATGCGCCTAGCATCTCTATGCTGACGATACCAAATTTTTTAAACCCATTTCCTCACAACAAGACTCCACTCTCCTTCAAAAAGATCTAAACAGTTTTTCCACCTGGTGCATCAAGAACTGCTTAGAACTCAATGTCTCCAAATGCCAATCGATTACTTTCTCACGTAAGTGCAAGAAGTCTTCTCAACGAATTTACCATCTCCACAGCCAACCTATACCCCTTGTTGAATCTAACCGCGACCTTGGCATACTATGCGACAGGCAGCTTAATTTCCGCTCGCATATTGATGAGATAATTTCTAAAGCAAACTCATCACTCGGTTTCGTTAAAAGATGGTCCGAAGAATTCTGCAACCCGTACGTGACCAGATCACTATACATCACTTACGTTCGCCCCCTTCTCGAGTACGCCAGCCAAGCGTGGTGTCCCTTTCAACGAGTTCATGTATCTCGTATTGAGAGGATCCAGCGTCGTTTTCTTCGATTTGCTCTTCGAGGTCTACCTTGGAACGATCCTCTAATCTTACCTCTCTACCGAGACCGTCTCAAACTCATTAACCTGAATACCCTTGAGCAACGAAGGGACGCAGCCGACATTCTGTTCATTCACCGACTCCTCTCAGGCTCCGTCGATTGCATGCCTCTTTACAACTCCATTTTCTTTAACACTAACCCTCGTAATCTACGTTCCATAAGTCTCTTTTATCTACCTATCCACCGCACCATATATGGCTCTAACGAACCTATCTCCCGTATGCTGCGTAAGATAAACTCCAACCTTTCCGTTTTCGATTTTAATCGCAGCACACTTTCCCTCAAATTCGATCTCCTTCACCATCCTTAGCTTTAAGCCCTAGTATTTTATTAGTTTAAGTCTTAGTTTTTAAGCTTGAATTAAGCTAAATAAATGGGGGCTTTAGCCTCCACCAAAATTAGATTATACTGCACTTTGTCTGGGTTTTAATTTTTAGAATCTGTTTCAGCTGTAAAAACTGTGGACAATCTTTTGATGAAGAGGGATGGGAATCCAAGCAATTCGCGGGTGCATTCAGAATTTGTGTGTGTTGATTAATTGCATATATAACACATGGGAGTATTATTACATGTTTTGGTGGTATGACCAAGTAACTGGCAATTTCGGCATCACATGGGATTCGGAATGTACTCAGTAACTTTGGCATTGTACCAGCCAATTTCGACAGTGTTTGAGATTTGGAATGTTTCGGAAGTGAAAAGCATTAGTCATATCGGTCGTTGATTTCCTTCAATGTGTCGCGTAAATTTGTACACTTCAGTAACTTTTTGCGTTTTCATTTCCGAGACAATTTCTGTTTCGGGAACATCTATAAGCCATGGGACGTATACAGTGCCTTTTGACAGATTAAGTTGGTTATGCAGAGCGATGGTTACTGGGCAGAGGTTAGACAAGTTTTTCGTGGCAATGAACCTTGTAGCGTCAGCCTATTAGCAAAAAATATATATGTTTAATTGTGGTGTTCTATTTGTGCCACTGTACCAAGTCCGATAAATTGACCCCTTCTCTTAAACACATCCTTTCCCCTTCCAATAATTAAATTATACCTACTAACCTCTCTTTCACAACTCACCAAAGAACCTGATCTTATCAATCCTCATTCTATTTTTGAATTCCCTCATTCCAATTTAAATTTGTCTCTTTTGTCCTAGAGAGTGTGGAGTATTTCGAATTCTGGTGGAAGAGGTGGAAAGCTTTGCTTTGATCGTGTGGGAGTATGTTAGATATGAATGTTCATATGTAGGTTGTGCACTGTGATGAAGAACATAATTTAGGCAGGAACCTATTTTTGCGAAATAGAATCTAGGGTAGAAATAGATTATATGTTAAGAATAAGAAGCAAAAGAAGTATGAAGAAATGACATTTTTAAGAGAACGAGACCAATTAGGTAGGTCAATAGCCTTTACGGACTAGACTAATGTCTAGTGTTTCCGAACAGCTCGAGCATTTTGGATGTTTTCTTTGGTTAGAAGGTGCTGGTGAGTTAGAGAAGTATGGCCTAAGCGAAGTTGTACGAAATTTGTAATTGTCAGTTTTGCTGTTTGAACTGGGTATATAGGTTTTGTTTTGTTGTTGTTTGTCCTGGAGTAGTGATATGTGTATGTCCGCTAGCTGTTGACCTGAGTGGTTTCACTTGCTTGTTTGATAATTCTTAATAGGTCAGCCTCACTGCATGTGTTGAACCCACATAATTTTGATTTTTTTTTGTTTTTATAACAATATTTCTAAGCTTCATTACAGCAGGAGTGTTATTGTTCAGGTTCGTGATAGCGTGTTTAACTGAAAGGCTGTCGGTGCATACAACCCAATGTCCTTTTGGGTTGGTGGCGTATTTTAAGGCTTCATAGATCGCTTGTGTTTCCGCAGAGAAGATTGATGCATGTTCAATAAGAAGACCTTGATTAATGAGTTCACTATTGTGTGTTGTCTGAGAATATAAATTTCCAGGTTTCAGCTTTGAGGTCGTTTTCGATGGCGTTGAAATTTTGTTGGTAAATATTGTACATTTCAGAGAATGATATTTTGGGTATTTGGACAAAGATACTCGTAATTCGAAGGATTCGGGTTTGCAAGTTGAATTTTGATATGCTGTTCCAAATGCATGGGACTTTTTTTTTTACGGGTTGACCGCTTAGCGGCAATAGAGAGAGTCCTTGATTATTAGGGATCTTAAGGGGAACAGGAGTTTCGCCGATAGTTTAAAAGTTATTTCCTCATATCTTTCGAAGACTGTTGGTAAACCAGATTCGGCCAAAATGTTTTTTATTGGAGTTGTTGCAAATGAATTGATTGATTTTCTAGCTGATTGATGGTACGTCTGCTTGATGATGTTGAGAGCTTATTTTGAACTGTTTCCATAGATACTGTATGGGCTCAGTATCTATTTTATTTAATATTAACATTTTAATTAAATAACAAAGTGTGTTTATATGGATTTTACATCTTTTTGATGATTGATATTTAATAATATTAAGCCTTGCAGCAAGTGTTTTGTTTAATTCAATACACTGGTTTCTCTAATTGAATTTATTATTAAAGGTTAATCCTAAAATACTTAATTTATTGACAGATTTTACTCGTAGTTCTACATTACTTAAGCTAAGGTTAAAATTAGGACATGGTTTTTTCCTACAAATATGGAATGTTTTACATTTTGGAATGACAAATTTGCACCTGAAAAGGTTGACCATTCTTCCAAATCATTTAACACATTTAAAAAAATTATCTTACATATTTCTAAGTCATTATTTTTACCGTATATATAAACATTGTCAGCATACAAACAATGATCTAGAATTTTATACTTATCAATAATATTGCTGATTTAATTGAATGCTATCAAAAAGAGCATTACTGATAGGGGTGATCCTTGTAGGATTGTGTAGGGGGAAGTTTGGAGAGTATATGTACATTGTTTACTCTAACACAAAATTTTCTGTTGGAAAACAAAGCCTTGATATACTCCTAATCTATCAAATGTTTTTTTTCGAAATCGAGAGAGAGTATTGTTATATGATTTTTTTGCTGAGATGGCATTGGAGATATATCTGTCAATGTGTACTAAAGCATCTTGGCATCCTCTTTTCGGCTTAGAAGCTACTTGATTTGGGGCAATTATTATAATTTTTTGTATTCTGAGTACCAAAGGAGACGTTTTGATATTAGAGTGAAATTGGTATATAACCATCAACTTTATTAATCTTCTTTTTAGGTTTTGGGATGGAGATGTTTTCCAGTATTGCGGTATTATACTTGTGTAAAAAATTTTATTATAAAGTTTGTTAAGAGCGGTTTTTTCTGTTGACAAATTTGTAAACATAGGGTAGGAAAGTCTGTCCCTACCTGGTGTCTTCCCTTTTAATTTGCTGAGACAGGATTCTAATTCGGGCAATGAAATGGTTTGCTCAAGATCATCACTTGCAGGATTGATAGACCCCTTCCGTCTACGATGCCTAGACTTTCTTCTTTATTTGATCTAAAATTTATATTTAAGTTGGTGTCCTTAGAATAATCGAACCAAGTAGCTGCAAAGTGGTTGCTTACTTCTATAGGGTTGACGAGACATCCTGAGTTGGTTTCAATGACCGCAATAGAATGAGACATAGCTGAGCCAAAGATTCGTTTTATTTTGTTCCAAATACTGCTTATGGATGAGTTAGGATTTATAAGTGAAGTGAAGTCATTGAAACTTTTTGTTTTCTTCATTTGTTCTTTTGAAGATTGCATTCGCTTTCTTAAAAGAGATAGAGTTTTCTGTACTGGAATTTTTTTTTGAATTTTTCCAGGCTTCCACTTTTTCATCTCTTAGATTGCTAAGGTCCGTGTTCCACCATGGGACAGTATGTTTGAATTTTTTGGGATTAGTTTGGGGGATTATTAGGTTAGCGGCTTTTCGGAGAGATTTTTGAAAAATGACAGCAGATCTGTTAATATTATTGCTAGCTACTAAGCCCACTGATATGTCTGTAGTAAATCTCATATATTCTGCCCAATTTGCCTGGTCAATCTTAACGTGGAAGGAGTAGGGTTATCTTTATATAGGAAAATTTAAAAAGTAACCCTCGATAGCTTTAGGGATAATAGGACTAGATTTTTAGGGGCAATGAGTTTCTTCTAGATTCTCAACAGCAAGGGATGGGGGGGGCGGTGATGAGAATAGCGGAAGGTTATGGAAAGAGGCAGTTGTGTTTTTTCATCATCTTTTTGAGTGGAATGTGTTTTACTTGTAGATATATTGAGATTGTCCGTTAGTTTGTGATTGTATGATTTAGGTTTGTCTACAGTCTTGTTACTTGGTATAGGTTCGGTACAGGTCGGGTCAACTGGGAAGGAGGAGGGAACAGGTGTGAGATTAGCTTGTTTTTTACATTGGTACATTTTGGTACCAATTGGTACATTACATTTGTAGATGCGCCTAGCATCTCTATGCTGACGATACCAAATTTTTTAAACCCATTTCCTCACAACAAGACTCCACTCTCCTTCAAAAAGATCTAAACAGTTTTTCCACCTGGTGCATCAAGAACTGCTTAGAACTCAATGTCTCCAAATGCCAATCGATTACTTTCTCACGTAAGTGCAAGAAGTCTTCTCAACAAATTTACCATCTCCACAGCCAACCTATACCCCTTGTTGAATCTAACCGCGACCTTGGCATACTATGCGACAGGCAGCTTAATTTCCGCTCGCATATTGATGAGATAATTTCTAAAGCAAACTCATCACTCGGCTTCGTTAAAAGATGGTCCAAAGAATTCTGCAACCCGTACGTGACCAGATCACTATACATCACTTACGTTCGCCCCCTTCTCGAGTACGCCAGCCAAGAGTGGTGTCCCTTTCAACGAGTTCATGTATCTCGTATTGAGAGGATCCAGCGTCGTTTTCTTCGATTTGCTCTTCGAGGTCTACCTTTGAACGATCCTCTAATCTTACCTCCCTACCGAGACCGTCTCAAACTCATTAACCTGAATACCCTTGAGCAACGAAGGGACGCAGCAGACATTTTGTTCATTCACCGACTCCTCTCAGGCTCCGTCGATTGCATGCCTCTTTACAACTCCATTATCTTTAACACTAACCCTCGTAATCTACGTTCCACCCGTCTCTTTTATCTACCTATCCACCGCACCACATATGGCTCTAACGAACCTATCTCCCGTATGCTGCGTAAGGTAAACTCCAACCTTTCCGTTTTCGATTTTAATCGCAGCACACTTTCCCTCAAATTCGATCTCCTTCACCATCCTTAGCTTTAAGACCTAGTATTTTATTAGTTTAAGTCTTAGTTTTTAAGCTTGAATTAAGCTAAATAAATGGGGGCTTTAGCCCCCACCAAAATTAAATTATACTGCACTTTGTCTGGGTTTTAATTTTTAGAATCTGTTTCAGCTGTAAAAACTGTGGACAATCTTTTGATGAAGAGGGATAGGAATCCAAGCAATTCGCGCACATGTTTCGGGTGCAGTCAGAATTTGTGTGTGTTGGATAATTGCATATATAACACATGGGAGTATTATTACATGTTTTGGTGGTATGACCAAGTAACTGGCAATTTCGGCATCACATGGGATTCGGTATGTACTCAGTAACTTTGGCATTGTACCAGCCAATTTCGACAGTGTTTGAAATTTGGAATGTGTCGGAAGGGAAAAGCATTAGTCATATCGGTCGTTGATTTCCTTCAATGTGTCGCGTAAATTTGTACACTTCAGTAACTTTTTGCGTTTTCATTTCCGAGACAATTTCTGTTTCGGGAACATCTATAAGCCATGGGACGTATACAGTGCCTTTTGACAGATTAAGTTGGTTATGCAGAGCGATGGTTACTGGGCAGAGGTTAGACAAGTTTTTCATGGCAATGAACCTTGTAGCGTCAGCCTATTAGCAAAAAATATATATGTTTAATTGTGGTGTTCTATTTGTGCCACTGTACCAAGTCCGATAAATTGACCCCTTCTCTTAAACACATCCTTTCCCCTCCCAATAATTCAATTATTCCTACTAACCTCTCTTTCACAACTCACCAAAGAACCTGATCCTATCAATCCTCATTCTATTTTTGAATTCCCTCATTCCAATTTAAATTTGTCTCTTTTGTCCTAGAGAGTGTGGAGTATTTCGAATTCTGGTGGAAGAGGTGGAAAGCTTTGCTTTGATCGTGTGGGAGTAAGTTAGATATGAATGTTCATACGAATGTAGGTTGTGCACTGTGATGAAGAACATAATTTAGGCAGGAACCTATTTTTGCGAAATAGAATCTAGGGTAGGAATAGATTATATGTTAAGAATAGGAAGCAAAAGAGGTATGAAGAAATGACATTTTTAAGAGAACGAGACCAATTAGGTAGGTCAATAGCCTTTACGGATTTTGATCAGCTGATCGAATCAGCAGACGAAATTGGGTTTTTTTTCTTGGAGTGTCTGGGGACATAGCAGCAAGGTTACATTGGATGGAAATTTTGTTCCCCTTTTTTTGAGTTGAAATTGGGACAGTTGAAGTCTGGAGATAGAGCAACAAGGTTGCTTGGAATTCGGATTATGTTCGTTTTTTTTTTTTAGATACTCGCATTGTAGTTAACGCGAAAAGTAAATACAACAGTAAACAAAAAATTTAACTGCGGCGCGTAAAGTTCCCCGCTCCCAATATACGGGAGAGATTCCTTTTTTTGATATCCACCGGATGTCCGCGTTTTTTTTTTTTTGAAACAAAAGAAGTTTGTCGACGGAAAATTCTCCCCGGGCAAAACAATAAAAAATAAAACCTTAAGTAACTGCGGCGGAAAAAAATGGAATGTGAAATACCCCCATATCCTCCCCCCTCCCCCCATTACGCCCACGCACAAAGGTGTCAACCCATCAATCCACTAATAAGCTGTTGGACGAAAAGTTCTTCTAGTGAGTGCGGAGTTAATTAATCGTAGTTCGATTTGCGAAATACGATCACGATAAAAAGCTACATCGCCTGCAAGAGGTGCTCCGCGGGACATCCTACAGAAAAGCATCAACATTAATTAAACCTGCATACATGTTATAAAAAAAAAAAAAAAAGCAAAACTAAAGTGAAGTTTTGAAAAAAAAAAATTACGTAAAGGAAAAAACACTTCTTTTCTGTATGTATAATGTATATATGTAACTTAGTGAATAAGATAAGAATAAGCGTATAGTTACATACATATAGCATATAGTTATATACTTATATACTTATATACTTATGTACTTAGGTTTAGTCATTAAATCATTAAAATATAAATTTGTATTACTCTTGTTTTAATTTACTATTTAGAGTGAAAGTAAATGATTAAATTTTACTTTTGAGTTTTTTTGTGCGAAAAAAAAAATATTAATTTGATTAAGGGATTCTTCGAAGTGCTGGAGCCAGAACGACGAGGGACCTGTAGTACCGGTAAGTCCTAAATGTATAAGATTTAAGTGGCTGGAATGAGAGTACCTACCCTATTAAAATTACTAAAGTAAAATTCAGAAAAAAAAAATCATTATTGCTCTTAGGTCATAAGTTTGCGTATGTAAATTTGTTTTCTTTTTTTTCGTCTTTTAATAAATTCTTTGTTAATAAGTTTACCTTTGTAAATTATTATTATTTTTATTCTTTTAAATATACATATCTATAAATTATGGATTGTATGATGGCCGTCCTTCGATGTGGCCAACAGTAATCAGATATGACGCACAAACGATGATGATATGACAGGAAATGATGTGACTGACTTCCGCTGGGAGGAACTTCGCTAGGGGCTACCATACACAGTTTTGGCCAGAATGGTAGCAATTGGTCGCGTTTAAGTGCGATATGGGTGGGTTGGTCACCATCAGCTGATAACACCCGGCTTGTTTCAGGTCGTAACGAGCTCTCATCGCTGTATAACCCTGAGACGCATTATTCGGTGTAGGGTTCAGTTAGCTTTAGGTTTAGTTATAAATCGTTATTTAAGTTCGGTATTTAAGGATTAGGTTAGTATAGGTTTAGTTAGTTACATCGCGTTCGTCTTGGTCTTGCGCAGTGGTGATGGCACACAGATGTGATCTTGCTCTTTCATTTCCTCTGTTTTCTATAGTCTTACTCTCCTCCTCTGTTTTAAGTCCGTCCGTAAAATAACGTAGCTTTCTTCTGAACTATCCTCTTTCTTTTTGTTATTTTTTTTTTTTGGCATGAGATAAAAGGGTAAGTGAGTTGAGGTGTACGGAGTAGTGGTAAGAACCAACCCAATCCGACGAGCTAGAGCCAAACAACCGCGAGCGTGCCACTGCCATCTACTCCTGCATCATGAACGCCTCGGTGGCTGACTACACTCCTTACAACCTTTCGGCAACAGTTTGATTTTTTTGTGAGGATTAAGATCTTACCGTCTCTTAGAGATCTGTTCGTACTCGGTGCTTATAGCGTCAATGGCTTTCCTCGGAGCAAAAATGCTCACTAACGTTTTTTTAGTTTCAGTTTTAAAGCATTTTATTTCCTTAATCATTAACTCTTACATACTAACAAAAAATGCTTAAATGCTAGCTTAAAATTACTTAACAATCTTATACTAACTTACTGGCCCCACACAGGTACTCTAAGCTACTCTAAATTCTTATAACTATGTCTTTCGACTTTATGTACATTTTCTTTACTAATATTTATTTACTATACTTAAAGCTAAGAATAAAAATTGCTAACAAAAACTTAGCATATGGACATAATTTTTTATTTTTATAAAAACTTAGTTTTTTTTTTTTTTTATAATTTAAGCGCGCCTAAGGGGTTGATACCATTTTACTGTTGCCAGGGCGCGGGCGGAAAGATAGAAGGAGGAGAAAGGAAAATTGTTTTTGTAGTGGTTTGAAACTCAGGTGTGTTTGGTTTCTATGTTTGCTCTCCAGGGGTGGGAGTCCGAATAGGACGGAGAGTTTTTCTTCACTCAGAGTGATTCGAGATATAATTCCCAGTATTTTTTCTCATTGCTTGAAACTCTTATAACAGCCAAATCTACGTGTCAGTGTGATTTTGCCATGGGCAGGATTCGAACCTGGACCCTCCGAGTGAGAAGCGTTTGCTACTACCACTACACCACGGCCACCCCATTATTATTTAGTATCTAACTTAAAATAAACCTTAACCTACCTAACCTACATACACAATACACACATACACACATACACACATATAGACATTATACACAATTATATACATATATTAGTATATACCTCTGTATACACTAATACATGTATATATTTCTTAGATGCCAACCTAAACCTATGTAAGCTGGCCATCGCTATTTACAGAGAAAACAGATTGGTCAGCTCTGCCTCATTAGTGAGGCTGGTCCGTAATTGACGGAAACGACGACTAAACATCTTCTCCATCATTCAACCACCAGAAATGCTGGTGCTGCCGAACGACATCCCTCATATCGCGATTCCCCACCGCCCTACTGAACCTGAGGCGATCCACACTGCCGTGTGCGACGTCTCTGCCGTAGTTGAGTCGCCTGTCCCCAGCTGTCCGAGCGACATGGAAGATTAACGGCACCGCTGATCTATCCTGGATCAACTCTATCTGATCTAGGTAGAGGAATACTTCCGGTGGAACGAAGCCGTCAGAGCGCACACTCTCGTGGTAAGGGTAATTGGGGTAGAAGGCCCCCGATATCAGGTTATTCGTCGAGGTCATTGCTCTTGCAATGTGCCTTCGAGTCAGCTTAATTACAAAGTTGTCCACACGTATTAGGTTCGCCCTATTGTAAAGGACCTCATTAGGATAAAATTTCTTGTACTCCGACTCTGGTGTTCTGTACAAGCGAAGACAAGCCCTAAGGCAAGCCCTCTCAAACACCCGAATCTTTTCCATTAAGCTTGCTCGTACATTGAACCACACGGGACAACCAAATACCAGCATGGGCCTGATAAGGGCCATGTAGCAGATTACCCTTACCCTCGCATCGAGTTGGCTGCTATAAAACAGTCTCTTTGTAAGGGCAAAAGCACCTTTAGCTCTGGCCAGAGCAGCATCTACATTTTTCCCAAAATACAGAAACTGATCCAGCCAGATCCCAAGGTATCTGACTACATTTCAACAAGCAAGAGGCTGTCCGTGTTGTCCAATGATAGAGAACTTACGCCAATTTTTTCTGGTATCCCTAGAGGCTCCAGACAACGGCGTCCTAAAGGGAATGGTTTCCGACTTCTGAAAGTTGATTTCAGTCATCGCAAAATAGTCTTATCTTATCGAAGTCACTCTGCAAGAGAGTATTAATGACCTCGATTTTTTTTACCTGTTCTGCACGCTATCAAATCGTCTGCGTACGCAATAGTATGGGGAAGTGAACCTATCAAGTCGCTTGTAAAAATGTTGAATAGGATCGGCGAATTGACCGCGCCTTGCTGAAGACCATTTTTAATTTGAAATATTCCAACAGAAGTCACATCACCATTTTTCACGATGAACTGTCTGTTGGTTAGCATATTATAAAGAATGTACAAGAGTGGTTTACTGATCCCCACCCCAGTCAGCTTATAGAAAAGACCCTCTAACCATACGGTGTCGAAGGCCTTCTCCAAGTCAACAAGGCAGTCACCAGTACATTGTTTTTTTGCCTTTATTCCATTGGATATCGGACACCAGTTTAGACGCGGCATGTGAGATAACATGTCCCGCCTTAAAACCGAATTGATTATCCGGAACTATATGTTTGTCCTCAACCCACCTAGACAAAGCTCTATTGATTACCTTTTCAAAAACCTTACTGATATTCGGAAGGAGATTTATCGTATATATCCTTTCCCTTTTTGTGGATAGGTTGAACCACCGCTGTTTTCCAATGCGCTGGATAATGTGCATTATTCATTGCATTATTAAACAGGGTGGTGTAGATGTCCACCGCTTCTAGAGGAAGATGTCGAAGCACGATGTTCGGAATACCATCAGTCCCCACTGATTTCTTAGCCCTGATTGTGTCGAAGATCTCACGGAGTTCTTCCTTCGAAATGAACGGGGGTAGGTCACCCTCTCTGGTAATGGCATTATTTGCCATATTTTCGTCGCTGAACCGGGTGAAACCAGAGCCATCGGCTCGCCAGTTCCCTATTTCATTTCGAATGCAGAAGTCGTGCACCAAGACGCGATTGTCCAGGTCGTAATTAGGGCCAATGGTATCAATGGCCTTGTATACTTCCTGGAAAGTCGCCCCTATGGCCTCAACCTTCTCCTGTAGATCCTCGATCACAAAAAAGTCGTCATCATCAGCGGCCTCATTTGGATCAATACCTGCTATTGTCAGTAACCGTTCGTTGTCTGTTGTCCGGGCTATTTTAAGACACTGAAGGTCGTTTTAATTTTTTCTCCGAAATAGTTTATTTATTTGCGGAAACATATTCGGGTTGCTGGTGTTTACAGCCCGAACCTTGTTGTTCCAATACAAACTTACAGAAATTCTGTAATTCTCTTTTATTAGCGTTTGGATATTTTTAATCGACGACTTCAGTGTCCTAATCTCCGGGTCTTGTCGGTCAGTTAACTGTCTGTACAAGTTTTTAAGTCTTGTCAGAAGTCTACTTTTCTGTCGGTGCAGTGCGTCAATAGTAGGATTGCGGAACAGGTCTTCGTTAGTTGTTCGTCGATACCGCGGTATTGTAGTGTCCATAGTTTGTTTAATTGTCTCGTCCATTTGTTTTAGATAATTGTCGATCTCTTCGTTTGACAAATTCCTATTGGACGGTGGGTGGAGCGTGTTCGAGGAGAGCGCTCTTTTCAAGGTTGCGGAGAAGCGTGTCCATCGAGTTTTACTGTAGTTGACAAACTCCTCCAATTCCGCAATTTCGTTCGGAACTGTAATTTCGGTGCTAAAACCGCAATGATCACTGTCATACACGAATGTGCGCAGACAGTTTAATGTTTGTAAAGCCTCAGGTGCATAAACAGAGGCCAAGTACAGCCGCTTTCCACTGCTGAGCGGTACGTAAATGACGACTGCTTCCAACACCCGGAACCTGCGCAACACGCCCTTGTACGCTCTGTGAAATTGTATACCTTCTTTAATGCAGATCGGGACACCGCCTCCACGTTTGGATCTGGGCCAGTTTCTTCTTCTAACGATAAAATTATTGTACTCCAGTTTGTGCTTATCGGTTAGCTTAGTTTCGCTAGCGAAAAGCACATCAGGAGTTTGGTCTTGTAGCAATTTAAACATCGCGGCTCTTCGTTCGATCCTAATCAGTGAATTAACATTCACCGCAAGGACCTTGAAAGTTTGCTCCACCATGTGCGTACCCATTACGGCATGTTTTGCGTTAGGCCCGGCAGCAGCGCGTAGATCTGGTCCACCCGCTTGGCCTGTTCTTGAACCTGCTTTTGCAGCTGAGCCATCTGCCCTTGGATTGCGAGCAAGATGGCTAGCATGTTAGGTGCAGCTTCCGTTGTTCTCGGCATTGGCGCCGGAGTAGCAACAGTCGCTTGCTGTACCGTAGCCCCTCTACCAGACGTCATTTGGGCGTAGGAAATTTGGGACGTGACGGCTGGTGTTTTAAACCTGAATGCTCACTGACGATAGAGGTTTAGTTTCACTTTCAGAAGCAATGACTATGAATCTTGGATTTTTACTATTATTGATTTTGGACCGTGGGCTTGCAGTGATTTATTTCTTTTAGCACGAGTTTCGTTGAGTACAATTTCGGAAAGAGTGCTGAACCTATTTCCCGCCTTTGTTTTCGGCGCTGAGGCCATGGTGGAAGAAGCAACTAACACTCGCGTGGGTAAATTAGAGGAGGAGTGAAAGAGTGGGAAATAAACTTTTTTTTAACGGTGTACTGTGTATTTGCACACAAGACAAAGCCGTCGGTTAGAACGATGGGCACAGAACGAAAGTCAATCGGTGATGGGAAAAAATTATCAAAAAGGTCTTAGGACCAAAAACAGTATTTACATACGCACAAGCTGCATCAAAAAAATTTGAAAAACCAATAACTATAAAAAAAATCAAGTTACGAGTATAATATGGAAACGTTCATGGAAAAAATTCTAAATAGAATGGAAAGCATGGGAAAAAGTAATAAAGCTACATATATTAAAAAGAATTGAGCTCCTTGAGAGAAAAAGCAGCAATAAAAAGGCTGCACAAAAAAGACTAACATGATGGATAATATAAAAATCCTGGAATGGAATGCTAATTGTATCCAGAATGGTAAAGAAGAAATTCAAGTAGTTCTTGACAGGAACCAGATAGATATGTATATGTATGTCTCAGAGACGCATGGGTTCGAATTATATCACTACCCACATCCCCACAATTCGGCAAAATGCAGGGCTGCAATTATAGTAAAGAATACAATCGATCACCATATATAGGGTTTTCCAATAACAAACTTGACAAATTTTTTTTTAAATAAAACGCAAACCATTTGAGATATTTCAGAAACTTTATTATCGGCTTGAAGTACAATCAAAACATTTATGAATGGAACTCGACTTCGTTCATATGGCCACCGCGGACATGTTTGCAGCGGTCGATTCGTTGGACCCAATTTTCAACGACTCGGCCACACATTTCGCCGAAACGGCCGCTATTTCGCGTTCAATGTTGGCTCTGAGCTCTTCGAACGTCGTCGGCGTGTTGGCATAAACCAATGACTTAACGTAGCCTCACAAAAAATAGTCAAGCGGTGTTAAATCGCACGAACGAGGCACCCAATCGACTGGTCCATTTCTTGAGATAACAAGCTCACCATACTTACTCTTCAATAAATCGATTGTAGCGTGTGCTGTGTGGCTTGTGGCACCATCCTGTTGAAACCACAAGTCCATATCTTCCAAATCAGGCCAAAAATAATCGGTGATCATGGCGCGATAACGCTGACCATTCACAGTAACGTGACGATCGTTATCGTCGACGAAAAAATATGGCCCAATAACGCCGCCGGCATGCACCAAACAGTTATTTTTTGTGGATTAAGTGGTGATTCATGAAGCACATGTGGATTTTCACCCGACCAATAACGCATATTTTGCTTATTGACGAACCCAATGAGCCAAAAATGAGCTTCGTCACTGAAGATGATTTTGCGATGAAATTCATCATCTTGGCGCATCTTCTCCAGAACCCAATCGGAGAACGTACGTCGCTTCGAATGGTCCATTGGCTTCAATTCTTGAGTCAGATTGATCTTTTATGAGTGTAAACCAAGATCCTTACGCAAAATACGCCATAATGTGGTCTGAGTGATGCCCAATTCTTGAGAACGCCGTGAAATTGACTGATTTTGATCGTTTGCTACGGACGCCTGAACGGCAGCGATATTTTCGACACTTCGACCAACCCGTTGTCTCACTGACACGGCAACATCACACAACGAATATGTAGACTCAAATTTTTGCACTTAACTTGTTATTGCCTGTCTACGAGGGCCAGAATTACGACCGAAAATTGGAGTTAACGTTCTTAAAGTTGCAGTCACCGACTCTGAATTTCGGTAGAAAATTTTTATAATTTGCAGACGTTGCTCGTTCGTGTACTTTACCATGATAAAAATGTTGAGTTTACTGAATAAATTGACAGTGACAGTTTGATGATTAGTGAAAGAGTGCGTTCACAAATTAAATTCAAAGTTGTCAAGTCCCTATTGAAAAACCCTTTAAAAGCAAAATTCCAATCATTCGCGATACAAGGAATATCTATAAATATAACAACGGAAAGTGGACAAATAATATCAGTTGAATCAAATTGTTTTTTTCCCAGCTATAGTCTTAAGAAAAATTACTTTTTAGGCCTCTTCCACATATTTCGCAATAGATTTATCGTAGATGGAGATTTTAATGCCAAAAACAAGTATTGGAGATCTACATAGATTGATACGAGATAGAACGAGAGGAAGAGAACTATATAAAGTAATAAAAGAAATTAACGGGAAAATCAGATCTTGTCGACTTTTTCGTTACAAAATATATCTCGTCAAATACTGTAAAAGTAGAAGAGTAGCCAGATCTTGACTCAGATCACTCCACAATACTTTCAAATCAAAGAAAATAGCACAAGACTACGAGTAGCTAGTAAGCTGACTGATTGGAGCTACTTCAGACAAAATCTAGAGAATAGTTCTCAGCTCTTAGAACCTATTGAAACAGAAGATCAATTAAAAGAGACTGATCTTTACAGTTAATATCCAAAAAGCTGCATGTGCTGCAACACCTAAAACTAAAACTAAAATCCAACAAAACTCATATCCAAGAGTAATATGTGATATAATTGCGGAAAAGAGAAGAGCTAGAAAACATTGGCAATAAGTCATCAATACTAAAAAAAAAGTCCCTGATTTAATATCAGGGGAAATCCTAAAGCAGTTCCCAAGAAAGGCTTAAAGAAACTAGCACAGATTATACGAGTAAGTGCTGCATTCAGGATACGGTATGTACCTAGCATGTGGAAAGTCGCGGAGGTAATCATGATACCGAAACCAGGCAAACCACCTAGTGAAGTCACCTACTATTTCCCTATATCGATACTATCGATGTTGCCCAAACTATTTGAAAAGATGTTGATCAAACATCTGCACAAACTAATCGAAGAAATATCACTAATCCCAAACCATCAAATTTGGTTTTCAAAATGAGCACTCCACGATACTCGTAGGCCAGGTGCATTGAATAACAGATAAAATCGAAAAAGCATTTGAAGGAAAAAAGATCTACTGTACTATATTTCTCGATATAGAACAAGCTTTCAATAAAGTATGGCACAATGGACTTATCCATAAATTTTCAGAAATTCTAGTTGTTTGCGTATTACTTCGAATTCGGTTCTAATCCAAAACGAGCTGTGATACTTTTAATTAAAGCCTTAATTAAAGCCTTAGTCAAACCGCACAATTCAGTGACGTTATAAATTTATTGTTTTTAATTCAATTATTTTGTGCAAAGAACAACCTTACTAGTTGACGGTCAAATCCAGAAGAACGAATTAAATTTTACATACATAACATGAGTACTGAGTAATGAGCATGCGATAAAGAGAGTGAATGCACCCGTTAGATTAAACAATACCAAATGAAATTTTATAGTGTTGCATCGAGGCATGAGAAACTAATAATATAAGGCAAATTAGACAATGTTTGGCATATTTCAACAATAATTAATTAATTTTGATTAACGATGCTCCGATCCCAAACACTAGTGTCTTATAGATTAAAACGATTCTTTAGCATTAAACAATTAGATGACTGCTCCATATTAACAGAAATAAAAACTGGTCTACCACAAGGCAGGCAATATGCTAGGCCCTGTATTATATCTATTATTTACCAGCGACTTGTCAAATAGTGACGAAGCAACTGTGGTAACATTTGCAGATCATACTGCTGTCCTTGCTGTGATAGAAACTGTCGAAGTAAAAAACTAAAGAAAGCAGTGAATAATTTATATCAAAATGGACCAAACAATTGCAAATTCTTGTAAATTAAATAAGATAAAGTCGGTTCATATTAATTTTACGAATAAAAATGACGTGCTAAAATCCCAGTGTTCATAAATAATAATGAAGTAGAATACGTAAACATAGACACTAGACGTAAAACTGCGTTGAAAATCGCGTGTAAAAAAAAAAGAGGAAAACTGAACTACGGTAAAATGTGTTGGCTTATAGAGAAATACTCCTGTTACTGATTTATAAGCAAATTCTGAAATCAATACGGACTGCGGGCATACATGCTATTGGCATACACACGCAAAACTTACAGAAAATACAAATATTTCAAAACAAAGTACCAGGGAATATAGTAAATGCACTACAGATCTAGAAATTGAAATGATTGCAGATGAAGTAAAAAAAAGTAACTAATAGGCATAAACATTCATTCACGTCAACTCAGAAATGACGGAACTATTAAATACTAACAATTTGACAAGTAGATTAAGAAGAGTAAAACCTTTTGAACTAGCCAGATAGGTAGAAAAATAAAACCAAAGTTAAAACAGTATTTTATCGTCTATTTATTGACGAATACTTAACATAGAGATTTTAAAATATGAAAGACAAATTGCTGATTGGTTTAACGACTAGGTGTAATAAATGGAACTCTGGCTCCTCCCCACCCTACAATGAAATACCAAGACGGTGGTACCGCACGGAAATCGGGAAGAAGGGAGAAGGGGTTAGTGGGTAATTATCCCACACTCTTACCGAGTTGGGCTCAGTTTCGTCTATTGAAGATTACCACCTTCCAGCGTAAAAAATAAAATCTAGGAACTTCAAACTTTGTCGGAAACATATTGGAGCCCTGAATCAAATCCGCATTTATTTTGTGAGTTTCAGACTTGAAACCACCCAAGACAAAAGAGCCTGATGCAAAACTCTGTCAAATGCCTAAGAAATATCAAGTGCAACTATCTTACTTTCTCCAGATTGATGTACACTTTGGGTCCACTTTTCGGTGAGACATCACCAGTGAAGCTGTTGCTATGAAAACCGTAGCCGCTCATTGAAAAGTTTTCGTGTTTCGAGATATTTCATGAGCTGACGATTTATCAGCGCTTCCATGACCTCGGAAGCAAGGAGAAGAATACACGCCCTTTGTAAGGGCGGGCAGGACAAATGCTGCTCGGAAAGTGTCCTGAAGAGTGAGATTGATTAAAAAGCTTATGCAGTGGTTTTGCAAGTGTGCAAGAACACCTCTTCAGAAGAAGAACCAGCGGATTTGTGAATGTTAAGATCTTTAAATACTATTGCTACTAAATTAGTGCGAAAGTAGATTGGTACCATTGAAGATTCGACTCACTCAAGTGTAGGCTGGTGTTGAGCTGTCAGCAAAAATGTGCAGAACATATAGGCTTTGTGTAAAGAGTTGACAGTTGGAATGCCATTATAAATGATAAATGCGCCTTAGGATGCAGGATGAATCAGAATTTCTGACGACCCACCAAAAATTCTTACTATCTTTGGGACATTGTAACATAGTATTTTTTGCCTCAGCTTTTGGTCGTATTCAAATTTCGTACTTTTAAGTTAAGCGTGGCAATAGGGGTCAAACAAGTTTTTTTACAGGGTGTTCCTTAGTGTTTATTTGATTTTATTTGACTGCATCATTCATGAAATGTATTATTTTAAAATAATGTCTGGCAAATGACTACTAATGCTAGTTGTCAAGACCTTCCAATTCAATTTTAGTTC